>CM062930.1:28390000-29122500 GCA_031878705.1 Tapirus indicus | reverse complement strand
TTTTAAACTTAATTTAAGGAAAAAAATACAGGCATTAATTTAGAGCTACTGATGCAATGAAATGGAGGAATATATTTGAGCTATTAGCCATTTCAATCTCCTGCCCACAAATAATTGATGAGTTTCTATTAAAGATTGACAAGCTAGCAGAGTGCAACGCATTTTTACTAGAAAATGCAGCATGGGCAGTGAATATGCATTATTCCTTTTATTCTATTGCTCCACATTAATAGTTCTGGAATTAAGCTTTATGTTTCTATAGACCTATTGATTAGCATTTAGCTGTAGACATACATGCACACAGTTCCCTCCCTCTCTATAAAAATAATTTGAAATCCCTCAGCCATTATTCACAGGCTGTTTTCATGTTAGTATTTCAACTACATGAGGTTTTCATTTGCCTCCATAGGACCAGGAAGGGATTTAACGCTACGTTGGAAAATCTTAACTTGCCTTCCTGACAATTAGGGCTCCAGGTAATGTCACCCAGGGACTCATCAGGACTTATGACTAGAATAGTTCCTCCTCAGGGTCCCAGGTCTGAAAGTCAGTTTCAGTTGTCAGTGTCAATGACAGGTGTGTCTTGCTTTATAGACTATTTTATGTATCTTCAGCATAGATTTGATTTAAAAGAATATGCAGAGATCAGATATGTATTCTTCACATACTTTGTTTTTAATCCAGGAAGTAAAGCATTTATTGGAAGGAAAAAAATATTATAGACTTTAAACAAACTTTCAGGGGATGTCTGATAGTCTCTACAGGTTTGCTAGCATCGAGCAGTTCACTGTGACTTGCTGTACAATTTTATTTGATAATATTTGACTTTTTTAGTGTTCTTTTCTTTAGCTGCCTTCCACATTGCTTCTTAATCTTCTTCCTCATCTTGTTTTAAGAGCAATATTATCAGCAGTATCCCTCTGAGAACTGATAAAAATGTTTCTTAATGGGACGGAAAGTGTTCACAATACTTTAAATATCAGCTAAATATATTTTAAATGACAGCTTTTAACTAAGTATGCAGTAAATTTATTCTTTTAACTTTCCTTATCATTGGTGCCTACTGAATCTGCCTACAAAATGCTGCAGGAGTTCCACACTTACAGAATCACCAGAAAGAAATTGGAAACATGTTTAATTTGCACCTCATTTAATTAAGACTGCCCCATTACAGCCGAATGGTGAAAGTGGAGCAATTGGCGTGATTTTTCCACAAAGTGTTGTTTTTTTAATAAAATTGTGGTAGACACTTCATTTCACCTAGGGCAGTTCTCTGCTGTGTTTTGCCCTCTTAGGAAATCATATACAACAACATTGAGTGTGCTGGCTGACACACTCATCTAATGTAAGAACAGGTTCGATAACATGCATATTTCTTTGTAAACTAGCTGACTACATAAATATAGCAAGTGCTCAGCTCAAATCCAAAGTTTCTAGACCTGAAAATTCAAACATCAAATTATGAATCTGTGACACTGAAAGCTGTATTTTGTGATCTATGACCTTCTTACTTGAACCCCATTATGTCTTTTGATTTTTGTGGCCATTTTGAAGAACCAAAATCAATCTGACACTCACCTTTAATGGAAACTAACAACACATCAAACCCTCAAAAAAAATTCTAGAAATCCCAAAAGCATTTTTTGGTTTTATTTTTAGTATATAGTTACATACAGTATGTGGCAAAGGGTAAGACTGAGTATAATTTTTTTGGTGCACATCTGATTTTCTTTGTTATTTATGAATTTTTTCTGTAGAAGAATAAATAGGTGAAAATAGCTCACCACCATATGATTTGTTTCATCCTTAGGCATTGCCTGAGGTTACTGGAACATCCCTGGTTTTCAGTATCGAAAAGTGAAATGCTCAACGATGAAAATTTTATTAAAATGTGTGTTAACCCATTACTGTATGTTCATTTTCAATTCTTTCTAAGAAAGTGTGATGTATCATTTTGTGTGTGCCATTCTTTTAAAAAAAGAGATGAGTCAAGTAAAGGAGCAAATTTAATGGGGGAATTTTATGGGAAACATTATACAAATGGCAGTGTGTGTGATTCCCATTATTAAAATAATTTGTCATTGTATGGAAAAAAGGTATAAATCTCAAGAAAGAGTATTCTTTAGTTAGCTGCCCTTTTTTTAATGACAGTGGCTTTTGTGCGGTAAAGACAGACACGTTCTCAGGCAAAGCCCATTTCAGGCCAGAATTTCTGAAAGCCCTATTAATGTTTCATGCTAATCAAGGAGAGTGGGAAATAGAGCTGACAGGTGCTTTCTACTCTGCTTATTCCTGTCTTCCTGCATTAGACATTACTAGCTAAAAAAGGGCCAATGGGGTTCTTTTCCAATGCATATAGTAAGAAGGGCAAAAACAAAATGAGTCTTGGCTTAAGTTCCCTGTTGTTTTCCATCTTGGATGAGCTGATAACATTCTTGGTTGTATGAGTGCATTGATTATTAATAAATCTGTTTTACTCTAAACTGTAACCTCAAAAGGGATCTGCCATTTGGACCGAGAATTCTAATACAGTGAGCCACTCTATTTGTGAATGCATAAAATTTCCATCTGGACTTTCCATGTTAAAATGTTGTATCTACATGTAACTCGAGCTTTTTGCCCATATCTGGTATCTTTGGTGGAAATTCCTTAAGTGGATGTGATAAATTCAGTCACCACCATGTTATCTAGGGACATAATTTGGATTGGAATAGATATACTTTCTCCTTTCTTCACTAGAATGCTTACACATAACTACACTTGTCAAGCTCAATGTCAGAATGAATACATTCCATCACATCTGGTCCAAGAAATGATAATATGTTGGTTGTGGGGTGTTTTGTTTGTTTGTTTGTTGTTTTTTTATAACATATACAGTTTTAATAGGATTGGATCCATTAATTTGTCTATAAGATCCCCTATTCAATAAAATCAAAGTACCTTACTCATATAGGAAACCTTTAATTTACCCTAACGATTATGTGCTTAAAAATGTTATCTTAGCATGACTGACTTTTCCACATCTTTTATTCAGAGGAAAACTTTTTTTTTCTTAAAGTGCATTTAGACATGCCAAGGACTATTTTCTTCAACTTTCGCTACTGAGAACCTGCCATTTTCTGACACCTGGTGTCTATCTTAGGAAGTTGGAAGGTGACATATGGTGCCTTTGGGACAGAATAAAATATTACTGTGTGAAGTCTTCAAGTAGCAAGGTGAGGTCACAAAAATATGTTGATAGAAGAACAAACGATAGTTTTCCATAATTGAGAGAGATAGACATAAAGTTATTTTAGCCCTACTTGAGGATGGAAACTCTTTCATGGTCAGCTGCCCAAGAAAAATTAAAACCGTGGTAAGGTTGTAAAGTGACATAAGGGTCTATGACAAGTAAATAAATAAAACCAAAGAAATTATTTTAGGTTCTGAAGCTTATCAACATACCAAAACAGGATTCTTTTTTAAACTTTCTTTTCTTGTCTCTCAGTGGGAAATAATTTTTGGCCTAGTCTATATACCAAGGCTAGGACAGATATGGAAGTGAACTTGTGTAACCCAGAGTAATGAAAGTCAGCCCTCCATTCTTCTCAGCTTCATCAGATAATATCAGGTCTTTTTTTGTTTTTTTGCCGAGGAAGATTGGCCCTGGGCTCACATCTGTACCCAGCTTCCTCTACTTTATATGTGGGACACTGCCACAGCATGGCTTGATAAGGGGTTCATAGGTCTTCACCCAGGATCTGAATCTGTGAACCCTGGGCCTCCGAAGCAGAGTGCATGAACTTAACCACTTTGCCACTGGGCCAGCCCCAGATAATAGCAGTTCCTGACTGAATTTTGGACAGTTAATCTTGACTTGAAGGAAACGGTTTCACAGAAAAAGCTTGAAATTCCAGAATTAAGAAAAGTACATCTTGATACAATAGTATTGCCCCTCCAATAATTTATTGGAGGTAATTTTTCTTAATTTGGGGGAGACACACTCTAAAATCCGATGGAAGCTATAGACCCTTTCTTGAAGAATGCATTTCTTTGCATACAGTAAAAGGGGGTCCGCAGATTACCTAAAACCTATCTATAGAGGTCCAAGGAGTATAGGTTAAAATATCTTCATTTGCGCCCACCTAGTTAGTATTGAGAACATAACTTTTTTTTCCACTCAGACTAAAGACAAATATGAGCCTAAGCAACATGTTGCTTCATCCCTTTCTCTTTGATCGTACCTGGTCACTTGGTTGTGGTTTATCCTTCTAAAGACAACAGTCAAGGGTGTCATTTCTTCCCAAAGAAGAGGACCCTCTCACAAAGCACACAGTAGCTTAGTTCTACGAGAAGCAATACGAAAAAGGACCGGATATTTGAAACTAGAGAAGTAACTTTGTTTCTAGGCCACTTTTGTGCTTGAACCATGTAGAACTTCATCTCCCTGAGGTTACCGCAAGAGGATTTATCCTTGACCAGCACCTAGATAGTGGAAGGGGCCACTAAACAAAGTTGCTTTGGATGATGGGCCTGCCAATATCTAAAATAAATTTTATCAGATTGATTGTAGATTATTACAGCAACAAAAGGAGAAAAATATGAAGAAACATTTGGCTACTGATAGTTTGCTACAAAACTGATATTTTGTTTTGCTACTGAGTGATGTCGACTTTGTCTAGAGTGCCACAATATTGCCACTTCTCTTGAGACTGTTGGTTTCATTTCCAAATTGATTTCCTTGTCGTTGCTCAGTCCAGTACCTGTCACATTGCAGATTACCCAACAAAAATCAGTAAGTGAGTGAGTGAATGAAAACTGATTCTACAACTCACAGGGCCATCTCGGTGGATAATGGAAACTTATCCACTGATGTAACAAAATAAAGATATCTAAATTGACCTTCAAAAGTTATCATAGACTAATACTCATTTGCTTTAGGCTGGTATAAAGTGTGCAAAACATTTAAGTAGCCCTTGCCTTTACTTCCATTCTCTCTCTCTCTCCTTCAATATATTTAAGTTTCCAAATGTTGAATTCCTACCCCATCAGAGGTTGACAGTTAATGAGATGTAAATATACAAAAAAAGTTACTCCTGGCAAAACTTTACTGGCAATAGGTGCTTCTCAAATGATTTTAAAATCCTAACCCCAAACAACACTTAAATTGTAAAGGTAAATGTGACTTTTTCCTAACTTTTTCCAGAAATGTACATCAAAATTAACTGATTTTATCACATATAACTAATTCTTATTGGGGTCTCTCTCTCTCTCTCTCTCTCTCTGTCTATATATATATATAGACATTACAACATTTCATAATTCTAAAATTGTTGTCTCTTGACCCAAATATGTAACAGGGATCAGCCTTTATAAATTGGAATTGCAATTAATAAATAACATTAGTCAGCTATATTTAACCTGATTTTCCTCCTCTATTCTGGACTATCTTCAATTCTATCTCTACCACTTTTCTCTCCATGGAGGACAGAAACCATCCTTTAATACACTGGCTTCTCCATTCAAGTTTGGCAGATAAGTTTTGTCTTGTTTCTAATACTGGAGATCTAGAAGTGTCACATTACGTTGAACTTACAGTAAATTTTTTTTTTTAAAAAAAGAACAGACATAAAATATAGTTTCAAAAATAACATGGATTTTATTTAGAGTTAGATATTTAGCAGCTGATTGCAAAATGGTTTATATTGTAGGAATATAGTTGAGTTTCTGTCAGATAAGGCTTATCAATATTTCTAAGGCTATTGTGGTAAGAATTAGATTTCTCTGTCTTTCCTTAGCAAATGTAAAACAAGTGCATTCCCTCTGACAGTCTATATTTTAAAGCTCTATTTTTTGAAAGGTGGGAAGGAGAGAGAGTTAATTTTAGTAGTTTCACCCCTATTGCATACCTGTCATTTTTCAGAAAAGAAAAGCCATTTCCAGAGCATTACTGTCATTTCTAAACCAACTAAACACAGTCTCCTAGCAGCCACAGAATCCCCTGATAAGGACAAATAGATACATAAAGACAAGCATTAAGATTGCAATGTCACACCCCAGAAGCTATTTCCATGTAGTTTCCTAAAATGGAAGAAAAATACCTCAATCTGGTTGTCAGGTACACATCAGAAGATATAATTGTATTCTGGGAGACTCTAGGCAAATCCAGAAGCAATGACAAGCACATTTGTGATAAAGAATCAGTTGCCAGCAAGTACAAGTTCCATTACTGTTATACCTCACAGTATGGGCCATCCGTAAGTGAACCTCACAGTGACAGATCCCACTCTCACTGCCAGAATGCCTGGCAACACACAGACTACCCTGACCTGGGCCTCAGGCCACATGACCAAGAGAAGGGCTCTATAATCCCATAACTGTCACCAAGAGAGAAGGTCTTTCTACCTAAACAAACCTACACAGCATGTTCTTCTCAGGCAGAACTGTCACCAACATGAGGGCAATTTAGGTGCTGAAACAGGGAGCAGATTCTAAGATGGGTTACCAGTTGGGTTAGTTGGGTTTAATGTCCTGCAGTCCCTTCTCCCGCTCACAGTTTAAGAACACATGTCCATGGGGAGGAGAGCAGAGCTGAACTGACACAAGAAGATCTGTGCCCCTTTTCCTATACAATTCTGTTCATCAAATTCCTACAGGCCAATGGATTAGCTCTCACTGACCAGGTAATCAAGATATTTGATACTCACAGTTGAAAGGAGATCAGAATAATACAATAGAAAATGCAGTAACCAAGATAGTAGAAAGAAGGTAAACCTGGAAAGTAATCTTAAGATGTCTGTTTAAGGCACTCAATTCTGGAAACTGTTTAAGTAACTGTAATAAATCATTAATGAGAGAGCACTAAACACTGTTTAATCATTAATTAACCACATATTAACAGTAGAAAATATTACTAATTTCATTCTTAATGCACCTAGTGATAACTACAATATTAAGTGCTTGTGAATTCATGTAATTAATTTATTTAACTTATTTTCTAATTAAGTTTCATATAGTTGTAATTAAGTTCTTAGAATTCTACTTCTATTAATCACCTAAATAGCATGATGGTTTACATGATGATTTCAACCTAACCTTGCTGTCTTCATGTTTTGTTTATTGTTAAAGTGCTACTATTTATAAATGTAAGTTTATTTAAATGGTAAAATATTCCCAAGATGCAATCTGATACAGCTTTCATGTAACCCATTTATCTTTATACATACCTAAAAACCTTTTGTTTTTCATTTTCAAGTGACTGGAAAGATCTTTAATCTAGAATTGATTTTGATTTGATTGAAGACAACTGTAGAATTTCTAAATAATCAGTTTTTCTAAAATAATTGTCCTATAAATGTTATTCAACTGGAATATAAAAGATACTTGAAGAGATTTTGTATGTTTTAACTAAAGATTGCAGCTCATAAAGCACTTTGCTTTATCTGTCTTGAAAAGTGACTAGCTTGATCATTTTTTGTTATAATGGAACAACATATAAAAATGAAGATACAGTGTTTAATTTTTATACATTTGACATCAAACATATTGATAATAAATTTCATCCTGAGAAATTAAATCTCATTCCATCTAGCATTGTGATAAAATTCCTTCAAAGGAGATTATTTGAGTTCACTAGAAGATGATCCAAAATAAATAATATATTATTGCATAAACTAAGGGAGGAAGAATAAATTGTGGGCTTAATATTATTTTCTTCTTCTAGTTAATATTATAACAATGATTCTTAACAATTATATTTGTGAAAAACAAAGCATATTAAGTTGGTTTTATGTCAGAGGTGTGAAACAATTGACTATCTACTATGGAACCATAGACCCAAGTATATATTTTAGTAAAATATAATGTTAGCGTCCTTAATCAAAAGTTCACAGAAAATAAATGTTTGAGTTGACCATCTGAACAGGGAAAACGTTTGCAACCAATACTCTTTTCTTTGGGGAAAAGTCAGTTGTAAAGGAGAAATAAATAAGAATAGAAGCAAATCTGAGATTCTTTAGGTTAATCATTGGGTGTTTAAAGGTATTGAAGGTGAAGGACTGTATTTACAGAGCCATCAATTCCCATCAAAAAGAGATGGCCCTGTGGCCTTTGTCACACTTGTCAGTCAATCTGTACTATTATCCAATCAAGTGGTAAGCAGGGGAGCATAGACCAGGGAGTATAACACTGAGCAAATGGATGTGTCTACCCTAACAAGACTGCACTAAGCTTAATGACTACCAAGTATTAACCCCACCTCTTTTCCCACAGGCAAAACATTTTGGAACTGTCATGAAGAGAATGCCATTGTTGGGACGTCAAAAAATTCCTTTAACCCTCTTTGAAATTAAGTTTTGTAATGTACAAACATAAATCGACTTTAAAAAAAGCTATTCTGAGGAAAATATGAATAAAAAAAGAAACTGCTTATAATACAATTATTATATTTATATAACAATAATTATACAACAAATATTTATATATATTTGCTATATATGTATAGTTATATAACAAATATTTCATTGTGAGGATAAAGAGAGCATCTGGCTATGGCAGAAATAAAGCTGTTTCTTGGTAAGCTAAATTACTGTTCACAGTTCTAGAAAATAATTAATGTGGTCCAGCAATGTCATGATATAACATAAGTGAGGTACTCTCATTTTTATGGAGCGAGAGCTCTCCACACGATGTGTCTTTTCCAAGGAGGGCATGCTTTACTATTAGTGATTTGAGCCAGATCAATAACAGTGGAAGCATGGTGCTAATGAGGTCAAAGTTGCAGCTAAGATCCCCGTACAGGCCAATTAGGTTCGCACAGAGACAAACTCTATCCCCAGACAACCGAGCGCACCCTGTCCCTGAACAGCCTTGTCTCTGACCATAAGCAGAGTGAGGATGTTGAATGCCAAATGCATCAGCAACCTTTCCTGGCCAACCGGCTCCAGGTGCATGCCCAGGTGGTTTGGCAGCAGGCTCATCCTCTCCAAGAGGCTGAGGTCCTGAGTAGTGACTGAAGTCTTCCTGAAGTACTGGGTTAGCATAACAGGCCAACCTGATTCAGCATCCAAGTTATGCAAACCCAGTACTTAGGTAATCTGCCAAAAAACAGGGAACTTTGTCGAACATTGCTGGTATTAAATGACTTTTACATATTAGGAATACTAATTCAACAGAAAGAGCAATTAAAATAAGGCATTTGCTTTGGATTTCAAGCCACAGGAAAATAATGCAGTTGGAATTTTTACTCCAGACTTTTCATGTTAGCACTAAGCTAAGCTTCTTGAAGGCCAGGTCATGGCTGTTTTCATCTTAGAGTCTCTGGAGCTTATCACAGAACTTACTATCCTGTAGGTTAGCACATATGACACATAGGTAACTTTACATTTTCTAGTAGTCATATATAAAAAAGAAACAGGTGAAATTAATTTTAATAATATATCCTAACACGATAGATCCAAAATATTAACATTTCAACATATAATCAATTTAAAATTAAATTTTAAATTAATGAAAAATCTGGAGGTTTTTTTTTCAGTTATAGCATATCTCAATTTGGACTAGTTACAATTCAAGTGCTCAAGAGACCTGTGGCTATAGGCCAGCACAGCTTTAGGTACTCAATTCTTGAATGTGATAAGAAGACACAAAAGAAAGAATATGTGAATGAATGAATGAATTTGAAGTAGATATAAAAAGTAATCACTTTGAGTTTATTGCACAGATGGATGCTATAAACCACTGAAGTTTTTTTTAAAAAGTGTATGTTTGTTGGGTGGATGGGATGTTGAGGACAAGCTTATGTCAAATTTTGAATTACCTAAAATTTACAATACTTTTTATTTGGAGTATCAGCTAAGCAAAAAAAATTTCCACCAACTACTTGCACCTAGATTCCAAAATATATTAACTATAAATTTGAAAATATGTTGCTATAAATAAAATGCTTTATACGTCTTTAGGGAAAAAATGGGCTTGCTGAGACTGGTTATTTATTATAGTCTCAAAATACTTCTAGGAACATTTTCCATTGCAAGGTGAAAGTACTATTCAGAGCAATTTATTCTAGAGCAATTATGCAGCTTGTTGCTTTGGTCTGAATATAACTTCAGGTCTGGTAGTAAATGCATTACTGTGTTCTATGTTTCCATCCAATGGTGAAGACCTTATAGATAGAGTGGTTAATGTCCAACACCTATGACCAAGCATGACCTTCTATGTCAGGTTTTCCCCCCTGGTAACAATTAAAAGATTTATAAAGGAGGAAGATGTTATGAAGGAGAAATTTAAAGACATCTTTAATAATATGTCTTTGTACAAAATATGTTCTATATAATATAATATTGCATACCAGGTAGAATTCCATGAATCACTTTAAAAGGTATTACATAAAAACATTTCAGGGGTGGAAATGCCTTTTTTAATTGAAAGAATATTTTATTACTATTTAGAAAACACAATCTTTTTTTTACTAATCTAGAAAATGTTCCTTTCTGAAAAGAAGTTGATTTTGATCCTTTTAGAGTAGGATAAGCCAGCCCTGCTGGTCTGGTGGTTAAGATTCAGTGCTCTCACCACTGAGGCCCAGGTTTGTTTCCCAATCAGGGAACCTCCCCACCCATCTGTCGGTTGTCATACTGTGGCAGCTGTGTGTTGCTGTGATGCTGAAAGCTGTGCCACGGGAATTTCAAATACCAGCAGGGTCACCCATGGTGGACAGGTTTCAGCAGAGCTTCCAGACTAAGACAGACTAGGAAAATGGACCTGGTTACCCACGTCTGAAAAAATTGGCCATGAAAACCCTATGAATAGCAGTGGAGCACTGTCTGATAAAGCACTGGAAGTGATAGGATGGTGCGAAGACTAGGCAGGGTTCTGCTCTGTGTACATAGGGTCACTAGGAGTCGGAATTGACTTGATCGCCTTAACTTCGAACAGTAGGGTAAGTGGGAAAGAGTCTTTTGTGTCACATCAGTGTAAAGGTACTTAGCCAACACAGGTCAATCATTCCATTTACAATCCAAATGTATATGAATGACCTAAATAGCCTGTTTTCTTTCCACCTTCTATTTTAGTCACTAAGCATCATCATAAATATTGAAGTATGAAGCCAAGGATCTAGAATATCAGCAGCTACACTTAAGCCATTATTTCCACATCATTTTATTCATCCACTACTCTCTCCAGTAACTGTCAGAATTTTAAAAGGGTGAATTTTAAAGTTAAGTTTTCATGGATTAAATAGTTTAATGTATTATGTTCTAATAAACAAATTTAAGGCCTTTCTGCTTAAATCTAACAAGTCTATGGCTAATTAGTTTGCCGAATTAGGCACATAGCCACTGGTTTGGTTCTTAAATTAGTAAATAACCTTCCTCAAAGCAGCTATTACTTACATTAATTTATATTTAGTTCCCCCTAGCTTAAGACAGACTCCAGGCTAACTATACTTCCCCAAAGTAAATATAGTAATTCCCTTATTCTCAGAGTTGCAGGAATTTTTGTGATTTTTTTTCCTTTCCAAATACAAAAGTCATCTTTGCAGTAAAGCATGCTTGTCAACTCACATGTCAGCCAACTTTAAAAAGAATAGTCTGAGAAAAAAAATAAAAAGTAAATTATTTAAGTGGAGTTGTAGAGGAAGCTTGAAAGAATTCTGCTTGGAAGGTTTCTTTGCTTCTCTCTGCCAATGGAAGGGAGACTCTGGATCTCTCACTAGTGAGCTTCTGTCATAACTAGGGCTGACAGTTCACATTGAAAATTCTGTTTTCTTCCTTCCCAGGAAAGCAAGTCAAAGTTAAGCCAACAAACTGTTGTTGGCAAGTACCTGGCTTTTGCTTCCTCTTCTTTAAATTAGCCATTTGAGTTTTGTGAATGGGTTTTCAGGATTTGGGACCACAGATTTGAGTAGGTACGAAACACCAAAAAAAAAAAAAGGACAGATCCTTTGTGATGAAAAGTATGGTTACATGAGAGCAGCATTTGGGATGAAGAGAGAAAACTGAAGTTGCATTGCGTAGGGGAAATACACAGGGAACTATCTAACCCAAACCACTGTTAAAATACCACTAAATTTTTTTCGAGTTATAGTTGAATTTGGTAGTGAACTACCTAAGGGTGGTCTATTTGATTTGAGTTGCCTGTCAAATTTGTTACAGCTAACTGAATTGCATTAACTTTGGCATGCTAATAATTACAGGGAATGCAAGAATGGGTCAAAACTGTATTATACAGCTTTTTGCTCTTGTGTAGAAATTGTTAACTAAAGTGCTCCTGTCTTTATTTTCTTTTACTTTTCAAAACCATCGCATGTGTAGTTTGGGATCACTGTAATGAACTTTTCCAAAGTACTTACAAAGGGTAAATTTACACTTCATTCCAAGGAGTACCACAGGTGTGACTTATTTTCTGAAAATCCAATTTACAAAACTCCAAACCTGACAAAAGAGATGAACAAATATGGAGGAGAGTTGATATTCTTCACAATAAAGGAAAAAGCGATTATTTTACGAAAGGATTGACTTTACATTGAGGAAAGTACTTTCCATACTAGATATAAAAATTTTATTTTCTGACAATCAGTTACCCTCTAACTTTGGAGGAGTGTTTTATATTCGCTTCTACTATGTTACAGGCAATTTATAAAATATTAAATCACTACCAATTACATCATAATTGAGGGAGTGACTAGTTGTGTCTATATTGTATCTGAGGTACAAACAGGCGCGAGAGATGGGTAGATGGAGATGAGAGGTGGGTAAACCTATGAAACACCTACATACAGATTTTGCGTCTGTTTACTCTCCATGTTGTATATGTTTACCATGCATACATGTAACAGTGTTGTTCCACTCACTGACTTATCTGTAGATAATACAGTATTTGCAAGACCAGTTCATTAAGGTTAATTTGTTCAAAAATATTAGAATCATTAATTTCCTGCTTATAGCTAATGGTTGTTCTCAGCCAGTGTCTTGCTTCATCATTAGTGTCACTGAGATTATAACTCACACCCAACTGTTTTTACACTATCTAATAGAATCAATTGATGCAATGGTTGACAAGACGCTGTTTTGCATTTTGTCATCACACTAATGCACATGGCTTAAAGGCATTGGCATCCATAATGTGGGGCAGTTTTGTAGGAGACTAGAATAGGCTGAAGCTACAAGGGCCATTTTCATAAAATATTAATGAAATTGAAAAATACACTGGGGTTGAAGGCTTGTCTGCTAAATGTAAGGTAAAATCTATTCTGTTCTGCTTTCTGATGACTGTAATTAGCAGCCCTAATTAAAAATTCAAACCTTGTGTATATTTGAAAGCATGAATCTTAGCTCGCATCGTGTTTATTTCCTTTACAAAGTATTTTATTTTACAACACTAATTGAACAGGATCCTTCCTAGTCTGACAGCCGCAGCTGGCTGGAGCCAGTTTATGTATCCAGTCTCTCAAGACTACTTCCTTTTGTAAGCAATAAAACATCTTTAAAAAACATGTATATGCTCTCTATGAGCCATTAACTCTGTGCCACCCAGCACCAGGCTGGTCCTCTCCTCACACGTTGTTTTGTTCTTCACTTAAATGTGACCTCTTTGAAGAGGCTGCTTTTTTTTGATCTTCAATATTTAATGTGGATTTACTTACATTAAATGACCACCTTATTGAAGGAGCGAAAGCCCACTTCTGACATTATTTATGAACAGCATACATTGTACAAAAATATGGAAGGAGTTGCCCGGGAAGACCTATTAGTTCCGGTAGAAAAATCTACTGTTTATCATTGTTTTCTAAAGTTATTTTGAAATTTGTGGTCAGCATGTTGACACCTCACTGGGGAAAGTGTGACAGCAACTGAAGTACAAATTGATTAGAATCAGGTTACTTAGAGAGAAGAGAGATCAGGTGGAGAAGGCAGGGCCAGAGCTGGAAACGAGTCAAAGCCAGGATCTGAATAGGTCAGAAATGTTACAAAATTCTTCTTTTCAATAGTGACAAAAATAAGCTTTGTTTCAAATGGTGCCTATTAACTATTGACAAAAAATCAAAGAAGAAAAGACATTTGAATTATGCTCAAAAAATTGTGGGAAAGGTTAACACTTGTCTTTTGTTTGGTCTGTCTACCCTTTCACCTCTGGATCTCAATTTCCTCAGCTGTAAAATGGGAATGATAATAATTGCTTTACTTAAATATTTTAGCTACCTGAGAGGGTTCTTCTGAAAAATCCAAAAGATTAGGTCTGTGAAAGCACTTTGACAACTCTAAAATGGCCTGAAAATACCAGGGATTCATTGGAAGTCTAATTATTCTCTACTAGTCACTCAAACCATGAAGAGAAAATGACAGCAAGCTGGTAATCAATACTAGTAGAATAACACTTAAAGTTTGTGCAACACCATTAATGTAACTCATTCACTAAATTTGCTTCCAAGATTCAAAGGAATTGTCCAGAGAACAAAGAAATAAGTCCTTTCTTTGTATACCTTCATAAAGTTTTGATCTGATTTTCTTGGACACTCCATTCCCAATATGTTGCTGGAATTTGCATGAGCAAAAAAGTTGAATATTACATTGTACTGAAATATTATAATTGTTTATCCACCAATCCATTGCTTTAAATGATTGAATAAAAAAGCAACAGTGTTTGATGGTAAAAAGTTAACAGCACTATTAAAAACCAATGTTTTTTAATATTGAAAATTAAACAAGTTATTTCATACAACTACAAACTATTTAGTTCATAGAATCATGTGGTCCTTGCTTCAGGCATTGGATCTATATTCCTTACACATGGAGATTTCTCACCAAAGGAAATGAAAGTTTTTCCGGAGTAAGGAGTATTGAACATGAGGCTATTAAGAGGATATGAGGCCTACTAATATTTGGAATATTGATTTCTCCAACTGACAAATGTTACAATCCCCCCCTTCCACAAATACACATTTGCTTAATCTATTGAACAGTGAGCCACTTTCTTTTCTAGCTGAAAGGGGAGGGTAGAATTAATAATTTTGTATCATGGAAGAGAATCCAATCCAATGATTTTATGGATGACTAGAGTACATGGAGAGAAGTGGGCTTTAGAAAAGTGGGAGGTGATGGATGGAGAGCAGCTAAATTTCTAGGCCTGAGCAAAGCCTCTTGCAGAGCACATTCTGGCCCCAAAGGGATGGGCGGGAAGAATGCCACTGTCATGAAAGACATATGACAGATCTCAAAGGCATGCTGTCACATGTCATCCGTATTCTACATCGTCCGTAAGCCTTTAGGAGGCTCCAGTCTCCTCAATGCTGAACAGAGTTTGCCAGCGACAGTCAACCTTCTGTAGACAGCAGGGCCTGAGGAGATGCTCCTCTACTCTTGGTGCCCAGGGGACATGAAATATTGCCTTCCCAGGCAAACAAGGAAACAAGGTTCACCTCCTGTCATTCCCGTCTCTCCCTCAAATCATTCCAGAGGCCTGGCCATAAAGCAAATATCCTCAGTTCTGCCCTCTAGAAGAACTATACTCTGCTCCACAAGATTTCTCCCCAGCTGACTCTCCTCTAAGGACCAACACTACCCAACTTCCAGTGGCATTAGAAATCTTCCTCAGAACAGCTCTTTGCTGCTGCCACTCAGTTCACTTTGACCCCACCCCTGAGCAGCCTGGGTACCAGACAGCTAGAATATAGTGACAGCTGGTTTGCTTTTCTGAGCAGAGAAGGCTCAGGTTCCAGGAGTTCAGAAAATGGGTCACTCCTCCCTCTCTCCAGCACTATTCTCCACTCTTTTTCTGCAGAGCAGGATCCTAGAGGGGCTGTGCTAAGACGTGTGGCAAAAGTTGAATAAAAATGTAGGGAAAGTCCACTACAGAGAAGTGGAGGAGCTTTTATTTATTTGGAGGTGGGAAAGTGGGGTGTTTTGAGTGAAGCTCTCCCATTTGGTCTCCTGGTTACTGGGAAAGATCAACGCTGATCCTAGACACAATTTCAGACCCTACTAACATTGCCATTGGAGGTTTTGCAATTCCCTCTCCAGCACTTACTTCTCCCCTGCCTGGAGAAGACCTATAATTATGTTGCCTTTGGATCAGACTTTAATTGTTTTTTAGAAATTCTTTTTTAGAAATAGGTGAGGATCTAATTATATCAAGGGAGATTCAAAAGAAGAGTCAGACCTTCTATTTGCTTTCTTAAATTTCCTCTGTTCCAAAAATTCCTCTTCCCTCCTCTCTCTCTTTTTTTCCATCAAAATCCCTACATTCTCGGTGGAGATGAGCTCACATAGAGTTAAGAAGGAAGCAAGTAAACTGAAATCACCCCTCCAAGAGTGCGAACGACCTTCTCTGACTATTGGCAGCTTAACAGAGGCATTTCCATAAGAGAAGTGGTCATAAGTAACTTTGGGTTCACACCAGTTTCACTGCCATATGAAGCGCCATGTGAAAGTGCCAGTTCCACAAGTTTTGCCTCTGAGGAATCTGGATGGAATCAGAAAACAGGGTTGTGAGTAGAGTAGAGGCTTCCACAGCCCCTAACTGAATTTAGTTCACATCTGATTGGTCTCCATGAATGGTTTGTCCATTTTGTATGGTTATATGCTCATGTCACAGGATTTCCTGTTCACAGATGAAGAAAGATTGAAGTAGCTATGTTCATGACTGTGTGAGGGGGAAGAGGACAGTTAGTTTTGTATTGGTCTATGCAGACCGTGAATGTCTTTTGGGGCTGTGGATCTGTATTTGGGGATTACCAATGTAGACCCATTGGAGCAGAAAAGGGCTCACACTGTATCCTTTAAAAGGCATTCAGCGGTTCAATAATGCATATTCAAGAGTAAACTGAGGATGCAGGTTCAGCACTCATAAAAAAGAAGTAGAGCCCACATGCCCTGCACAACCTCTATGAATGTTCTAGAAAGATCTTTTTGAACAACAAAAAAGTGAAGAATCCACTTTTTGATTATCTTACTTTTCTGTTCATCTTCCCCTTTTCAGCTCACTCCTACGAGCCCTTCTCCTGTTATCCGTTGGACTTCTTCTCTGAGCCAAGAATATTGTGTGTGCTTTACTTCAGTAATTCACCCTGCCTACCCAGGATGAATAACTTGTAGGGTCCAGGCAGAACTTGAGATGAGAGATAAACACTAACTACAATTCACCAGCTTGTTATTGTTGTATTATTTATTCCCTATATAAGGTATTTCTTCTGAGATGCCCAAACTACTTTTCTACACACTAAATAAATGATTAACCCTTAGAACCCTGCTATGAGGCAAGCAGATTTGCAAAGATGATGGGAGAAGGAGAAAACTAAATCCCACATGTAGAAAATAGCAATTCCTCACACAAGGTAAAGATAGTAATTTCTGGCTCTAAAGGTGTAGAGAGCAGGGAATGTCAACCAGTGAATTGACTACCTTGAATTACGCCCTTCTTTTTTCCTCCCCACTCCTACCCAACACCAAAGCACTTTCCATTATTATCCAAAGCACTTTCACATATCAGTTGTTCCCTGTCAATGCACGGGTAGGAGAGTATATGCTAAAATAAACATAACTTCACTTCCTAAGTCTTACCATTGGCCTAATGTTATTGAAGTGACCATATTGTACAGAGTTTTGCTTAAATTAATTGGCACCATCATAAGGCTGAAATGAGGCCAGCATTGAAATCTAGATTATTTCAGAGTTTAAGCTCTTTGTTGTGATTCATTTCTTGATCACTCAATCTAAGTTATTCTCCCTCTTATTCATTCTCATAGAATCCTGCAATTTTCCTTCATAAATTTTTAACAATTTAAATGGCTATTTTTATTATGTGTATTTGTTAAATGCATAATTTCCCCAATAGACTGTAAGTTCCATCTGGGTAGAGATCTGATCATGTTTCTAAGTGTTTAGCACAATGTCTGGTATATTATTATGCACTCAACAAATACTGGTTTAATAAATAAATAAATGAATGAATAGAAAACATAGATTTGGGATTAAGATAGATCTAAATTTTATTCCTGATTTTACTTCTTCCAAGTTTTGATAGCTTGAGAAAGTAATTTAATCTCTGAGTCTTGGTTTCCTCATCTACAAAACAGAGTTAATAATACCTATCTCACAAGATATTTATGATATTTTCACTAGATAATATATGACAGATTTTAAGTACTCAAGAAATGTTAATATTTTCTAAGTTAGAATTGGTTTCCAGAATTTGCAGATTTAAAAAAATATCATTTCATCCATCAAAACTCCTCAAATAATTATGTAGAAGTCACAGCTATTTCAAATGCAATTTTAATACTGACATATTCAGATCTCATTCATTTCTGGATTCCTCACAATACTAGAATTGGAAACTTGCATAAAAAATGGACTCAGTAAGTGGGTACTGAGTGAATTAACTAATTTTCTAGATAAGGAAACTGAACCCAGAGAGTACCAGGGACTTGCTTAACACCACACAAATAGTCTAAGGACCAGAAGTAAGTTTTTATATTCTGATTCCTCATCTAATGATCTTAGTACTAAAACATGTTGCTTGCTTTTAATCATAGATCAAATATCACATTTAATAACATTAAGGGTAATTCATTTGAGTACATGATTCAACTGTCACTTATGACACCAAGATTTTTTTCTTTGGACATTTTAGTCAAGAGTGGGCTTTAGAGAAAAAATGACTTAGTTTCAGATCTCAATTGTGCCATTTCCAAGCAGAAATTGGAAAATTACTTAATTTCTCTGAGCCTCAGTTTCCTCTTATGTAAATTATGGATAATGCAGTTTCCTTATATAATTTTTCTAATAATTGCCTGAGATAATGTTTGTGAATCACATAATAGTTTCTAGTACATGATAAGTATTCAGTAGTAGAGGTGACAGGGGTTTGAGTGGTGCTCGTAAAAATAATAATAGTGTTTATTTTTACTATGCTCATATTTATTTAGTGCTTTCTTCCTTCATCTACCAACAATAATACTTTAAAATAACTGTCTTTTTCATTTTTGCCCTTTTATCTTACAAGATTGGAGTATCTTGGATTTTTTGTTATGTATTAGACTATTTCTGTTTTGTTTACAAAATGATAACAATTTTGATACTTCCACGATTCAGACTTGTTCTTAAAATATGTGTAAATATACATTGATTGCATCCAATAATGCACAGGACGAAATTTACGTCACGAGAGTTGCCCTGACAAATAGTCTGATCAGTTTGCCCAGGACTGTTCCCATTTACTCCAGTTGCTCTGATATAATTGTTGATAGAACTTCTTTTACCCTCAGAATGTCACAGTCTGAACCACTGGTGGACTCTCTTAAACTTTTCACACCTTAGTCTGAGGTTAGGGTCTGCTGAGTTTAAGACATAACTATAGTTTCAGTGACAATGGTTTTTTAAGCATAATTTGTTTCATTATGTTACATTTGTTCAGGAATCTTATACTTATTGCTTACTTGGTGCAAAGAAACACATTTGTGTAATAACAAATATCTCTTTTTTGGGAAATTGCAGTGAATCTATGAATATTTAAGTTTGGAAAATACACAGTTTAAGAAACTACATAAAGATTCTTCCAAACTCAAGTGAATTCACTGGTGAGGTGGAGATTTAGTTGACCAAACATTAACTGTACACAATTTCTTAGACACAAATCTAAGTATATTAGGAAATGCACCAGGAATGTCCTGGAAAAAAGTATGCTTCTTCCTCTGGGTTTGAATCCTTGCTCCACTCATTAGTTGTCAGGTTTGGGGCAAGTTTTCTAAATCATCTGAGCTTCAGTGAGGGTTTTTTAAGATTTATCTAGAGGGAAGCTAAAAAAGTCAACTAATTATCTTAAATAATACAAAATGGGCAATCCACATATTTCTAACACTCCAAAACTCTATTCTTTTGTCTCTAATATACCTTTTATGCTCAACTCCACAATTGACTTAATCTACATAGATACAAATTAGTTTAAAATCTATTTTAAATACAAATATTGTATTTAAATATTATGTGTATGTTTGTGTATATATATATATGTACATGTATATATGAGAAACAAATTTTTAAAGTTTCTATCAAGAGTTATCAAATATCCCTAGTGAGCTATCTAGATAGTTCTTATTTTCCAACTATTTCCAAATTGTATTTAGACGAGATTGTTCCAGGCACCTGGGAGTGAAGCTTCAGATACCCAATCTCTTTTGGATTTTGGCCTTTAAGCTCAAATTTATTTATGTGACCCTTTGTCAGCACAGATTAGTTAAGTATTTGATGTCTAGATATAGTAATTAGTGCTTTGCATTAAAATCCAGTTCCATGATTTATTTAATTGTTGAAAGGCTTTGAAATTTCTTTTCAAACTACTTTATTATAGTATAAATATTCTAATAAACTCAACTTTCACTTTTTGGTTGAAAAATGATTTTTTCTCTAAATGTATATTACACTACCCTCTTAAATATCACTACAGTATTAGAATAACATATTCTTTTCACATTAAAAAGATTAAATATCCTTAACCAGATATTGTAGAACTATATATTTGGATATTTGAATTCAAAATGTTTTCTTTTTCACTAGTACTCATGAAATTTATGACCATTTCCTTCATCAGATATGAGTAGAATTGTATCATTTCAGGAAAAAAAATCAATTTTGAATATAAATAAGTTTCTGTCTGACTTTATTTCAGAGCACAAGTCCCACTATCCACTGTGATTTCAATAAACATTTGAAAAAACCTACAATAACATCTCTAAATAATGATGTAGAACAGATATTTTAGCTACAGAGGGTTTTAGACCAGTCAGCTTACAAAGGGGAGAGAGCACCATTCTGTGAGACACTGCAAAGAATATTAGTGAATTTGGAGAAACACTATCCACGTGTTCCTGACCCATCATGTTCATGTTATTTCAGCCAGGCTGAGCTTAATGGTTCTCATTTTCTCCTTGGATCTCCCAAAGGTGGACTTTGTAGCAATATTCCCCATACAAGGCCTATGGCAGCCATTCACCTAGCACTTTACTAGACTGCATTCCCTAACAGTGAACACAAAGTGTCACTGTGACTACACGCTAATAGTCTAAAACTCGAAAAAACTTTGCCCAAATTTGAAATTCATTTACTTAGAAGTGAGTGTTTTATTTGAATCTTCTATGATTAATTATCTTTAAGTTAATTTGGGTAAGATTTAAATTTTAATTATTTTTATTTTTATTCCCTGGTCTTTCATATATTAAGGTGGTACTTTATTTTTTCTTTTGATTACACAAGAAAGAAAACAAAAGAACAGAGATCCTGAACACTTCAGTTTTCATGTCTGATGACATATGAATTAATGTGTATTGAAGAAAGAAATTGGTCTGTGTAAGTTGATAATGATCTCAGAGCATACATTTCTGGTCTGTAATGCACCATGTGCTTTATGACTGTGCTAGAAAAAGATGTTCTCAGAACAGAAAAAGAATGTGCGTTCCTACATACACACAAAAGGTAAATACCTATATCAAATTATAACTGAATACTTGAAAACCTATCATCTTTTTCCTTAAAACCCTTGACATAGAATGTCTGCAGACCAGCAAAAGCTGCTTCTGAATGTATTTTCCAGTAGTAAACAGAAAGATTTGCCTTTGTTTCACTTTTTCTATCTTAATATTATTAACTTTCTCCATGTTTTGGATATATACATTTCTGAAATGAACATCTGTTAACTGTGGTATCATTTCAGATGCACACGCAAATATTTCCTTTCAAAATCCATTACAGAATTCCATGTTATTGAACACACCAATTGTTTTATCATGTATGAGTATTTGTTCCCTCAAAAAACATAAAAACTAATTTTAAGTTCTATATTTATTTAGAAAAACTGCAGAGATGAAATTGTGGCTATTGTTTTGAGATACATTACGTGGTATAACAGGAGCCATGCTTGAAACAATATTTCTCTCTGTACTGTCTTATGTTATTTCTTCATTTGTCTTTCTATGGTAATTTTCCTTTAAACCAGTCCCTTTAGATAGTTCTCTCCAGTCTTGTCACTACCATTTCCTAAATTTATTATTTCCCATGATTATTTTAATACAGTGCAGTATGGATTCATGTTGAGGTAACAGGTAACAGAGGTATGATATTGTGTTGAATACATCTTTATCTGCTAGTTGTCATGTGCTTTTGTAGAAAAGATACTGATTAACAAACATTTAATGAAACTTCCTTCATCTCCACCTTTGTACTGTTGGGCAAACTATTTAACCTTGGTTTTTTTTTTTTTTTTTTTTTAAAGCTTACCTGTAAGGAACAGCATGAAAATCAATTAAAAACAATGAGATAGTTTAAAAAATAACTGCTGGTCATGATCCTCAAACTTTAGAATATCATTTCTAGTGAAACTGAAAAAAAAGCAGGTAATTTTCTTTTAGCATAGCATGTCAAAGATGCTCATTTTAGTCCCTATCCATAGTTTAAGGATCTATATACTTAGAGCTAACGTTTTAGCTCTAACCAATGCCAGGGTTTTGTCTGTTGTTTTTGTTTTTAATGATCTGAAGTTATCAGAGGATTTATAGAGACCCAGTGGCCACTATGTTAGCTGTGAATTTCTGATTTCTAGGTATAGGATGAGTAGAATGTCAGAAGAATTTAGATACTTATTTTGGGGGCTGAAATTTTGATTTTTGAGAAGGATGATATATAACCCAATTCTTTAATTATTTTATTCTACAAACATTCATTAACTGTTTTTATGTACAAGATGCTGTGCTAAGACCTACAAGTACAAAATGTCAAGGTACTTGCTCTCAAAAGCTCATAGATCTGCAAGAAGCAGCAAATGCATAAGAAAACACTATAGGTACTGTGGTAGAATCTACAGTGGGAGGGCTGGGATATGAGTTGCATCTGACAAACCTTAAATTCTTCCTCAGATTCTCTCAACCTCATCTGTCTCCTAGACCTTGGACAGTTGCCCACCTCAGCTTACATCAAGGCCATAGACTCCCTGTGGGGTCACAGATTCTGGTGCCTGAGGCAGTTTAGCTACTTGGCCTGGAGGCTTTGGCTCCTCCAAGCAATTCTGGACTAGATGAAGCACCACATCTGGTGACTTCCAAAGGGGCCAAGAGATGCAATCCAAAAACACTGGGAAGTTGATTCCTCATGAGGCAAACAGACCAATGGGAGACAAGACCAGGAAAATACGGTAGATAAATTCCTTCTAATGGGCTATTCTAATTCATGACTTTTCCATACATCGTGTCTGGAAACATCCTGAAGCAGGGTCCAGCCAGCACAGTAACATATCACCTTCCATTTGCCTCTCATCCTTCCTTGACTTGTTCCCTTTTCCCTCACTTTTGCAGCCTTGGGATTTCACTTTCCTATAAAAGCATTAGCAACTTTGCCTCCCTTCAGTGTTTGCTATTTAGGGAAATTAGGCTAAAATAGTGGTCAATTTGATTTGCATGGCGGGTGGTGAGGGTAGAGTAGAAGGAATTGATCAACAAAGATTGCAGAGGGAGGTGAGGTCTACTTAAAATATGCAATGAACTTGTTTTTATGCTTATCTAAACTCTCAGAAGTATTTTATCCATTATAAATTACTACTTTGATCACGAGAGACAGAAAATCTAAAAGTGAGAAAATATTATGAGTCCATTAGTGTATCACTCCAGAAATACCATCACTCCACACTGAGCTTAATAACATTTAAAATTCTCAGCTAGAAGCATAGTCAATGATCTCCAACCCTTTTGCACATATTATTTATCATCTTTTGAGGATACTATCAATGTCCATTTTTCCTCCAATTCTACAGCTGAATTTTCAATCCAGGTTTTGCTTTAGCCACGCATTCAGAGAATATTAACACAATTTAGTTAACTGTGAAAAAGCAACACATAAATTCATGAAGATGTCCATATTTCTGACCCTATGCTCTTCAATTTCAATCTTTCTCTGCCTTCAAAATTCCCCCAGAACTTCCTGTTCTTCATTATTAAATCCAAATCATCCCCTTGAGGTTTCCAGTTTCTTTTTCCCCCCTCTCATGTATTTCAAGTATTAAATCTGCTTCCATTGCTTCAGTTTCCTTATTCATCCTGAAGCAGGCTCTCTATTCTTTGCCATCAAGGCACTTCTCCTCAGTCAACAACCCATCCTTCCTCAAGAAAGAAGACACAATATACAAAAAATACTCCAACCTCTTTAGTAAGCCTCCTTGCGTCAAACCAGCGTGAATAAAACATCCGTCTCCCAAAGAGAACATGGCAATCACCTCTACTCCACCATTCTTTTAAGAATACCCCTTTTCCACATGAGATAAATTTGTCTGGCTCCAAACCAGAATTCAGAATTAGAAATTTGGCAAATGACAAAAAAGTCCCATTTCTAGAAAAATTAAGTCCAATGATCGAAGGAGCAATTTACTCTTTGTTCTTCTAAATGCAATCTTCATTTCAACTTAGGGTAGCCATATAATTTATTGTGTGAATCAGTATATTTTTGAGACTGAAAAGGGCTTGAGATAGCAGGTATAAACCAGGACAGTTTCAGATAAATCAGTGTCTAGTTACCCTATTTTTAGCACCCTATGAATAATGTTACCAGCCTTCATTTTAAATGATAAAAGCTCAAAGAATCACTTCTTGAGATTTGTTTTGTTTTGTTTTCAGATGCTTAATTCAAGGGCTACTAGGTTTCAGATGAAAAAAAAATGAAGACACGCAGGTGAAGTCTGAGCATAGTGCTTAAGAGTGAACCCACCGTTTTTTGTTGTATCCTGGCTCTGCTAGCTTATGAGTTTGGGCAAGTCACGTAACCTCTCTATCCTTCAGTTTTCTTATCTGTAAAATGAGAATAAGTATAATACCTACCTCACAGCGTTGTCAGGGTTAAATAAGTAAAACACTTAAAAGAGTTGCTTGCATAGCACAGTTATTGTTGTTATTATAATTGATGGCAGTAGTAGTAACATTGCCTGACTTAAGGTGGAGCATAGAGAAGGAGCCCTTCCAATGGTTCTGGAAACTAAGATTTTCATGGGAACAGCTGATAAGTCAAATGCCAGATGTCCCATGGCTTTCTACTTCTGCGTAGACGTAAAGAATATCAAAAATTAACTTCTGAAATCCTTATAATATTGAAGACAAAAAAAATAAAGAATGAGAGGGAGTTTGCAAGTTGGAGAGAGACTGGCTTTTTTCTTCTCAGGGCATATTTCCTCCTACTCTTTTAACTGTTGGGGAAGGAGATGGAAGATGTCCAAGGGTTTCCTTGTGTCGTGTTTATGGGGGCATTCCAGAAAATAGTTTGAACAGAGAAAGAGAAACTGTGAACCTAAGCAAAGAAAGACTGAAGCCCAGAGGAGAAAATGAGATACAAAAGTTCACTAAGACATGTGAAAAAAATCCACCTATGAAAGTTATTCTCCTCGTGCTCAAGCCAAGCAGGCATTTCTTTGCTGTTGAATGCTCTGATTTCTCTCTTGCTGGGCAGTTAAGTCTCTTGCTCGGACATGGGGAATTTCTTCTGATCTTACTTTTTATGGCCTCAATGAACAGTCAGCACTGCCAGGGAAACCATTTCCTTCAAATTTGACAGGACTGAACTTGCGAGGTTAGCACCTCTGTCCAGGGGGCAGGTGGCCCTCGGACCTTCGGGGAGGGCCTCCACCAACGGCAGTGGAAAAACAACTACAACAGACACTCTCAAAAAATCCACACATCTCTCAAGCCAGCAAGACTCCCAAAGCCTCTTGCCTATGGGAGTCCAGGCTTATTTTTATTGTCATATCCGACATCAATCCAGGAGAAACAGAAGACAATGGTGTGGACCTCAAAAACAATTATAGCCACGAATACCTCTGATGAAGAATAACTGCACTGGATGACTCCAGTAATCTGGGAAGAATCTGAACTTTGAGCTTCTCTCCATTGTTCATAAGCCACTTGCCATAGTGCTGGTTTTATTACTTTTTGCAACCAAAATTAAAAATTACCATTGAATTTTTTTCTTCACCCATATCCTGTGGGTCTAGGGGAAGGGGAATTGAAGCTTCCCCTGCTCTCTAAATAATTATCCATTTTCCAAAAAGAGGGTATAAAATTTCCTAGTCTAGGCAATGGGGGAGCTGTGGATTCCAGTGTTCTATGCCAGGTATAGACTTCTGTTTGTTGGGATGAAGCAATGTCTTACTAACTGATTAAGTATCAGTATATGTTTACTGAATATTTTGCAAGGAATTAGGGTAAAATTGCAGCAAAATGATTTGGGGTGGTTATATCTTTTAAAAGACAGCAGATTTGAATTTTAAAATAATATTTAGCAAGTATTTAAATTTAGCACCATTCAGGAGCATGCTGTTTTTATGACACTGTAAAGCTTGTGTCATAGGTGCTGGACAGGACCTCCAGGTCTTTGGCTTACTTCTTTGTATTCTCCACAAGAGGCAACAGAGGGCCGGAGAGCTTGAGTCTCTGTGCTCTCAGGCTCAGAGAACAGGAAAAAGACAAAGGTCTCCTGACTTCCAGACTAGTTAGTGCTCCTTATGCAACACCAAGATGCTGATCTAATAATCAAGGATGATCTTAGAAGTTTTAAATGATATGTGAAAACCAAATACATTTACTCCTTCACTTACTGTATTAAAAGCAGTAAATTAGCTTGTTAGGGAATATACATCCAAGGACAAGGAGTAAGTGGAAAGGGGTGAAAATGTGGTTGGGTGATAAATTGTATGGCCACGCTGTGATCCCTTCACTTCTCCCTGGCCCCAGTCCTCTAATTGCTCCAGTCTTGGCCCCCATTCTGACCTGTGATGCCGGAAATGTGACACGTGCTCCAGAATCATTTCTCCTTCTCGTCTCCCCCATTAGCCAAGACATCATCCCCTCAGGGCTCTGCTTCCATCTGCAGACATGCATTCCAGATGTCTTAAAAAGTTCCCTCTAAAATGAACTTTCAGATCTTAAAAAAAAAGATTAATTGTATTTTAAAATATTTCTGTATCTGGAAACGATTGTTGATATTTTTGTTTTTAATAACTAACCTTTTTGAACATTTAAAATACTTGGGCACTTAAAATATGTCTCAGGTCCTCCATGAGCACTGAGTTTCATTTGCACTTGAGGAAGTTTCCCGCCCGAGCAGAGTGTGTTGTACCATCTCTACAACTCGTTTTGTAACATAGAGCTGCTGATTGAGGTAACTAACAAACTTTGAAGTCAAAAACCTGAGATGTAAGCAAGGAAATAGGCCTTGACTCCAGGCATCATTTTCCCTTTATATCATCATGTAAGTTAAAACTTGGAAGGAACAATGAAAATATGTAGGATTTCATATTGCTGTGAAAGATCTGACTTCTAAAAGAATCAGGATCAGACCCTGGATACATCCTGTAACAGAGTAAGTAAGTGTTCAGTGCCCTACATGCAAAGAATTATGTGGATGTAGATGATGGTCAGGTGGGGAAGTGAGAAGATCAAGGAAAAGATTTTAGGACTGGATGCCAGGAAGAGAGGATGCATCTGGCAACACGAAGAACAGAATTCATCGTGAAGACTTCTCGAGTGACGTCAGCATCATGGCGGAGTGAGATTCCCTCTTTGAATCTCTGCCTCCTACGACACAACGAAAACATCATTCACATTCCAACAGAGCTCAAGCAAACACTATGAAGGACTTCTAAGAAACCCCTGCTGCCATACATCGGACAGTGGAGGCGCAGGAAGCCCAAAAGGACGGGAGGAGAGGTAAGAAGTTGTACTCCCCCTCCCCAATCGATCGGCAAAGACAGCGCGGTTCACAGACAGAGGGGGGAGGGGTGGCCCACAGCAGGGAAAACTATCGCCATCCAGGTGCTCTCAGAGACTGTCGCGAGATCCCCACTGGGAAGTGATGACGGACTGTTTAGGGGGTGTAGCAAACACCCTAAGAGAGCCAGAAAGGAAACCCCCGGTCAAGCAGGAGAAAGAGAGGACCCCTCCCCCCACATGCCCAACGTTTCAGCATAATCCCTCCGGAGGCTGCAGCTGCCTCAGAGCAAACCGCTCACAATCTCCATCCAATGGCAGCAGGGGGAAACTGCAGGACCAATTTTATCATGAGGGGAAAAAATAAGGATGTCCCCGTCGGATCCTTGTGACAATCTGTCAGGGCTACAGACCAAAAGGAAAATGACAAACACCCAGAAACCAACCCTGAAGGCACAGAATTTGATAATCTGAATGACAGAGAATTCAAAATAGCTATTATAAACAAACTCAATGAAATACAAGAGAACACACAGAAACAAATCAACGAATTCAGGGATTTTGTCACAAAAGAGATTGAAACCATAAAGAAAAACCAATCAGAATTATTGGAGGTGAAAAACAAAATCAAAGAGATAGTGGAAAAAATGGAGTCTTTAAAGAGCAGAACTGACAATATGGAGGAACGAATTAGCACTATTGAGGATAGCCACGCAGAAATGCTCCAGATAGAGGAGGAGAGAGAGCTAAGACTAAAAAGAAATGAAGAAATTCTTCAAGAAATATCAGACTCAATGAGGAAAAGCAACATAAGGATAATAGGTATTCCAGAAGGAGAAGAAAGAGAAAAAGGAGCAGAGAGTTTGTTCAAAGAAATAATAGCTGAGAACTTCCCCAACCTAGGGAACGAGAGGGAAATAACAGTGAATGAAATCAATAGATCCCCTAAATATATAAGCAGGAATAAAAAATCATCTCGCCACATAGTAGCAAACTTGAAAAATACCCGTGACAAGGAAATAATATTGAAGGCAGCCAAACAAAAAAACAAAATAACATACAAAGGAAATCCCATCAGGCTCTCAGCTGATTTCTCGACAGAAACTCTACAGGCTAGGAGAGACTGGAATGATATATTCAAAATCATGAACGACAAAAAGCTTCAGCCGAGAATACTTTATCCAGCAAAAATATCCTTCAAATATGATGGAGAAATAATAACTCTCCCTGATAAACAAAAGCTAAGAGAGTTCGTCACCACAAGACCCCCACTACAAGAAATGCTCAAGAAGGCCCTTAGGCCTGAAAAAAAACAAATGAGAAAGGGGGTACAAAGATTTCAGCAAGGAGAGAATTCATCGTGAAGACTTCTCAACTACATGAATCTACCTCCTAGCTGATTTCTTTTTGAAAAGGTGATGAAAGTTCTAGATCTGATCCAAAAGGTATGGAAAGCTTGTTACAGCAATAACTCTACAGTAGTCACCAATGAGACATGCTAACCTTGAAATATCTTCCAAAAATACAATTTGCTATTTTGAAATGTTCAGAGGCTGCCAGTATCTGTTTGTCTGCTGATGCCCACTGCATCCATAATGTACAATAAATAGGAGCAATTGCCTCTTCATGCTATCAGAAAATGTTCACACTTAAAAGCAAATATACTCCAATATGAACTCTTGCTCGGGAGCTCTGCCTTTTATAATGGGCACCATAATGAAAAATTCCTTATTAAATTTATTGTGCCTTTTAATAAACTGGTACTCCAAATGTGAAAACTCTGTGTTGATACACTGGGATTGTATGGCTGGGAAATAAAGGGAGAGCATATTTAACTCTGAAAGATAATAAGACAGATTAGGCCATTTTTTATTTTAAAGGGTGCTTGTTCCAACATTTATAAGAGTAACCAGATAAACCTGCCAACACCTCTTCCTCTTACAGAAAGAACTGGCTCTAATAAAATTTCAGTCATACTATTATAAGATCTTAGCATGAGAGGGAAGAAATCTAACACAGAATGATGACAAACCACATTAATTCTTCTTCACTAATACTGATATGCCCGAAATCTTACAGAACATTTAATGTGCCTGTAATCCTGAACATTTGACAGCTTTTACATAATATTCTAGGCACAGTTGACCTGATCCTCTTCTGCTGTTGACAGTGCAGCTGAAATGGCCCTCCAATAAATGAGGCAGGATTATCTAGCCAAGATGGCAAACAACAGCTTATAATATGCACCAGGAAATTTCCATAGCACATTGGATCTTTGCCATCAATGACACATGGATCATGCCTGAATATAAAGCATGTTTCCCTAGACGCTTGATAAGTTTTAAAGGACAAGAATATGCAAAGCTGAAAGCTGACTTCAGATTTAAAGACCGATGCCATGCTCCCCACTTACAAGTATAGAAAGTTCCTTTGAAGGAAGCTCCAAGAGTCTTTTAGTGTTGTGTTAGTGTGTGTCATCTCCCTTAATTGTATTCTAATGACTTGAATGAGAGTCACCAGTTTAAAAATCATAGAAGAACATGGGCAATACAGTAATTATGAGTTGCAAGAAAATAAACAAGCACCAAGAAGTTGTATGTGAAGATTGTCTAGGACTTGTGCAGTATGTTCAAGATATCTGCATTGATGTGCCCCATAAAGAATGCTACTTTTGCCTCTCAATTTATGGGAAAATAATCAAAGAAAAGCTTGAGTGCTTGTTGTCAATTCATAGCCTACAAGTCACCTGTTGTAAATTTAGTTTATAATATTGTAATTAGCTGCCACATGGCCAGATTTTCTAAATGCTCTTCCTCCTGTTGGGAGCTTGACAATTTGAATGCTGCAGAATATCAATACCGATCTTTTACAGCCTTTTGCCAGAGCAGCCTTAGGGTATGTTGAGCTGGCGTGGTAACTGCATTAGAGAATTGAGTTTGTTCTTTTTCAGAAGACAGATATACTATCTTTGAAACCACTTACAAGGGAAAAAATAGACATTAAATACTAGTGTATAACACCAAAGCAAACTTGTTAATAAGAGGAGTAACATGGCATTGTAGAAGATATGGAACCTTCAAACTCCAAAAGTGAATGGTACCTAAGAGGCAAACCCAGAATACATTACAGATGACAGGCCTAGAGAAATAAAATGTGTGTGTGTGGGGGGGGGGGGATTGCAGCTTCTAACAATCGAATCTAATGCAGAGTGTTGTAATATATCATAACAACAATAAAATAAATGCAGATGTGTTTGTAGATTCTCAGATGACTAAGGTTATGAATGGACTTCTCTGAAATATTGTAGAATGCAGCAGAATGCAGCTGAGCCCAGAAATAAAAGTTGCAAGGCTAGTTGCCAGGAAAACAGCAAAAGCATGAACTGCTGTGCTTGAAAAACACTCAAAAACTAATAGTAAGCTTTCATTGAGAAAGATCTTAGTTAATGTGGAAAGTCTAGTTTGTTTGGTTAGTTTTAGTGAAACACTCTGACTTTTGATGCATACATACATACATACATACAGGACAAGATTTTTCAATCTGGCCATAATTACAACACAAGACACGGTAAATTAAGAGGCACTTTACAAATTGTGAACAATCTTTAGGAAATCAGTGCAAATCACTTCTATTTTAAAAAGGTACAGAAGCATGTAATTTCTGAATGAATCCTACTTTATGTCAAAATGAATAGATTTATCTTTATGAAAATCACACATAAATCTGAAGCTGTTATGGTTATGAGCAGAATTTTAAGAACTGTAGGTGCTTGGTGGTTATTTGAAATCCACACATCTCTAATTCTGTTTCCAACTTTAACTTACTTCTTCCAATTTTCTCTGGCACTCATGAGTTGGCAATTCTAAGCTACATATAGGGCATGATTCATGAGGGACAGCACTCCAGATGGCACTGAGATACTCCTGCAGCAATCGTACCCACAGTTTGGCTGCCTCGTTCATCAGCTGTGTGATGACTATGGCTTAGCTCTTCACTCAGACAATAGTTATGCTATTGTAGAAGTGACAATACTTCTATATCACTTTGATGTTTTGGAAACATCGATCTCCATGACCTCAAAATGTGGAGACTTTGCTTAAAAATCTACTCATTGTCTAATTGTTGAAGAAGAGTTTTGACCAGATTGTTGATTATGTAAATGCTTTTACTTAAGAGCTATATGAACATTTGAAAAGTGAATCCTAAGATATCTAATGTGCAGTACCACAGAAAGTCATTTTCTTCATTGTAATGTTTTGTGTTGTCCCACCAAGAAATAGAGAACATAAAAATAATAATAGAGAATAAGAATCAATTATTTATCAGGTGCTCACTGTTTCTTAAGGGCTGAAATGGGCATGTGACATGCATCTCATTTATTTCCTAATATTAGGAATTATGGTTCAGTGAAGTAAAGTAACTTGTCCATAGTCTCAGAGACTGTAATATAAAGAGACAGAAAAGAGTTCTGGTATAATTTTTAAATATCTCCTATCAACTACCATATATAAAAATAATTTTAAGTGTAACAAATCAATAGATCAAGATGTTTATGTAACTAGGAGCCTCATGTGACCATGTGATTTAAAATGTATTGTTCTTGTTTTAATCATATACACTCTGGGATGTATGAAAAGATTGGGAAAGAGAAAATGTATTATTTTAGTCACAAAAGTAAAATATCGATGTGAATTTCTCAGTACTGAGTGATTGTCATTGCCCTATTTAAAATTCTCTTTGCGTATTCATGCAGTCATTATGAAAAAGAGACCACATTGCCAGGCTTCTAATAGATAACACCCAGACCAGCTCAAATTTCCCTGATTTGCACTCTTGGTTCTAAAAACCAGTTGATAGAATTATAGCTATCTCTTCTACCAAATGTACTTTTAAAACTACTTAAGTGTACGTTTTTCTATTGATAATATAGATATGCCCACTTATTCTTTTCTACGGTAAATTAATTTTTTATTTTTGTGAGGAAGACCAGCCCTGAGCTAACATCTGTTGCCAATCCTCCTCTTTTTTGCTGAGGAAGATTGGCCCTGAGCTCACATCCATGCCCACCTTCCTCCATTTTATATGGGATGCCGCCATAGCATGGCTTGACAAGCTGTGCGTCGGTCTGCGTCCAGGATCCAAACCTGCGAACACAGGGCCACCAAAGCAGAGCACGTAAACTTAACTGCTATGCCACCGGGCCATCCCCTAGGCTAAATTATTTTTATCTAAGTAAAAAGGTATCTCAAATGTACATTTTTCTATATAGATAGATACATAAATATGTCCATTTATTCTTTTCTATCATAGATGCTTTTTATCAAAGTCATATATATATATATATATTGCTTAAAAATTCAAGTAATTCTTCCACGTTTATAGTAAATAAAACAGCTACCTCTCTCCCCTCCCCACCTCAGTGATCCAACAAGAGAAGCAGCCATTTTCAACTCCCTTAGTTATTTCTTCTGATATTTAGCTCCATATTTCTAAATGTTTATGGAGCCATTGCTTACTGTTTAAATTTTAGGCATTATCTATCTTGTTCTTGCAATAAAGATGAAAATTTAACTATTTGCCCTGCCTCAATCCTTCCAAAAAACTATACCCTAGGTTTTAATTAAATCAGTATTGAATGTTTAGATTATTATAAATGTATGAATATTATTCAAAATTCAGTACATTTCTAATCTTTTGCATTCTTCCTAGAAGTAATAACAGCCTTGTCTTTTCCTTTGTTTAGTTTTCTCTGTACCTGTAACTAACCATCCCCTAAATCCCCCTGTAGGATTATAAAATTCTTTTTAACATAGTCAGACACATCTATCACCACGTATCACCTCCATTGTATCTTGGAGTTTTCCATTGTCCTGCACCACTCTGTAAGTAGACTTACACTCTGTAAGTAAACAACACATTACTCTGTAAGAATAATGCTGAGTTATCATCTGGGAACTTCCCTTTAGCATCATCCTAGGAGCCCCCCAACCCGTGCCCTTCTCCAGCTCTTTAATCCTGGATTCCATGTCTTCCTGTTCCATGGTCTACTCTATTGTTTAGTGACATACACCATCCTGTAGCTTCTAGAGAAAGGGTTTATGCACTTATTTTTTTAAGACATTGAGGGTCTTAAAAGGCCTTTACTTTACCTGCATAATTGATTTTTAATTTGTTGAGTACAAAATTCTAGGTTGGAAATAATTGCCTTTATAGTCTTGAAGGTATTGAATAATTTTCTTCTAATTTCCAATACTGCTATTGATTAACCCAGTGTTTAATTCAGTTTCTGTTCCTTTATGTATCATGTGTTTTCCCCTATCTGGAAACTTTGAGATTTATTCATTCATTTAAAATATTTATTGAAGGCCTTCTATGTGTCAGGCACTGATATAAGCACTGGGATTTCTATAGTAAAGAAAAAAAATACCTGCTTTCATCAGAGTAAGAAAGACAAATAATAAACAAGATGAATAAGTAAAATACATATTTTGTTAGAGAATGATCAGTACTAAGACAGAGGAAAAAGCAAAGAAAGGGATGTAAAATGTAATTTCAAATAAGTAGACCATGAAATACCTCACAGAGAAGGTGACATCTTAGTTTAGACCTAAAGGAAGTGAGGTAGAGAGCCATGTGGCTGTTTGGGGGAAATGCTCTTTAAGCAGAGAGAATAGCAGGTGCAAATACCTGAGGTGAGAGCATGACTGACATGTTGAGTGAACAGCAAGGTGGCTCATTGTGGCTGTAGCAGAGGGCATGAAGCACAGAGGTGTAGGAGGGGAATTCAGAGAAGTAGCTGGGCAAACAGTGACTTTTTCTCTGAGTAGATGGGAAGTCAGTATAGAGTTTTGACAGAGTAGGGACATAATATGACTTAGGCCTTAGTGGGATCACTTTGGTGATTGTATTTAGAATGCAAAACAGGAGGAGGGCAAGAGTAGATGCAAGGAGACAAGTTAGGAGACTGTTGAAACATTCCAGTTGAGAAATGATGGTGGCTTAGTCCAGGTGGTGGCAATGGGAGGTGGTGAGAAGTCGTCAGATTTTGGATGTCATTTTAAAAATAGATTCAACAGCATTTGCTGACAGATGGGACGTGAGGTGTAAAGGAAAGAGAAATGTTAAATGTTTGCACCAACATATCTGGCCTGAGCAATGGAAAGATGGTATTGGCATTAAAAAAGATTGGGAAGATTGAGGAATTTTATTGTAAAAGTAATGGAAAGCCTTTGAAGAACTTTATTCAGAGAAATCATATGATGTGGTGCATTGTTTAAAAACTCTCTCTGCTGCTGTATGATGACTGGATTGATGCCAGCAGGGCCAGCACTGAAGCTAGAAACCAGTTAGAATCTATTGATGTAGGCTGAGCTGGTAATGTTGGTGACTTGGTCCAGGTTGATGGCAGCAGAGACAGAGTGAAGTAGAAACATTCTAGATGTGAACTTCTAGGTTGGACCAACAGAACTTGCCAATGAGTTGAATGTAGAGAGTCTGGGAATCTGGGGAAGAAACAAAGAAAAAATGATTCTTTCATTTTTAGTTTAAGCAAATCAATCATTCCATTTACTGATGATAGGGAAGTCTAGGACAGGAAAAAGGAAATAGAAAGAACATATTTATTTTTAAAATATTGTTTGAAATTCCTTTTAGACATTCAAGTGAACAAGTAAAGTAGGTAACTGGACATATGAGTCTGGAGCTCAGGGGAAAGGTTAGATTTGGGGCAGTGAACTTTTATTTTTAATTGTGAGCCATCCATTTCTCCCTTTATAACATTACTCTGATTTCATTTGGAGTATTACTTCTTCCCCCTTAGTGTAGTCTTTGTGGCACAGTGAATACAAGTGGTCTGTGATCCCAAAGTGCCTGTGTTTTGTCTCACCAACTGTACAAACAATGCATGCACCCAGTGATGATGTGCTGGTAAGTATTCAACAACTGGCTCTCCAAGAGCAAAAAAGTAAAAATCCCTATTTTGCCAGTGTTAATGGTGTAAATGCTCCCACCATGGCTTATTTCAAACTACTAATATGACATCACTGAACACAGAGGTGGGAAGAGGTACACAGTAGCACAGCATTGCCTAGTACTTGCACCAACAGTTGCAATAGACATACATAACCTCAAGAGCATAGATGAGAGTAAAATGTAGTAAAACAAATGGAAAGTAATAAAATTTAAATATTATCTTTGTTTTTAATATAATTGATTTATATTAAATAAGTTTATGTCATTCGATTTTCAATGATGGCTATGTTCAGAAAACAGCTCACAAAATTACTGGCAATTTAACAATCGGCTCCTGTGTACTGGTGTGAACTGGCTTCAGCACAACACTGAGTACACTTGACCCATGTCTGGTCAGTTAAGCTCAGTCCCACAACTTTGAGTCTTGATCTACTGACTCAACCCCAACCATTTCCTCATTCCAAGAGCAGAGTCCTGACTGCAACTCAGACTCCTCCTGGTTTTATTGCTCTTTTTGCACTTGGAGCTATTTGGTTCCTGCCATTTGCTAAATCTGGTTCTCAAGTCTCTCCATCCATTCTGTCACCTCCCAGATATTCTAATAAGTACCATTTAACCATAAGTTATCCAAAGTTGATTTCTCCTGCTTGAAATCAGGGAAGCCTAATTGTACGCCTGGGGTTATAAATTTGGAGACCATCAGCATATTGACGGTATTTAAAGCCAAGAGAGGCAATGAGATCTCCTGGGGAGAGAACATAAGAACCCAAGAGCTGGAACAAGCCCTGGGGCACTCCAGGTGTAGAAGAAGAAGTCAGAATTAAGACTAAGACAGAGCAGCCAGTATAAGAGGAAAACCAGGAGAATGTTAGACTACAAAAGCCAAGGGAAGAAAGTGTTTCTATAAGGCTGGTCCAGTGAGATGAAGTGTTATTGGCATGTAGGTCATTGGTGGTCTTGATAAGAACAGCTCCATTGGAGTTGTGGGGTCTAAAGACCAGCTGGAAAGTACTAAGAGAGACTAGGGGATGAAGAAATTGAAACAGAAAGTGTAGGTAATTTTTTCAAGAAGTTTTGCTGAGGAGAACAGCGAGGTGGGAGAAGCATAGCTTGGGGGACATGTGAGATCAAAGATGGTGTTTCTTTTTTGTTATTTTTTTTTAAATAGAAGGTAATTAGATACACTTTATGTTTATGGGAATGATCTAGGAGAAAGAGAGATAAATTTTCTATTTAGGAGATGAAATGTAAGTATAATAGTGAGGTGCTAGAGAAGCTAAGAGAGGTTAAAATTCACAGCAAGAATCTACAGCTGTGTGAATATAAAACTCCCACTTTTTTCGCCTGCAACACAAACATTTCAACATGTGTTGAACTGGGGAATCTAGTAATATCTATCTTTATAAAAATAAAGGAAAAATTTTGAACTATGTTTAAAATATGTTCTTTTCAAAAGAAAGTTCCATAAACATTATTAGAGACCTCCTAAGTAAAATCACCTGTGGTTTGTGTAGTTAGAAACACAATAACTAAGACATAGTTTCAATCTTATAAAAAATAGACCACAAATATTTGTTCACAGTAGGATCCCTTTAGTTTGGTTGGTGAGGCTAAAAAAAGGGGCTAGCAAGTTGAAAAGTGCCGTATTTTATAGGCATGCTCTCCATAATCATGTTTGGGTCAATGATGGACCACTTATACGACAGAGGTCCCATAAGATTAGTACCATATAGCCTAGGTGTGTAGTAGGCTATACCATCTAGGTTTGTGTAAGCACACTCTATGATGTTTGCACAATGACGAAATCACCTAACTGCATTTCTCAGAATGTGTCCCCGTTGTTAAGTGACATATGACCATATAGCACTCTAGAGTCTTCATTGAGTTTCATCCTGGACTATCTAATTTTGTCCTCACGCCAATGGTAAGAGATAAGTAAGGCAAAGATAAATGTACCTATTTTATAGATGAGGAAACTGGGGAAAAAAGGAAAAGAAAAAATGAAATTCATTTAGAGTCACAGCATGCCCAAGATCACTCAGTTACTCATCTAGATAGTAGACTGATCAAATTAGAACTCAGGTCTCCAGACTGAGTTCATTGCCCACACCACGCTGCCTAGGTTCGAGTCTTGTTACCTTCAGTTCTTTGTAAATGTGGCTGCAGTGCCAGTGTTTTTGTTTTGTTTTGTTTTTAACAGGAAACTCAGGTCACTCCTTCTTTCTTACTTTGCTAATCTCACCAGGAAGTATCCCTCTGAAGCTCTTCTGGGAAAGGCCGTTGGAATGGGTCAGTGTTCTCTCCATTCCACAAAGGATTGCTTCTTCTGCTTCCCTCCCTAGTTGACTGAAAACTGTAAAATACCCCCAAACTTTATATGTATTCCTCTCCTTCACACTGCACACAGTTGGTCATTATATTAGTCAAGGTAACAAATACTAACCATGCAACAACAAAAAAAACCCAGAAACACCAAAATCTCAATGGCTTGCCACAACAAGAATTTCTTTTACTCTCATGCAAAGTTGGCTGAGTTAGAAGGGGCTTTGCTCCATTTGATGTCTCAGGGATCCAGGTTTCTTCCAACTCATGACATTACTATTTAAGATTACAACTTTCCCAAGGTAACTACTCTAGAGGAAGACAGAGAGCAAAGTGTTGGCACACCAGCTCTTAAATTCTTTGGCTCAGAAGTGACATGTTCGTTTCATTTCCTCTCTCATTCTTTCATTAGAACTAGTCATCCCACCCTGGCTAATTGCAAGGGGGCAGTCAGTAGAGACTTCCTGTGGGTTTAAGGAGGAGAGTACTAGATATGGGATAGCACTACCAGCCTTACCGCATCCGCTTTCCTGAGTTCTTTCCTAAAGCTTTTTCATTCTTCTGATTATGTTAGAGAATACCATATAGGAGCTAATATGTATCTGAGCTGTTTTTAAATAAGGAGAATTTGTCCCTGACAGAATCAATCAGATAGAAATAGGAGACCAGAATGAAAAGTCATTTGAAAAACCAAGCAATTAAACTCCCTTTAATGTACACAGTCCAACACCTTCAAAATGCAATTGCCTAATCCTTTAACCTGAGGGACTTTCTCAATGACCTTTGTATTAATTAGGTAATTTTAGCTACTGTTACAAGTAACAACCCCCCTCAAATAATGTCTGAACACAGTAAAACTTTATTCCTAATTCATCTAACAAGGCAGGTGCTATTTCTCTGGAGGTGCCTTTCCTCCACATATAATTTTCAGACCCTGGGCTCCTTACTTTTCTGGGCTCCATCATGGCCCTAAGATCTTTGAGTCTTTTACATCTGGAAGGGAATAGAAGAAAGAGAGGATAGAAGTTAGGCTCACTGTTGAACAGTCTAGCCCAGAAGTAAAATGTATTAGCCACATGGCCCCATTTAGATACAAAGGAGGCTGGGAAATGTAGTCTCTAGCTGGACAGCCCCTTCCCAGTAACAACCCAATCCTGTAGAACGGGAAATGAATTTTTGGCGGATTGTTAGGCATCTCTGCCACAACATCCAAAACACAAACTTACACATTCTAATATTAAATATCAAATAGTGAATATATTGCCAATTTATGTTTAACACTCAAAATATGATAGAATCTGCACAAAACGTACCCCTGATAGAAATTCAGTCCTTGAAGAGCTTGATTTCTAAGGGAAGATGACATACATAACACAGATGTAATTTTTACCAGGCAGCGCGGCACAGTGGAAGGAGATGATGCGACACTAGTGACTGTTCGGCTAACTCTGTGATCGTGTTCATACAGTTGCACTCTCTCTAGGCTTTTGTGATACCACACCAAGTAATCTCACCAGTGTCTCTTAACCCTGTTTCCAAATCTGTTTGCTTCTTCAGCTGTGAATTTGTCTACAAATAATATACAACAGTACAAACACATAGCAATTACCCAATTATCCCCGCATTTGATAAATTAGTAGGAATTCTTTACCTGTTTAAACTGTGCTGGATCTAAGCAAGTGAGATATTTTCTTCCACATTTGCATTGACTAAAAAGTTGTAAGATGGTTCTCAGCTGCTCAGTGGTTTCATGTGGTAATTCACATGTGAGGTCTTTGAAAACAGGGAATGTGGGCTTATCCAACTCTTCATCTCCAGCTGGTGTATAGAAGGCCCTCATAGATGTTTGTTGAAGTGAATTGAGTAAATTCTTGTAGAAATCTTTTTGAATTGGTGAGATGTAGTAAGTGAGGTTACCGTAGGGATGTGTGCGAGGTTCTTTCTAATTCAATATTTTTATTAATGTGTTGGGGGAAGATGCAGATCTCAAAACATGTTCATAAAATTTTAAGATGATCGTAGTTTGGGAGGAGTACCAAACACCAGGGACACCAGAAATATAATCCAAAGAAGTTAGAACTGTCTACATAAAAAGAAACTTGGCCTTCGAAAATGTAAATGACTTAATATGGAAGAAATGATATGAATTCTTTGCAGGCAGGGGAATAAAAGAAATCTGGAGTCTAAGGATGATAATAATTTGCAAATTAGATCTGTGTTTAATGTGATATGGCAGTAAACAGAGCCAAAGCAGTTTTGGCCTGAATTTAAGGAGCTTCATGTAATCAACGGGCCAGAAAATTAGTTGTCTTTCTGTGCAATGCTGAAGATTTCTAAAGTTAAAGTGTCCTACTTTCATCCAACATCACTAGAAATAAGAGCTAAAATGTGAGTTCTGGAACCACAAATTTGAGTAAGAATAAGACCAATTATTAATAACAGTTTTTATAGGTTGAATAGGTTGGGTACCTGCTATTAACTTCCTTAGGTACTTTACTGGCAAAAATGCCTTAAATGTGACCTACTACCCTGCCTATACAATCCGATTTAATTCTCAGAAGCACCTTTCAGGTAGATATTTTCCCCCATTCTACTCATAAAGAGAAGAACCCCACAGAATTCAGGTAATTTGTTTGTCCATCTGACTAGTCAATCCAAAAGTCACCCTGCTTCCAAATTCCATACTTAGATGAGAACAAAGGAAATAATAATGTATCATTCAGATAAGAATGTTACAAAATATTGTCTTTAACCATCATGGGCTACGCAGATTTATGAGAGGGAACCTATCATTAAACTTTACTATATGTTATACCATGGTATCCACTTCCTCTAGACACAGGAACTCTCTTCCCCTCTATCACACTGTTGAGATAGGATTGAAGAGCTTCCACCCCCATTCAGCATGTTTCCCATCTCAAATGGAAAAGACCTTTCTACCTACTTGCCACTGTATTGGGATGGGAGAGAAATAGCACAGAATACGGGTTCTGGCATCAAACCGACAGTGGTTTTATCCATGTTCCTCCATTTATTGGCTATATGATCACATACAGACAGGTTGATCTATCTCTTTAGGCTCATTTTCCTTAGTAAAATGGGATTAATAGCACCTATCTCTTAGAGTGGCTAATGAGAATGAAATGAGATAATGCCTGGGACACAGTGAGTGCTCAGAAAACAGGAGTTATTATTATTGATTGAATGATGGGTATTACACATATTCCCACAGGCTAATACCAATGGTTCTGTTGGAAACCCAACTGGGAGTTTCATAGGCAGGATGGCAATGATGCCAGTCCACTTCACTGTACAGTCCACACTGTCTGGTTCATCTTTGTCTCTTTCCCTTCCTCTCCTCCAGTCCACACTGTCTGGTTCATCTTTGTCTCTTTCCCTTTCTCTCCTCCATCCTGTCCTGACTCTACCACTGACACTTTTGAATTATTTACATATTAATCTACCCATTGATTCACAACTTTTGTTCATGAGGACAAGGAAAAATGCCTATTCAATTTTTTATCCCATACCATCAACAGAGTGCTTTACTAGTAGTAAGAATTAAACAACTAATTGATAAATAAAATTAGGAAACTCTTTTAAACAACAACCAAAAAAAAAAAACCCTCAATTTTACAAAAGAAAAATTAACAGATACAAGGCACAGATTTTATTCATTTGTTTCATATTTATGCTTCAGATTTAAGAATCAAGGCAATGATTGATATATCAAAGACTTTGATTACTTTTAATCCAGAATGAAATCTTCAATAATCTAATAAAGAATACATGCAGGGCAGAAAGTAGAGTTTAACAGCTATTGAATTTTATTAAACCTTAGACAAAAATCATGTTCAGATCAAAGGAGTTTTCTCTGAAGGAATAAAAAGGTTAAGAAAAGGGGAGGGGGAGATATCTGAGGAGCACTGGTAAATTCAGAAGCTATCCAAAACAGCCTACTTTCTTTTAAGAAACTGTCAAAATTTGTAACATAACATACATACACGAAATCAATACATAACTAAAATGGACAGAACACTTAAAATCTTCATTTGCTTCACAAATGTTTTTGTTACACTGCTCTTTTGATGTCCTTTGCAGTACAACAAATGGAATGTCTTTATGGAATGTTGGAGTCTAGCAATGGAAGAGGAGAGAAATAGAGTTTAAAGTAAGACAGGAGCAGAGTGTACAGTCACGTGAGCATGCACACACAATCACCCACTCGCAGGATTAAACACTTAGTTTAGGTCAAGTTGTTCACTCTCTATATTGATATGGTGGATTGAACTGGCCTTTCCATTACTATAATTAAAGCCACTGCATGATGCCCTAACACTCCAACGGAAAAAAAACAATGTCAAGATACATGAATATGGTAATCATCAGAATGTTCGGGGCAAAGATCAGAAAACAAGATGGTTCCAAAAGCCAATCACTAACATTAACACATACTGATGAATATAGGTTATGAGGAATTTGAAGAATTTGGGGTGAAAAAATACTGTGTGAGGAGAATGTATTAAATATATATACACAAGATAAGGGATCTACAAAATATTGGAGATTCTGGTTTTGTTCAATTGTTTTTTACTCTTTCCTTCTCTGGATCGCTGTAGATATCAATCTTCACTGATTAATTGTAAAAAGCCTTGTTCTACAGGTCAAGACAGAGTGACACCATTTAGGAAGCATTTAAGAAGTCTGTAAAAGGAGAGACCACCCATCTGAAAGCAGTAATAAAACGTAAATGAAGAGCGTGTCTTTTATTTGGGTGAGTTGCAGAACTAAATTTTTAAAATTTAGCCTATTATTAATATCATATAAATTTAGTTAAAAATGAGAGAGAGAGATTAAGCCCAGACTCTCACCTCAACTCTTGTTATAAACTGGTGCTAATCTACATTATTTATAACAGTCTTGCTCTCAGGCACTACATTCTAAGAAATAACTCGAAACCTTCCTACTGTAATTTTGTCACCCTTAGAGTGATTGATAACTAAATTGTAAAGTATGACACACATAGATTCTCTGAAAAAGAAAACCTTTGGAACAATAGAGTTATTTTGGTAATATGATTTTTTTTGCTAAAATGTTAACAAATAGGCCTAATATTATAAAGAGATATACAGAGATGGAGCAATTTATTTCCGGAGTCAATTTTCAATAGGTTAAGAGGAAGTATAAAAGTGTCATAGTGGCAGAGATAGTAGCCCTACCACTATTAGATAAGTGTTGACATGTCCAGTGGTTCTATACTCATTTTTGCTTGCTGATGTGAGGCAAATTTGTCGGTGACTGTAAAATTTCCAAGTTAAGATAAGCGTTAATTATCTTTAGCTCTCTGAAAGAGAGAGACTACAAAGCTATAGCTTCTCTTCATTCACTTTTTCATTTGCTCATTAACATATTCACATATTTATGCCTTCAACATGGACGTTGGTGGACATCTCTTATTCGCACAGCACGTCTCAGCAATGGGGAGATTTTAAGACAATTAAGTCAAGGTTTGTAAGAGCTCCTCTCTCTTATAAACTGATAGGGAGACATGCACAGGCATGGTTGTGAGGTTCTATGACCCAAGACTCAATGAATTTCCTAGATGGACATCAGGAAATACTATAACATGGAAAATGCCACTGGAGACAAACAGGCTTACCATGGAAAATGTCCCTGGGAGTAATGGCATTCCTTTTGTATGGGCTGTATGAGTACCTGCTTCAAGATCACAAACCAAAATCACATTGAAGTCGGCCCATACGTGCATGGTTTTTTGTCCCTACCCACCAAGAACTCTGTATCACCATGGATTCACTTGGTTTCCAGCCTTGTAGTTCCATTTCCCTGTGCCCACTCCCTTGGACCCGACATTCGACACCATCTTTCAAGCCATTATCATTGCTCCTTTCTTTGACTTCAGTTCAAATTCTCACTCTGGCTACTCTGTCCTTCCCTGTCCTATCTGATCCCTGGAACCCCAACCTTATCACATCCCTATATGAACAGTGTCTCAACTAATTCCACGCCTCTAGAAGTGAGACACAAACACTGGGGACCCTAATGAAAATATAAAGGAAAAAGGAGACTAGATACAAATCACTAAATAACCCTTATTACATTACAATTGAAATAAATTCTATAAGAAAACATCGGAGCTTGTTCTTATACATTTTTCTTGGTAGTTGATTCTTCAAGTTTTAAATTCCCAGGACTGTTTTCTAGGTTTGGTTGAGTGACACATTTGCTTTCCAAACTCTCTTATTAAACTGTTGAGCATTTGTTCTGCAATATAAATGAGAATATTTATTTATAAATTGCTATTACTTGAATAGAGACTCCTGGACATAGCTCATCTTGGGAGTCTGCATTTTTGTTAAAGACCAGAAAAATCCCTGGAAATTGCCAGATTGTCTAAAGCAAGCTCAGAATTATTATCGTCATTCATATACTCTAAATATAAATGTCACTTTATTAATACTTTCTATATATTAACATATAAACTATGGCACTCAGAGTAATCTACTCAACAGAGATTTAGATATCTTCTCTCCTCTGAAGGATCTCAGAATTTTATGGGAAAAGATTCAATCAACTGACTAAAAGAAAGAAATACTCCCAGTGACTTTATTCTAGGCTCTGATGAAAGCCCAATTTATTGATAGTTGTGGTTGTCAAAGAGTTTAAAAATCAGTTAGAATTAGGTTTACTTGCATGTGACATAAAACTCAAAATAATAGTGGTTTAATATTCAAAATAGAAGGTTATTTTCTTTCTCATGTAATAAAGCCCAGAACTACAGTGCAGGACTGGTGTGGTGGTTCCATGGTGTCAGGAATGTAGGCTTCCTCCATCTTACTCTTTCACCCTCTTAGCATAGGGCCACAAATCTAAAAGTACAAAATCTCTGCTCTAGTTCCTGCCATTTCATCTGCATTCCAGGTAGCAGGAAGGAAAAAGGGACTAAAAAAGGCATGCCTATTCCTCCCTTTAAAGCTCCACACTCTCACTTGCTTCTCATTGGCTAAAACTTAGTCACATGACCACACCCTGCTGCAAGTGAGGCTGGGAAATGTAGTTCATTGGCAGAGCAATTGGCTGCCCTGAAATAAATCTATTTTTTTTCCTTTACTGAGGGAGAAGAGGAGCAGATGTGGGAGTAAGTAATCAGAAGTCTGTGCCCCAGTGGATGACTCTGTTACTGGTCTTCTCATTGGTGTTTCCCTTCTATTGTTTAACAGTACAGCAATCACTGTTATAACTTCACAGAAATCACAGCAGATATAAGCCATGTAGCCAAAATTCCTTAGCTTCTTATTGATTGAAAAAGTTTAATTATTGTCCTCAGATCTAGGAAGAAGTTTGTTTTTATTAAGTAAAAAATAAACAGGTGTCACTAACAAGCCACTTTTGAGCAAATTAACAAAAGGCATCCCTCTTCTGGTAGACACAGACCTGCACCAGGGCACTGGTTTAGTGAGCCAAGTGGGAACAGGATTTCAGATCCCATTTGCCCCTACTTGCAAGACACATAACCTATACAACTGTTCATGTTGGCTCTGGCAGGAGTCTTACTCTTTCATAATTGGATGAAAATAAAACAGTCAGCCACACTGCTTTGTACTCATCTAACATTATCAGATGAGGTCTGCTTCTGGGTTACTGGGTGACCTAGCACACTGAGACCACAGTTACAATGAGGGCGCTGTGGATGAGAACCATGGGGTTTTGTTCTGTTCTTCCCTTCACCTCAGTGTTCATTTACTCCTCTTTCTCCCTCATCTACCTCCCTATTCTGCGAGTCATAATGTTTTATGTATTCTGCTTCCTTTGCATCTCTCAAATATTTCCAGTTTTTCCCAACTCCACTCTACCTGTCTAGAGTAAGACAACACAAATATCTGGCCCAAATGTCAATAGTACAAAGATTGAGAAATTGTGGTTAGGGTCTTACTTACCCTGTTGCAACAGATTTCTACCTGGTCTCCATGCCTCCAGGTACCCTCTGTCTAATCTACCCTATGATATTGTCAGAGCAACCTTTCTAAACAAACACAAGTCCAATGTCATAATGACACTCATTTGCTTAAAAATCTTAGAGTAGTTGCTCATTGCCTTAAGATCAACAACAAACTCTTTAACGTAGTATTCAGGGCACTAATGCTATGCTTCTCCAGACTTAGCCACCATCAGAGTCACAGGGGTGTCCTGTTCTGGCCAGAGTCTCCCCAAAATGCTGTGCTCTTTCACCTCCCGTTTCAGGAGACACCCCTCAGCTCAGGCTAACTCGTACCTGTCAATGCCTCCTTCTATCTGGCTCCTTCTCCCCAGCCTGGGCTAGGTTTCCTTCCTCTGGATTCCCTTAGCATCTTGTCGCTTCCTCTGTTATAGCACTTATTACAGAATGTCTCTTTTATATTATTGTCTTTTCAATGTCTGTCTTCCTAACTGGCCTGTAATATTCTTGAGAGTAGGACTGGATTTTATTTGCCTTTGTACTTGTCTATATTGTTTGTCATAGCTTTGGATGCAATCAATAATCAACAAATATTTATTGGCTGAATGAATAATCAAGCCATCCTGTAAATAACTAGCTGGTCATGAAGAGACTAAGAAAGTATAATAGATGGTAATGCCCTCCCCCACCAAAATTTGGTCCTATTCCTGTGTTTCCTATCCCAGTGAATCTACTCTGCTTTATAAACCAGAAACTCGGCAGTTGTTCTTGATATCACCTCTCCTTCACTGAGAATCAATCCATCACCCAGTTGATAGATTTTACTTCATAGATATTTCTCAAATCCATTCACTTTTTTAATCTTTACTACTATCACCACCTAATCCCAGTTTTAACTGTTTCTTTCTTTGTCCACAATAGTCCCTTAATTAGTCTAGCACAATAGCCCTACTCTGCCCCCTCTCCTGCTTTCCCTCCTCCCCTCCTTCCAATATGTCTTCCCCACTGCTCTTCAATGTAAGGCCCTTCACATCCTGGGCTCCACCCAGCATCTCACCCTGCCACACTCCCCCTTGCTCTCTTCAGTCTCTGGCTTTCCTTTGGTCCTTTGTGCTCACTGTGGTTTCTACCACCACAAGACCTTTGCATATGCTGTTCTCTATGCCTGGAATACTCTTCCTCTCCCATATTGCCTGTTAAGTGTGATTCATTCTTTAGATCTCACGCTATGTTTTCCTAGAATAGGCTTCTCTGACCTCTACAACTAGGTGAAATATCCTTAATATATGCTCTCATTATCCCGTGTAGTGTTCCTTCATAACGCTTTCACAGTGGTAGTTTTTGTTTCTGTGATGTTTGCTTAATATCTGTTACATTCAGAGGACCATAAGAGTGGAGATCATGCTTATTCATGCTCACCATTGTGAGCCTGTCCCGAAAGGTGTTCAAGAAATACATTCTGAGTGAAAGAAGGAAAGAAGGAGGAAAGGGAAGAAGGAAGGAATGAAAGAAGGAAGGAAGGAAGGAAAGAAGAAAGCAAAGGAGGGAGGGAAGAAAGGAGGGTGGGGGAAGGGAGAAAGGGAGGGAGGAAAGGAGGAAAGAAAACATATTTTATTTATCTTTGTTTTCTCTAGGATACCTAGCATAATGCCTTGGACATAGAAAGCTCACAATGGTTTTTGAATGCAAGGACAGTAGTATTATAATGAACTGTGCAGATTGGCATTGGGAAATCAAATTTAGTCCACCATTGCAGACATATCACTAAACCTGCTGAGCTGTCCATTTTGGAATAACTCTGATTTAGTGAACTAGTTTAGTGTTAGTGGAGTGACATCCGAGTGACAGAACTGAAGTTCTTGCTTCTTGTCTTACTACTGACATATTGCTCATTACATAAATTAACCACTGAAAATTTATGTCAACCTTTCAAACAGTGAATTCATTGTCACAAAATTTGTGATTGGGAAGATGTGGAGATAGTTTAATGTCTCATTAAGATTCAGAACCACTGTCATTAAATAAATTTAAAAAACATACTGAAAAAAAGAGTCTGTGATCCATACGGGTGAATGAAGAGTTGGAGAAAGTGCTTGGTAGGCTCCAAGAAAGTGGGAGAAAATTCTAGTAGCTCCTTTCTTAACTCTGCACCTGTAGTCCTCTGACTGGCCTCTGATCACTGTCTAAATCTAAAGCTTTCAGACTGCCCTGTAGGCTGTATTCAGAGAAAGGGACTTTCTCTGCAGTACCTAACACACAGTCAGGTGTTGGACATGGCAAGGTTCACAGCGTTTTTTGAATGCAAGGGCAGTAGCTACCAGACCATGGAATAGCTGTGATGTGTAGTGTGATTTATCATTGCTCATGAATTGTTTCTTCATATCCTTGTAGTAACTGACTGAGCAAAGAAGGGAGGGGATTACCCTCCATTTTTGTTGTGGCTTATTCAAGATCATAGACTTGTAAGTGTCCTTTGTACCCTGCCTACTGGTTAAGTTGCTCTTCCACTATCTTCCACACTGCCTCTCTTAGACTAGAGTCACCACCTCCTAATTCTATTCCTGAAAAATCTTCCTGGACTCTGCCACTTAGAGCCCAGCACATAGCTGCCTCATTTTATGCTGAACTCTTGGAATCTCCCTGGGCCTGCTTAGTTTGGGAATATCTTCCAGCCTTCCACTTGCCTTGTGTGAGTATCCTCAGGCTCCTCCTTGGGTTCTGGCCCACATAGTCTTGAACCTTGAACCTAATTTGTCAGAGGGGCTTTCAAATAGCCTGCTTTTCTACAGGCTGAAGTGTGCATCCTACCATCCTGCTGTGAAACCAGCTGGCCATCGCCCAGGTGGTATGTAAGGACCTCTGGGAAGTTATGCACATTTCTTAGTCAATCTCATCCTATTCTTGAGACTTAAAGCATTTTGCAAAAGACAAGGTTATAGGCCATAAGATCCCTCAGGAGGATCCAGGAGTCCAGGAAGATCAGGACTCACACAGAGGTCCTAGGGGACTCACTTTCCTAAATAAAGAAATTATATTCTTCCTTTTCCTTTAGCAGAAACTTCCACAATATTGCCTAAGCACCATTTTTAATCCAAACAATATGTAGGGAGCATTATTTCTCCAGAAGAACCAAAAATTGTCCAATCATGGGAATAAATGATAACACAAAGAGAATAAGTTGGTTAGCTATAATAGGCCCAATGACAAGCTTGTAAATTCCTACTTCAGGTATTTATGCTGTGTCCTCATTTGTGTTATTTGCTGGCTGAGATGCTCCGACTGGGCCACAGGCCCTGAACATGAACTGAAAGAAGTCAAAGTCCTGCACAGAAATCCCTCCTAGAATTACACCCAGGCCAGCCGAGAATGACAACTTACCACTGTTTCTCCCTTGCCACCGTGATCCGTCCTAACTCTCTTTGGACACCAGCTTGTAGAGAACATGACCAGTAGGAACACTCTCCATCCTCAGAAAGCCAAGAAGCTGCCAGCCTAGATACTGTACACCATCAGAATGATAGTAAGACAGTAAACTTAGGAAATTTAGTGAAGACTTGAAAAGAACTTCCTACAGCTTTGGAGGAATTGTATGTGACATATCTGAGTTACAATAAATAATCAGTGATTGAATTAATGTACCTGTATCTTCTAAGCTAAAACTAGTGGAAGAAAAGAGTCATTGAATGCTATGTTATACCCAGGGGCTACCCATGGGACAGAATCTCAAGAAGGAGGACACCAAACTAGCAAAAAAGACAGCAGTTCTGTGGGCTGGAGTAGAGAAAGGCTGGTACACCAAGAAAATAATCCTAGAAAAGGTATGGAAACCAACAGGAAGAGGAGGAGACGTTGGTGGATTGACTATAGAACTAGAGACAGAAGAATTGTGTACACTCTGAAGATGACCTCAGGATAAATCCTGTATTCTGGAACATTAAGATTGGCTATAGCATCAGCTCTTGAGCTTTCTCTAAGTCAGAAAAGAAGTTGCAAATAAGCTTACTAATTCTCAAGACCATTAGCTCCTGCCAGAAACTTTACTTTACTAACCAGATCATAGGATGCTCTGTGGGTCTTCATGCTCTTCCAGCTAGAAGGCCATTAGCATCGTACTGAATAATCCAATATTCTCACTGTGAGTCAAATATAGCCTTTCTGTTTCTGAGATGTCCAGGTGGCAGAATAGAGCCATTCAGGAATTTTTAAAACAGATCAGAGCAAATATAGACTTTATAAGATCAGAGACATTCTAGGACCTTCCTTGCTGACCTACTTGGGTCTTCCTGCCTTTGTTGATTTCACACAGACACCATTTATTTCAATGACAACCAGAGGTGCAAAATGTTGCTTTAATTTTTATTTCTTAATCAAATACTAAAGGATTCTATACTTACCACATAGAAAGCAACTTGCTTATGGCGATGGTTTTGATTTAGAGAAAGGAAAATTATGAATTTAGTTTTATATTTTTTTCTTTTAAAGATTTCAGTTTTGTATATTATATCTGTGTTCATTTTGCACAAGTATCAATTCATAAATGGATGGATGGATAGATGGAGGGATGGACAGAGGACACATGGATAGATTCAGATATAGTAACATATAATTCCTCCAAAGCTGTAGGAAATTCTATACAAGTCTTCACTAAATTTCCTCATCTTTCTGTCTTACTGTCATTCTAGTGAATATATGTACATTTATTTACACAGTCTTATTATAAATACCCATCGTCATTGAAGACCCATTTTTGTTGTGAAAAGTTATGTATAAAAAGTATACCATCCATCAAGGGTTGGTATGCTTGGAGAAAAAAAGGAAGAAAAGAGTTGTCTTTCTATTTGAAACCTAGCATGTACCATGAATATGGTTCTGAATAAGCTAAACACTTTGTTCCATAATAAATTCCACAGTATTTTTTTAGGAAGGCGCCATTTTTTTCAGAAATCAGAAGCAGGAAAATTATTGCAGCAAGTTTCAAAATTTACGTTTGTAATATTGATTCATTTCCTATACTACCTGTCTAATTATCCAAGGCCAGAATCAAGGGTACATAGTGAGAGTGAAAAAGAAGAAGAGGAAGGAGGAGGAGAAGAAGGTGGAGGAGGAAATTCTGTTATATGCTACAACGTGAATGAGCCTTGAAGACATTATGCTAAGTGACATGAGCTGGTCACAAAAAGACAAATACTGTATGATTCCACTTATATTAGGTATCTAAAGCAGTCAAATTCATAAAAACAAAGTAGAATGGTGGTTATGAGAGGCTGGGGGAGGGAGAAAAGCAGAGTTGTTAATAGGTATAGAGTTTCTGTCAAGATAAAAAATTTTTGAGATATATTTCACAACAATGTGAATATACACAATCTACTGAACTGTAGACACTTGAAAGTTGATTAAAATGGTAAGTTTTATGGGATTTTTTGTTACAATAAAACAAGAGAAGTCACTAAGCCCAGCCCATACTCAAGGCCCAACTTCTGAAAGAAGTGTAAAGAATTTGCAGATACTATTTTAAACCACTAAAACATGTTTTATTTTTTGTTTTCAGGAACATTTCAGAAATGTTTTCAAGTATGCCAACCCACCTTAAAACTGAGAGGCAAAAAGTAGAGTTCAAAATTAATTTTATAGCTTTTTTTAAAAAATCAAGTTTGATTTCAAAGTAATTAAGTTAATTTAAAGAGCATCTTCTTTCTGGTTAACAAAAGTAATATTTAAGTGTTAATAATTTTTAAATGCTTTCACTGAAATTAAAAAAGAAGAGAATTAATATGGAACTGAGTTTTAACCCAATGGATGTATTTTTAAAATTAATTTAATCATATTTAAAGCCTTAAGTGAAATTATTTTATATATTTCAGGAATCTGCATTCACACATTTTAATTGGATTTGTCAAAAAAAAGATGAGGGAAGAACAGAAGCTGAAGAATAGAAGGAAAATTAGACTAAATTGGAATGCAGTAGAAAAGTAGACTTGGTGGTGGCAGAAGTCAGGTGTAATGATTAGGGAGGCTGGTATTTGAGGTGGTTAGTTGGATAATGTGTATGTAGGACAGGGGACTATTCCAGTGTCATTAAAGTCATGAAACCCAGATTTAAAGCAGACAAAGGCAGTAGGCAGGGAGACAAGGGCTCTCGTCTGAAGGTGTAGGCAATCTTTAAGCTGTGTTGGTCTTGCTCTAGTTGACTGACCCCTTATCACATTTCTCCACATCCACTCAAGTCTGACTCTTCTTTCACTCGTTCAGTCAGCAAATGTTTTTATTGACTACTAGTTTGTACCAGGCATTCTATTGGACCCTGTGGATACAATGGTAAACCAAATAACTTAGTCTCTCAAATATCTTGCAGTTTTGTGGAAGGGCCAGAAAAATTATCATGTGTTTAGTGCTATGAAAAATTAGATACAGAGTACCATGTGCTACACAGTGTAAAGAATCCATGCTTGGAGGGATGTGGAAGGCTTCCCAGAGGAATTGACCAATTCAACCCTCATGTTTACTGAGAGAGGAATCAAGAATATTTAAGCTTCTCCACTTTTCGCCCCAAATTGTAGCATACTTTCAGAACCCTCTGAGTTTCTCTATGTCTTTGACTTCTTAACACTAAAGTGCCCTGGAGTTCAGTCCTCAGACCTCTTCTCTTTTTCATCTACACTCACACTCTTAGTGATCTCCTTCAGTCTCGAGACTTTAAATATTATCCAAATACTGAAATTTCCTAAATTAATATCTCTTTCCTGAACTCCAGACTTGTTATCCAGCTACTTATTTGGCATCATCATTTGGATATGTAGTTGGCCTCTCAAAATCTTAATATGTCCCAAAGTGAGATCCTTATATGCTCCCCCGTACCTCAGTCCCCACTCCTTTTCAATTTTATCCACCTCAGTATATGGAAATTTACTTCTTCCAGTTGCTCACATCAAAAATATTGGAGTCATCCTTGGCTCCTTTCTCTCACACCTGATCTACTAGTAAATGCTGTCCGCTCTACCCTCAATATTTCTCACCCCTTCCACTGCTTCCGCCTGAGTCTGAGCACTATCATCTCTCACCCGGATTATTGAGGCAGCCTCCTAACTGGCCTCATCCTCTACAGTTCATCCCAACATAGCAGTCAAGGGATCCCGCTAAAGTATCATGCCAGTCCCCCATTCAAAATGTCCAGTGCTTTCATATCTCACTCAGAAAGTAAAATGTAAAGTCTTTAACATGATCTACAATTTCCTACATAATCTCATATCTCCGCCACCCCATTACCTCTCTGACCTCCTCCTCTCTCTCCAAGATTTTTATCTTTTTGGCTATATCCCTAACGGGGACAATAGTCCCTGGCAGATGGTAAGTGTACAATTAGCATTTGTTGATGAGTGACCTTCTCTCTTTTCCCACTTGTTACAGATATGAGATATCCTTCTCTCCAAGGCTAGTCCTCTGCTGCCTTACCCACACCCTGCCAGTCTTGCTTAGATCCTTGCTGTCATAAGAATCTCCTTTCTTCTATATTCTCCCCTGTCCAGTGATCCTGGGACCCCCACTCTGCTCAAGTTTTTCCCATCCTAGTTTAAACAAGCAAGTAAATAAAAATCTCTTTCTCCTGTTTATCATTTTAAGCAATTATTCTTTCCTCTCATTATAGTCACTGCCAAACCACCCAATAGATTTTTTTTTTAAGGAAGAAAGAAATCTATAACCCATGCCCCTACTTCCTACTCTGTTATTGCTCCCTTATAGTCTGGCTCCTGTCATCATCATGGTACTAAAATTACCCTCTAAGGGTCACCATGATGTGCCAAATCCAATAGTCTTTTCATAGTTCTTAATCTTTTCTTTCTCCCAGGAGAATTGGGTGTGACTTTCAGTGATCTTGAGTGTTCTGAATGTCAAAAAGTTAAATTTCAAAAATAATTATAGTTCACTTTCATTTTGTAAACAAAAATATGCCGCAGAAATCCTTGAAGAGATCACTCTTCCTTGGCTTCTGTGAAGCATCTTTGTTCAGCCCTCCAATCTTCTTTGTATCCTCCAGAAAGAATCTTATTTCGGGGTCCTTTTCTTTTCTATCTCCTAAATGCTGGTGGTGGTCAAGCATCTGTTCTTGGACTTTTGCCATTTCTTTGTACACTTTCTCTTGATGACCTCTTTCCTAAACCTGGCACATATTTCTAACTGCCTTGATATCTCTCCCTGGACAATCCACTGCTACCTCAAAGTCAAATATTTTCAAAACTGATTTCATTATCCTTCCCCAAACCTGTTGTCTCTTCATGTTTCCTATTCATGGTTAATAATACTTACCTTTCTTCCAGTCAACTAAACCAGAAATCTCAGGATTTGCATTGATTTTTTTCTGCTTGCACTCCTGGGGTCAACATTGCCTGTTTTAACTTTATCATATTGTTCACAACTGCCACCTCTTCTCCATCTACCCTGCCACTACTCTAGTTCTGATCTCTATTATGTTTCTCTGGCAAGATTATCAAGTCTTTCTGATCAGCCTTCTCATCTCAAGTCTCTCCTCTCAACCCATTTTACACACTCTCATCAGATCAATCTTCCTGAAACAAAGATCTGGTCATGACAATGCCTGGCGTAAAACCCATTGTTGACAACCCATTGCTGACAGATTCAAGTCTGTCTGCTGGCATTCAAGATGTTCATAATTTGGGCCTTGTGTACTTACTCAGAAAGAAATTGCTTTTTGATGTCTGAGAGCAGATCAAGAATTTTTATACTCAAAACAGCAGGCTACTTATTGAGCTCACTCCCACTCGATAACTGTCTGGATGGTAAAGGAATCTCATTCTTTTCGGTCACATGGGGCATTTTTCTTCACCTTCCTAAGAACTTCCAGCTTCAGTCAGATGTCTCGTTCTAGCTCTCTTTTCTGTTTTGGAGTTTTGTAAGGCAGCATTAGTGTCTCTATGGGACCTGGCAGGCTAATTGGAAGACCCTCAATTTCTTCTTCATCAGAAGATTATCCACTGAGTGTCCACTTTTATCTGGGTCAAGGGCACAGGAAAGAGTCTTGTTTTCACATGTACTTTCAACCATCACCGTGTAAACTTGATTTGAAAGACAAGCTCTTATGGGGTCTGAAAGTAGACATAGGCAGTGATTTCTCAATCACTTCATATAACAATTTATTAGATATGGCCTCTGAAGATCTTTAATGGTTAATGTCTATAACTCTGTGATGCACAAGCAGCGGGCCATCAGCTCTACCATGTCATTATGGTCTCCTTAAACTGTCGAAGTCCTAAAGATAATGACATTAACACAACTTCCAACTGACATTTTTGTTATCAAAGTATGTGGGTTTGACATAAATCAGCTGTAATTTTCAGGATGAATTAAAAAGTATGTATGTGGAAGGAAGGGATTGGAGGAGAAGTAGATTAGGTAGGTAGAAAAGTGGGGAAAGAAAAGATAAAGTTAATTATTTTAGGATTCCTGAAATACTCAACATTGGGAAAACTTTCTATATTGCATATTGGAACACAAGATCTTAGCCTCCAAGAAACGTCTATTCTAGTTCAAAAAGCCAAACAAAAATATAAAATACAAATAGAGATTTAAATCCCTTTATAACTTTGCCATGAGTGGAAAAACTGAGAGGCAAGCAATGGGATTAGTATGTGCTAACATTGGCAAAGGAGCTAGAGGGGCCTTTACAAAAAACAGAAGGTGATGCTCATTAGAACAATAGGAGTCATGTCTTTAGATTTCACTCACTTTTACAACCAACATAAAAAGGCAGACTTGGAGGCAATTGACAAAGCCAACAATTCTCTTGCGATGGTTCCCAATATTCTGAAATGGAGAAAGGAAAAGATCACCTGATTCATACGTTTTGAATTGCCTGGCCCCTATGAATTTCCTAACTCTCCAGGTAAGAATATGGATAATCTTGATGGATTTACATAGATCCTGTCAGCAAACACCTGTTGGTGGTTCTGACAAAGACTCTCTTCCTGACCAAACTTTAGTCAGGCCCCTCTGAGCCCTCTTTTCTACTAGGCCTTGACCTTGGCCCCTGCCTTGCTGGGCCTACACAGCCCAGTTTTAGCAAGAATCCTGCTAAGTCAGTTTAGTAAGAAATGCTGACTCTTGATATCTGATCACTCTGGTCTGCTTTCAGTAAGAATCCTGATAAATGGGTTTAGCAAGAATCCCCCACCCTTGATTAGTAATAAGTCTCCTCTTAGTAATTTTTATCCACTGCAGCCCCTCATTCTGCTTGTTGGCTATACATCCCCACTTTTTCTTGCTGTATTTGGTATTGAGTCCAGTTCTACACTGAGGTCTCTTTCCCCCTATTACAATGGTTCCTGACTAAAATCTGTTCAGAGAGCTTTAACTCCTCTCAGTCTCTGGCTCTCTTCAACAGTTCCCACTCCTTTTGTATAGCATCCCATGGTACTTTCAGTTATTTCAAGTTTATGAAGTTCTAAAAAATAAATCTCTAATTGGAATTAATTATGGTTCACTTTAATTTGGGAAGCAAAAATGTGCTACACAATTCCATTAAGAGATCATCACAAAAGGCCATGAATGCTTTAAGTTTGAGGATCAATTGTTTGTGTGATAAGAATGTAAAACCTTTAAGTTGAACACATTTATCAAAACTTCTGAGCAGTTCAATACTCTCCCCTATTAAAAAGAATACCTGAGTATTGTGAGTAGAGTTTGGCTGTTACTGGATTTGACATCACGAGGTCAGGGAGAAAGAAGACTAGAAAGCTGGATCAGGAAACAGACTAAATTTTATCCACAGGCCTTGCATGATGGACTTTGCAGCAGGTGGAAAATGAATGGTCTCAATATAGGAGGCTCTGTAACTCCTTTTACGTCTGATGCTAGAAAAGCTGCTGCCTCCACATTTTCTACTCCTTTTCTTCAGCATAATGTGAGATAGAGGGTCAGGGGACACACTTGTGGCCTCTAATGGCCAGATAATGGACTGCAATAAAAGTTATGTGTCCCCAGCTGAAGGTGAAGACATATAATGGTTGACAAGATCCATTATCTAACTATTAGAACCTAGAGCAAGAGGAGACAATTATTAAATCAAAGAAAAAAAATCCATTTTCACTTATTCAAGAAAAAAGATTTTTGCTTATGCATTGTACATTTTTCTACAAGTACCTTATTTATCATCAGATAACAATACCAATGATAACCACAGCTAATGTTTATTGAACACTTACAATATGCTAATTGCCTTGGTAGACAGCATGATCTGTGGAATCAGCCTCCCCAATTTCAAACCCTTGCTTCTGCACTGACTTGGAGGAAATTAACCTTTCCATGTCTCAATTTTCTGGTATGTAAGATGATGATATTAGTACATGTATCATATGATCACCATGTATGGCATCTATTAAATATTCAATAAATTCTAGGTATCGTTAGTGTTGTTGCTGTAATGTTCTCCATGTTGACATTAATATATAGTACATATATTATTTAGAACTCTTATTAGCCTACTTGATAAATTAAGCCATATAGAGGATAAAGTGAGATACTTAATCTGGAGATTTGTAAATAGATTTTAAAGGGTTCATTGACCCCTTGAAAGAAACTGAAAAATATTTTATGTGCCTTTTGAGGGGCAAGAGGATTCATGGTTTTCAGCAAATTCTCAAAAGAGCCCTTGACCCTAGAAATTCTAAGAATCTCTGATAAACTAAATTTCCTGTATCATTTCACCTATCTAGTGATGTAGAGTGATTATAAGGCAAACATATTTCAAAATCATTTCTTCTCTTTTGAGTTATCTTTTTGGAGACTATGGAAAATCAAATTATAAAAAGCAATAACAGATGCATGTTCTGTCTGCTGAGTACCAAAATCGGCACACGCATTCCACAATGTAATTGTCTATTTTTCATCTCTTTCTTGAGATAAACCTCTTTTTTAAGACAACATTTGAAAGAGACAAAACTAATTCAGTTACAAAGGTGGGAAGCTATGGTTTTAATGTCTTGGTAATCATTCCTTAGCAATCAACAAATACATCTGCAGCCATTTCATTTGGCCTTTGGGACCTCTGAAATTTGAGTTGAGATTCCCATGAACATAATGGTATCGTGATAACAATAACCCCCTTTTTCATAATGCACTTGAAAAAGGATCTACTCCAACCCCCTTTTTCCCCTTTGGATATAAATATTGCCTGTGTAGGATCAATCTCTATCAGTTAGTGTAGGACTGTTGGAGCTATTATAACGCTTAAAGTAGATTTGTGGACCCAGAAAAATTCTAAAATTATAGTCACCAGAATTAAAAAGATAAACACCACTCATCTTCATGGAGAAGAATTATGACGCAATGGTAGGAGCACATCCTCTAAGATTAACTACAAGTGTTCAAATCTCAGCTCTGTCATTACTAGTTGTGTAACCATAGACAAATTAATTTACTTCTCTCTGTATCAGCTTTTTTATCTGTAAAATGGGGGTAATATATACCTCATAGGATTGTTGTATGAGAGCTAAATTTATTAACATATGTATAAAGCGCTGTAACAGTGTGCCCAGATTATAAGAGCTATAAGTGTTAGCTATTAACGTATCATTGTTGTATAAGCCATTTTGTGGGGATTAAGAACATATCTGAGTGCTAATCCTAGTTTTAACCTGCTGAATCACCTTTAAATTTAGACAAACCATTAACTCTCTGAGCTCCATTTTTCTTACCTATTTGAGGAGATAATCTCCAAGCTCATGACTGTGTGTGAAATCAGGTGTGTTTCTAGTGCCTTGTTAAATTGTTGGGCCCCAGACATAGGTCACATTTAAACTTGTTGATTCAAATCCATGTACAAAGTTTATTGTGTGTTTTGAAAGCATTTTATGATTAATTCTAAGTGACTAGAGAAGCAAAATGCTTAATACATAATCTAGAAGAATTTTTAAACCTTATTTGTGCATGTGTATAGATTGCATAAGAAGAAAATGTGGCAAATAGATTTTTCTGAGAGATTTTTTAGTTAACCCCAGTTAAGACTCTCTTTAGCTTTAAGTTTTCTTAGGTTTTGTTTGTTTGTTTGTTTTTGTTTGGCTTTTGAATGAACCAGAGTTCTGGTTCAAGGAAAGAACTAACCCCATTGCTGACTCCTTCACATTTGGAGAAGCTGAGGAAAGGTTATTGAATATTAATGGATTTTTATTTCACAGCCTTTCTTTTTCAAAATTCTAGGCTCTTTTTGCTAGCTTTTAAACATTTTTAACCAAATTTTCACTGTTTGAATTTTTGAAGCATTATAACAGTTGGATGATTCTCACATTGTTTTGATTGGTCTTACATTTAATCCTTGTTTGCCAGGAATTGAAGATTTACAAAATCAATGTGCGTGAACATGTGCTTGCTCAAGCCTTTTCTATTTCTGTCACTTGTCATGAGCTGGAAGTGCTTTCATAACCTCACTGAATAACCTTACTCTACTCAGGATCTCTGGGGCCACTGAGAAGATGTTCCAGTTGTTTATACCTCCCCTTTGATTGTTAGTAAAAGGAATCCAGAAGCTTCCATTTGTTTTCATGCCTCTACCAGTTATCTCTCGCTGCATAACAAACCGTCCTAATACTTAGTGGCTTAAAACAACTGTGCTTTATTATTTCTCACTATTCTATGGGTTGGCTGGGTGATTCCTTTGCAGGTCTCGCCTGGGTTTCTGCATATGGTTGCCATCAGCTGATGGGTCAGCTGGGATTGAGCTCAGCTGGGGTTGCTGGGTAGCTGGGCCTCTCTCTCCATGTGGCCACTCATCCCCGGATTCCCTACATGGAGGTCCCTGGGCAGCATTCCAAGAGGGCAAAATGGAGGCTATGAAGGCCTTGGTTCCTGAACTCACACAATGTCATTTCCACCTTTTGGTATTGGTCAAATCATGTCACAAATAAGCTCAGCCCAGATGTCAGGGTTGGGAAGGTAGATTCTACCTATTTGTGGGAGAAACTGCAAGGAATTTATGGCCATATTTAACCTACCAAAATGTCTAGGTGTTTATTTTTTAGCCATGTGTTTCTGTGTTAGAGTGTTGATAGAAACTTTTGTCAGTGGCACTGGAGAAAGCCAGTAATAGGAGCCAATGAAATTCCAACTCATAGACAGTACCCCATTCATTCTTATGTAAAGTCATCCCATGTTGTTTAATTACTCAACATATATTAATTAGGCAGCTATTCTACTATATCCTGTTACCAAGTTAAGTTCCTTGTGTTTCACCAGAAACTTCACAAGATTGTTGATCCTCATCCTGAATTTAGCTATGCCTTCTAGGAAAATGAGCATGTCACATTTTCAGGAGCTTATAGAAAATCAACATCAACATCATCAATGATGAATAATACTAAGCACCTACTGTGTGCAAAAATAATGCTATGTCTGTGGATTTTCAAATGGTATAGGCATGATTCTTGCTTGCAAACTTAAATTTTACCTCAACAAAATAGTTATAACCTAGCAACAAACAACAATAAACTTTTCAATTATTTAACACACATTTATTGAATGTCTCCTATATATCTAGGTTCTATATTAGGCATGGTGAATGCAAAAATGAGTCCAAGTGGGACTCTGGCCACATGATTTAGAGTGTACTAAGGAGAAGCAGAATGTAAACAAGTAAAACAATTAATATAAGCAAGTAAACATTAAGGAAAACAAAGAAGAAATTAATATTATAAGTGCTCTGACAGAAAACTAAAAAAGATATACAGGAGGTATGTATCTCCCTGGGAATTGAGGACCAAGATCGCCTTCAAAGAAGAAGTGAGGCTTAAGTTTAGTCTTGAGAAGTGGGCAAATGGTCTTTAGGCTGACCAGTAAGAGCACTGAGGTCCAGGAAGATGAAGCAGCATAAACAAAGGGATGTGGAACATGGAAACATGGGAAACACTCGACCTGCCCATTCATTCAGTGTGGCTGAAACCCAGGATTCTGGATGAGATGGAGGAGGGGAGCAAGGAAGAAAGGGGAAAAAAAAGTGATAAGCAATGAACAGAAACGGCCAGGGTCTCAATCATGCAGAATCTTGAATGTTATTCTATAAAGTTTGGATTTTCCCCTATAAGTAATGGGAATCTATTGAAGGATCTTAATCCTGGCCAGAATTCTTAAGAGATCCTATTGAGGATGATAGGATCAAACTAGTATTTTAAGAAGATCATTCTGGCCTCAATATGAAAGGTGAAAGTGGTTAAAGCAAGACTAAGAGGCAGAGAGAGTAGTCAGATTATTGCACTGATCTAAACAAGCTATGATAAGGGCTAAGCAGTGGCAGAAAGACTAGAGAGGAAGAGATGGTTCATAAGTTCACCAGACACGTATTGGGTGCCTACTAGGTGCTGGGGGAATATGCTAGGGAAGTGCTAGGAATGTTGTGGCATAGATCTGACCTTGGAACTACACTAACAGACCGCTTGGAAACAGATGTAAAAAATCTTCAAGAGAGTCAAGTAAAAGGACCTGATTCCTATTTGAACGTAGGAGTGAAGGAAAGGGAGAATCCCCGAAATTCCAAGATGTGTGAATGGTGGTACTTTGACAAATAATTATTGGGAGATTTAAACAGTACATACAAGCAAATCAAGAGAGAAGTATACTCTTTTATAGGTAAGCAAAAGTGAAGTTGAAAACATGAAGATCCAAAGGAGACTTTCAGAAACATCAGCTTTTTTATGTATTGTCCTCAATTTTCAAAGATCACGCTATGAACAAGACTGTAGATACGTGTGTATATATGTGACGTTAGGTCTGACAGAATTGTTCTACTGCTTTTCGTCTTGTCTGTCCTTTGCAAAGTCAGCCATATCTTCCTATGTGTGGTTTAATTGAACTTGACCCTAAGATTTGATGATTCCAATTCCCTGTGGTTCAATAATTGGGCCCCATGTGTGGTATGGGCAGATTGCACTGGGCATCCCACAGCTGCTGCTTATGTGGATGGATTAAATTAGAACTTCCAAGTACACTGCCTGCTCCTAATTTGATCATGACCATAAAGATACATTTTCAGCTAAATTTCTACATGTAAAGCCAACAACAGGAAAGCAATCAATAATGGTAGCCCTGTCCATCTCTGTTTACATGTTCATATCATCAACTAAAAACTATTATACCCTGATGGGTACTCATTATTATATTTAGAGTATCTATTTCATCTATTTTTAGCCTCAATATCTAATTCCTGGCACAATGATAAACCCATTACATATGATTAATACTCAATGTTTGACATTAATCTTACTCCTTGCTTTTCATTAGGTCAGTCAAGGGACCTTTATAGAGTTCATATTCTATGCTCAGCAGTATAGGACTTAGGGAAACAGTTCTGAGGAGGTTAAAACATCATCCCTCACCATCAAAAGAAGAGATGTAGACAAGTAAACAAATACTTACCATGTATCATTCATTCATTCACTAAGTACTTGTTCTGGTTTTGGCTTTAGGAATACAAAAATAATAATACCACTCTCTACCTGTTTATAGTTGGGTGGATACCAAAGTGATTATGAGCACTGTGTTTGGCATTTAACAGAGGTTAGCTTATTTAAGTCTCCCAGGAGCTCTCCAGGGTGGGTATTATTAGCCCTACCTCCAAGGAGGAAATAGAGGCTTAAAAAACTTGCGAAAGGCTACATAGGGAGCTGGGAATGGGTTAGCAATTGGTGTGTATAAGCCCAAACCCTGCAGGCTTTCCTCAAAACATAGGACCTTAGCATAACGTGTTATAATAAAAACATACCACCATGCTAATAATAATTAAAACATAATGATTTTCTGTCAATGTTGCCCCTCCTTTCTTTACTACTTCTCACACACCCTCTAAAGCTAAACTCGTTGAAACTATAGCTCATCTTGCCAAATTATTTACTTCCCATTTGCATTTCAGCCACTCCAACATCCAGATGTTTGAAGCACCTCCAACACACACATACATGCAAACACATTGGCCCCGGCTAATAAAAAAATAATCTTTCTTACTTAAAAAGTGATCTTGGAGTTGTCAGTGAACAACTACAACTTTCTCTGCTTGGCTTATTTCACTTAGCATAATGTCCATGCAATGTTCCATCCATGTTGTTGCAAAAGGCAGGATTTTCCCCTTTTTTTTAAGGCTGAATAATATTTTATTGAATATATATGTATATATACCACATTTTCTTGATACATTCATCCATTAACAGACACTTAGGTTGTTTCCATACCTTGAATATTGTGAATAATGCTATAAAGAATATGGGAGTACAGATGTCTCTTGGAGACAATGATTTCATTTCTTTAGGATATATACCCAAGAAGTGGGTTTGCTAGATCAGTTGGTAGTTCTATTTTTAATTTCTTGAGGAACCTCCATACTGTTTTCCATAGCGGCTGCTCCAATTTACATTCTCACCAACAGTGCACAAGAGTTTCCTTTTCTCCACATCCTCTCCAGCATTTGTCATCTCTTATCTATTCTTTATCTTAATTCTTTTAATATTTAATTTAAATATTTCACCCCACTATGTTTTACTTCTTACATGTTGGTTTTATTGTTGTTAACTTAGTAGGTTTTAAAAAATTGTTATATTTGACTCTCTTGTTGTTTACTTTTGTATTTGGCATTTCTGTTTTCACTACAAAGCAACAGATCTGATAATTACCTCTAGTTCTCTATAGTCTTGTGGTATGCAGAGAACTCTTATCCCACAGAATTAGGACTAGTGGTTGGTTTACAAATTAGAAAAGTTGGTTAAAGCAGGAAATCATAAAAATGGCATATAGAGTACTATATGTACTTTAATTCACACTCCTTGGGCATAGGGCCAATTCCTGTCTTTGAGAACGGATCAGCTTAGGAAAGATTCTCTAGTCTTGCCTAAACCACCTCCATGAGGCATGTGTCCACTTGCCTGGCAGGGTTCTTTAAAGTAGACAGAGAATTCAAAGACAATCTGAGTATCGACTTTTTCTAGAGTTTTATGATATTTTTCACAATCTTGACATTTGTCTCATCTATCCCGATCTGATTATTTGTTAATAAAGGACTCAATTTAATTTTCATAGAAACAATTCTGTGCCTTTTTTCATGCACTTTTCATCAATTTGTGTAGTATTTAAGTAATAGTTAATTTATGTGTGAACTTGACAAGTACCCACATTATCAGATGTAGGAACAAACTATCTGACTCTTGGAAAGCCTGTCCCACAACTAGTAGGTGCAGCAGGATACCAGCAAAGACAGAATAGCTTGTCAGATTGGTCATTCAGCATCCAGTGGCTCCCAGCCTGGATGCTTTACAGAGGGAAGTGTGAATGAGGGTTAATTGATTGAGACAGCTAAGTGAAGACCAGTAAAGAGGGCTTCTACATTATAACCCTCGTGACTTTGGTCAGGTCGCTTCATTCTCATACCTTACTTTCTTTGTCTGGAAAATGAAAATTATATTAGCATCTACCTTAATGGGGTTTTGTGACAATAAAATCAGCAATACATGGAAAATGCTTAAAAACATGCCTGGCATATGATAAGCATTCAAAATTGAAAATAAAAGGAATAAAAGTAAAAAATAAAGTGAAAAAAGAAATGCTATTATTTATAAAAGTTTGAAATTATTTTACATCGCAATATATTACTTATTATCATTATTGTTTTTGCTGCTTTTGTTGTTGTCATTATTATATGAGTATAGTTAACATTCATTCAACACTTACAATGTGCCTGGCAAATTGAGAAATATTTTATGTACATTATTTCACTTCAGAACTTGACCAAGTTAGCCAGTCATTAAGTAGTGGAGCCAAGAGAGTATCTTTTTCATTTGAGAATCTCTGTTATTTATTAATTAATTTGTTTATGCTGTTTCTTTCCAAAAACAATTTTAAAAATTTGGCTTGCAAGGATACATTGACTACAGTAAGATTACATAAATTAGAAACAAACTTATGCTACCAATAAAACTGAACCCTTTTTAATTCTTTTAAAATATCTTTAAATATACATATATATACAAACACACATACACAAAGCTTAATGATAATTCCCAAATCTACTGGCCACTAAAGTAAGTTTCTACTTTATAATTGGAAAACACAATATTTTGCATTACACAAAAATGTCTGAAATTTGTAGGTGTTACAATTTTTTATCAGGAGGCCAAATTTACTACTCACACTCGTATACCATCAGCTGTGGTGAAGCAAAAGACGCCATTAACATAAGTATCTGTAAGAATGAGGTATAAACCAAAATCAAAACTCTAGTTCATCAATGTGCTTATTTCTCCTACCACAGAGATTAATGTGAGGAAGTTTCGTTAGCTATGACTCCTGTATTATCTATCTGACAGTTTTTCCAGTGATGACTCTATGTCTTATGCCTTCTTGTAGATACTACCAGCCTGGACACTCAATCAATATGGAAATTAAACTGGCAATCCAGAACACATTGATTTATGAGGTTGCATTTCTCCTTTACATTTCATCATATTTTTGAGCATTCATAAATTAAACATAAAATCAATTTAAATTAAAAGTTAAGGGGCAGTAGCCCTCAGGTAGATGTTCAATGGTTTATTAGTTTTACGAAATATATAAGAAATACTAAACTTTATACTGGTGTTATTATTATTTAATATTTCTTACTCACTAACAAGGTACCATCAATTTCTGTTTACTCAAGATGCAATTACCCAGTTTTTAAATAATGTAGGCTGTCTATTTCTACAAGTAAACTTTTGGCCATTTATTTCCTTCTAAATTTTGGCTCCTCAAGAGAAAAAATGCTAGAAGAAAAACCACGTTATTGTATTTTGGGAGCTCTGTTATAACTTAGACACAACCTCTGCCTTGGGAAATAATTCATTTGCAATAATTCAGGCTTTAAAAGTCATACATTTGGACAACAATGAATGATGAGAGAATGTCTACAAGACAATGTTGTGAGAAAGACCATGTGCAACATGTCTATAATTATTTTTTTGCATTATATATTCATCCGTTCATTGAAGGTATATTCACTGTATTTCTAAAACATGCATAGCATTAGAAATAAAGCAGAGAAAAGAAAAAACAGACACAGTTGGGCCTGCCTTCATGGACCCTGCATTCTGGTGAGAGAAACAGACGTTGAATAATGAATTGTTTAACTAAAATTAAACAGAAATGCTTCATAGCGCTTATTGTGTGGTAGCCATTATTCTAAGTGTTCTCTGTATATTAGCTCATGTCCTCCTCCTATCAACCTGATAAGGTAAATACAGCCATTATCTCCATTTTACAAATGTGGAAACTGAGGCATAGGGGAGTTAAATAACTTGCCCAGATTCAACAGGCAGAATGTGATGATGCCAGGACTTGGACCCAGGCAGTCTGGTGTCCAGGTGTAAGTGCTGAGCCTCTTGGTTATCCTGCATCTCCTGTGGGGTGCATGTTATGAAGGGGATGAACTTGCTGCCATGACAGGGCACATATCATCTCCGGGAGATCAAGCAAGATTTTCTAAAGGAAATTGCAATTGGAATGAGATCTAAAGACTGAGTGGGAATGAACCAAACATTGATATGGGCAGGAGAGGGAATGCTGACTCAGTAGAAGGACCAGACTGTGCCTGGGGTTTGAAACAAGAAGAGCAAGGGGCATTAGAGGAATCAAGGGAAGTCCAGGGTGGCCGAAGTGCAGGTGGCCAGGCACGTGGGTCAGTAGAGCTGGAGGAAAGCCCAGAAAAATCTCTCCGGATCTGGATGCCTCTGACTTCATTATCCACATATTTAGACTATCTTTACATCAGTAGCTGTCAACCTTGGTTGCAATTAGAGTCACTTGGGGAGCTTTTAAAACACCTCACACTGGACCAATTACATCAGAATCTCTGGGGGAGGAACCCAGGCACCAGTAGCTCCTAAAGTCCCCTAGGAGCTTCCATTGTACAGCCAAGGTTGAGAGCTACTCTGTTAGAGGGTCATCAGACTATTGTCTAAATAAGTTGAAACCTCCAGAACCAAAAATACAAACAATATTGTTATGATGATCAAGTGCAGTTTTGTATTTTGAATATGTGCTATTTGTTGAAGTGGAGGATGTCTGATGGGGACCAATACGAGTTGCATAAACCTCAAGCAAAGGAAATGTTTGCAGCTTAACTTCAGGGCAACTGGATGTAGAGCACACATTCTTTGGCTGTGCTGACCTCATGTCAGAAATGTAGTCAGTGCCCAGACAAGCGGAGAGAAGACAAGCCAAATTCTTAGGATAAAGCATGCCTTTGGTCTAGGGACCTCTATTTCCAACAGAGCCCCACCCACCCTTTCTGGGCTGTGGGGTATAGGTATGGGGGTGGGAGCAGAAACAGAGCTAGCTCCAGAGTTTAACCTGTAAGTGTATGTTCCCTGGGGACTGTCAAAAAGGAAAGAACTGGAAGAGATGGTGATTCATTAATAACCTGCCCAAAGGACAGTCCAGTGGCGGTGGCTGGGTCTGTTGAAGACGTGAGTCTCTATCCCAAAATCTTCAGGAAGCCTTTGAAGCAGCACCACATCAAGATATTCGGCATCTGTAAGAATTAAAAAGATTGTGATGCCCCCCCCCCAAAAATAAATAAAATGTTCATTTTCCAACATAACACAAAACTTAGTTGTATGCTGAAAGTATTTGACTGCAGGAATCTGGGTGTTTATTGAAGTTGAACACTCTCTTTCTTCTTCCTCCTCCACCTGTTCCTCCTCCTCCTCTTTCTTCTTTCTCTTTCTGCCACTTGGTAATCCCATAGTAGAGTAAAAGGCCTTAAGGCACAGGTACAGATGGGATTACGTATGTTTTGTGTGTTTTCTTGAAGAGTGAATTAAAGAAGGGCAGAAATGGACATTGACATATCAGTATAGAGGCTATTTCTGTAGACCAGGTGAGAGATGACAGTAGCTTGGAGTAGAGCCTGGTGGCTGTGGAAGAGAAAAAGGTGGAAAGAGACTGAAGTTTGGCAATAAGAATTAGAGATAGCTAAAGCAAAAGAGACAATGACAGATGAGTGGAAAGAGAGATGGACATAGAGATATAAGAAACATATAATCTTGCCAGCTCCAATTATTTTTTCTATTTTGCCTCCAAAAACTATTACTGTCTTTTTATGTTTTGTAGTGGATGACTATTCATGAAACGATGAAATAAATACACAATCGATGCCTAATAATGTATAGAAAATAGACTGGAAAAAGTACTTTCAAATGTTGATAGTGATTAACTCTGGGCAGGTGGTATCACTGGAGGATTCTAAGAATAAAACCTGTGAGCACTTACTGAGTCCTATTCCAGGCAAATCTTGGTCTCTTTGCTCACATTATCCATTTAAGCCTCAGTTTTCAGGGTAAGGGAATGTTTCTTGGAGCTGGTAAATTGAAAATAATATTGACTAATGAAATTATTTTTTTAAAAAAACACTAAAATTAATATATTATTGAGGTGAACTAAAATCACAACCCGGTTTAATTCAGACATTAACAGTAGTAACAATGACAATAATAGTTGCTAAATGTTTACTGTATGCCAAGCACCGTGCTGGGTGTTTTACTAGTACTAACTCATTAAATTCTCACAACTATTTATTGAGGTGAATACTGCAATCATCTCAATTTTACAAAGTATGTCTTGGATTAAGTCTGTTTTCCCTAATCATATATCCATCTGACTTCAGGGACTCCAAAATTCAGGAGAGCAATTCAGAATTTAGTGCTTCAGACCTATACCCTTCCTCTCCATCACGAAGATATCCAAGGAGGCCAGATTTTTTTCAAACATGGAAGGACACAGAGCATTACAATCTCTCAAATAGTTATTGTCTTATTTTCACAGAGGAGGTTGATATCCAGTATTATCCAAGTGTAGCTAGGTCTATACAACTGGGTTCCAAACACTTTACCAACTGCAGTGAAAAAAAGAAAAGCCAATAAACACATTTGATTGTGGAGATGCCTGAAATAATTTCACTGAAAGCAGAATATAGCCATTTTAAGGTAGTAATTTTTCTTACCCACCCCCCAATTCTACTACAGGCTCTCATGCATAGTAATTGAATATCAAGGGCCTAAAACTGAATTTCAAGTGGAACAAAGGACCACATGTTGAGAAGGAAGAAAAGTGGGCTGTTTATAAAAGGAATGTTTATGTAAATACACCTAACCTTAAGCACTCAGAGACTAAAGTTATGGAACTCAAATGCTCGTCTGGCCTTTAAATATTTTTGGAGCCCAATATATGTGATCAGTAATATATGGTCAGTACCTAAGAGTTGTATCATGAATATAAGCCCACCTCGAATATACTTTCATTGCAGTTCATTGCAAAAGCAGCTTTGACCAAAGTGATTTTGTTCATTATTTCAGCTGGAAAAGACAAAATTTATATTCTCATAAAACAGGAAGAAGATATGCTCTTATCTCTTGCTCTTGTATACCCAAAATGTAGCTTTTTTTTGAGACATTAAGAGTCTCAAAAGGATAAAGTTACAATGCCCAATTCTTTTTTTTCCCAGTTTCATTGAGATATAATTGACATACAGCACTGTATAAGTTTAAGGTGTACAGCATAATGATTTGACTTACAAATATTGTGAAATGATTACCACAATAAGTTTAGTTAATATCCATCATCTCATATAGATTCAAAAAAAAAGAGAAAAATGTTTTTTTCCTTGTGATGAAAACTCTTGGGATGTACTCTCCTAACCACTTTCAAATATACCATACAGCAGTGTTAACTATAGTCATCTCTCAATTCTTAGACTAACACGATTATTTCAAGTAATTCATCACCAAGCAAAGAAGCACTTTTCAAATTTTTTAAGACTTTCATTTTTCTTGACTTAATCCCAGAGCCTAGAAAGAAGAAAAAGAATTATTTTTTCTCCTTTTTTTTATTGCCTTTACTTTTTAAAATGAGACACATGTGGGCCAGCCCTGATGGCCTAGTGGTTAAAGTTTGGTGCGCTCTGCTTCGGCAGCCTGGGTTTGGTTCCTGGGTGCAGAACCACGCCACTCATCTGTCAGTAGCCATGCTGTAGTGGTGGCTCACACAGAAGAAATAGAAGGGCCTACACCTAGAATATACAACTATATACTGGGATACTAGGGCTCTGGAAAGGAAAAAATTAAAAAGAGGGAAAAGAAGATTGGCAACGGATGTTAGCTCAGGGCGAATCTTTCCCAGCAAAAAAAAAAAAATAGACACGTGCAAACTCCTGAACAGGCATTAATATGACACACCCTCCCCCCTCAGTAAGAGAAGATTGTATTGAGCAATGTTGAAGCAATAAATACTACTCCAAAGCAGAAAGAATGTGCCTGTGTGAAATTTAATTTAAAAACACAAAGGAATGCGTATGTGTTTCTCAAGTTTTAAGGTTGGATGTTGTGGTATTTGGAAGTCAGACTTGTTCCTTAGAAAGCCAGATGTATTAAAATGTGACTGCTCTCCTTAAGGTTAAGCAAAGGTAGAAGAGAAGTACTTTTAACAGAATTTTTGAACAGATGGATTTTTGTTGGGAAATTTAATAAATTTTGAAATAGATCAGAAAAATTCTGGGAAAAGAACTTCATCAAAAATCCATGGGCATTGCCTTGTTAAAACTCCATGCTACAGACAGAACAAGGTGGAAAATAAAATGTTTGAGCAACATTTTCTTTACTACTAGCCAATTGTGAGCTTTCGTCTCTGAACAAGCACATATTTCATTCATGATTGCTCTTTGTGTATAAGTTTTCATATTTATCTCTGGGGCTATTTTGTTGTTTATTAAAATTAGAAACCATGTATCATTCTCTTTTATTTTACCTAGAGAGCCTGGTAATAGGAGTTGTTCTATCACTATTTAATTTAAGCAAAAACCAACAGACCAACCCAATAAAACAAGCCTGTTGAATATATAGCAATTAACTGGCAGTTGGTGTCCGTGAGTCATGTGTTTGCAGTTATTTGCCCCTGGGAATTTGGAGATGGAAGGGAAAGGAGCTAGAAATTATCTGGTCTAACCACTTCACTTCGCATTAGGAACGTGAGGCCAAAAGAAACTGAGTGACTTGCTGTGGTAGGCAGAATTCCAAGATTTCTCACCTCCCTGCTGTACACATCCTGCATAATCCCCAGGACTGTGTATATAATGGATTTTACTTTCATGATCAGGCTATGTATTTTGACCCAGTTGGCCTCAAAAGAGAGAGATTATCTGGCTGGGTGTGGCCTAATCACATAAACCCTTGAAAAACAGAGTTTTCTTCCACTGGTTGCTAAAAAGGAAGTCTGAGATTTGAAGGACAAGAAGAATTCAAAGAGCTGTTTCTGACTTGAAGAGGGAGGGAGCCATGTGGCAAGGAACCAAGGAACTTGGGCAGGCTCTAGGAGCTGGGAGCAGCTCCTTACTGACAGCCATGGAGGAAACAGGAATGCCAATCTTAAAACTAAAAGAAAATGTATTCTGCCTCTAACCAGTGAGCTCAGAAGAGAACTCCAAGCCCCAGAGGAGAACTGTTGCTCTGGTTGACACCTTGATTTCAGTGAGACCTTGAGCAGAGAGTCCAGCTACACCACACCCAGATTTCTGACCTATGACACTGTGAGTTAATAAATGGGTATTGTTTTAAACTGCTGAGTTTGTATTATTTTGTTACCCCCTCGAAGGAAAACTAATACATTTGTCTAAGATCCTGTTGTTAATGAGTGACAGCCCAAGGCCTCCTGAGACTCAGGACAAAGTCCTTTACCTCCTACTAGAAACAGAGATGATCACTAGAGACAATGATTAAAGAATGAATTTGATCAACCAGCACCAAGGTATATAATCAGGGTATAGCTGTCCCTTGGGTTAGAAATAGCCAAATTACAATTTCCTAATCAATAAGAGGATGTGGAAATTGAGGTTTTTAATTGGTCAAACATTAATTCTGAATAAAAGAAAACTACTTTAGAGGAAATGGAATATCTCTTCTATCAAATTACATGGGTAGAAGCAAAAAGGGAAGCTACTGGCACATTCTAGTGCTCTCAAATCTGGTGGTATTAGCTAGAAACTAAGAAGGGACATTTGGTGATCAGAATATAAACTCTGAACGTAATCTTTTAAAAGCATCATCAGCCTATTAAGACTTAGGGAAGATTTTCTATCAAGTGCAAAATTTCCCATTTCATTGTATGAAATTATTCTGAAGAAAAAAGTTATGATTTCAAATTCAAAATAAACCCAAGGCCATTAGCCATTCATCTAGTTAGAGAGGTTCTCTCACTTTCTCTTCTTCCTAAAACCGAATTAGAAATTCCTTGCTCACCAAGTATTTGTATCTTTCTCAGTATATATGAAGTCTGGAGCCTTGTATACGTTGATTTCCGGTATCAATTAGTAGCAATTTCCATACATCGGACAGTGTGAAAAAATCTTATAATTTCTAACCATTGTGACTTTGCTGATGAGGGAAATAGTGGCTGCATCTTTCCTGTGGCGTGCCATCTCTATTAGACTTTGTAAACTGCAGCAGTCGAAATCTTTAACCAGCCATTACTAATAAGCATATGTTAATTGTAGTAGAGATCATAAGCAGGTCAATTAGGAGGCAAAGACTGGAACCGAAGGAAACATTCAGCTGGAGGGAAAATCCAGGGCAGGTGTCGGCCAGCGTGGTCTGCCCTGGCGGGAACTCTGAGCATCTTGGTTAGGAGCTCATTTAACGTTTTGATTTGCTGAATTTGCATTTCAAATTTTCCTTCCTAATAGACAATATAGTCAGTCTTTGTTAATGAGGACTCTGATTACATGTGCCATTATAATTGGGAATTAGCAGACCAGCCTTGTTTTGGAGATTAAACCCAAAGCAAATTGGATTAAATACGGTGTGACTGAAACCTCCTCTCTCTCTCTTTTTGTTTTTTTGTCCTGAGTCAAAGGTGAGAAAAAATCCATTTGTTCCAGGCATATGGCTCATAACGTTATTATCATTTTTAGAACTTTGGTTATTATTAACTTTAAAAGACAGTCTTCTTTGGCAGGGCTAATCTATAGTTTTTAAAACATGTGTTTATTAAATTTCCCTCCATAAACTGAGCAGATTTGTGAGCAGGTCATTAAATATTCAGAATTGATTGTAGAATACATACGCATATAGTGGGAGATTTGTTATATTTTTATACAACATGTTATATCTAAAAAAGCCACAGAGGAGTGAGGCTTCAAAGTGAGTTTCAGGTAAAATTATACAACCTATCTTCACAATATTATTTGAAATCTTTGCATTGTAATCTAACAAGTCTGTCAAATCTGTCCCATTAGATTTTGGCATATTATCTTAAGTGCAAAGATGAAATAAGAAATTTCATATTAATGTTATCAATTCACCAGAATGTATTTAATCATGACAATTACAATGCAATTTTTATATTTCACTGTAGGTATATTTTACTGTAGGTACTAAAATGACATATAGCCTAGGGTTATGTGGTCTTACTTTATTCTCTTGGGTCATTTAATATTGTAATCCAGTTACACTCCAACATTTTCATTATTAAGCTTAAGACCAATTCTTCAAAAACTACCACTAATCCCAAGTCATTGGAAAATCATGCTTATTAATTCCTATGAGATTTCGTTAGATGTTTGTTTGGCTATAGGCCACCTTAATTACACAACAAAAGAAGATCTTCACAAGGTGAAGAGAAATTCAAATATTTTCTGATTGAATATTGGTCCTTGAAGCCACACAAATGAGTTTAGACCTGGATGCTCACAATGAAGTACACTTTTTCTGCCATAAAAGGTTAATACGTGGGGAAATAAGGAAAGGGGAACCTTTTACACAGAGAGATGGTTTTTCTTCCATTGAGCTGTGTTTACAGAGGGAAGTAATCTTGGTGGAAAGTAGCTATGCAAATAAAAATTAAGGTACCGTAGGCATGTCCTTACCCACCCAGAGATCTCTTACAACGGGAACATGAGAAAGTGGTAAAGTTTTCTAGGAGTGTAAATTCGCTTCTAGGAGGATCAGGAATCACTTCTTCAGAGAGCCTTCACAATTCTTTAACCGCTCAGTTTCATATGTGTCACTTAGGCCAGTGTCTGATTTGATGAGATAGGGAAATTAATGGAAGTTGCTGAGATACAGGTTTGCCCTGAGAACAGAGCGGCTTCTTTGCTTGTGCGTAAACTCCACTCTGGATGAAAAATGACGTGTTTCAGTTAAGCTAATAGAGAATTGCAATGTAAACCATGTATGAGTTTCATTTCTTTTACAAAGAATTTAATGTACTCAACATTAAATTATTCCAAATATGATAATATTATAACTTGAAACTTTATTTTTTTCTGTTCCACAAGAGTAGACTGCATTCTTCTTTAACACCAATGCCTGACACGAGTGAATTAAGAATCTTACGGTGTTTTGGAGTTATTATAACAGTAACAAATCATCACTGTCAGTTTATTGCTACTCTCTAATAGGAAGTTCCCTTTGTCAGATAACAAATAGAGAAGCTGTTTTAGTTATGTATTTACTTTGATTACTAGTAGTATATATTTTTAATCATATTCCAAATTATTTTATTTAGGTTTTGCCTATAGTTAAAACTATGGTAAGAATGATAACTTATTAGCTCCTAGGAGAGTAGATTTTTAAAAAGGCTTGATGGTAACAGAAAAGGACAATTTGCTTCTCACTTATCCTCAATAAATTCTCTGAAGTAATGATGTGAGATATTTGTAAAATGATACTGATTCTAAATCTTGCTAATTCTGTCTGATGAATCTAGTACATATTGATTAGGCGTGCTTGAGGATTATTAGTTACCTTTCTTATCTTTGCTATCTTGAGACTTTATTTTATTGTTAGAAATAGCTTTCTAGTTTTTGTAAAGAAAAGATATGTTTGTGACAAAAAGGAAACTCAAAAATGAAAAGTTCAATAAAGACTATAATACTCAAAATCTCACTTCCTTGAGTTACTTCCAAAGTAACTAAAATTTACTTTCATGGCATTAATTAACATTTTGATGAACAACTTTTTAAGCACCTGTCTCTATCTATATACATATATAAGTATATATTTACGGTATTTTACATAGAGTGAATTTTTCATCCATATTTTATGAAACCTCTCTATGTCAAAAATGAATATCCATAATTTAGAAGTAGGTGGGCAACATTTGTTAAACTGAAAACTATGATCTGTCAGTGAATCATGAAATCCATTTGGTGGAATTCATCTGGCGTTTTATAAATGATATCGAATAGACTTGGACTGGAATGGGATGGGATATGTAAGAGTGCATTGCATGTACTAAAGGTAAGCATTTTTTCATGAAATTTGCTTCAATTGTGTGTGTTTGTGTAGTGCAAGCATGCACTAAATCACAAAGTGAAATATATTTTATACTGCAGGTTGCAGTAAGAGTAAAGTTTGGGAGACACATCCAAATAAGGGTGAGTCAGGAAACTTTTACAAACCAAATACCTACACATCCAATGATGCTGAGATGATTTCTGCAGGAGCTTGGACCCACCTCATTTCATCTTCCCTCTCTCCCAACCACATGCCCAGCTCCCTCCATAATAGTTATTGACAATTTCTGCCATAGTCAATCACCATTACTGAGGGTGATTGTGTGTTGTGTCCCTCTTGTGTATTTTGGCAGACCAAAAAAGAAATGAAAACTGTGCAATAACTCAGCAGGCTTAGAGGTTGCCCCATTTTAAAGGTCTTTAGGGCTGGCCCTTGATTGACTCAGCATATATCGTCTGAACCCGTGGAATTTCCTGCCTGATGCTAATTACTATCACATTTATAGTGGTTTATGGAGAATGCTTCTTTTTGTATGCCTGAAACTGGGGGCCATGTTGTATCAGTTTGACCTCTGGGGGGGCTGGAGACTGAGTAACTAAGGTTAGTCATGTGGGTGCTCCATGTGACTGACCCCCAATAAAAGCCCTGGATCCCAAAGCTTGAGTGAGCTTCCCAGGGTTGGCAACACTTTTCGTGTGTTGTCACATATCATTGCTGGGAGATTAAGCACTGTCCATGTGACTCGACTGGGACAGGACAACTGGAAACCTGTGCCTGATTTCTCCTGGACTCCACTCTATGCACCTTTTTCTTTGTGGATTTTAATCTATATCCTTTTTCTGTAATAAGAGACAAGTATGAGTAGAAGAGCTTTTCTGACTTTGGTGAGTCCTAGTAAGTCATTGAACCCAAGGGCGGTCTTGGACACTTCTACTGCAATAAAAAAGTGATCAACCCCACCATCTTTAAATGGCCATAAAGTGTCCATTGTGTAGAGATACCATAATTTACTTTACCAATCCATTATTGATGAACATTTACTTTCCAGTTTTTTCTGATAATATAATAATCCTCTATGTGCAACTTTTTCAACTTATTAAAATGATTATTCTTACTATATCTTTGCAAATGTGAAAGGCCAAATATGTTTCATTTTTACTTGCATTTCCTTGATTATAATGGGGCTGAATAACTAGTCACGTTTAATAGATCTTTGTATTTCTTCGCGAATTACCTATTCTCTGTGTGTTGCCCATTTTTCTATTAGAGTACACAGTTTGTTTATATTGATTCGTACTGTTTATTTTGGATGAATGAAGCAGATGAGTGAAGAAGTTGGAATTATAAAATATTTTAAAACAAATGCAGTTATATCACTCGTGTTGCTTTAACAACATTGACCTAAATACTACAGAAGTGTTGTGAGTAGGGCTCTTGCCAAGATTTTGTTAGAGAAGATTCATACTCTTATTTGTATATAATTGTTTGCTTTGGAAGTGGTTATTTTGTGCCTGCTCATTTTGTTCAAACTATTCATTTTGCTTAGCAAAACTTTTCTTCTTATTCTAAGGTACTGCCAAATAAAATTCAGCCCAAATTTGGTCATTGCAGCTTTAAGAATAGTAGAGTTTAACCACAAAGGGGCAAAAAAAAAAAGGTTATATAGATTATACAATTGCTAAATTGTTATACATTTGTTATATACAACTTTCTTAAAACTAAATGACAGATTGTTTATATTAACGTCTTGTATTCAACAATGAAGGACAGGTCTTCATCTCCAATTAAAAAGCAGCTTAGTCAAGTTCATTACTGTCAGGTTCACTGAGAGAAACTTACTTAACACTAGGCTCACTTACCATGTGTGTCTAACACTCCCTTTCCATTTAATTTTTTACAATATATTTCATAACAATTGGCTAGTCATCAGAAATGATAGAGAGGAGAAAGAGAGAGAGAAAGTGAAGAAGACTTCTATTAGTGAGTTGGATACTTGGGGAGGCACAAAAATCTTTAAGGACCCTAGGCCACTGTTAATGCTAGAGAAACAGAGTAATAAGTGAAGTGTTTTTCGGCATTTTTGAGAGATATTTTTTCTCCCTTAAATAAGTGATATATTACTCTCTGGAGTGTATATGCCTCATATTACTTCTGAAACTGAGAGATTATCGGGTGGAACATATTACTGCTAATATTAAGTATTATTTTTGTTATTGTTATTACTATTATGAATACTAGTAGATTGTTTCTACGTTTAAAGTCTTTTTACATATATTTTCTCATTGATAAATAGTCAATGACTTAAACTCTTATTCTCTTCTAGAAGCATTTAGAGGCACTTAGGAGAAGAACTTAATCAATAAATATACTGGCGTATTTTTGTAGTAATTTACAGTTTACAAAGTGTCTTCACCCAGGTGATTTTGCTTCTTTCTTACGAGGCCTTTCTGGTAGGCCCTATAAAACTTCATTTTTTGGGAGAAATAAATGGTGACTTGGAGAGGTAGTTGCCCTGCCCAAAGTTTCAACTGGCACAATAAGTGATAGAGTTGGGCTCTTGATTCATTCATTCGTTTATTCACTGAGGACTCTTTTGAGGGTCTATGATAGGTCGGTCACTCTGCTAAGTGGTGATGACCATACAGAAACAAAAAAATGTGGTCAATTGTCTTTAAGGAATTCATAGTTCGGGTGAGGCACTCAGGGTGAAATCATATAACTATAATGTCTTGTCTTTGTTGGTAACAGAGAGATGAAAATGCTGTGATGGCGCAGCGGAAGGAATGATTGTGTATCTAGGGTAGGATGGAGATGACCAGTAGGATTATAATGCTCAGAATGTTCCTGATGCTCCCAAAAAGGGGCCGCAGGGTATCTCAGAAAACGTTCAGGAGGAAAGCCTGCAATAGTTCTGATGAAGCAAGCTGAAACAAGTTGGTGGTATTTCATATCCCCTGGTACCATTTTGAAATACACGAAAAAAATTACAATCACTCTAAGAAAAAGTCATTGTCTGAACATTGAACCTAAAATGTATTCTCACATTGTGTAAGATAAACACATTTTAAAAATTTTCAACTGATATTTTAAACAGATTTTTTTTTCTGATCATATAATGATTAAAACTCACTGAACAAAGTGTAGAATTTACAGGAAAAAGTTTTAAAGGGAAATTAAAAGCACACAATCCTGCTGTAGCTATTTCTTTCTTTCTATATGTATTATTTCATAAATAAGTCTATTCTGTACATATAATTTGTATCCTTTTTTTTATATTAATATTACAAATTAAAAGTTTTCATAACATTTAATCTAATTTGCCATGATTTAAGTATTGTCATGTTGTTGAATACTTCTCTTGTTTATAGATTTCCTGATTATAAATGATGCTGTTTCTAAGATCTTTTTGTATCATTTTTTCTCATTATTTTGTCTTATTTACTTAGAATATTATTTTCCTAAAATAGGTTCCAAGAAACAGAATTGTATAACCACTTTTTAAACATTTGATACATGTTATCAAATTTGTCCTTCAGAAAGACTGTACTAGTTCATATTTCCATCAACAAAGGATGTTTTAATTAAATAACTGCTAATAAAATAGGTAAAAATTATATCTATGAGATTTTGTTTTATTTTCCTTTACAGACTTTAAAATGTCATTTATACTCTTATTTTGTGAATTTTATCTTCATGTCTTTTTACACTGACTTGCTGGAGTCAGCATTTTTAAGCAACTTGTACGTCATTACATATTAGAAATATTAACCCTTTATAGTATTTGCTATCAATGTTTTTCTCAGCTTATTTTCATTGATTACAGTATATAACATTTTTAAAGTGCAGACTTTAAATAGAGTTGAACTTACACATCTTTTCCATTGTGGTTTCTTCCATTAGTTTTTATTTTTTTTAAATTTAAGCTTAGAAAGTCATGAAAGATCTTTAAGCAGTAGACCTAAATAGCATTAATTGTCGCCAATGTCAATAATATGCACTACAGTGGGTTAAAAGGCCCATGTTAATAAAAGCTTGTCTCTCCTGACTAGGAGCAACATGAGTTGCCTGTATTACAAATTATCCACCCGGTTCATCTCACCTATTTGGTTTGTGGACAGAAGTTATGACAGAAAATACCTTGTTGGCTTGTCAGCCCCTCTGCTTTCTCTGGATGCCATTTGTAGTGACATGTTGGCAGTTTTTCAGTGATCAGTCCTAAGAAAGCTGGAGCAGAAATGAAGCCAGACTTTCAACAGACTTCAATTGACCTCTGTGATACTAGATGCCACCAGAGGCACTTTTCTGAGCCAAACAACAAATATAGGCCCCTAATTCATAGAACTATGGTAAGAAGGCTCTAAACTTCAAAATTCGCTTGACAATTTCCCTCCTGTGCCCTGGTAAGCAAAATGGAGCGCAATTGACTGAATACATAGAATACTTTCTGTGAGTCGAATTAGTAATAATTTGTACCATGAAAAGTTGTTCTGCTTAAATAATTGATATCAATCTAAAGGGAGCTCAATTTTGTTCAACATTTTTGTCTATAACTGGGATAGAAGTATAGAAGGCTTCCTCAACAAATTTATAGATGGCACAATGGCTCACATACTGGATGCCAGCTTCAGAATCTAAAAAGACCCCAACAGGCTGCAGCAAGGGTCTAAAATCTAGCAAGATAAAATTTAAGGAGAATGAATACAAGATTTGGCACTGAGGATGCACAACACCTCACCTGTGGATGTGGGGTACACGAAACAGTGTGGCAGCTAAACGTACAACAGTGGTTTGACAGTCACCCCCCTCTGCCTTATTTAAGGACAACACCTAAATTTGAGATAACAATGCCATATAACTTCCTTGGAATTTTGTAAAATTTTGTCTCCACTTATAGGGGCCAAGCATTAAAAACAAAGAGATGACAATTTTACCTTAGGCTTTTAAGATAAAACAGACTAGGGCTGGCCAACGGCCTAGTGGCTAAGTTCAGTGCACTCCACTTGGGCAGCCCAGGTTCGGATGCCGGGCATGGACTTATACCACTCATTGGCAGCCATGCTATGGTGGCAACCCACATACAAAATAGAGGAAGATTGGCACAGATGTTAGCTCAGGGCGAGTCTTCCTCACCAAAAAAAAAAAAAAAAAAAAGATAACACAGACTAAGGCTTTCAACCCTACAGACTTCCTTTAAGAGAGATTTGACAAACTGGAGCTCATTAGGAAGAGGGCAAACAGGAAGTGAGTGAGCTTAAAGTCAAGCCAACAAAGAAATGACTGAGAATGTTTATACTCTGTCTTCTCCAATTGGGGCAGTTCCTCAGTTGTTTGTTTTTCAAGACGTTGAAACTTTTCATGTACCTGTTGGCCTTTTGTATGTTTTCTTTGGAAAAATGTCTAAATAGATCCTTTGTCCATTTTTCAATTGGGTTCTCTGTTTTTTGGCTATTAAGTTGTAAGAGTTCCCCATATATTTTGGATATTAACCCCTTCTCTGATATGTGGCTTGCAAATATTTTCTTCCATTCCATAGGTTGCCTTTTTATTTTGCTGATGGTTTTCTTTGCTGTGCAGAAGCTTTTTAGTTTGATAAACTAAAGTTCCACTTGTTTATTTTTGGTTTTGTTGCCTTTGCTTTTGGTGTCAAATCAAAAAAATCGTTGCCAAGACCAATGTCAAGAAACTTACCTCCTACGTTTTCTTCTAGGAGTTTTATGGTTTCAGGTCTTACATTTAAGTATTTAATCCATTCTCAGCTGATTTTTGTGTGTAGTGTAAGATAGAGGTCCAATTTCATTCTTTTGCATGTAGCTATCCAGTCTTCCCAGCACCATTTATTGAAGAGACTATTCTTTCCATATTGTGTAGTAGAGAGGAGAAGTTAAATGTTCTCACACACATACAAAAAAAGGTAAATATGTGAGGTAATGGATGTGTCAATTAACTCAACGGGGGGAATCCTTTCATAATATATGCATATATCAAACCATCACACTGTACACTTTAAATATCTTACAGTTTTATTTGTCAATTATACTTCAATAAAGCTGGGGGAAAAAAGAAACTTTTGGAGACTACTGGCCAGATATTTTGTAGAATATCCCTCAGTTTGGGCTTTTTTGGAGTTTCCTCCTGATTAAATTTATGTTATGCATTTTTAGCAAGAAGTGTACAGAAGTGGTGTTGTGCCCTTCTGGGTGCCCCATATCAAGAGTTACATGATATCAATATGCCTTGTTGCTGGTGAGGTTAGTTCAACCACTGTAAAGGTGGTGACTGCCAGGTCTCTCCACTCTAAAGTTACTACTTTTCCCTTTGCAATTAATAAGTATCTTGTGAAGAGATATGTTGAGAGTGTGTAAATATTCAATTTCTCTTCATACTTTTACCCACTAATTTTAACATCTATTAGTGCTCCTACTTGTAACAATTATTATGATGTGTCTGTCAAATTTCTATGATGATTCTATTTGCATCATTCCTTCCACATTTATTAATTAAAATCTTACTGTAAGGAAGCGTTTCCACTTCTCCCCTACTTAACTACTGGTTCAATTGTTTTTATATCAGTAGAGAACCCATGGATATTTATTTTATTCTATAAGTTCCAATCCATTTTTCTCTTTACTTGATCATGGAAATTACTTCAAATTGGCTCTAGTTCCCTTTCAACATCCTTTCGACACGTAATCACCATTTTTTGAGTGCTTAATTTCTGGCACTACAAGACATTCCAGCCTCATCTTGTATTTTTGCCTTGTCCCAGTCATGGAATCAGCTATTTCTCCAAGGAATCCTAGTTCCTTTTATTGGAGAATGGCATTTAAAAACCCAGATCTGGATTAGACTTGTGCTGGTGATCACCTTGTAGTGTATATAGATGTCAAATTATAATGCTGTACACTTGAAACTTATATAATAATAATAAAGGATCTGGGTGCTAGGTCTGTTGCTTGTTACTGAGGTGTCATTTCTTCTAAGCTCTCTTAGTAGAAAGAATTAGGAAATATAAGTATGTATACCCACTCATACATACATGCACATACGTATCAATTTTTATATCTATCTGCAAATATTTTCAAAACCGTGAGTTCATACTGATACTTCTGCTTCCAGTCCAACACCACAGGGCTGATTCCAACCTGTCCCTTCCCTTATTTGTAACTCCTCCAACAGTGAGAAACCTAGCTCTCATTAGCCACAATATATTCACACATTTGTTTCATCCCAGATTACAAACAGTTTCAGAATCACCAACTCATACTCATATAAAAATCAAATTTAATAACTAGTGAACAATATTCGTGTTCAGCTCTTTAAGTCTTTTGTCTCGGTGTATATAATCCAAATATTGTTTTCTAAACTGACTTAGATCAGTTCTTTTATTTCCTACCCCCTTTAGTGTAGTTTTTTTGTTTGTAATACAGTTAGGTTAATTTGTTACTGTGTAGATCACATTTTAGCTTTCTCCCTCTGCCTAGTTAATTTTAATTAATTTTTTTTATGTAGTGAAACATTAACATGGTTCTAAAACTCAGAATTATACCCAAACCATATATATTCAGAGAAATGTCATTTTCCCCTTATCCTTTCTACCCCATTCCCAATCCTCCATTCTTTCCTCCTCCTTTTCACAACTGCAATGGGTAATTAACCTCATTAGTTTCTGGTTTATCATAACTGTATTTTTTTTTTTGCACAAAGACCAGATACATATATATTTTCTTACTTTCCTTTCATGTTTGCTAACAAATGGTAGCCTACTATAGACAATCTTTTGCACTTTTCATTTTACTTACCAACATATCCTGGAAAGCACTCCATATCAGTTCATAGAGCTGTTCTTCGTTCTTTTCTACAGCTGCCTAGAATTCCATTGTGCAGACGTACAATAGTGCATTCAACCACTCTCCTGTGTAGGTGCATTTAGGTTGTCTCACACATTTTATAATGACAAACAATGATGCAATTACTAATCTTATGCAAAGAATCTTTTTATTTTTGGAGGTGTAACTACAAGGCAAATTCCTTTAAGTGCTATTGCTGGATCTAAAAGTGCATATGTAGATTTATTAAACATCACCAAATTCCCTTTCAGACAGGTTGTATCAGTTTGCATTCTCACCAGCAATGCCGGAGAGTGTCTTTTTTCCCACAGTCTTACCAACAGAATGTATTGTCATACTTTTTAATTTTTTTAGTCTTATAGGTGAGAAATAATATCTCAGTCTTAATTTGTACTTATCTAATTTTGCTTGTGTTTGAACCACTTTCCATATTTTAAAGGCCAGTTTATAACCTTTTTGTGAATTGTCTGTTTATGTCCTCTTTTCATTTTTTCTGTCAGAGTCTTGGTCCTTTGTCCCCCAATTTTTAAGAGTTCTTAATATATCAGGGAAATCAGCCCTTTGTGATAACTGTTGCAAATATTTCCTTCCAGTGTGTTAGTTATCTCCTGGTTTTACCTATATTTTGCCATGAAAAAAATATACATAGCCAAACATATCAATCTTTTCCTTTTTGGCTTCTAATTCTGAGTCACAGATCACAAACCTTTTCCTGCACCTCGATTAAAGAGGAATTCAACAGTGAATTCATCTAGTATTTATACGGCTTTATTCTTTACATTTTCATAGATTTGGAGTTTATTCTTGCATATGGTATGAGGAATGGATCTAATCTTATTTATTTCTAAGTGGCTACTCAGTGTCATTATTAAAATGTTTGTCTTTTCCCAAGTCATTTGAGTTATTACGTTTATCTTGTAGTAAATTTACTTATATACTTGGGTCTACTTCTGAGCTTTGTCTCCTATTCCACTGGTCTATCTGTCTTCTCATGTGCCAGCACAACAATGTTTTAATTACAAAAGCTTTACCGTATGTTTTAATGTCTGTCAGCTTTTCTTTCTCACTGTTTTTCTGAGCATTATTCCATGTTTGTTCTTCTATCTGAACTTTAATATCAATTTGTCTAAGTCCATTTTTAAAAGCTGCAACATAGAATTTTAAAGTATGAAGGCTATTGGGAGGCAAAGTTTATTTATTTATTTAAATTTCAGGTGCACATCATTATATTTCACCTTCTGTATAGACTACATCCTGTTCCCCACCAAAAGTCTAGTTGCCATCTGTCATCATACAAATGTGTCCCTTTACCTCTTTTGCCCTCCCCCCACTCTCCTTCCCCTCTGGTAACCACAATCTGTTCTCTGTGTCTATTGTTTGTTTATTTGTTTATCTTCCACATATGAGTGAAATCATATGGTATTTGTCTTTCTCTGTCTGACTTATTTCGCTTAGCATAATACTCTCAAGGTCCATCTGTGTTGTGGCAAATGGCAAGATTTCATCATTTTTTATGGCTGAGTAGTATTCCATTGTGTTTATATACCACATCTTCTTTATCCATTCGTCTGCCGATGGGCACTTAGGTTGTTTCCAAGTCTTGGCTATTGTGAACAGTGCTGCCATGAATATAGCGATGCATATATCTTTCAGAGTTAGTGTTTACCTGTTCTTTGGATAAACACAAAGTTTAGCTCAAACTCTTTAATAATCAGATCTGTCCAAAGACAGAACATGTGACATCCCTTTTGGTAGAGATGTTCAAGCATTGATAGACTGGACTGGTGCTTCTCAAACTTTAATGTGCATATGAACCTCCTGAGGATATTGTTTTAATTTAATCACCATGGCAGAGATGAAAGAATTCACCAATCTCTGGAACTTGTGGGAACAGTCCATCCAAAGGCCAACAATTAATACTAGGAGCAAAGTCAATATATCAAGAATCTTAGTAAATATAAATGTGCGTATTGTTAAGCCTTCTTTTGTGCAATTGGTTTTTTTTTTTTTATCTAACTAGATAATACGGTTACATGAATTTTCTTGTGAATAACTTCCCCCTTAATTTGAAACCTATCAGACCTTATATCATAGGAAAAGCAAAGGACTTGAAGAACACCATTTGACAGGAAGTACAGTGATAAAACACATGAACTTTGGAGTCAGAGAACTGGTTTTAAATCCAGATTTTGCCACTTCCTAGGCAACTTTGAGCAATTTCCTTAACCTACCCAAACTCCAGTGTACTCATCTATCAAATGAAGATAATCATAGCATCTACCTTCTAAGGCTATTGTGAGGATTAAATGAGATAACGTCTGGAAAGCACTTAGCAGAGTGCTCTGTAAATGGTTGCTATTATTACTGAAAGTTCATGCTCACTTGGGTATAGACCAGTTGCACAGAGCTTTCCTCTTTGGGTTTCTTCTCATGCCTATTTGACAAGGTCCTATTATCTATGAAAGATTAAGCTTTATTGCCCTCCCAGGAAATCCTGATTGACCAGCCATGGGCTCTATCAAAATCACAGGAGCTGGTGGTTTACTCTAGAGATCTCCAGACACAGATCTCTGAGGCAGCAGACCTTAGAAAGGCAAAAGCTTTGTGTTTAGTGCATTTTTAGATCTTTATCTTTCTTAGTTTAACATATGGCATGAGGAATACATCATTTTTTATCTAGACTTTTATTAAGTAGGTTATTAAGCAGGAAGAAAATCTTATCTTTTTAGAATTTTCAGCAACTGAGTATGCCAAAATATCCATGAGTTAGTTAAGAACATCAGCTAGTAGTCCTTATTTTTTAAGGGGTTTTATATATAGCTTTATATTATTTCATTAAATTATTCTAGTTTCCACTCTCTGTTTTTTGAAGTCTGATACATGATGCATATTAGCCTCAAAGAAAGCACCCCAACAAAGCATCTAGCTTCTTATGAAAGGCAGACAGGCAGTAATATGCATGCAGACACACACACACACACACACACACACACACACACACACACCAAGAGACACAATTAAGTTCTATATGACATAATCACTTAGGTTTATATCCACAACAGCAAGTAATAGGGATATAGTGAAGGTTTGATGAAGGTTTATTACAGAATGAATAGAAGAATTAGTTAATTTCTTAATTGGGTAGATATGTGAGTAAGAGTATTAGAAACTTGCACATATGTGAGTGAGTATACAACTATATGCTACATATTTTCTACTAAGACCTCTTTATCAGAGCAACATATTATTTTGAGATCATGCAATAAAGCCCCTCCTTTTTTTAAATAAATACCATTGCTGTTTTAAGCAGATAGGGGCTAATAAATGATTCTGCCAGATATTTCTTCTTCCTACAGGGGTAGCAGATGTACACAGAATCAGTTACTTAATTCCCTTAATCACCCATTTCTTCCTCCCTCTTCATTCCGTGCTTGGAAACTTCAACATTCCCCAGTGTACTAATAGCTGACCCTGGAAACTGGCAGAAACCAAAACCTTCTCTTGAAAGCAGCAGGCTCCATATGGTTGCTTCAAGCATGGAAGGTGACCCTGCCAAGTCTCCTGCAAAGGGATTTTACAGAGCAGAGAGACAAATGTGTCCCTTTAAATGTTAGTCATTGAGCCAGAGAGAAGAAACCACCTTCCTGATGAAAGGCAGTTAAAGTACTTTCCAGCCTCTGATCTGCAACCTATAGGAAGTTTTGTACAATGGCGGCTCAATGCCAAGCATTAAAAATAAATGTAATCATCAGATGATTAGCTCTAAAAGTCTTCCCTCAAAAAATGATAGAGCTGTCAGTTACAATCAAACATACATATGCATATTTGAAAACAGGGAGACCAAGAATAACTTTGAGTGGATGAAACCAGCACTATTCTACATGTGTGTGAGGGTAACAGAGGCTATGACATAGCATCTGAAGTCAATGGTGGAGTTGTTATTATTTATACATGAGTAAAGATTACAAATGCAAGCCCCAGCTCAGATCTCTCACCCCCTGGATCTGTGAAACCTGTCACTCAGTCTCCCGCGGTGTGTCTTCCTGTCTCCGAGCCATTGGACCACCTGCTGCCAAGACTCTCATCTACTGCATCGCCCGAAGGCCTCGATGATAACAGCATTGATTCCAATGTACATCTAATTACTTCTCATAATCTATTCATTTCACAATAGTGTAGTGAAACATCTGTCACATCATAAACTCTTTAGTAGCCTTATCAAACCACCAAAACACACTCTGCTGCCAGTTGGCAGCTTCCTCGGTTTCCCGTTTATTAATATGATGCAAACATTTCTAGTCCTTTTTTGCAGCTTTAGATGAATTTCCCCAATGACCAGTGAAGCAGAACTGGGCAAACTGCAGTTTAAATGTCTGTGTATTACCTATTGAGGACAAATCCGGATATCACACAGAAATCAGTTAAAATAGTATTGTTTCCTTGGAGGCATCATCTCTGAATAAAATTCTTTCATTCATAACAGTGAAAGACAGGCCTCCTTCCTTGGCTTCCCTATGTCTGATTAATTTACTAAAATAAGCTACAGAGACATTATTGCCTTTGAATAGGATATTGCACAGGAAAGCCTTTTACTTTCATAGGTTTAACTTTACCTTTGGGGAAATTAAGCTCTTCCCCCTTTCTCTTCTTTTTAATTTTCTCCCTTCACCCTTTCTCTTCCTCCCAATTCCCTTTTCTCTCTATTAGAAAATCTACTAATGAGACCTATCTTGTCATAGTTGATTAGCAAATACTGCTACAATTTTGTGGTAAAGTCTACCCAATATTCTAGGCACAATACTGATACAACGTCTGCTGCAAAAGAGATCGATCACCAGGTACTGACTGTTGGTGAACTCACTTCTGTTCATCCTTCAAGACCCAGTTGAACGTCACCTGCTTAAGCATCTCTCCCAGGGAGAATTACTCAATTCTCTTTTTATACACTCACAACAGCTTGACATCTCTACTCATGCACTTGACATAATGATTGAGAATCATTGGTGTTCATATCTGCCTTTTTCTAGATGATAAATCCCTCAAGGGTAAAGACTATGACTTTTTCGTGTTTGTGTCTCTGGCAACTTCCTGGGTGCCGGGTACCCCAGACAATGTCAAATAGATGTAGAAGATTTTCTAGTTTACTTAAGGGATTTGAAAAACTGCAGAGATTCGAGAGCTTCTTTGCATTTATGGTGAACAATATCAGTATTATTCTCTGTATTCCACTCCAAGAGTAGCCAGTACTTACATGTGCTGGGTGCTGTCCTAAGTACTTCACGTGTATCAGCGCATTTAATCCTCACAACAACCCTATGAGGTAGGCACCATTATGACCCACATTTTAGACCCAAGGAATTGAGATGCAGAGAGAATGAGTGTGCTGCCCAAAGTCACACAGCTGGTAGGTGGTGGAGCTCAGCAGTCTGGCTCCAGAGTCCCTGCTGTTAATTCTTACACTATATCACCTCTTCAGTAGCTAAACTGTCCTCCTGTTACTTGCAGATAGTTCTCTGATCAGTGTCACTCTTTCTTGAGCAATTCTAGAAGGTTCATAGAGAAGGCCTGTTTCCCAAGCTGTCCATTTGGGTGTATAGGATGTATATGTGGCCCTCTTCACTCACATGGTATTTTTCCAAGTGAATATTATTTTATGATAATTTTGATATTACAGTAAGAGGGGCCATTTCCTATGTCTGTAGAGGGAACTCCAGCTTTCTTCTATATTTTCAGAACAGACTTGAGGAAATCATTTCTGATATAACTATCAACTCACTAACATAATTTTTAAAAAAACTTCTTCCAAAGAAGTCACAGATGTTAGAATGTTCTGTAGAAATATTCCTGGAATCCACCAGAATATAAATTTATTTCCTGTAAAGCATCAAATAGCCACAAAATAGCTACTTGTGGCCATTATTATCCTGGACTGGATTTAATGCTAATGACCCAGAGATAAAAAGACTCTGTATCATATTACAGATCCCCTAAAGTAACAATTCCCCAAGTCTCCAAGGGTCAAGGCTAAAGGGAAAGCAACTGTTTGTCTGTCTCTGTTGTCTCTCCATATAATGTATAGCTTATAGCTGCATGTATCAAAATTTAAAAATCATGCACTTAACAGGCTAGGTCTCCATTTTAGCATATCCCAACATAGTATGGCCTTGTGAACTGCAACCTAGCCCATTCCCTAAATCATAAAACCTGGAAGGACCAACAAATGTCACTGTCCTGACTTAGCATCCATTTGTAATGCATAAAGGGGTTCAACTTGTTTTTGCAAGAGGAATAGATGCAAGAATTCACATAGTGACAAAAGAAAGCCTGTAAAGATCAATGATTAAGAGTTGGGATCTGGCCTCAGATAGAACTGGGTTCAAAATTGTGTTCTTCCTCTTATTAAGGGGATGGGTGACCTTTGCTGAGTCATCTCTCCAAATTCCAGTTTCTTCATCTGTCTAGTGGGCATGATAACAGCACCTGGCCCAAAGGACTAATGGGAAGAAAACACACATAATGTGCTAAGCACAGTAGTACCTGCTATGGATGGAGGTACCTAGTGCAGTTATCATCATCGCAGATCCAGAGCCACATTGTTCCACTATTCATCCTCATGTCATAAAGGAAAGGTAAATGAGGGCCAGAGAGCTCAAAGTCAATACTATAATTCATCCCATTTCTTTATGTTTAAAACTAAGATTAAACTGATTTTTTTGAATATTTTACTGGGATTTTTAAAAGTATCTTTAATCAAAAAGCTCCACTTTTTAAAATACTGGCTGAAAAAGAAAGATATCTCTGTGAGCTATCCATAACATTACAGAATTTGATTCAACTGTTCACGTGTTAACTGATTTCCAACTATAAGTTCCTGAAAGTGGCAGACATAAAATAATATCACAGGGCCTGTCCGGTGGTGTAGCAATTAGGTTCATGCTTTCTGCGTCAGTGGCCCGGGGTTCACCAGTTCGGATCCTGGGCATGGACCTACTCACTGCTCATCAAGCCATGCTGAGGCAGCATCCCATATACAACTCTACAACTATGATACACAACTATGTAGTGGGGCTTTGGGGAGAAAAAAAAAAGAGGAAGATTGGCAACAGATGTTAGCACAGGGCCAATCTTCCTCAAAAATATAATAAAACTATTAAAAAATACAATAATAATATCACAGATATTTCTCTAAAAGAACAGTAAGTCTAGTTAAGGACAAGGAATTTCCTCTTATGAAACATCTAGAAAGCAACAAAATGTGACTGAGTAATGAGATGCAGACAGGATGTCAAAGATTATTACTGAGGACAGTGTGGGCGTGCAGGCTCAGAAAAGGGAAGCACCATCAGAGAGGGTCTCTCAGAGTAAGTGAGAGGGAGCTGACCTTTGAAGGATGGATAAGATGTATATAAAGAGCTGAAGAGTGGGAAGTCTTTCCAATTCAAGAGAATAAGAGAACTTCTGGCACCTACAGCTCTCTAATCAGTGTAGTTGGCTTCTTCAAAGTAGAGTGCCAGGATACGTGTGACTGTCCATTCTTGCCTGTTAATTCTTGCCAATTCTTAATGTCCAAATTCAAGGTGAGTTTGTACGAAGAGTGGGAGAAAGTAATATACAGAGGATCTACTGAAGCCAGTACTCCTCAATCCTTAGTTATCCTGTGGCCCAGATGATAAACTCTGGTTGCTCAAGCCTCTGACAATAGTCCAGAGAAGGACTTCCTCCTGAAAGCTGAGCTTGACCATGAAGCCTTTCTGACTGTATAGAATTTGGGGAAAACACCTTTCTCCTTTCAAATGGCTCTTGATCTATAGAAGGAGAAGTGACAGAATAATACCATTCTTCTATTTTTGCAAAATAAACTTTTATTTGGAAGGACAGAATAATTTAGGGTCCAGGCTCTTGTACACTTTGGGTATCTGCAAATATATTTGTATAAATTGGTATGATTCATCCTACTCTTCGACAGTCCCCATTTCCATAGCTTAGGATAGTATGGTTTTCCAGGCACACACTAGTTACATGAAGATGCAGAAATTGGCTAGCTGATTACTGAGTTAAAAGAATGAAAAATTAAGGGACTCTCTTTTATAGATTGTTTTTAAGTAGTTAACTAGACTGCTTCCGTGTCGCCTGCTGAAGAAACGTTCTTTTGTTAGCTCAGTTTGTGGGAGGATTATTGAGAGAAGGATGTGAAACCCCAGCATCATGGTCCTTCAATGTGGCATCAAAAAAATTGGGGCTCCTGGCGACTCATGAGAAGGCTTCCTCTCCATCTTGTGCCTCAGCTTTAAGACCACAAGCAGGCTACTTCCCTCGACTCCTCTTCTGTGGTTGATTTCTCTTTTTCTATATCTGTGGTTGCCTCCTCACAGCTGTAGCTAGTTTGTGACAGGCAGCCTCAGGTCACTAGCCTGCTTTGTCCAGGACTCGGGACTGAACACTGGGAAATGCCATTCCTGATGGCAGTCTTCCTTAAGATAGTGCTAGAAGGTGAAATAAAATCCCAGGAATCCCTCCAGCCACAAGCCTCCACATCTCCCAATGAGAATAGAAGCATCTGAGGATATAAACCCATCTTAGAGATATGACTCAGTTAGATATGGACCAAAAAGCACAACAGTTGAGAAACCCAGGTCCTGATGCAAAAATATTCAGAAAAGTGACCAAGTCATGATGAAAAAGAAGGAGAAAACATAAGAATTTAAGGAAAGGGAGAACTATTGGTACAGTGAAGAAAAAGGGAAGTTAAACTGGACAGGATGAGAAAATATGGATCTAAATGAACTTTGATCATCTTTAGCGTTTCTTCTTTACAGTCTCACCACGGAAGAGTAGCAAGCATCTCAGGCCCTGCCCCCCACTCTTGGTCTCCTTCCTGCCTCACAACCTCCTCCTGCCTGGACTATGTCTTGACCCTGTCCTACCCTCTAAATCATTCCTCGCACCACTCCTGCTGTGGCCACTTCTTGCGTATCAACTGACTAACCTACTACTTCTTTCCATTTTATCACCTGGAGATATTTGGAGATGTGAGGGCAGAGCTGGGGACAGAGAAGGCTTGTGAGGGCCTCCTCAAAGAAAAAGTCTGTCTCAGCAATGTGGGCAGAAGCCAAGTAGAGAGCAGTCCTCCTTGGAAAAACACAATCTTCCTCCCTGTATTTATATTTCATTTATTGTCATTCCAAGGGCCAAAGGGCCACTATCTTTGCATCTGTCTCTCAGTCTTTCTCCAAAACAGTAACTGTTACTGCTTATAGTACTTATAAGAAGAAAAAGTGCAGAGGAGGTGCAGCCCCAAAATACAGAGAAGGGCCTGAGCTGAGGCTTACAGGAGTGGGTCAAGAGATATGAGGAGGAGGCAGGAGAGAAACATGGGACTTGAGTAGGGGATACCATCTAAAACATGATAGCCTGGTGGGAATGAAGGAAAATGAAGAACTGAAGTGAGAAGATGGAGGCATACAGAAGGAGAATGCAGAAAGGGGAGTTTCTAGCTAATTAAAATTTACTTAGATCTTTAATGCTCAAAGTATTATAGATGATTCAAAGTTCAGTAAAATACTGCTCCTATCTCCCAGGATTCACATTCTATGGGGTAGAAATAGACGTGCACACTAGAACCTGTAATCTAGGGCAGAATGAAGAAGTATCATGAAAGTAATATTCATAACAAAGATTCAGAAAACAGAGGAGAGAGATGAATTCTAAAATCCAGGAAAGTCTCACTGTGAGGAGCAATTTGACCCAAACCATAAATGGATAGAGCTATAAGAAATGAAAATGAAATGGGAAAAGACAGAGAAAGACTTTCTAGGTAGAGAGTGCAGTATGAGCAATGCAATAGAGATGCCAGGGAAAGACATGGTCAAGTGGCTGCCCCATACCTCTCATTCATCCATTCATTCAATGAACAGGCATTGGGCACCTACGTCATATCAGAGCCCACACTAGGCACAGGAGAAATAAAGTGAATCTAGCTTGGTCTCTGTGCCAAGTCTTTCCAACATTGCTTAAATTGTGGTGTGTGGAGGAGATTAGAGCCAGATCCCCAAGGGCCATGAATGCCAAGCAAGAAACCTGAGTTTTGTTCTATGTTTTATGTAACTATGCCCCATTCCCTGATGTGAGAAAAGGCATTATCAGACATGTGTTTTGAGAAAGTAACTCTGGCAAAAATACAAAGCAAAAGAGTTCTTGAAAACCTTTGGTGAGTGTGATAGTTTAGGGAGCAGGAGAAAGCCTAGCTCTATTAAATTTATAGAATCTAAATAGCCAGTAGATAGTGTCAACAAATTAAACTTTATCAAATGCCAGGATATTTCAGCCTAAGTCTTCATCTTATCGGGCATACAGGCAGTTGACTTGTCCCTTCCCATCTCACATCATTGTACTTTGTGTCCTCAATGGCCAACGGTAAGCCCCTGTGGAGACAAGAAGCAATTTCTTGGTTAGTACACCATCAAATCTGCGATAAGTCTGGACTTCCTAACAGATAAGACATGACTGGTGAGCTAGAGAAACTCTAACCAGACAGTGATTCTTCTGGGTCTGGGCCATGAGAAGGATGGATTGAGGGATTTTCAGGGGATCTCAGGGTGATAAGGCCACCAACACCACATCACCTCTCAAACTGGCCTTCTAAGTTTCCCTGGGATACATTCTTCTCTGTAGCTCTGGCCAGAATTGCTGATTTAAATATCTGTAGCCTTCCACTCTAGCTGTTTTGTTCTAATTCTGTACCCGGCAAAGACGAGAACATCTTCATTTCTCTTTACGATCTATCATACTGTTATAATAATCACATATCGTCCTTTAATACCATCATTAAGTATTCGCCTCAGTATTCACTTCTCCAGAGATAATAATTCCAGAATTTATTGCTGTTCTTCATCAGCACTATTTAAAAATCCTAGCACCAGCTTTTTGATTTTCCTCCAAAAGTCTAGAGTGTTGCAGCCTATTCATCCTCCCTTTGAAATGTATATGTTACCCATAGGTGGCCCACTTGATTAAAGTCAGGAAATCACAGCTTTAATCTTGAGTCTGCCACAAATTGGTGAGGGAGAAGGCATGTTATTTAAACACATTGTGTTGTAATTTTTCTGGAACTAAAATAAGGTAGAGAAAAACTCCTCCTGCTTCAGAAGGCGGCTGTGAAGATTACATACAACACATGTAAAAGTATTTCCAAAAGTAGAATATGCTTAGCAAATGTAGAAATAATAATAATAGCAATAATAATAATGCAGTAATGGTGCAGGAAATGGATTTCAGGCATTCTTTTGCTCTTCCTTCCAGGAACCATCATTCCAACTTTCTCTCCACCAGGCAGATTCTTCCAAGAATAAAGAGGAAGGTCTTCATCTTTTTATGCCTTCAACAAAATTTTTGATTAGCATCTACTATGTGCTGAGTATTGTTCTAGACACTGGAGATATTGCAGCTCTTACAGTTATTGGGAAAAAGTTGAATAATAATAGGTTGTACATTATAATCATGACTGTTGTTTTTATCATAAGGTCAATTATTTTATGTTACAAAGTAAAAAGATATTAACTTTGAGCATGTTCAAATGTATTCTCTTTATTTGAAAACTACTACAGAGGAAACCTCCATTTTGCCGATACCAAGTTTAGAAGAAATAATTATAATTTTATCTATAAACTTTAATACATACATTTTATTGAATGTTCATCTTTGCTATACTGCATTTTGGGTTGAAAGGAAAAGAAGGGAAGAGGAAAGGGAAGAAAAGAAAGCGAACATTTATTGAGTGCCAAAATTGTTCTCAGTGCTTTTACACCCAGAATCTTATATATGCCCCTCACGTCTTATCTTAGAATGCGCTGGACCCTCCAACTATTTCTTCTGCCATGAAGGTCTAGGGAGAATCAATGAGAGTATGTGGTTCTTTCTAGTTCTGTAAGTTTAAAAAACACCTTGACAGGATTTTCTCATTGAATTCAGTGAAGAGAGGATTCCATCATGTAACACCAACACCAGATATGTATTCCCCTGTGGACTTGAGGGCCGTAGTTTCCCACAGTGGCTGGGTCACAAGTAAAGTGCAAGAACTGACATTTTACCTCTTTCATCACTGAGATGTTTTCCTGGGCTCCATCCTGTTCCCTCTAACTTCTTTTCACCCCTGGGTTCAGCATCTTCCACTTCATTCTATCAGAGCTTCATTCTGTTGTTGTTAATTCTAGAATAGAATGGATTCCAAATTTTGTCTATCTTAAACCGTACCCAAGAGGATTTCATTTCTGAAGTACACAAAGGACTTAATCAGAAGCTATTTTCACCTCTAATGCTGTCTTGAGGCAGAGGATCTAGTGGAAGTACTATGGGAGGCCTCTGAATATAACTGTCATTTATTGAGCAGTGTGTAGATCATTGTTTTACTATTCAGTGACGCCTAACTTGGGGGAAATTCAGGTAATGGATTTCAGATATTCTTTGCCCTGTGTTCTAGTTAATGATCACCACCACTACATTCTTTCCACTGGCCTGTGTCTGCAGAAAATCACGAGGAAGTTCTTCACTCTTTGATGCCTTCAGAAATTATTTACTTAGCATTTACTATGTGCCAGACACTGTTTTAAGCACTGGAGACAATGCAATTAATAAGTTAGAGAGTAAGGTCCTGGCTCTCGTGGAACATGCCTACTACTAGAGGAAGACATAAAAGAAACAAGAAAGCAATTTCAGACACTGATAAGTGATATACATATCACGGAGAAGTGAAAGGGAGTAGTAACTAGAGAAGGCTAATTTCAGTAAGGCCTATCTGTGGAGGTAATATTTGAGAAGGAACTAACACGGCAAAGAACCCGGGAAGGAAATTTCCACACAGAAAGAACTATACATGCTAAGGTCCTGGGGCAAGAACAAGCTTGTTCAAGGTACAAGGACAAAAATGAACAACGTAAATATAAGATCTGAGAGGTAGGTAGGAAATAGATCAAAAGGGCCTTGTAGGCCTTAATGAGGAATAAAGTGTGATAGCAAACAATGGAGAGTTTTTAAGCAAAGACATCTAATAATAGGATTTGCAGTTGAAAAAGTCACTGTAGCTACTGTGTGGAAAAATGGTCTTCAGGGGGACAAGAGTGGGTGCATATAGAAACGTTAGTGGTGGTCCAGACAAGACATGGTGGCAACTTGGCCTAGGGTGGTGGCAGTAGAGACAGAATGTAATAGGCTAACTTGGGATATATTTGGGGGTAGAACTGACAAGACTCACTGGTGGCTTAGATGCTGGGAGTGAGAGAGAGGAAGAAACAGAATGACAATAGCCCCGGTAAGGATCGATGGGAACTTACTGTGGAGCTGGAAAATACCTCAGGAAGGCTCCTTCCTGGGATGAGGCCTCTCTCCTCTGGACCTGTATAGCACGTAGTTCATTTTCCTAAGACGGCACTTGTTCTGTGGTGTGGTGGTGATACCTCTCTCTCCCACTTGGCTGAGAGTTCCCAGGGAATAAGGACCATGTTTTACTCATTTTCATATAATAATTGAGTTAATGAATCAGTGAGTAAATGAATTAATGAGGCAGATTTATCCGTATCTCCAGATAAGTACATCTTTCATCTTTTCAGGCAATCACACAGGCAAATGATATATAATCCAAGTTTTTTCATCCTGCTGATACAGGGTGGTGTATCCATCTTGCTCATCTGGGAGGTCTCAAATACAGATTGCTCAAACATAGATAAGGGGAGAAGATGGGCCACAGAAAACTACTCCTTCTCACCACCTATTTCCTCACAATTCCCCAGACAAGAACTCTCAGCTTAGCTTGTGTTTCCAATAATGTTTGCGCTTTTGTTTGGAAATGAAGGTAGCAGAGAACCAACAGCAGTCATTATTACACAGAAACAGTGCGTGCAAAGCATTTAGCACAGACCTGGTTCATAGTAAGTGTGTAATAAATGGGAGCTATTATCATTTAAAAAATGATCATCACTAGCTCCAATTGATGCTCAATACTGCATTCTGATTTTACTATTTTAAAGGTGTTGTTCCTTTTTTCTAAACTTTCTATTGAGAAAAAACTTTTATTATATGAGTTGAATATGACTAAAAAGGTAGGCCAGGTAATGTAGCCAGGGGATACAGCAACAAAGGGCTGGTCACAAAACTAGGAAATGATTCATTCTGCTGCCCTTCATTGAGCACTCACCATGTGTCAGACACTCTGCTCTGTGCCAAAGATGGAAAATGAGTGTGATATACTTCTTGCCCTCGAGAGTCTGCCAATCTAGGAAGAGAAATAGAAATGTAATCAAATAAGTGCAATACAAAATGACACTAATTGCATATACCAGAATGCAATCCTGAAAAGGATGTGATCGATTGTGTCGGATGGTGGGTGGTAGGAGGAGAAAGGATCAGGAAAGGCTGCACAAAGAAGGTGAAACTTGAGAAGGATTTCGAAATATGACCAAGGGCACAAGTATGGTGGGGCATCTGGCCAGAGGGAAACAGCATATGTCATCAATTTATTTGAGAGACACTTAAGCCAATGCACCCATAGACTAATAATAATATTGGTGCTTTATTATCAAAATGGAATTTTTAAATCTATCATTCATCATTACTTTTGTGTTTCTTTTTTTTAAAATTGAGATATCATTGACATACAACAATGTATTAGTTTTAGGTGTACAACATAATGATTTAAGATTATATATATATATATATATATATATATATAGTGAAATAATCACAATAAGCTTAGTTAACATTCATCACCACATATAGTTACAATTTTTTTCTTGTGATGTGAATTTTAAGATCTACTCTCTTAGCAATTTTCAAATATATACTACAGTATTGTTAACAATAGTCACCATGCCATTCATTACATCTTTAGGACTTATTTATCTTATAACTGGAAGTTTCTACCTTTCGACCACCTTGGAATTTTCATTCAGCAATGCAGATTGGAGTGCCAATGATAAAAGATGAGTTTTTACTGAAATATTTTCAACAGAATACTCGTACTGGATTTTAATAAATTCTTTGGTCAAAAACATTTGGTAAATACTAGATTTAACAAAATTAAACAGGATTCTTAAATACAGTATCACTTAGAGTCCTTAATATGTTAATAGGCTGCGTGAATAGCTAAGAGGAAGAAATAGTATGCAGTGTTTCCAAATATATTTGATCATAGAATTCTTTTTTCCACTGGTCTTCTAGGAAAAATGTTCTGAAGAATAGACTTTTAAAAGACACTAGAACCAAATTGCTCATTTATGGTTGAAATTAATTTAACTTTTAGCCTCTTTGAGCCTCAGTGTGGTTATCTGAAAAATAGATATAGTAGTATCTTCTTTTAACCATCATATACTCTGTGACTGAATAGACATGTCAAAGAAAGAAGCCAGGTGGTTCTTCCTCCCAGACAGGCAGCCTAGCCCTGTGTATTAGTTTGCTAGGACTGTCATAACAAAGTACCACACACAGGTGACTTAAACAGTAGAAATTTATTTTCTCACAGTTCTGGAGGCTGGAAATCTAGATCAAGGTATTAGCAGGCTTGGTTTCTTCTGAGGCCTCTTTTCTTGGCTTGCAGGTGGCTGCCTTCTCCCTGCTTCTCCACATGGCCTTCCCTCTGTGTATGTCTGTGTCCTAATTTCCTCTTCTTATAAGGACACCAGTCATATTGGATTAGGGCCCACCCCAATGATCTCATTTTAACTCAATTGCCTCTTTAAAGATCTTATCTTCAAATACAGTTACATTCTGAGGTACTGGGGGTTAGGACTTCAACATATGAATTTGGGAGCAGATACACAGAACTCCAAACTCAAGATCTCCAGTTACTCAAAGCTGATTGATGCTAACCAAACATGTAAGAAAAGAATTGTAAAATAAAAAGAAAGCTATGTCCATTTCAATCAACCAATATTGAGCTCTATTTTATACAATTCCCTATGCTAGACACAAAGGTTAATAAGACAGACACAGTTCCTGCCCTCACAAGGCTTACAAGTCTAGTATGGGGGCTGGAAAATGTTCATGGAAAGTCAAATAGCTATGTGAAATCAGAGCAGAGTTAAGTTGGTAGTTGGCGAATGCTGAAAGGCTATTACACCATCTCCACTAAGAACATCAATTAGCTAGACCATGCACCCTCTTCACTGAGGATCCCAGGGACATAATGACACGTTAGCATCCATCTTTCTGGGTTTCATGCCCATACCTGACTTTTAGTTAACCAATTATTCTTCAGCAAGCCTACAGCTTAGACCTGAATATACTTTCTAGTCAGCTTGATAGAGCTTGGATATTTCCCAAATCTCACATGTTAATATGCATCTTTTAGGGCAAGACACTTCTACAGATACCCATTCAATGCTTTTTTGTTCATTTTTTACTGCTTTACGTATTAGAAGGTGGCCATTTTCTATAATCTCAAATTATAGATGTGTTTTATTGTAGCCACCTACATACTATCTGTAATATTTATTTGCCAAGAAAATAATTTGTGTATTAGGTAGTGTTAGGAACTAAGTGATAAAGGTCAAATTTGGCCTGTGCTATTGAACTAACTGTCCTAAGATCAATTAGGTTTTTTTTTTTTTTTCTCATTGCGACAAACTGAGTATTTTGAGATCACCTAGCATTTAGCTCTTATGACAATAGAGAAAAAGTTGAACCAAAGTGGTTATTTTGGCAATAACAAATATACTTTGGTCACGTCCTATCCCTCATACTAACAAAGCCCACTTCTGTTTGGAACTCTCCATATGCTTTGTACATCTACTCTGTGTGTCCAGCATTAACCCCATAAAGTGGGGGTTACCTACTAAAGTAGGTCAATGTAGGTTTATGTAGGTTACCTACACAAAGGAGGGTGACCAACCGTCCTGCTTTTCCTGGGATTGAGAGGTTCTGTGGGATGCAAGTCTTTCGTTGCTAAAACCGAGAAAGTCGTGGACAGACTGGGAGGAGCCGGTCACCCTGCAAAGGCACAAGTAAACACACTGGATACAAATCCCAAGGACTTTCAAGGAATTCTGCCCAAAATGCTCTCCAGCCCCCACACCCTCTTCTTTTCCTCTTTCTCTTTTTAGTCTTCATGGCATAACTCACCTGTAACTTTCTCTGTAAGCTTTTCCTATTAGCCTTCCCTCCCAATCACAGACTTAATTGCCCAATTACGGCCTCACAGCACTTCTTCATGCTTCCCATGATTAATTCTAATTATCTACTTCCTTGGCTCACCTTCAGTAGGCAAGATTCTCAGTGGAACTGACCATACCTTATTAATAGTACTGGCCCCAGTTTTTGACACTTAGTAATAAGTTTTTGCCCGAATAAATGGATGAATAAGAAGAGCATTTTCCTAAGCCTTTTAACCATTTATTAAAATTTATTAAAATCAGGAAAACTGAGGATTAAAATGAATCCTTTAGATAAACTGGTCCAGCTACTCACTGTGATTTGGAGTCAGTAGACATGGAATCCCAAGACTTTCCTTTATTATCTGTACCCCCCCGAGCAAGTAACTTAGCCATTTTGAGTCCATTTGCTCATCTGTGAGACACAGATCATAATAATTTCTCCTCAAGGTGTTGGATGGACAAAATAAGATGATATTTATAAGGAGTTTGTAAACTTAGGGCACTAAACAAGTGTCAGGTATGATGATTATTATTACTATTGCTAACTACTACTGTTATTATTCAGTGAAGAAGGAAAAAATGCTACTGTAAAGCTTCTACAAAATCTTCAAGTGACCATGCATCTTCTGCTAGAACTTAATCTCTCAGAACGAGGAATCTCTCCCATTCCCTCAACTGTTTCTCATGGAACATAATTTCATATTTTATTACCACTGCTTTCACTCTTCTCTAAATAGTAGCAAGTTTGTTTGAGTCTCTCAGGCCCAGAATTGAGCACAATGGTCCAGATGTGGTCTCAGCAGTAATATCCTCTCCTAGATTCTAGACTCCATACATCTGTTCATTGAACCGAGGTTCATTGAAACCTTTAGCTGTTTTAAGAGCAGTCTCATCATACAACTGGCCCACATTGAGCCTCAATTAAACAAAATAGCAACATTCTTTCTATTTTTCCTTATTTTCTTTTGTTGTTGTTGTTACTTTGACACTCTCAGACACGCAAAGAAAGGTGCCCTTGAGCTGCCGTCTCTCTTCTTGAGAGGTTATGGAACTAATGAATGGAAAAATGCACAAAAAATAAAACAGTAGTTCTTTGCCTTCTCTCAGGCCAAGAGTAGAGACTGAGTAAATATGTATTCTTTGCATTTTCCACTTATGATTGGCAACACTAAGATTCACTTGCTCACATGCTTGTTTTGAATGTACAAGTTGATCTGGCTTTAGGTTCAGAGCACTCACTAATGCTTTGATGCACTGAGACACAGTTCTCACCAGAAGGGCTTTTATTAAGTGGACAGCTAGGGTGTCACAGGCAAGATATTTGCACAGTACATTAATTTAGAGAGGAAAAGGTTTCTGTGTAACTTAACCAGGCTGAACAGCTATTTCCACTTTACCTGAATAAAGTATTTTCATGTTTTATCACACTAGTTTGCAACTGCAAAAGCTTCCCCCAGTTTATAAGAGTAGCTCTGAACTGTCAGGATACATTATTTGGAATGAATCTTGACAGCTCAAGGCTTGAAAGTAAAATACATTTTATTGTTTAAAAGCATTCCTCCACCACCTCACTTCCATCCCGCTTCCCCGACCCCACCCATCCCATAGCCCCTCACAAGCGCCCCTCCCCTGGTTTGGAATGAGATTCACTACAAACATTCTGAAATGGTTTAATCCTCATTAAATAACACTGCATGAAGGAACATCCTAAAGGGGAGGGGAGGTTTTTTCTTATTTTGAAAATGAATAACGGGGGCCGCCCGGTGGCGCAGCGGTTAAGTCCGCGCTTGGCAGCCCGGGGTTCGCAGGTTCGGATCCCGGTCGCCCGCCGACGCACTGTCTGTCAGCCCTGCTGTGGCGGCGTCCCATATAAAGTAGAGGAAGATGGGCATGGATGTTAGCCCAGGGCCAGTCTTCCTCAGCAAAAAAGAGGAGGATTAGCAACGGATGTTAGCTCAGGGCTGGTCTTCCTCACAAAAAAAAAAAAAAAGAAAAGAAAATGAATAATGAAAACAAGGGCAGAGTAGTTGTGTGTGTGTAAGAGGAACAGATCGCGTGGGAGATGGTGTGCCCACTGTAGTGCTGGGAGCAAAAAAAAAAAAGAAGAATTCCTGACCAGTTAATATCCTGCGAAGAATTATCATCCACAAAAATGCATGTACCTGTGGTGTCTGGAATTTCCTAAAAGCCTCTAGCCTGATGGCCCATCAGAAAAAAAGGCAGCACAGTGAAATCATTCTCTGTACAACACTTGCTCACGGGACCCTCTAGCTTTTGACGCAATCTCTGTCAGGTCCCAAATTCTGGTGTTTCTGGCCCTTGATAGAATTTTGTTTGCCAGGGAAGAGTCTTCCTAGGATCTCTGAAATCACCTTGAAGTTCATACACACCCATCACTCATCCTTTATATATTCTGAAGATTGATATTCTAGGGAACACCGGAAGAGGATTCTTATTTTGGCCAATAGGCACACTTCTGCTCCAGAAATTCACTGCCACCTTCTTCTTACCATAGTGTCGCCATGATTGAACAGAGGCAGGCTTCCACTCAGAGCATACACTGCTGAAAAGAAAGAACTGGGGGAAAAAATTAACTCACAAATGAAAATCTTTTGTTGTTAATGATATTCTATAATAGAAGCCTAATCTCCTACGTATATTATCATCTGGCAAACTAGTTACACATTTAATAAGATTTTGCTGTATAAATTATAAATGAAATAAACAATTCTGTCACCATGGTGTGCAATGAATACACCACATGTTATATGTAAATATATTAGTCATTTGCCTTTTGTTTATGTGTCACTGAAATCCATTTTCTTTATGGTGTATTTTCTATTCCCTATGGGTTCCAACCAAAGTCGTTTCAACCATACACATATCGGCCTTTAAAGTGGAATTATGTTGTTATTGTCCTTTTCCTGCCCAGTTTTAATAACACCTGCTTTTGTGCCAGTTTCATTTACTGCTGCAAATTGTAATTCAACAGAGAACAACAACAAAAACAACAAAAAGACCCAACCACCCTAACAGCAAATGTGACTCCAGAAAGCTGTGTGATATATTGACACAATACAGAAAACATATTGAAACAATTTTTATTCTCATTATTTTTCCCCCAAATTAAATACATCCCATAAAGCAAGTTTACATATTCTGCATGTCTCCCCCTACTCCCAACTAAACCCAAACCCTTGGCTTTTAATGAGATAATTTTTTTAAAAAACAGAATCAACGGTTCAGCCTTTCTTTCAAGTGGTGGCATTTTTATTTTAAGCAGAGAAGCATAAATGCATGAAGGATGCAAATGTGGGCTCTTTCAATGGCTCACCACAGCGTGACAGCTGTGGACGCAAGCAAGACAAAAGCGGTGACTGCTCCAAGAAAATGATGGCTTAGGCTTCTCCAGCCCAATCAATAATCTGGCATGTTGAGGTCAATCACCGCATGGCCATATTCAGTTGGAGCCAGTCAAAGATTATTAGTTTGACACCCAGAGGCTATTTCTTTCTGCTGTGGATGGCGGAGAGAGAGCCTGTGTGTCTCTTCAGAACCAAATTGGAGAAAGCCTAACCATTTACAACAGCAGAAGCACAGGAGTTTCAGAGGGATTCCATATTTGTCAGGAGTGCCACTCTACAATATTCTCCAGGTTGAGTAATTTTTCTTCCAGAATTGTCACTAAGCTAATTTTGTGCTTCATCTATTCAAAAAAAAAAAAAAGTTTTTAAGCCCCTACTATGTTCCAGGCCCCATCCTAGGACCTGGGGATACAGGAGGAACAAGATTTACTTTTTATCCTCATAGAGGGGTGAATCTGGAAGATTCCCCAAAGGTGTTAATGCTTGAAATTTTTCTCCAACCTTTGCATTCTCCTCCTTCTGAATTCCTCCCTCCCCAAATTTCCCACATCCAAACTTGACAGATATGTAGTGAGACAAAGAGAAGAGTGACAGCAAGATCATCATTGTTTTAGATTATTTATGGTTAATAGTATCCTGGTCTGGCCAAACAGAATGGTTTCAAGTGGGTTCCAGAAAGCATCTTAATGCTTTACAAACTACTAAGAGGGCAATAGAATTAACTGAAGGGAAGCTATTTCTAAGTGACCTGCTGGTTCTGTCTCTGCAGTCCACCGCCTGTCTATAGGACTCACATATGCTCGCTAACGGGAAACAGTTGGCAGTGAGGAGAGTTCCATGGGAGTCTATAGAATAGGGCTCTTGCTGTCTGATATTTCACCGGTCATGTTTTACTGTTTCTCCTGGATGGCATGCCATAGAGTGTAATAAATCTCAGTTTGTTTATATTCTGTGTCTGTATTTGCACTTTGGTGATTATATTTGAATTCATGCAAGATCCTTTTTTTTAAGAACTTGAGCATAATCTTCTCATTAATCCTGTCCTGTTTGTCTGTTATTAATAGGCCACTGTACAATGTATTCTGCTGCAAAACTCCACCAGGCATGACTAATTCAGATAATTAATTTGCTAGAACATTAACACCATCAAATGAGCCTGCTAAACCGGTAAATTTAAAGTAAATTAAACTTAATTTGCAGGTTATTGCAATTAAGTCTGCCTTGTCTTTCTGAGGGATTTCAACATCCTCAGTATTTAAGAGGCAATCATAATGCATGCAAGTGGGCGGGCTTTTGGGCTAATTAACACAAGAGTCTAATCTGCTTTTCAATTAGGGTGGATGTTTATAATGTGCTGGTGACAGTGTTGCGATTCAGTGCAGCATAACAGGAGTGCATGGCATAATTATAGCTGAAAAGAAAAGCTCATGCCGGGCCTTTTTAGGGGTTAATGAGACATTGGCAGCTTCCAGCTGAGGAGATCGAGCCAGTTTAGTGTAGCTTCAAGAGGAAACCACCCATAGGGGTTTCCTTTGAAGTGTCAAAAGGTCCCCTTGTTCTGGGTGGCTTATGTTTCATTTGTCTGAGTGGCATATCAAAAATTGATGAGCTGCCAGCAGCAGTCCCTATGACATTAATTCACCAATTGTGTTTCTAATAGTTTCATCCTTAAATAAATTTGGATGATGAGAATGGTAAGGAAAGTCAAGGTTCTGAAAACAATGAAGGCCTGGCCGTTGCAAGGAGTTTATACAGCACAGACAAATGTAGCAGCAGCAAATGTTAAAGGCACGCCTGACCTACTAGGACGCCCCGGGTTATTAGCTGGGGGAAGACAAAGATGTATTGTGCCTGTGCCTGTGCCTTCTGCTGAACCACGGCCACCGGAAGCAGTGATAAAGATGTGGCAATCACCGGCGCTTGGTTGAAACTATACTGGAGAGGAATCTTAGGCTGGAACTTGAGAAGATGAAGCTCCTCTGAAGGGGAGACAGACAGCTCCTCAGACACTCTTAATGAAGCCACCTGTAGACCAGGGTGGAGGCTGAGGGGAAATGGCCCAATAGTAATGTAATAAGATAGCACCTACATTTGGGGTAAGAAAATAAATATTATCTCCTTCACGTAACTGGTAAACACAAAACAAAGGTGGTTTGAGGCTCTATTTGAAACTGAGTTGTTGCGGAGTACCTGTGGAGAAGCCCTCTTCCACTACCTTTATAGTTCAGTTCACTGAAGCCCTGCAAAGTAATTGTACTTTATGGTGTTAGATGTTCTGTAGTTATATAGTGAGGAAAAGACAATTTCAAATAGCTGTTTCGGGGATGAAGACTATACATGATGTGCCCCAAAGTTATCCAGTTTGGAATGACCTATGTCACACTCTCAAAGTGTTTAGGTGAGCAAATGGAAAGTAAAGGCATCAAATTTCATGCAAAAATGGAGGTTCTTACCACCATGGCTACATGTTTTCTTTCAATACCAAATTGATGATGATCATAAAGAACATTGCAAAGATAGTCCTTCTTTTAGCCTGCATGTAACATGCATGAAGTAAGTTACAGCTGGGCAAAACACCACCATTTCACAGATGTGAACAAAGCAGTCAAATAAATTATTCATTGCTTGATGAAAGACTGATTATCCAAATGAATTTAAAACTCTCCTAAAACTAGTTGTTATGTAGACATAGGCAAAGAAAGCCACGACGTATTACAACAAATGTTGCTGAATAAGTTCATTCATTAATTCAGTTACCCTTTGAGCACATGTCACGGGCCAGACACTGTGCATGAGGCTAAGGCAATAAATAAAACAGACAATGTCCCTATATTCATGGAGATCACATATAAGTAAAAGGAAATCATCAATTATTGGTAAGTGCAATGATGATAATAAAACAGGATAATGTGACAGAGAGACTCAAGTGCTACCTCAAACTGTTTGTTAAGGAAAGACTTGGAGAGGCAGTGACATTTAAGCTGAGACCAAAATGAACTGAAAAGTTCTAAGTAGGAGATGACTTAATGTATAGTTTTCAAAACATCACTTTTGCTGCTGTCTGGAAAATAGAAGTGGAAAGGTGTGACACTATAAGAATGGAAACAATGAAATCATTTAGAAGACTATTAATGTCCTCCAGAAGCTACCACCCAGTCCCAGATTCTAGATTCAAAATATGATTTAGAGGTAGATTCGACAAGTCTTACTGTATAGGACATTGAAATTTTGAATAAATTATTAGACATTTAAGTGGCAATGTCAACTTTGAAGTTGGATATATGAGTCTGGAAATTCAGGGAGGCACCAGAGCCAAAGACATAAAATAGGAAGGCATCAGCCTTCAATCGGTATTCAAATACATGGGCTGGCTGATTAGCCCTGGTAGAGAGTATACTTAGAGCAGAGAAGGAGTCTCAGGATTAAGTTACACAGAGAGGGAGAAGCCAGTAAAGGAGACGGAAGCTGAAGGCCACTAAGATAGGAAACAAACAAATATGAAATGAAGGAGAGTGACGCTGGAAACAAAAGAAAATGTTTCAAGAAAAAGAGAGCAGTCAGCTGTGTTGAATTCTAATAAGAAGTTGAATAAGATCAAAAGAGACAAAATGTCCATTGCATTTAGCATCATGGAGGTCAATCGTGGCCTTGACTGGTACCATTTCAATGATGTGTGGGGCTGGAAGGAAGCCTGTTTGGGGTATGTTGAGGAGAGAATGAGAGATGAGGAAGTGCAGTGTCTGCAGGCAATTACAAGTTTGGCTTTGAAGGTAAAAATGAAATGAATTGTGGACAAAGAGGGAATATGAGATCCAAGAAGATAGTTTTAAATGTAGGAGAGAGTATGTGTGCATGTGGATAGCAACAATCCAAGAAAGAGGAAAACATTGATTACAGAAGAGAAGTGAAAAGGGCATGAGATCCAGTGTACATGAAGAAGGCTTGGCCTTTGCTGGTAGCAAAAACCCTTCAGCCTTAAAAACCGAAGAAGAATATGTGACTGGCTTCTCTCACTTAGCATAATGTCCTCAAGTTTCATCCATGGTGTGGTAATATAACAGAATTTCCTTCTTTTTTAGGGCTGAGTAATATTCCATTGTATGTACCACATTTTCTTTATCTATTGATGGACATTTAGGTTGTTTCCACATCTTGGCTATTGTGAATAATGTTACAATGAACATAGGGTTTCTAGTATCTCTTCCAGATACTGATTTCAATTATTTTGGATAAATACCCAGTAGTAGAATCACTGGATCATTTGGTAATTCTATTTTAAACTTTTTGAGGAACTTCTATACTGTTTGCCATATACTTAAAAATTAGGAGGGTATATCTCATTTTAAGTGTTCTTACAACAATAAAATAAAATTTAAAAAGGAGAAGCCAAGTGTGGGGAGAGATGCAGGTAGGGGAGCTTGTGTGAAATAGTCATTTGAGGGTCAAAAGCAATCAATAATAGATTAGGTCCAATTCACTGTTTAATTGCAAATGTGTTTATTATGAGGTAATGTACACTTATTAAAGAAAAAAATGGAAAACAAAGAAGAGTGAAAGAAAACAATTGCCCATAACCTGCAGAACAATACAGTGGTCTAAAAGCCAAGGGAACAGGAAACAGGTAGTCGGTTTATTTCTCTAAGGAAATCCCATGATGAGACTTTTAAGAAAGGAACCTATCTGGCCTGTAGGGACCTATATCCAGGAGGCATTCAGAGGAGGCTCATTTGTACTGGGTCTTTGATCAACGTTTACCTGTGGGCTTGTGATTTGCACTAGTCTCTGTCATCCTCAGCATTTCTTAGTGGGTCCTACCTTAGTAGGCTATCACAGAATGTGTCATGTTTTTAATTTCCTTAGGTTCCAAACCCTCTTACAATTGTACAAAGTGGTATGTGAAACATATAGAGGCTTTAATCCTTTTTTAAGAAGGAAATTGTTATGCATATACTAGGATGTTCTAGGGGATTTTTTCTGTTAATTTTTTGGCAAGTCTGCAATGAGGGCAACATGGCAGAACTAGGGTAAGGCAAGATGGGTGTCTAGGGTGCAGCATTTAAGGAGGCGCTCCCTCTCGGGCTGTGAAAGTGAGAGCGGGTGCATCCTTGAATGTTGCTCCCTAAGCATGGCACTCATCTTGCCTTACCTTCGCCCCGCCCTGGGGAACAGTCTTGCTCATCCACACGTTATCTGTTGGAGCCTGGGCTGGATACTCCAGGAATGAGTGCTAGCACATTCCTTTTGAACATCACTTTAAAGATATAGTAACTGTGGATATGCAGATTGATAGGGAAAGTAAAAAAATGAAACAAAACAAAACATGCAAAGTTAGAATCAGTTGTTCCTTACTTTCCTAAATTAAAGGTCTATTTTGTTCTCATATAATAGTAAGTGACTGTGAGTCAATAGAGGTCATTATTACACTGAAATGAAAGTATGCAAAATGTGTAGCACAGGCCTGGCCCCTAGTAGGTGCTCAATAAATGGGAGCCATTTTTTTCAAAAAAAAAATGATAATCACTAGCTCTGATTTTTGCTCAATAGTGCATCATCCTGACTTTAATATTTTAAAAAATACATGTCCTAATTTTAAAAATACATAATTTGCTTTTAAGTAGATATTTGCATTGAAACCTACTCTTTTGTCCCTTGTTCTGCTCTCACACTAATAATAACTACATCTTATGTCGTATACTAAAATTTACAAACTGCTTTCATCCACAATAGCTCATTGCCTCATTGGCTCTTCACAACAAAGCTCCGTAGTATTAGTCACCTGGTTGGTAGATTAATAAATTGAGTTCAGACAAGTTAAGTGACTTGCCCTAGTTCACAGCTGCAGAAAAGCAGAGCCAAGATTGTAACTCAGGACTCCTAACTTCAGATCCCAGATCTTTCTACTGTGTGCCACCAACAATTAAATGAACAATCTTTTAGACCTGGATGAGTGAGAAACCAGCCATGTTTCAGGCTGCTTGTTTTTGTAGATCTGATCCACAGGCTGCTCATTCACAGCAATAGGGAGGAGAGAGAGAGAAATTAGAACAGAGTGTAAAATGAGAAACTGAATTGCATTTTCACTCAACCAACTGCCTGTAGAGAGTTCTCCTTACATATCTATGAGTCGGGGTAGCCTAGAATAGAGATTTTAGTTTAGTTACTAACAACTCCAAAGTCTCAGTGGCTTAAAACAACCAAGTTTAATTCTCACTTATGTGATTCAGTATAATCAGTCAGAGACCAACCCCCATCCTAAATAGGTATCCATTTCACAGAAGCTGGAGAAAGAGGACCTGGTGAGCCATGACCTCTCTCCTCCCCCAAATTATCACCTCCCCAGGCCTCCAGACTATCTCTGTTGAGTCAATGGCACATCACACCTCCAGGCACCAGAGCTCCAAATCTGGGGCTCCTTTTTAACTCTATCCCTCCCTCCCCCTCTCCAGCACCTTGCTAACCAGTTACCAAATCCTACAGATTTTTCCTTTCTTATATCTCTGATTTCAGTGTCTTCATTTGAGAAATAATGTCTCAAGGTCAATGTATATTGTATATGAGGGCTTCTACTGCAGACACCATTTGAGAAAACAGTTGTCGACTTCATACAAGATGCATGCTTTTGCTTCAGAAAGACACTAGAAAGAGCACAAACATCGGAATCAGAAGGCTTTAAGTTTCTGTTTCACAGTGTTCCCTATAACACGTTGTAGGCCACTTAATTTCTGTAAGCATGAATTTTTATATCTGTAAAACGGGGATAATAGAATCCTCCTGCCACAAGATTGTAGTGAGGATGCAATGTTGTCATAGGTGTTAAAGTACTTCGTAAGTTATAAAATCCTGTACACATGGTGGGAATTATCATTATTAATGCTAATGTGAGCCAGGCAGTAATAACCTTGAAGCAATTAGCAGCTGTTAATATACTAAACTGGATTTACTTGTCCTAATGAACTATAGAATGGCTTTATTTAAAGGGCAAAGGCAATCGTTAATTCATTCAAGCATCCATTAAACACATATTATAAGGTGGTTGCTATGCTAGGTGCAATAGACTATACAAGCCAAAAAGGGTAGTTTTTATCTTCATGGACATTAGTAGTAACAGTCTAAGACAAGGCAGTGTGGTATAGCAAAAACAGAAAAAAATCAAAGTACTGTGAGATATTTAAACGGGAAAAGCTTACTTGCAACAGGAGGCATCAAGAAAGATTTCATTGAGGTGGTGGAATCTGAGTTGGACAATTAAGAAAGGATAAGGTTTCAACAAGGGAAACGTGTAACTGTATATGGAAACATGACCAAATCTAAGTAAAGAGAACCACTCCACCCCTCACCTGCTTTGTGACATGCACATTGACTTAACTTCTCTGAACCTGTAGGGCTGTGGTGAGGAATTAGAAATGAAATACGAAAGCAATGCTTCTCAGACTGCTGTGTGCAAATGCACATGGAGAGCTTGTTGGGATGCAGATTCTGACGTTGCAGGTCTGGGGCAGGGCCAGAGACCCTGCCTTTCTAACGAGCTCCCAGGTGATGCTGATGCACTAGATCTTCGGACCACACTTGAGAAGCAGGATGTCAATTCCCTTGTACGGGGCCTAGAATATAATAGTGCCTGCTCAATATTTGTTCCTCTTTGTATAATTATTGCCAAATCACTGAATGGTATAAGGAGAAATCTGAGATGTAAAAATGTAGGAAATGTTTACCAAAGGTTGCCTGGAATTCCTATAGATTTCTCATGTCAGAATATATTTCCTAAACATGAACAAATCATAGTTCTTAATAACCGACAAAGAAAAAGGAAATCAATCTTTAATATGGGGTGCAGATATTTTTCATAGAGCAATCAACACTATTGCTTAAACTATCTACTTTGATACTCTTTAATTAATAGCCATTTTAAGCTCTGGTTCATCATAGTTTTTAACAACTTGCAAACAAAACTGTCAACAATAGCAAAACGTATTACTTTGTCAGGCTGTAATTAATATCAGTTTTAATTAGGCCATAAAAATATTTTTATTCTCATTTAACATTTCTCATTATAACAATTCACATATGACTCTTAAATATACTTCAAACATGAAGACTGTGCTGTTTCTGAACTGTGTACATATGCCTGTTGTTGCATTACAATATAATATATTATATTGATAGACACTTAATATATATATAATTTATATTGACATACACTTTCCCACTAAACTCAGCACTTTAGTTTCCTGGCACATAGAAAGAGCCACCTAATTGATAAGAGATGTCACTTTCCTAGCCAGGTGGCATCCCAGAGAAACTTGGACAATTTGGCTGGCTTTATTTGCACACTTCAAGTTGAGATTTAATCTCTTGCTTAAAAATACTGAGGCATACTTGATACGTTTAATGTTTTAAGAAAGAAAGCAGTTTAGAAGAAGAGATGTGTAACAGATGAAATTCTATGTCCATGGTTTCAGCAGCAGAATGGCTCCAAAAATCCTTGAGACAATACTGTTTGGTCAGATCAGTCATCATGATGAGTGTTTTTCCATGGCAGCGCCATCCACTGCAATCCAGAAATAGCAGCCGTGGCTGTCGCAGTGCATGCTCGCAGACTTTGCTAATCAGTTTGGTCCAATGTGACAGCTGGAACAGAACCATCCTGCGCAGACCCAGGCCGAGATCACACACAATTCACTAGGCTACTGAACAACTAGTTTCCCTCTTCAAGTTTCACTTTCCAAACACACACAGCATCTTTTCTTCTGTGGGCCCTAAATTAATTTTAAAAACATTGATAATTACTTACAGAGGACCTACTGTGTGCAAATGATAATGGTGATATAGATGATGATAACAATACTAATAATGTGCCATGTGCCTGGAGATAGAAAGGTATATAAATTTTCCCCTTCAGCGGTTTATAAACTAGATGATCACAAAGCAAATACATAGGGGCCGCCCGGTGGCGCAGCGGTTTAGTCCGCGCTTGGCAGCCCGGGGTTCGCAGGTTTGGATCCCGGGCGCCTGCCGATGCACTGCCTGTCAGCCATGCCGTGGTGGCGTCCCATATAAAGTAGAGACAGATGGGCACGATGTTAGCCCAGGGCCAGTCTTCCTCAGCAAAAAGAGGAGGATTGGACGGATGTTAGCTCAGGGCTGGTCTTCCTCACAAAAAACATAAATAAATAAAAAAATTTTTAAAAAAAGCAAATACATAAATACACTTGGAACAAATGCTTATGACATTTATGATAGCAATAATAACAAACAATCTGGGGTTTGAGACTATTTATATTACAGTGTCTATATCTTTCTTTGTTTTTATGAAATAAACCTTTTAAAACTAAAAGAGAAATAAGAGCAATTTAAAAAGAAAAGAAATCTGCAATCTTTGGTGCATGCTTTTCTTTATTTCTTTCTGAAAAGCACTGGGCAAGGATTCTTCTGGAATACAAATCACCATAAATTCCAGCCTACAAGTGCATGACTAATCTAATTGCAGGCAGAGAGGATCGTTCGCTAATGCTCTCACTAGAGCTCTGTACTAAACGATTTGCTCAGAGAGCAATTGATGCCCCTAGAAAACTTTGAAAAATGTTCTAGTTAGAAACAACTTTGTCCATGTCATATATTTTCTGTTTTTATCTCCATCATTTTTATTCTTTAGGACATGTGGATGAAAATTTCGTCTCTTTTGCTTGAGGGTTCATGTGCTCCTGCTTATTCCTCACCTGAAATCATGAGCTCATTGTGACAGTATAAGATGCCAAATTGGGTGTCATGGAAATCACTGTGCAGAACCCCAACCCCCAGCCACTACTTATACAGGAAAAAAAAAAAGTAAAAGAAAGGCCAGTAATTTGTCTTCAGAACATGAAACCCATTACTTATAAATTATTGTTAATTATATATTGAGATAAATATAGAATCATCATTTCTGCAAGCCTTGGAAATAGACAAGCTCTTAAAAATTTATTGGTGTCCTTAAGATTTGGATGATATAAGACAATAAATCACTGTGCATGTGTGCAGCCTTTGAGGCCCTCACAAGAAAATTACTGTAGAATTGCAAATACTGAACTTCTGGCTGTGGACATAGCAGCAACTCGATTCAACTCTCCCTTCTCTATTCCAATGGGGGGAAAACATTACCGTAAATAATGTAGAAGAGCTGTTGACTTGCCACAGGGCATTTCCCCATTGCTGCTTGCCATTTTACCTCACCCACCAGTTGCAGACAACTCAGCCTGCCCAGAAACCCCAAAGTTCAGTCTCCGATACTGTCAGACCTCAGAACATCTTACCCAACTCCAGTCTAGAAGAGCTGAAAATAATGAGTGGAGCTGAGGTGGAGGAGAAACTTGTATAAAGGGATAAACCAGAGGGAATCTGTAGATCAGGAGGGCCAATAAAATTTGAGTTGATTTCATGAGTATGTTTGGAATACCTTAACATGGATGCCATGAAGATTATCATGACCAATATGTCAGCGTCATAAAATACTTTAAAAAGGACAAAAGAATCGAAATTCAAAACATTTTGCCCCTTCATTACAGTTTTATTTCATATTGGCTGGATTTTCTTGGGATCTCAACATACCAGGAGATTTAAGCTATTTCAATTGTCAGATAACATCAGTTTCTAGACCTTTTTATTTTCAACTGGGAATGTCAAAATACATGTAGCCTGGGAAAATATAATTGAGGCTAACAGGAGTTTTGAAGGCCAAAGAGAATCTTCATTACAATTCAGTTTTATTTTTCATTTTATTTATTTATATTTTTGTGAGGAAGACTGGCCCTGGGCTAACATCTGTGCCCATCTTCCTCTACTTTATATAGGATGCAGCCATGGCATGGCTGACAAGCAGTGCGTTGGTGGGCGCCCGGGATCCGAACCCGCAAACCCTGTGCTGCCAAAGTGCGAACTAAAACACTGCACCACTGGACCAGCCCCTACAATTCAGTTTTAAAGACTGCCACTGGTCAAGCATTCTACAAGTTTATGTCAAAGGCTCTCTACATGCAGAGCAATACACATGAATGCACACACAAAGATTGGAACATAGTCATGCCCACAAATGTTGACAATCTACTTGGATAGCTGACAGCAGTACATTTTAAACAGTTGGACAATTATTAATGCTAACATGAAATACCATAAAAATTATACTTCGAGGTGATAGATGGAAGAGAATTGCTATTAGCAATAAGTATCTAATATATATAAAGTATATTGGGGAAACCAGGAGCTTTGGAGATAGACAGGACTAGGCTGGAATAACAACTCAACTAATTACTAGCTGTGTGATATTGGGTAGTCTATCTAACCTCTCTGAGCCTTGGTTTTCTCATGTCTAAAATGGAGTTAATAATACATAATTCATAGGGTTGTTGTGAGAATTAAACCAGATGATATATATGAAGAATTTAGTATAGTACCTGGCACACAGCAGGAACTCAGTAAGTATTAGTTTCCCTTCCCCTTTACGATGGGGTATTCTGAGACATCAAAGATACAGGCCCTAAAGTTCACCAACTTACAAACTAATTAGGAAGATGAAACAATGCCTCTAGAGATGAAAAGTACATAAGGTAATAGTTAAAAGTGGCAATTAAGTATGCAATAGGGTTCAGAGGACTAAGAAGGAGAGAGGATTTTTAACAGATATGATGATGGGAGATTTTCCAGGAAGGAGATAGAATTTGAGTGCTTATAGATGAGCAGGGTTTGGACAGGTAGAAAGTAGGAGAGAGGGCAGGTAAGTCCAGAGTGAGTTTGACATTTGGTGACTAAATGGGTTGACAAGAGTAGTCGTGAGAGATAGGGCTGAAGACAATGGGGTGGGGGGCAAGCAAACTAGAGTAAGGGGATCTGGGCTACAGGCAATGGGTGACAGTGGAAATTTTTGTATGGGAGAATGACATATCAAAGAAGTGATTTAGAAAATGATCCAACAATACAAACTTCATGTGCATTTGTTTTTTTCCAACTCAACTATAAGTTCCTAAATCAAAGGAACTATGCCCTCGTCCCTCTAGGCTAGCACAAGGATATTCTATTCAGCTAACAGCAGTACTTTTTTTTTCCTGTTCCATTGAATAGCAGAAAGGGTTCCACTTGTTTGTCTTTGATTATTACAAAACATTTTTCATGAACCACATAAACATCATACACAATTGATGTAGCTCAGACTCGGGCAATATTTGGATACAAAAGACCTGACTTGCCAATAGATGTTGTCAGAAACTGAACCATATGCATGGTCTTCAACTCTTGTCTGATATCCTACTATTTCTTACCTTTGAAATTCTACTCTGAATTATGGGATCAAGAGGGTCTCCAGTGTACTCAAACATCATAAAGCAACGCACTTGACTTTTCTGAATGCTCTTAAAATGCTTGATGGTTTGTTCAAAGATTTACTCTGTACCTAGTAGTCTCTACAGATATCAGAGGCACCTCATAAATATCTAGAGAAAACAGAAGTCTTATCTTAAAATAATTTTGAATGGAATTTTCCATGTTCCATATTATCCTATATGTATTTATAAGATATAAAGGTTTGGTAGTCGAGAAAGACCTTAGGAAATTCTTAAATGGTTTGTCACCTTGTGGGCAAAATCACTTGTACCTTCCTCAGTAGCTTCTATAGGGAGCTACTTTTCTCACAGCTGTTCTTTGTTCATAACTGCACACTAACTTAAGCTAATACAGTAATCTAAAGTGGAAATAATAATATCAACTTCATAGAGTTATTGCAGGGATTAAACAAGATGAAGCAAATAAAGAATTTAGCACAGTGCCTAGCACATAATAACCATTCACTAAATATTAGTAATCATTATTATTATTGAAACAAATTAGTCTCTATTACCGTACCTATTGCAAGAGGGAAAGTTACTTCTTTTTTTCATGAGGAAGATTAGCTCTGAGCTAACATCTGTTGCCAATCCTCCACTTTTTGCTGAGGAAGATTAGCCCTGAGCTAACGTCTGTGCCCATCTTCCTCTATTTTGTATGTGGGACACTGCCACACATGGCTTGATGAGCGGTGCATAGGTCCACACCCGGGATTCAAACATACGAACCCCGGGCCGCTGAAGCAGAACACACGAACTTCACCACTATGCCACTGGGCCAGCCCCTAAAGTTACATATTTTGTTGAGCTAGTCCCACAGTGGAAAATAAGACCACATTTTTTTTTGATAGTGAATTTTATGATAGTTTAAAATTTATTCAACAAAGCTTTTTTGAGAACTTTCTTTGTTGCCACTCACCAAAGTAGGCAGAGAGTACTCAAAGATAAATAAGAACAATCTCTTGCCCACTAGAGTCTCATAAATCACTTGGGAGACACATACAGAGATATAATTGAAATCCAAAGGAATAAACAATATGAGTGTTATATTCAAAGTGCCATGAGAGAACAGAAGAGAGGGCGATTAAGTTAGTAAGGGAAGTTAGAAAAGAGAGAAAAGGTAATTATTTAATTGGGACTTACTAAGAGAATAAAATTATGTCAAACAGAAAATGGAAGGAAAAGGCATTTTAGGCTGGTAAATATCATTTGCAGAGAATCAAAAGTATAGAAAAATGTACTCTGTTAGGAGAAAAATACACCTCTGTTTCTTTGTTGTTCTTATTGTTTGTTGCTTTTGTTTTTTTAGAGCCTGAGTTATGACATTAGAGATGTAGGTGAAAAATCATTAGTGAATGAATGGATTATGATGTGTTTGAAATGGATGACATGTTAAAGAAAACTTAATTTATCTTGAAGGTAATGAAAAAACCAAATTTTTAAAGTGAAAGTGCTATAGGATCAGCTGTGTTTTCAAAAGAAAAAGAGCAGGCAGTATGGAGGATAGATTGGAGGTAGGCAAGAAAGAAAGCAAAAACACCATTCAGGATGTTACTTCAATAGACCAATCAACAAAGGATGATAACCTGAACTAAAACAGTGAGAGTAGGAATAAAGAGCAAGGGATGTTGACTGATGAGGAATAAGAGATGAGGGGAAAAAATCCTTTGGTGAGAACTCATAGCATTCTAACTATAAGCAAAGGTGAAATGGCACCAATATAGACAAGGGATGCCAGAGGAGGATGTGATTTAAGAGAAAATATGTATTAGATAGGTCTGGCCAGCTGCTGTAACAAACAATCTCAAAATTTTCATAGCTTAACAAATAGAACTATGTCTCACTTGTTTAAACCCGATTAGAAAAGGTGGGTTGCCTCTGCTCTACATATTCATTGAGGGATTTAGGCTTCTTCTATCTATAATTCAGGCATGCCCTAGGGCCACTCAGTTCTTTGCTGGATCTTCAACATCCAGTAGGCAGACAGGAAATATGCACATAACTTTCATCAACACACTATTAACCAAACTCCATCACATGGCTACACCTAATTGCAAGAAAGGCTGAGAAATGTGGTATATAACCAGGAGAAAGAAGGGAATGAAGTGATTTGGTGAAAAACTAACATGAAATGAAGATGTCCAGAAAGCAGGTGGATCTCTGGAATTCAAGAGAAGACCTGATAGGAGATTTAGATTCAGAAATCATAACTATGCAGAAGGAATAGATAGCGTGGTCAAGGAACAGTATGGACCATAAGAAAAGAAGGTACTACTACAGAGATGTCTACTACACAGAAACTGGACATGAAAATTAGGTACAATTATTGTATGGAAATTCTCTATCCTTGCTTTCTGGATCATGGTCATTTGGAGAGCAGAGCAGTATGACCACATAAGGACATAGACGTGTGAGTGTGTGTGTCCCTGATTGATTATCTATCTATCCATCTATCTATCTATCTATCTATCTATCTATCTATCTATCTATCTATCTACCTACCTACCATCTATCATCCATCTATCTCTACACATATATTGAATGCCTAGTAAGGACAAGGCGCTGTAATAGGGAGTTGGGATCTGGCTGTGGACATAAGTCCTGTGGGGCTTACATTCTTGCAAAGGAGACAGCATTAAAAACAAATTATTCTACTATTTATATAATTTTAATTGTGATAAAAGGAACAAATCAGAGACACAGGATGGGATGAGAATATAGAGAGGAACTATTGACTGGTCTACATGGACAAAGGAGACTTATGAAAGAGTTTCACATGGGCCACACATGTGAATAAGTTATGAAGTCCAGCCTTTTAAAAAATGGCTGATGAGGGGAAAGTGTAAGACCCTCATATAAACAAGTATATTACAAAACAGAAAGCTAAAAGTGCCTCTAAGAAAGATACACATAAAGTGCTTCTGAGTGTCTAGGAGGGAGAGATGCCTCTTAGAGGGAAGAAACATGTCAAAATGGAAAACATTGGTCTTCACAATGTGCCTCCAAGGAAACAATGTGGAAATGTGGTAGGGCTGATCTTCCAGAGGTGGGGTGGAGAAAGGGATCAGGTCAATACAACTTGAGAGGTGGGACGGCATGGAAAATGTTTAGGAAATAATTTCACTCAACCCTACAGAGGATGAGGGAGGTCGGCACCAGTTGAAAAGATCATTTGGGAACAGATACTGGAGGGTTGGATTGGACTGAAGAGACTCTAGTCTAAAGAAAAGCAATTGGGAACACCTTTCAATCACCCCCAAAAGAGGTAATGTGTGAATTGGATTATTAGCAGCGACCATGAAGAAAAAGAGGGGACAGATTTAAGTCAGAGGAATTAGAAGCAATAGTACTTGTCACTTTTTCAATAAATATTTATTGAGCACTTAATGTGAACCAAATATTATCAGATGCTGGGACCAAAACTCTCTTGCTTTTCTCATTAATGCTCAGGGAACAAAGGATGTCCAGTTATGCAAACTTCATACAGTTCTTTCTTCCCTGCATGGCCTTCTAGACAGTCATTACTCTTGTTTGATTTTCACCCCACATGGCTTACAGTTATTGTGCTTTTACCAATCTGTCTGAAAATAGCAAGCTGCTTTAGTGAGAAGTGAAATAATGTCAAGCACTAAATATACTGACGTCCACACATACACAGCTAGGTACTGCCATGTCACACTATATACATGTTATCTTGGCCTAACAGACTTTATATTTGCACAAACTGTGAACTGGCAGTTGTTATTTATATACAGCCTGTCCCCCAGGGATGACCCATGGGCATGCAAGTCTTCTGGAGCTGGCAGCCCTCTATGAATGCTGATTGTGTAATGTGTTTTTATAGAAACATATCCTAATGCATGTTTCAAACTTGGCACTATCTATGAACTCCTTCATTTAAAATAAAACACAGAGATACTTAGCCGTGCAAATAGGATAGGTGCTTCCAAATAGATAACAGTTTGGGCCACTCTCCATAAATCTTTTTTCATACCTTTGCTTTCTGTTTTCAAAAGAAAAAAAAGCTATTGGCGTGCTGGCATATCAGAGTTTTTGTTGGTTCACAGTATGAAATGAACATCACTAAATAAAGCAACTGCCAAATAAATACATTCTGGTTACAAAGAGAACCCACTGTATGACTAAAATCTTAAATCTAATTAAGGAATTTCCAAATGCCATATCTTTGAAACCTTCCAACAACAACAAAAAAATACATTTCAGCTGGGAACTGTGAATTGCTAGCTTTGTACTTAAAAGAAACAGCTTGTTCTAAAGCTGAACTTCAGTAAATTACAGAGGCGGTGTCTTTCATAACCCCATTATGAGGGAACATTTCTCTGCTGAAACCTTTGGGTAGTAATGTCTGTGAGCACTTCTCACTGCGAATGGGTTCTTCTGCAAGGGGTTAGACAAATATGCACATTCTGAAGTCATTGTGTTGCTGTCGATAATCAAAATCTAACATTAAAATGGTTACTGAAAGTGGTGTATAACTAGAAAATATAGGTTTAAAGAGTATATTTTAACAATCGGTACTCTCCCATGGCCATGCAAATAGCTGCTTGCTAGATATACACGTTTTCTAAATTTAAGATGGAAATCAGGCTGAAACTAGGACAACAAAGAAAGCTTCTCTGTGCTGTTATAGAAAAGAAGAATCTTAATATGTTTCTGCATACCCAAAGAATAGATGTTTCTCTTCTCATTCTTCCCTCTATCTATTTAAAAAGATATAAAGAGAAAAGAAAATTTTGGAACATTTCCTAATAGTACAAAATATTCATGACTTGAAAAATAAATGAAGAAAATCAATCTATTTCTTGTCACACTCCTTAGGCTATGTATCTCTAAACACTTGGACAACAAACACTGATATATCTGGATAGGGAAAAATATTCACCCAATTACTCAATATTTGATCTACAGAATGATATGAATATTTGATATTCATAAAGAAAATATACAAATATCACTATTTCTCTTTTCAACAGTATATTTTGCCACGTAGCCATAATTTTTTAAAAGTATAATAATCTAGGACTCAGTGCCCTAAGATTGACTTTTGCAACAATGCTTTCCTGTTTTGTGGGGAAAATGGGTTTAGGTCTCTATGATGCAGATGATAATTCAGTTCTGCATTTTACTTTGTTTGGATGTACATAAAATAAAGCCTCAATGCTGTTCCAGTTCACGAAGGATTGTGCTCTGAAGACTTAAAATATTTTAGAATGATCTTTCTTTTCATATACATAACTTTAAATTTATTTAAAGAAATATCACTTGCGCAAATTATTTTTTACCTTGTATTGTTATATTTTGCATTCTTAAACTGCTATACATGTGCTATTCTTGCCAAGTGAAGAATTAGAAAGTCTTTGTTAATTGCATTTAATGGAACATTGCCATGGACATATGCTTGTGTGCACATATTTTGCACACATTTATGTGTGTATGGACATGTACACACATATGTATATAGCTTATATGCACATATATACCCCTACAAACACACATAGGTTTACAGATAAACACACATTCATATGGTTGCTTTGTTGAGTTCATGTGATCAACAACCCGTATGCTATCTTGGCCTTTTTTCTCTTTTTAAACAAAGAGCCAAATTTGCCTCTGGCCACACCGTGCACTCTGTAGAACATACACCCAACTTCAAAAGGGCTATGTAAGCAATGAGCTTTTGAAGCCAGGCAGAAGGCATATGCCCACATGCCTTAAGGCACAAGAAGGTCAACCAATGCCCTATGGTCACACAGAAGGTGTATCTCTATGATCAAACTAGCATCGAAGAGTCTCAAAGTACTCGGTCCTGTGTTATTTCTATCCATACGCACGAATGCTAATTTTTACAAAAAGGATCATGATGGCCCTACAAAGACATTTCCTCCTTCAGTAGCAGTTCATGGGCTAAGCAAGTGGTTTATGGAGCTAATTTCTAATAATAGTTCATAGCAGATACCCTTTATAGGGTGTTTACAATATGCCCGGCCATCTCGTATTTATATCTGTTTAATCCTTACAATCCTATTATGTGATATGTACTATTATTATTCCCATTTATTGATTTTATATCTATTTAATCCTTGTGATACCTCTATAACATATGTACTAATATTATTCCCATCTTATAGGTTATGAAACCAATGCTTAGAGAAGTAACTTGCAGGATCAATGGCAAACGAATGTCAAAGCTGGGATTGGAGCCAACGTTTTTGTGTCTCCAAAGCTTATGCCTACACTTTAAAAAAAATTAAATGGCTACCGTTTATTGAACACTTAAAATATGCCAAGCATTGTGCTAAGCACTGGGCATACATTATCTCTCTGATACTCATAACACACTATCAGGTAGAGATTTTCATTGACATCATTTCACAGATGAAGAAATTGACCCATGGAGTGCTTTTAAATCCTACATATTCTGCCTCTCCTGTAGATTTGTATACATCTCCCTCATCAGAGCTGGAGACAAGAGCAGAAAGCACACTACAAGGCAGAATTAGAACCCAGTCCATAAATTTCTGTTGAATCACTATTTCTCTAGGTTACTTTATTTTCTATGAGAGCCATTGGCAATCCACATCTAAATAATCTTAACAAGAGATAAGCCCCTCAACAAGAATTGATGGTGAGATCTCAGCTGCAGATCATCTTTCATAATGAACACATGAGTGCACTTTACAATATAAATCTGTGTCACAACACTCTCACATCAAGCCCACGCTTCACGCTGTCTGTGAAAACTGTGGATATATCCGTATCTATGGCTGTGACGGAAACCACACAGACTGGTATGGTCTCCCTCCCAAGCTGGCCCTTTAAGGGCCCTCTGCTCTGGTACATACAAGTACTCAGTATGGTACATTCAACAATCCTTTGCATGCTTTCATCATCTTCAAAAACAGAGCTCCCATCCTGAATATGATAAGCACCCTCTTAAGAGACATTGAGTGCTGTGCTGCTAATGAAGAGGTAGATTCCACGTCTGTGTGATTATGCTGTCATCTCTCCAAACCCCATTCACCAGAGGCCCCCCCTTGCAAAGATGTTCAACCCATCCTCCATACAGCTTGTGGTACCACTGCATTCTCAGCAATGTCTTCTCAGTGGTATTCAGTCACCTGCCGACTTTTCACCAGACAGGGGAGCTGCATGGTTGGGTTTTTGGAGGCTGCTGCCCAGATCCAGCAGGCTGGACTCATACTCTTGGCCATGGCCGAGGCCTGGGGCTTTCCCAGAGCTGAGTCCTATAGTCAAGCACTACTGGCACATCTCCCCAGGGCTCTGTAGCTGCAGCTGGAGTCTAACACTGCATTTCGCATCACTCCAGAGAGAGGAGAGCCTTCCACTGAGCAAAAGAGATGTCCACGCCAGTAGTCTGGCTTGGCTTCACCCACCCATTCATGAAATAAAGGTATATCAATGAGCCACACAATGTATTGAAGATGGACTCCAGAAAAATTGTCACATTCAGTGACTTCACCTGCCCAGAGAAGCAACTTGCTGTGATTCTTAAATTCTCCATTGTCTTGTTGACTAGTTTCCCAAATTTAGTCAGTTATTACTAAGGGCCAGGTCAGAAGTACATGCCCCCTCCTTTCTTGATTTCACACATACAACAAATACTCCTACTACACAAAATAAAACTAATTATGTTTGACTTTTCCCTTGATACAATGGTAACATGTTGAATATCCCCGAGACCATTTGTCCACTGCAGGGAAAAGTAATGGATTCCTTACTCAAAAAAGTGAGAAAGAACTGATGCTGTGCATGCACGTGTGTATGTGTGTGTGTGCATATTTCACTTTCCCCGTGTATCCATATATATACAGTGCTATCGTGACATGCTACGGTAGACTTCTGCACCCCTAACCCAGCTTCACCCCTCTAAGACTGCCAGAAGATGATACCAAAAGGTGGGATTTTTCTCCCATTATATCTACTTCCAAAACCTAGAAGATGAAGTCTCCAAACAGCCCATTTTTTCCTTGATAAGTATTTATGTGTTAAAAACAAAACAAGGCAAACCTTAAAGCCCCATTCTGTGACACACATAGCACATCATTCTAAGAGCTTGCATGTCTGCAAAAACTAACATTCCTTCCTTCTCATTCTGCAACTCAACAGAGAGCAACACAGTCTAAAAAAACATGTTATGAGTGTCTACTTGCTCTTTCTGTAAAAACCCAAAAAGAAACAAACAGAAAAAGCCACCATAGAATAAGCTTTAAAAGCTTGTGTGTTCTTAAGCCAATGACTCTTGGCTGCCACTCTTCTGGGTAACTAATGCCATTGAATAAAGTTTTATTGGGAATCTATTCTGCTCCTGACTAGCTAGAATCATGGGGAAAAAAGAAGGTACATACATGGTCCCTGCATTTAACCACCTCAAAATCTAAATGGAGACAGGCAACATGCAAAACTAATAGCTCCCATTTACTGAGCATTCACAGTGTAACAGATATTGAACCTAATATAGATTATCTAGTTTAATTCTCACAAACACCTGCAACACAGATACTTCTAGCCTTATTTGGAGAGAAGGAAACTGAAGCTCAGAAAGTTTATATAACTCTTGCCCAAGGTCACTCAGCTGGGAAGTAGCAGCACCCATGTTTATCCCCAGGTCTGTCCAGCTCCAGGCTCACACTTGTCCTGCTGTACCAGAAGGTAGTGATGGAGCTGAATGCATACTTCTCTGGGAATATAGCCTGATGGTTAGGATGGTCTCAGAATTGCTCGGTCCACCTCACCTCCCATGACTCCAAGGACCCCGAGTAGACCAGGCCTTCCCTCCAGCACTTCACAAGTAAAAGTCCTTTGATGAATAAACTTAAGTGGATGATCTATAGCTCTGACAGCTTCTTATCCCACTAAAAGTGAGAAAAGTAGGTGAAGCCAGCTGATCACAAAGAAGTTAAGGGAACATCCATTCAGCATTGACCACCTGGCACATAGGAGGTAAACAACAAACAGTTGTTGGTACTAAAAACCAACATGGCAGGGAGGGGTGGGGCATGGTGGAGTGGGCGTGCTGAAGGCATATGGAAAGCTAGAACTATGCTTTCATTTCTGTGATAGGCAGGACAGAGCCCAGGCTACCCAGTGCATCAAATACCTCTGATCCCTAGAGCAACACCAGCAGTTGAATTTCAAAGATAAAACATGGGAGAAGAATAAGAACAGGTGATAACACAGGTATCCTGATGTCTAGGTCCTAGCTCATGCATTCACAAGAGGCCAACCTGGCTATTTCAGAGAATGAGCTCTCTCATCTGGGCTCTGACAACTGTCAGGAAATTGTGGTCCCTTTTTCTGTTTTGTATATTCATAGAAAATATCTGGATTCTAGCCTTTCCAGCTACACTCACTTCCTGTGTAAATCCTTCCTACCTGTAGGACCTGCAAATTAAGTTAATAAAGCACAGAAGTCAACAGTTTAAAAAAAAAAAAAGCAAGCTTGCCATCATAATCCTCGCTAGGACATCCAGCCCATCTGCTTTGCATGGGACCAAATTATGTTTATTCACTTACAAACTGGCATCCAGAAATCTAAAATTTTAGCTCCTGTTTCTTAACACCTGAATGACCAGGGGAGACAGGATCTCAGTCAACTTGGTCTCAGTTTTTCTACCTGTGAAATGCAGAAAAGTGGTTTTAGAAAAAAATAATATGGTCGTGTTAAAAAAATGTATCTAGATAGTTACTTAAAAGGAAAAGGAAAACAGTTAGATGGAGTATGGTGTCCTACTTGTATTTAAATAAAATGAAGAATAACATGAAGTGGGTTTTGGGTTCAATTTGTGGCTTGGAATAAAAAATGGATCATAATCAAACTATTAGTAGGCACCACTCTGTCATCCTTTTCAGATCATTTGAAATGGTCATTGGTCATAAAATAAACTATTTTTATTTTCAAGAAGGAGCTTTTTCTGCTTCAGATAAGTATTAAAGAACTCAATGTAATTTCTGTTTAATATGCCATCTTTTCAAGAATAATCATTTGAGAAGCAGAGAGACTCCAGTGAAAAAGCTTTTGTATCATCATTTAATCTAATTAAATAACTAATTACCAATAGATGATGGTAAAGCACATTGCAGACACCAAGCTCTATATAAAACCTTAATAAGAAGAAACTCCAGTGCCCCACAAAATGCATTCCTGAAAACTGGCACTTTCTCTCCCTCACAGAAATGAAATAAGTAGAAAAAGAAGACAGTGAAAGGGAATGCTCCACACAGTCTTGCTCAGTCTGAATTTCATCTTCCTTAAAATGTAAAGTCGAAACACTAGCTCTCACTAGTGCCCTACTGGGCAAACTAAGCTAAGCCATTTCTAAATCTCTTCGTCACAGGTAATATTTAAGACACACCAGTGAAAGACCATGATTTTGCGTGTAGATGATCAGAAAAAATCGACGGTTTTGAATTGAAGTTCCCTTGGCAAAAGATGTTATCTAAGGGCTGTGCCTACCGAGGTTAATATAAACCCGTAGAAGCGACGGCTTATAACTTCTGAAAGGAAGTCATAAAAAACTTTCTATTTTTACCAATAAGTCATTCCTAAGTTCCTTTGGTACTTACTGCTAAAAAGAAGAGGTACCTAAAAGCTACATATATATTTTTGGGGGGCGGGGGGTTCTTTTTTTTTTTGGTTTGTAAATTGGGAAGCCAGAGCTAAATTCAAATGTGAAAGCAATTCAGTTAAGACTGTTCAGCTTTAGTCTGGTGAGTACTACCTATAGTGCATGTGGTTTTTACCATGAATATGTGTGATTTATATGGATTTCTTTCTCAACAGCTCCAAAGAATAATCAACTCTTCCTAGTGTCATGTGGACTTCCCTGTTTCTATTTATTTCACATCGGCCTTCAAATGTTCTGCTGTGTCTGGCAATATGTGTGGATGGGTTGATTTATTCAGCTTGTTTTCCAGTTTGTAATGACAGCTTTTAAATTAAGATACAGTTTTTAAAGGTGGTAAATCAATGGGTAGGAAAGCCCCAGTGGACAGAAATGATGTTACTCAAGATCCCTGCCTGAAAAGCCCTCTGAGTTCTGCAAAACCAAGCATCCTCACATCCTATTGCACCTGAGCTAAAACTTAATTTACCCCATAAAATGGATGATCTGAATATTCCCAGCTGGTATCCATGAAAAATAAAAATCTCTGTAGAATTTCAACTAAAATGCCATCAGATAATTAGAGTGAATACTCACTGTCTAAAAATTTACTCACTCTGCCAGAAGAAATTTGTTTTCAATTTGTTTTCTATACATTATATTTTATAGTGGAATCCTGAGAAATCGTTTTTAGGAAAGTACAAAGACTAATAAGAACTTAATTAATTAATTGATAAAGCAAAAAGTACTTTTACAAAATCGAGGAGGAAACCTCTAGGTACCTTTTGATGTCACTTCGGTGGCCCTCTATTTTAGAGATTCGAAGGAGATGAAAGCACTGGGATGCTTCTGTTTTTCCCTGCCTCTTGCTTCTTTGCACCTCCTATTGCATCAGTATTTCCAAAGCCTCTTTCATAGCTGACTTGTGTGTTTTTACCATTTTGTCTCAGCAGTCCTGCCCCTTCCCCCTTTTTCTCTTTATATTTTCTTTGTAATACAAACCTGTTCTGTTCATGTTTTGCATTAGGAGCTCTCCCAGTTTAGCAATATCCACAGGATTCCCTCCCCCCTTTTTTTGTCATTTATATTTCTTGGAGAGCTTTTTTTCATACCCCAGAGGATAATCTACCACTTGTATTACTTCTGACATATGAGGATTTTAAATCTTTCCTTATTGTTTGTCTTATTTTTACCTGTAGTTGGTCCCCACAGCCCTAGCCCAATCCCTCGTGTTTTCAGTTATGCAGATGTCTGTAATGAAAGGGATCACTTGGGAGCACCACAGAGCAAACACGGCTATTCTATCATAACCAGAGCTACAACGTGAAATGATTTCGAGCAAAAAAATAAACGCCAGAAAGCAAATTGAAAGAAGTCAAAGCCTTGTGTTGTAATTCAAAAGAATTAAACAGATGAGACATTTGCAAAGCCATATGTACACAAGCATAAATACTGCAGTCATCCCCACAACATGCAGTCTGTAGAGATTTGTACACTGTTCCTCTTTGTGAATATACTTCAGCATATAATATCTTAATACAAAGGGGATGAGAGTTCTAAGAACCTCTATATCGTCACATGTTGGTGAGTGTTTTGTTAAGCAAGAAGAACTTCACTTTTTAGCTGAATGGACGAGAATAATACAATGGTGAAAAGTTACACAAAATATCTGCAGCATATTAAAGCCCAACTGAAAGGGATTGAGTCATGGAATTATTATCACAAATGATTTAGAAATTCATCAGCTTTTCTTCTTTTGTAGGTTAGACAACAATGGCAGTGATTTAGTGATGATTTTCAAAACCAAGATCTGGCACTTTCACTTTGCAATGTCTCCAGTATAAACTGGCCACCATCAACTTGTATCCAAAAGTGTCTCATCTAACATATCATTTCCTTTTTATAGATATTTTCAAATATTAAAAAATATACAGTTCCATTATTTCAGAGGCCAAACAGTTGCACAATTTAGGTAAAGTTACTCTCTACATGTGTACCTCTAAAGTTATTCTTTAATGTGGTCTAAGATCACAAGAGTTAGTTTTCTTGAAATTTCTGAGTTACAAACATATTTGGTATTTGTCTTTGGGTTCCCTTTGTTCATTATCATGACAGCAATGCAAATTATTTGAGAGTCAAAAAGTGGTTCGATAGAATGACTGTGTGTGGATAAAACCAGCTACCGCTTCTCATTAGATGTACTGATCTATCAAGTGACGATCACCAGTCACATCTATTAAAAGTAATGATAACACTTAGACCATTAATGAGGTCTGAACTGTTTTCAGATATTTTGAAACCCACAAATAACCATCTAAAAGGAAATCTGGGGAAAACTGGAATTTAAAAGTCATACTTAAAAATCTAAAATTAAAATGAATAACGGCACTTTAAAATACACACTGGGTGGGCTGGCCCGGTGGCTTAGCGGTTAAGTTTGTGCATTCTGCTTTGGCAGCCTGGGGTTCCCTGGTTCAGATCCTGGGCACGGACCTACTCACCACTGATCAAGCCATGCTGAGGCGGCTTGGCTTAGAAGAGCTACAACTCTAGAACCATGATACACAACTATATACTGGGGCTTTGGGGAGAAAAAAGAAAAAGAGGAAGATTGGCAACAGATGTTAGCAGAGGGCCAATCTTCCTCAAAAATAAATAAATAAATAAAATGTAAATTTAAAAAAAAGATAGTTAAAATATACACTCTGTAATGACAATTGAAAATATTTTAATTAATTAATATCAATCATTTTATGCTCAGATATATTTGAGAGGTAATATTCTAAGCAGTGCTTTTTGCTAATAATACATTAACATTATTGCTATGCATTAAACATGTTTATCAAAATCAAAAAAATCAACACCAATGTTGTCTTTGAGGCACACTGAATATACTTCTAGGCATATTTATATAATACAGCCTCAGGAAGAATTTTCCTATTCAACTAAAAAGCAATTAGGGCCCTAAACCGTGGAGCAAGTGTATAAATCCTACCTACAAAAGGAAGAACGTTTGCCAGTCTAACTGGTGGAGAAATCAGCGGGATCTTTGATCTACATGGATGAGAGCCGTTAACAAATGATACAATAGGAAAAAAGGACTTTCTCAGTTAGTAGCTGGTTTATTTTGTGCAGAGGCAAAAATACCTTTTGGTTGAAAGGAGACCTAACATGAAATGTGTGGAATTGACCTCATTCCCAGGGAGCCCAGCTTGAGTTTAAGGGATTTTGTGAGTGAATGCATATGTTTCCATTTGAAAGTGGTGATTCTTCAAAGATTTGTGAATAAGTGATTTTCTCTCACCAATAGATTTGAAACAAATGAAACATAGAGGAAATATATTTGTCTCTACTGAAAGGACAACTTTCCAACTAGTCTCTTTTTTTTAATCTCATCTAAATGAGTAGAACTTCACTTATTATTTTTTCCCATCTTAATGGAAGTATAACTGACAAATAAAATTGAATACATTTAAGGTGTACAACCTGATGCTTTGATATACGTATACATTGCAAGATAATTGCCACAATCAAGCTAATTGAGATATCCATCACTTCACATAGTTACCTTTGGTGTGTGTGTGGTGAGAATACCGTAGCAAATTTCAAGTACATAATAAAGTATTGTTAACTATAGGCCCTATGTTGTACAGTAGACCTCCAGAACTTATTTACCTTGCATAACTGAAACTTTGTACCCCTTAACCAACATCTCCCCATTTCTCCCTACCCATCGCCCCTGATAACCACTATTTTACTCTCTGCTTCTATGATTTGACTATTAGAAAGAACTCCCTATCCTACACACCCCAATTTTGTAAGAAATATATAAGGTACTTTCTATGTGTCTGGCACATAGTAGATGTTTAATTAATACTGCTGAATTTGATAAAGGAATTAAATAATCAGTGTGGTTACATGTAGAGTTTGGTTCATGTTCTGTAATGATAAATGAAAAATGGATAATGAAGCAAACTTTCTAGGTTAAGGAAATTCATTTAATCTTGAACAATGAATAGAAACTCATAAAATATGGATAAAATATGTGCAACAGGTACATATATTAGTAATTACAAAATGTGAATATTTAGATTTATAAGACCAAATACTTATATTATGAAACAAATCATGTGATTTGATTTGTTAAACTTCAGGTTATGCATGTTGTTCCAGAAGGTGGCATGTCTATTAGAAAGAGCAATCTCCTCTTACCTGAGGCTTGGTGATATTTCTTGCACCCACAAAAATGCAGTAATTGTGGCAGCAGCTCTGCCAACCTCTCAGACTTATGTCTGGAGTCCAGCTAACTTGTAAAACAGACTCTTTGTTTGCTGGCTGTTGGATGCAGGATAAGTCAACTAACAAAGCTCATTATTCTTTGTAGGTACAGAGGTAGAGCCTTGACCTACGTTAGCTTTATTTTCAGAACTCTGAAAATAGAGATTATCACCATTTCACAAATTAAAAACCTGAGCTTCAGAGAAGTCCAACAGCCATGTATAAAATGCATAGCTTAATCCCCAGCATATAGAAAGTTCTCTTAAAAATACTGTTACCCTATAATCCAGTGGCTACCAGGGAGGCACTACAAAATAATTGTTAAGGGGGCCTGCTTTAGTCTGAAACTCACTGGGCTGGGGTCATGTCCCAGCTCTGCCACTTATTATTTGTGACCTTGAGCAAAGCACATCCTCTCTATGACTTGGTTTCACATTTGAAAGTGGGTGTCATAACTTGATCTCCCTCACTAAGCTGTCTGAAGATTAAGCAAAATAACACATGAAAAGCACTTCACATATTATCAGACACATAAGAAACATTCATGGTGATATGTGTGGAAGTCTTTGCAAAGCATTTAAAGGTTCTACATCATCTGTCTTCATCTAAATTCATAATCACAGACATAAAGCTAAAATAAGATTTTCTGAAAGCAATCATTTTGTAATGACATATAATTCAATACAATAATATCCCTTTACCAAAAAGAAGAATAACACAGCTCAAAAATACGGAAACTATGGAAGTGATATGACACTATTTTATAGTGGGTACACAAAGGGCTCATATTTTAATTCAAATATTTCTTTGCATTTTTCTTTTTTCATATTAAAAAAATGTTCCAAGGACCACATATGAAAAGTCAATTTTTAAAAGTGTGTTCCAGTAAATACCCAGGCAAGCTAAAATTGTTACGATTGATTGAAATAATTGATTGCAGCCTGCCAACTTTACCTTTCTTAATTATAAAATACAATTTCAGTTTTGTGCTTTCCAACCCAAGGTTTACAAAAGCTAAGAGAACTATTCGGCTCAGCCTCTGATTATATCAGCAGTGCCACTTCTTCAGGTCCTATCAGATTGGGTTTGGATGATAATTACTTGGGAAGTGTTTGATCTCAATGACGAATACATGATTAGTTTTTCATGAAATCAGTCAACCACACCGCACAGCACTACTCATGTGAAACCTTGTTGATTTAGCTGTTAGAAAGCACACATCTCCCTCAGTTCAGATATGGGACATCAGTCTTTGGGGAAAAGAGGGTGGAAAAAGGGCAAGTTTATGGGTAATGATATTGCAGAGGCAGATATTTAAGGTTTACTAATTTTCTTCTCAATTATACTCATCTCTTACCGATGACATGACCACAGATTCCATCTCAGTTGTGGAATATATTTTTTCTTTAAAAAAAAAGATTTCATAAAAAAAGAAAAAGGTTTGTTATCTCTCAACCCCTTAGAGGGTTTTGCCCTGATGAATAATATTTTATATGTGAAATGTTTATGTGATTTTTCACAGAGCGATAACCTCGCTACCGCTTAACTTTGATACATTGCGATCGCTGGTTTTCTTCACTAAAGTGCTTTTACACACCCCTCCCATAAATTGACTTAAGAGTTAGAAATGGAACATTCGACACAACTTGGATACTCATTGGAAAAATGTCTAGGAGAGTATTTTATGTTTGGTTTGCAAACTATTATATATATAGCTACTTTTCCTAAAAGGCCTGGATTGAGGGTGTTTTGTTTCTTTGTTGCTTTGTATCTGTGTGTGTGTGTGTGTGTCTTTTTCGATGATATAGTCTGTTTCTCTGAGTCGTAACTTGCATTTTCTTAAATTTCAAGCGATCTAATACTCAGAGATCAGATAAAAGGGTTCAATTGTCAGTCTTTACACAGCATGCATTTGTTTAAAGAGGCAGAAGCATGGCACTGTGAAAGAAAAAAGAAATAAATTCTGTTTATTTTCTGTATTGGTCTGATCTCATTGACTGAAAAAAAGCCCTAAAACAAAGAATTCTCTAGATTATTTTTTAATGAAAAGATGCTTTATAAAAATAAGGTTTTAAATCTTCAGCTTTATTCTCATAATTTAAAAATCACTTTGAAGAAAGGACATACGTACATTGCTATTTCATTTGGATTATCCTCTTTCAAAACAAAAAATTCCTCAACATTTTAATAATATTTTGACCAAGATGCCTTAAAAATTATGTCCAGTTCTTTGTGGGTAAAAGGAGGTGGAGATTTAGTAAGCTTATCTGAATATTTTGAGTATTTCAAAACCTAAACCCTAGCTTTAATGCAATAGCTGAGACATTAGGATATTTTGGACAGGGTTTCTCAATCTTGGCACTATTGACATTTTGATCAGATCATGACAATTCTTTGTTGTGAAGCCCGTCCTGTGTTTTGTACAATATTTAGCTACTTTCCTGGCCTCGACCCCCTAGATGCCAGTAGTACCCCCACCCCGGTCTTGACAATCAGTAATGTCTCCAGACATTGTCAAATGATCTCTGAGAACAAAATTGCCCCCAATTGAGAACCACTATTCTAGACAAGAAAATTTGAGAGATGGGTTTAAGTTATCCAAATAATCGTCTTTTACTTTCTCTTACAGATAAGGACCTTATTTTTCTTATGGGGGTAGGGGAGGAGAACGCCACAGACTTGTATCATTTCTTTAACAGAGAAGAAATCAAGCATTAATGTATGTTAATGAGACATATTTGTCCAGGAGATAAAGAACAGACTCTGCATAGTAAGCAAATGCCAAGGACTGGTTACTACCACAGCCTCTCTTCCTTTTTATAATAAGGCAGTTCTACAGGAAACTTAGCATTTTGACTAAAAAGGAGTAGAAAGAATACATTCAAAAAGCGCAAGAATTAAAAGATCAGACAGTTCGTTTTGATGATAGGTCTTGAACAAATGTGATAAATTCTAACATTACAATGAGGTCATTTTATTGATATAAAGTGCCTAAACATATCCTTATTACACTAGGAAAATATATAACGTCTTTACAACATTGTGGATATAACCAAATTGACAAAATGAGCAAATATCATGGTGTGGTTGCAGGAAGATTACCCCAGTGCTATAGTATCTTCATTGAGTCCTCACTTAACTATTATCTCATTGTCCTGTTCCAAAGGAAGAACAGTCAGGCTGACAATTAAAAAAAAAAATTAAACCGTAATGTAGTCCAATTTCTGTCATTTGGAGATAATGAATGCCTTTCAGTATTGACTAGCAACCACACTAGTAGCGACACAAATACCACTGATTTAGAGTAATAATTTTTAGGCCATGGCAGATTCATATTAGTATAATAAGCTCAAATCTTCATTTCACATGAAGAAAACATATAGCCATACTTGACCATCAGAGATACTTGTTTTTTTTTTCTTCCAGCAGAACCAGATGGCTTTAAAAAGGAATCCAGAGTACTTCTAGTATTTAAATCCAAAATAAACCTGAAATGCAACCATGCCAAATCGGTTCTTGTTATCATTGCCCAAAGTGTGACTTGATTATCAATGCAATTATTTTTTGCTATTGAAAATAATGTTGATATCATTGGCTTAAAATTTTTTCCTATGGTCTACTCAAACAATTCTTCAAAATCTCCAAATCAGTCTGTTCGCTGGTTTAAAGAACGCTTTAATAATAGCTAAAATAGCTAATATTCACTGAGTCTTTACAATGAGCTTTTACAATGTGCCAAGAGGTGCTATGGATCATTTCATTTAATCTTTAAAACAACCTTAAGAGGTAGGTACCACCATTACCCTTACTTGCAGATGAAGAACCTTTAGTGAAGAGAGATTAAGCAATGCTTCCCTGGGTCAACTAGCTAGAAACACAGCTGGGATTTGAACAAGACAAGCTCTCTCCAGAATCTGCTATCTTAATCACCAGCCTATGTATCTCTTAATGTGCATTTTATAATAGTGCACATGTATTATCTTATTTTTTTCTTTACAACTAATCTAAAAAATAGGTGATATACAATGGTTACATAAGTCATGTCTGGTGAACTGAGGCCTAGAAAGATTGAGTAATTGGCTTAAGATCAAATAACTGGAACAAAGCTAGTCGATTATGAACACAATTTACAATCCTTAATTCATAACCAGGATGCCACTTACCCACCACTTGCACAAATACACGTCTATAACATTTTTCTGAAGAGCTGTAATGATTTTACCCTGAGCCACACTTTCTCCCTGGGTCCTGCCTGTGACTGAGAGCACACATTTGTGAGCTGGTTCCCATTAAGAGGCTAGTCTGTGGAAACACAGCAAAGCTGATTGGCCTACACAAACAAATTGCCCCCTTGGCCTTGTTAGCCATACCAGCTGAACTAACTGTCTGCAGAGAAGCTAAAGTATGCTAAAATAGGGAAGTAAAAAAAAATCGCATAGAAGCATGGTATGCTTTCTTTTTCTGGGTGATGTTTTTTGCATGGTCACTAACCACAAATTATAATGGAATTCTAATTTCAAATAGATTCTTAGGGAGCAACTCCAAGTCTTACTAAATTTCCATCATTCCACTGACATCAAGAAAAAAAAGATAAAATCTCACAAAGTCTTATAATATCAGTAGTGGTCCAGGAATGAATCCTAGCACAACTGGCAGTATGACAGCCCATCCCTATGTCACAAGGAGTCACCGCTAAGCTAAATGCTCCTTTGCATCACACATGTTGAAAAAACCTGTAGACAAAACTGTATTTCTTTAGTTTGACTCACACTTACAATCAAGTGCTTTGGAATGATGGATGGATTCATCACTGGGGGTAAGGAGGCAGCAGCTTGGAGTGCCATGACTGGAGGGCTGGAGCTGGAGCTACTTTTGCCACAAGATGCTTTCCCTCGGGCATTGTGGATCATTTCTGCACAAGGAATTGCCTTGGGTGGTAGGCTAATAGGACTTAACACCAGGGTTCTCGTGACAGTGTGCATGTAAGTGACTGGAGTTAGATTTATTAATAGAAACAATAAGGAGGGCCATCTCAGCCACAAGAGATCAGGAGGCAGAAGAAAAACTATGTTGGCAATAATTTGAGGTCTCCAATTGAGCCCAGGTAAAGGGAGACTTGTCTTTGAATAAGTGAAAATCAGGCCTTCTGTATCCATGAGGCCACTCAGAGTAAAGTCACATTTCTATGGGAATTTAAAATGTTTATAGCCCTAGGGAATGAACACAGATCCCTGAACCAAGGACAGGCATGGGATATAAGAATCGCTTAAGTATCCGAAACAAGCAATTTACATTAAGCATCCTTCTGAGCAAGGGATGATCGAGCTAAGATGCTGCTTCTGGCTGTTAAGAAAATAGAGCCTAAAATTACAGCCTATAAATATTAAATTTTCACAAAATAAAGAAAGGATGGGGAGGACTCTGTGCAAGCTGTGTAAGAACGGTGCAAACAGAATCGGGAGATCAAAGGGAATTCAGAACCAGACAGAGAATCGGCTTTTCTAGAACTATGAAAGATAGCTAGTGACTAAGGACAATGTTACTCATTTACGGTAAAAATCTTCCTAATTTGAAACCCAGGGAACCAAAACAATAGATTTGGAATTAACCAAGTTTCACACTATCCTTTTCTTTTTAAATTAAACAACAGCATAGAAATCACCCTGAATTATATCTTGTTTTAAATAAACCAATAATTAAGTGATGAGGTCTTAACATATTATTTTACCAAGTAATCAAAGTTCCCCCAAAATAATTTATCCAGCTTCATTTATTCATCCATTTGTGAGCTGCCTACTATGTGCCCAGAACTTTGGTTGATGTCACCCTAAAGGGTTAGTGGTTTTCATGGGACTGCCTTACTTTCTGAGGGAAAGGCCTCCCTTACGTGAGCAGTTGAAAGCATGGTAACTCAGTATAGGATTTGGTGAAGCTGAGGAACATTTTCTTTCTTTTCCTGATCTGGTCAATCATTGGCCACAGCCATAAGAAAATAGTTTATTCACAGGAATTAAGAACAAATTGCTGAAAAGATTTCGATGCTTCAGAAAGAAATGAGGTCCATGTCATGGAATTGGTTATACCCACTTCCTCTCCAAAAACCATATGTGGTCTGCTGACTGATGGAAAAGTCTCATCCAAGGTCCAGTTCTTTTTATTAGATATTTTATTGAGGTCACATTGGTTTGTAACATTATATAAATTTCAGGTGTACATCATTATATTTCAACTTCTGTGTAGACTGCATTGTGTTCACCACCAAATTCTAGTTTCCATTCATCACAATACATATGTGCCCCTTTACCCCTTTTGCCCTCCTCCCACCCCCTTCCCCTCTGGTAACCATCAATCTGCTCTCCCTACTGTATATTTGTTTGTTTACCTTCTACATATGAGTGAAGTCATACAGTAATTGTCTTTCTCCATCTGACTTATTTCCTTTAGCATAATACCCTCAAGGTACTATCAAGGTCCACCCATGTTGTCATAAATGGCACAATTTTGTCATTTTTATGGCTGAGTAGTATTCCATTGTATATATACACCACATTTTCTTTATCCATTCATCCTTTGATGGGCACTTAGATTGTTTCCAAGTCTTGGCTATTGTGAATAATGCTGTAATGACCAAGGTCCACCTCTTGAAGAGGGACCTGAACAGTTAGTTTTGGCAGATGAACTACTCTGAGGTAACTGTAGAGCCCCCTAAGAGAACCACCACTAGCAATTGCCAACCTTGTCCACACTGATTACATTGGGGGAAAAGAGAGCATAATGTTGCCTACAGAATGTTATATGGAACATAAGCATATACTTCTAGCTCAAGGGTAAAGCAACAGCAGGGTTTTAAGTAGTTTAATCAGAAAATAGGCAATAAAAAACCTAGGTGTCTTGAAAATCTTTGCAGTCCAATACAGTAGCCACTAGCCACACGTGGCTATTGACCACTTGAAATGTGGCTACTCCAAAATGATAAAATACATGTCAGTTTCAAAGACTTAGCATAAAAAAATGCATTATATCTTACTAATAATTTTTATATTGTGTACATGTTGAAGTGATAACTTTTGGGATTTTTGTTGTTGGTAGTGCCATTGAGTCGATTCCAACTCCTGGTGACCCTGTATACAACAGAGCAGAACCTTGCCTGGTGACCATCTTCTAACCTTCCGATGCTATATCAGACAATGATCTGCTGCAATTCATAGGGTTTTCATGGTCAATTTTTTCAAGGTGGGTGGCCAGGTCCTTCTACTAGTCTGTCATAGTCTGAAAGTTCTGCTGAAACCTGCACACCAAGGGTGACACTGCTGATATTTGAAATAGCAGTGGCATAGCTTTCAGCATCACAGCAACATGCAGCCACTGCAGTATGACAACCAACAGACAGTTGATGTGGTTCCCCAACCAGGAAACAAACTTGGGCCACAGCAGTAAGAGCACTGAATCTTAACCACTAGACCACCAAACATTTTGGACATATTGGGTTAAATAAAATATTTTATTAAAATTAATTTCATGTGCTAGCTTTACATTTTTTAAATGTGGCTTCTAGAAAATTTAAAATTACATATGTGGCTTGCATTTGTAACATGCATCCTATTTCTACTAGACATTTTACCCTGGACAAATCCATGAAATGTAGTACACTGGTTTTTTTCTATTTGAAAGGATTTGTCGTCTTGTTAAATCCATAGTATGACCCAATGCCTTGGCCATTACCATTCCTCATTTTTTTTTAATTTTATTTAATTCCTCATTTTATAGATGAGAAAACTTAGTGGTTATAGAGCATGCCCAAATACCCACAACTAGTAATTGGTGGAACCAGGTCTGCCTTACATGCAGATCCACGTTTTGTGTCAATTTTGTTCAGGTATCTCTCTTTAATATTCTACTGAGATGATTTTTTAACTTAGAAATGTGTAAGATGTGTTTAGAACAACTGAATATTCTGTGCAGAATGAAAAATATACAATTTGCTAAATACACTTACAACAACTACAAACAGCAAGCACATAGGTGTAGCCAGAGTGGTATACCAGTATTTTCGGCAAACTGCTCCTCACAGGTTTTTAGGACAGAGTAGAGTGGATGGAAAAGTGAGAGTCCAACTATGTGTCATGCACATTCTAGGCATTTCCCCAGGTTATTTCCTTTATTCCTCAAAACATCTCTTAAAGGTGAGAAAAGTAAGGCTCAGAATGGTTAAGTGATTTGCTTGGTGTCTCAGGGCCAGCTGGTCAGTGACAGAGCCAAGACTGAACTCAAGTCTGATTTCTTTCCCTGTACCAGACAGCTTTTGGTTCTCCTTTCCATTTTATCCACAGTAATAATTTTAATTTAACAGAATGTGCTTAACCAAAGTCATCAACAAAACAAATTTATTTTTATTATCCCAAAAAATTGAAAAATTTACTCAATAAACCTAAAATTCTTTCACATTAACCCATGCCCAACTTTTTAGCATCTTCTCTAGACTCTGTGTTACCACCTGCTCTGTTTCCATAACTCATTCTAGTCCATGGCCCAGACTGATTGGGTCCTTCCTCTTCCTCGTCAGAGAGAGCCTGGGGGAGAGAGGACACAGCCACAGCTTTCCTGGGGTTGGGTCAAAATACAAGAATCAGACTTCTCTTGCCAACACCTGTAGTGTTTAGAGCTGGAAGAAAATAATAAATCTAGTGTCTTGATGGAATACAAAAGTCAGAGACAAGTTTCATAATGGAAGTCAAGTTCCAGGGATTAGATTAAAAATGAGAGCTAAAATTTAGTGTCAAAATAGACAGGAAAACCTGAGAAGCCAATGATGTCTAGAAGTGGAGGCTTGAGGAATTCTGCAGGCAGCGGGCAGGAATCCAGGACTATCTTTAATGAGGTTCCAAGGCTGACCTGAATGGACATTCAGGGTCCACTCAAAGGGTCCAATATGAAATGGACTCTGGTTCATGCTGTTCCACACCATCCAGGGGGGGCTGATCAGTTTCTGTAGCAGAAGTAAAATACTGGTAAGAATTCTCTATGTATGTATGTAATTGTGTGCTTTCATTCTGATTATTCAGTTTTTGCCATTTCATATGGTTTGTTAACTCTGGCTATTTCAGTTTCCGTTAGCAACTTCACAGATTTCAGAAAGTGCTAGGAAATCAGTTGCGCCCTCATTGCAGCCCATGTTCATGGTGCCAGTGAACTAGAGTAGAACTCTACAACTGGTCTTTCCAGCTTTGGTGGGGGTGTTATCAATGCAGCTCCATCTCCAGTCCCTAAGCTTTGGCAACATAATATTTCCCAGTCTAACCTCTACTCCCTGAAAAGCATAATCCCAGTATCCACCAGTTCCTTACAACATCACTGCTTCCTATATTACTCTGTCAAATGTTCCTTCAGTCTACAGGAGCTATGGTTGGAACAGTCCGCTGCTCTCATTCTGAGACTGTATTATTTGTTTATTGCTCAGGATTATATATAGGCTTCAGGATTATGTTTAAATCCCTGAGCTAGGGTTGGGCAGAAAACAAAGAAACACAATAAATGGTCTCTGCCCTCAAGGCTCTGATCACCTAATTGAATAAACAGGCAAACTTTTAACTAGAGGAGCTGGAGTTCAGGAATATTGTTCTAATGTCAGTCCCAGGTGCATGACCTTGATTGTTTATTCTCTAAATCTTGGTCCACATTAAAAGTTAGAAGGTTGCCCTGGATAAATGACTGTAAAGCTTTTATATAGCAATAGAATTCTTTTGTTGGTAAATTCTGACTTGGAATCCCAGTACTTAATTTTACAATATGGGTTTTAATTTTGAGTGATAATAATAAAAATAAGAAGAAAGAAGAAATAGTTGAAAGGTTACTGCTCAAAGTAGAAATTCGGGATGGGACCCAGAGTCCAATTTACTTGACATCCTCCAACTGCCACTGCATGCTGCCCCACCCCACCATAATGTCCCCCAAGGAAGCTCCAGAGGACTCAGGTTAGGGTCCACTAGTCTAGTCATCTATTTATTTCCTCCTCGCTCCCAATCACAACTTCTTTAAACAGCTAACCCTGTTCATAAAATAACTACATGGAAAGATAAACTACAAGAGAAGACTATCAGAGAGATTACAAGACAATGCATTTTTTAAAGGAGTGATATAGAAAATGAGAACTGGGAGTTCGGAGAAAAAGCAATAACCTTGGGCTAGAGCAGGGTCTCAGGGCCTCACACAGGAGGAGGGGCTTTGAAGGATGGGTAGACAGGATGTTTCAGTGACATTTCAAGGAAGGGCACAAAGACACCAAGACTGGAATTTAAAAGATATGATTAAGGATGATAATATTAACATAATTACTGAGAGCATCTGATGGCCAGGGACCATGTAGAGTCCAGACATAACCACAGTCCTTGCAACAGCACAGTGAGACAGGTACTGTCAACTAGATGGGAGAACTGAGGCTCGGAAAGCTGGATCAAACCTCCTTGAAGTCACACAGGAGTTAGTGGCTTCACACTTGGCTCTGCCTGACTTCAGAGTTCACACTGTTGATCGCCCTGCGTAATATTGGGTATGTAAAAAGAAGTAGCTGGAAATGAGGCTATGAATTGGTTGGCATCAGAGTGTAGAAGGATATGTTTTCCAGGCTAAGGAGTTTGCCATTTATCTCTAGGCAATGCGGAGACAATGAAGTTGTGTAGACAGTGAAATGGCCTGATCAAAGGGAGCTTTAGGATAATTTTGTTTCGATTTTGGAGGATTTGTTTTATTAGGATGCTTGCACTAAGACCAGGAGTGCTATTAATTGTAGAGTGTTCCTTTATTAAAAGTTAATTCACACTGAGGTTATCTATCATGTATTACTAACCGCATGTGATTGCATCAGAAGAACAAAATCAAAGAATTTCCATATTGTTCATTTTCACTCCTTTTTTTAGAGGAAGTTTCCAACACATGAAAAAGCTTTAAAGTTAAGTTACTATTGAAGACAGTAAGCTAGAATTGTTCGTGTGTCCTATATATATTTTAAAGACAATTTTTTTAGAGAAGTTTTAGAATCGCATCAAAATTGAGAGGAAGGTGCAGAGACACACCCCTAACCCCGCACATGCACAGCCTCTCCCGTACATCCCCAACCAGAATGGTACATTCATTACAACTGATGAACCTACATTAATGTGTCCTATATTTTCTATCTATCAATGGCAGCATTTGCTATTTGCTGCCTAAGTCAAAAAGATAATTGAAATAAGCCAATCTAGTATTTAAAATCTTAACATATTTTATTTAGATAAAGAACTTTGTATATGTTTGTGCTTATTACTCCTATGTGCTATAATTTTAGGGAAATGACTAGAAATTGTACAGCATGTTCAAACAATAATAGGGAAGTAACTGAAATAGAAAGTTCTAAGATTTCACAGCAGACGTTTCCCTATAAAATTTCAAAGAAATGTCAAACACATTAAACCAGATAACCACTGAAATATGTACATGCAAGTCTTCCAGACTTCAATGATATAGTGCTTTTAGACAAGCTTTGTTGTATGGTTGTTCTGAATCTTCTTGGCATTTATAACGAATATCTGGCTCCAAAAACGTCAGTTTCATTATAATAAGAGCCAGCATTCACTGAGCCTATACTATGATCCAAGCATGGTTCATTCATTCATTCATTTGACAAACGTTTGCTGAGAGCCTAATAGATGCTAGAGCACAGTTAGCAATATTCTAAGTGCTGGGTATATAGCACTGAATAAGACAGACAAATATCTTGGCATCATGGGACCTTCATCATAAGGGTTGTGGACAAGCATTTGTCTTCTTGTTCAGGGCTTTTTTTTTTTAATGGAGTCTGAACAAAGCATAATTTTTGTTACCAATTAAGTTGTTACCTACCAGGGCTTTTTAAATATACAAGGCAGTATTACATGGTTTATGCTGATGGGAATGATAGAAGAAATGGTGGAAAGAAAGAGAAGATATATGTAGGTACAGATGCCTTGATTAGGTGAGAAGAGAAGAAATTAGAGCATACATACATTTATCTGGCTCTAAAACTTAAGCTCCTTCCACTCCACCACATCAACATTCTTTTTTTAAGATCTCAGCATTTGAGACTTTAGAAGGTATATGTATATATATCTCATATATACATATATATGTGATATATATATATATCTCTTCATCCTCCTTACCACTTGACTCATATATATGTATATACATACACACACTTACCCATACATACATATGTAAGTAAAGTACAGAATTATTTAGCACCTTATTCAAGAAGGATGCAGACAGCACACAAGAAAAAAGAGAATGAGCCTATACTAAAATTTGGGACATACTATGATGAGATCCTCTATGGGGATCGTGGGAATGGAAAAGCACAGTCCTAAGAGAGCAGAGAAAGCACTGAAATGAAAGATGAAAGGAGCAGATGACAAAACCCCTGTAATGTAGAGAACTCATTTACAAAATGAGAAGCCCAAGGACCATGGTGATATGTCTTCAACTTAATGTTTGGTTATTTTTTTAATGTCCTTTCAAAACATTTTGAGCTCTTACTACCTCAGAAAGGCACAGGTTAGTAAATTAAGCATAAATGCTTTAAATGCAAGTAAAGTAGTTTTGAAGGACAGAGTTGTTGAATGGATGAATGATTTATACTTTAGACATGTATATATAACATACATTGCATATAACATATACTCATTTGAGTTTGTACATAATCATATGAATATATTTGCTTTTTTAAAATCACCAAAATTCTATCATGTTTCTATTACCTAGACATGAAGATTTAAGAAAATTCTTCATTTTCCAGATACTAAAGGGCAGTACTGATCTGGATCCCTTGATACCAGGAAAGCTTTTTGCAAGATTAAGTGGGATTAGCATCAATAGGCCCTTGGGGTGTTTGGTTTTGAATTAAAATATAGAAACCTTATTAACAAAATTTACATTCCTGCCTTAACCTTAATCTAATTTTACTGGTATCATGGCCTCTAATAGACAGCAATTCTGCAGAATGGCACATGCCTTATAACCCATCATCGTCATCCTAATCAGGAGCCCCTGATCACTCCGGAGGAAAAATAGGATGCATGAATTTTAAACTGGTCATCACATTCACATTTTTTAAAAAATGTATTACAAACCAATATTTTATTCATGAAAACATTAAATATTACATTACTAGCAAAACATTTTGTGGTACCTTGAAATTTATTCTAAAATGGAGAGTTTTCTTTTGCTCTTTGCCTAAGTGCTGATCTTAAGCTGTCTTTGCTTCATATTCCCCAAGACCAATGACAGCAGCTTCATTCTCTAACGGGAAAAATTCACCTGGACCCTCTACAGACAAGGCCTTAAGTCCAAGGATTTGCATTAATGATGAGAATTTTATACACTGACATTGACAACAGGCTTGGTGGGGAAGGTAGGGGGGCCTTGGAGTTTCACTTTTTCCCACAGGGAATTAGTTTCGCTGTCATTTACAGGAGCCATGACAGAAAGGGTGGGGCTCCTAGGTGAAATATGGAAATAAATTATTTTGAGACATTCTCAGTGATCCATGCTTAAATAGTCACTGAAAATTCTTTACTCATATTTAAATAACCAAATAAATGAAATAATCGAAGCCGTGGAGGGAGGCCATATTATTGAATCCAACATGCTCACTCACATGTATTTAAATAGTGCAGAACAGCACATTGACAGTCATAGCCTCAAAGTTAATGACAATATATTCAATTTGCAATCAAATCAAATTGCTGTAGATTATAATCCAGAAAACATTCTCATACAGAATATTTTTAAGTTTCACAAATTTATCCATCTGGAATTTTCTACAGTAGCATCCTATCTTAGCTTTTAAAGCTAAGAAAAACAAGATGGAAGCCAACATCCTTGGCTTGTTTATTCTCTAAGAAAGAGGATAGTTTTATGTACTCTACCCTTAATTTGTGGTAGAGACAGACAATTCACCACGTTTATTTTTTTCAAGTATATGAAACTGAAGTGTATATGTGCATTAAGAAAGAAGCAATTCTTCCTAAAGCATGAACATCACATGACCAAATCCTTTGGGAGTGATATCTTATAATGCCTGGCTCTCAATGGAGAATTTGGAAGAACATTTTTTTGTGATTGTATTATAGTTAAATTATTAAAATGAAAAAGTCTAAAAATTGGGAGGTGAAGGATTCTGCCAACTTCAGTTTTGTTATAAATAGATTTTGCCTATAGTTAACACGGAGAGAGAGAGTATGAGGTCACTGGAAAATTTGCTCTGAAAAGCTGTTAAGGCAACTCCAGTTTATTATGACATTACAGAATAGTGCTGTCCAAGAGAAATATAATGCAAGTCATAAATGTGAATCACACATATAATTTTAAGTATATGAGTAGCCACTTTTAAAAAAGAAAAACCACATAAAATTAATTTTAATAAAACCTTTATTAAACCAATATACCTAAAATATTATCATTTCAACAAATAGTTAATATAAAAATTATTAATGAGATATTTGCATTATTTTTTTCATACTAGGCCTTCAAAATATGTGGTGTATTTACACTTACATATGTCTCAATTTGGATTCACTACCTTTCAAGGGCTCAATAGCCACATGTGGCTAGTGGCTGCTGTTACAGATAGCGTAGTTTTAGAGTATAAACACACACTGTATTTTGTTTTATCTTAGTGTTCTTCCTTCCCTCCTTTCCTTCATCTCTTCCTCTCTTTCTCTCTCCTTCTGTGTCTGTGCATGCTATGTGCTGGGAATACAATACAGGCCAATACAGGCCAATACATGCCTGTACGAGCAACACAGGCCTGAACCCTAAATTATAAAAACATGGCCATTTAAAAAAAAATTAAAGGCACTATTTAAAGATACATAAAGTCATATACACTGGTTAAAATCCAGCCACAAATATGGCTATAAGCTTTCTGGGAACCAAGAGAAAGTGAAAAGCATGACAAGTTACACAATTCACGGTATACATGGTCCAGAGTCCCTAAGATACACTCAAGCCAGTTGCTTCAGAGGAGAATAGTTCTTATAAATCTGAACTCATAAACAAACAAACATATGAATACAAAATGGTATACTGAACTATAAAGGGTGCATGTGGTGCTTTTTCAGAATAAATTGAGGAATTAAGACTTTGCAGATTTTCTGCTCTATAATGTGCTAGAAACCAGAAGTCTATCATTCAGCACTCGCTTATGCCCTCACACAATCCCCATGATAACAACTAGTCCTTGTAAAATGATTTGGATCCTAAAAAAAAATTAAGAAAAATTAAACTGTTAGTATCGTTTTACATTTTATCCAATTCAAATTCTTGAACAGTTGGTCAGCCTTCTTTGTCATAGATGCAAAAACAATAAGCCTGTAACCCTCTAACCCTGAAAGATAACAGGATTATTGTGGAGCTAAAACTAAGATTTGTGAATATAAAACCATGATAATCCATTAAAAATTTCATACAAAAGAAACACACTGTATTTTTAATCATCAATAAATAAATATATTAGAACAAATTTCATTTAAACATCACCAAGCCCACAAAGTATGAAGAACTCAACAAAAAGATCATAAGTGCCTTGGACATCTTTGAACCAATATTCAGGTTCTTTAAGAAGTGAATTTCATTTTTTTAAGTGACACAAAGGGGGAAATTCGTATGGGCTTAACTATAAAAAGTACTAAAAATATTTTTGCCATATCATTTATTTATGCTAGAGAAATACCTTAGGATCAGGACTGTACTTTCCCTTAATATGGAAGGGTCTCAAATAGACAATCTCTCAAGAGGGACAATTTTAGAATTTTAATAGATACTAAAATGCACAAAATGTGGCTAGTCATGTCAATCTTCCCTGCCGCCCTCCCTCCATCCCAAACACACAATAGATAATGGATCACTCTACATTGACTCTTGTTTCATCCAAAGGTGAGAGGGACAAGAGAAAAGAATTAGGTGCATTATATTAAAGGAAAAAAAAAGGATATTGATATCATGCCACCATTATGTTCACTGGAAGACACAACTAAAATATCAAGGGTCCCTCAAGGCTAAATGAAATGGCTAAAGATGTATTTATTGATTTCTAAAGAAATATTACTAAGACATTGGAATAATAACTCACCACCCTAGTAATTGAAAGGGTCTTGGCTCTTTCTAAAACAGAGACAGATTTTCAGAATATACGATGATGTTAAAACGATTGTATGCTGTGTTTTGGAACTTCCTTGAATTGGGGAGGGAAAAGAAAATCATTCAGACATTTAGCCTGAACCAAATCTATTCTTTATCTTTTCTCTTTTTGTTGTTCTCTTATTAATTTTTTTAAACACTGAAAATTGTAATTAATTACTTTGAAATCCTTTGTGGAGCCCTAATCACAATCCATCAACTTGGATTGACATACAGTGCATTTATGCCTTGAAAGCTTTCTAAACATACATGCAGAATGGGTATATATAAACTCGTATACATAGGAAAGTCACCACCCACTCTTTGGGGAATTGGAATTCTTTTCTCAAATAAGAGGAATATGTGCAATGACATATTTTTTTTTCTTTTTGGTTGACAATTGTCTCCATTTTCCGTAGATCCTAATGGTAAAATAATGGATCTTGCCAACCATTATGAGCTTCAACCCAGCTGGGGACCCATAACTTTTATTGTGGTCCATTATCTGGCCATTAGAGGCCACAAGTGTTCTCAGCACAATTGTGTAACATTTTGCTGAGGAAAAGGTGTGGAAACTGTGGAGGCAGCAGCTTTTTCTGGTATCTGAAGCCATGCAAACTCCAAAACCTCTTATATTGAGACCATTCATTTTCCTTACGCTGAAATTTTTATAGTGTATGCCTCTTGGATAAAGTTTCCTTACCCAGCCCTGCCAGGAAACCAAATATTCCACCCAGTACGGGCGTGAAACATGCTTGTTTTCTTTATCTAGGAGCAGTCCTGATGCAAAGTGGGTTTGTTATATCTATTTAGCTTAGAAGACAATATGCTCTGTAGAGAATATTCACTCCACTAAGCTTACTACGTGTGAAGAAGTTAGACACAGGATGACTTGGAGTTCTCAAGAACAGCACTAAATGCACATGGTCTGCTCTAAAATTTTATGACTGCTACAAAGATAAGGGAAACTCAAATAACATTAAGAGATGCCTCATGTCTGTGTGAATTTCCTTATTGAAACAAAACAAGTCCATCATTTTAGCTACTGTTCCCTCTGTTAGCTGTTGGCAAGCTCTTTGGTACACCCATTAATCACCAACACCATAATTACTTTCTATTTGTATTATCCCTTTGATCATTATCACATACTTTGATTAACTTAAAAAGAGCATAGTTCACTGTGGCCCATCTTTTACCCCAAGGGTAGGGAAGGCAGACACTGTATCTCTTGAGCATAATGTAGAGTATATGAAGCTCAGGACAGCCCAAGTCCTGCATAAGTAAGATAATAAATGCTTCCCACCTCTTTCATCATCCATCTCCCAACTCTAATAATTTTGAAAAGCTTTGTGGCTGGTTATCCCCATCTTAAGTCTTACACCAAACCCTCCATCTTCCATTAGCGGGAGCATAGGCAGGAAATCTTTAGGTTAAGCCCATTCTCTATAGCACCCTGACCTGAGGTCAGAGACCATTACTGAGACTACTCTAATGGTTTCTCCTGCTGTCTATGAGTCTAAAAGTCTGGAATCTTAATTAAGAAAGGGCCAACAGATCACTTCATAGTATTCCCCAAAGTGGGTAATTTGTGTGTTTACTGCCAAACACCATCTATGCAGCAATGGCTATTCAACAATTTTTAATCAACAACATTTGTTAAGCACCTACTATGTGCCAGACCTTGTTCTAGATGGTAGGGATACTGTGTTAAATAAGACAGATGAAAAATTCCTACTCTCAAGGTGTTTTCCTCCAGTGAAGAGAAGCAGGAAAAAATATAAATAGTCAGACAAGAAAATATCAGATGATTGCTATGAAGAAAATAAAAATAATTCTACCAGTTGATGGCTACTTTGTATTAGGTAGTTAGGAAAGGCCTGTCTCTGAGATGCTGACATTTCTTCTAAGAAGTAAGCTGCCATGAAAGATCTGGGGGTGAACATTCCATGCAGAAGGAAAGCAAAGGCTCCAGAACTTCATGAATTTGATGTCCTAGAAGAATGGAAAGAAGAGCTGTGTGGCTGAAAAGGAGAGACCAGACATGGAAGTGGAGGAGAAACAATTAGTGAAGTAGGAAAAAAACTAGGTGGGATGGTGCCAGACGAGGTTAGCTAAGAGGGCAGGAGCCAAAAATGTTTGAATTTTATGACAACTAGATGTAACCAAAAGCCTTAAAAGTTTTCAAGCAGGGTTGAGATTATTTTATGATTATTTTCTAAAAAGAGTATTCTGGCCAACTTGTGGAGGATTGTTTATGTGGAGGAGAGTGGGGTTAAGAATAGGCGTAAGAAGCCAGTTAGGAGAACATTGCAATAATGCAGGCACTACTAAACTTACCCTGGTTTGAACTAGGGTAGAAGTGATGAAGATGGAAAGAAATATAGCAGTTCAGGATATACTTCAGCTGTAGATTTGAAAGGACTCGCTAGAGATTCAGAAGTGGATATGGTAAAAGAAACAAGAAATCAACTATAATTTGTCTTTAACAATTTAGTAAATATTTCACTGAGACGAGGGGAGGAGAGCTTGGGGGTGTGAATCGTGTGCTCTTTATGGCCATGTTGAGTTTGAGTTGCCTTTTTTACATCCTCGTGGAGACTTCAAATAATAATTTGGATATATGATGCTGGAGTTCAGGAGAGATAACAGGGCTGAGAACACAGATTTGGGCTTTAAAAATATAGAACAGAAGAGATACTAGGGCCAAATCCTTGATCTTTCCAACTTGCAGAATCAAGCAGAGTAGAAGAAACCAGAAATGGAGGTTGAGAAGGAGTAACTGTTGAAGTGGGAAGAAAACTAGGAGTGTGTGGTATCACTGTAGAAGGTAAACAGTAATTCTCCACGTGTGTTCCAAGCATAGATGCCTGCAACTAAAGAAGAGGATTATTTGCTCCAATGACCTACCTGCAGAATTCTATGGTTTTTTTATATTATTCCAAGAAGCAGCAGTAAGCAAATTGACAAAACCATTCATTTTAAATATCACACACCTGGTCTGGCTACTTTTTCTCCTCCAGTAAATATCGGATTAAAAAGCTTTTTGAATAAGAGTTTTCCAAAATGGCATGTGTCCTCATAACAAGTTATTGAAGTTTGGGGATGAAGGCACATTTGTTGTGGCTGTCTGCCCTTTCCTCACTCTGATCCAGTTCTTTTAACACCACACACAGTACCAGTCATTTTTACAAATCTGTCATGCAAATGCAAGTGCTGACTAATAACACACCGACAGCAATACAGCAATTCGATTTGGTAAAAGCATTATTTATAAAAGAAATGCCTTGATGCCTTGAGTTCTGTGAAACTATATATATATATGTATATGTATATATACAGTTTTACTTACTTTCTGAACCCTTACTATGGTTCTGTGCAATTCTTGTCCGTGTTCTTTATGCGCAATTACTACAGCTTGGCGCTAAAGATGTTTTCTAGAGAATATTCCTGCCTTTCTTAAGAGGGTACAATGGAATATCTGATTCTCTTATATTAATGTCATAACTAGTAAACTGGATTATTCATATCCACCAGAGTGAGTTTTCTGAAACACATACCCTATCACGTTCTCATGACTAAAGGTCTTCACTGTCTTCTCATTGCCTATGGGACCGAGTCCCACCCCTCCTATGTGTTATATAAAGTCCTTCCTGACTTTGCCACTGGCTACTTTATAGTCTCTTCTGTGACCAGACAACCTAATAACCTACGTTCTAGTTATGAACATCCTATGTTGCCATCGGTGACTACTTAAAGATGCAGATGCTTCATCCTGTTTATAGCACAACCCCTTTGTTGAAACCCTCCTTCTGCTTGGAATGCCTTTCCATTCCCCTCGTTATACCCGACCGTCAGGTCATCAATAATTTTACACTTTTTACTCTAATTTACTACCCATAGCTTATTTCTGTCTTCTCAGAACCTTGGACAGTTCCTGGCCCGTAATGCATTTCAGTAAGTTTAACTTTGACATGAACTGAAACTCAGTGTCACATCCTCCATGAAGCCTTTGCTACACTTCTTTCTTCCTGAAGTGAGTCAAGCCCCCCATCCCTTGTGTCCTCACTGTACCCCAAACAAACTGACCGAGTATCTCTAATAATCACATTGTTGTCGCCTCTCTTAGTCTATAAGTTCCTTTAAAGATTCTGTATTATGCTTGTATCTCCTGTGCCTAGAATAGTACCTGGAATAAAGTATCGCGGATGATGCAAAATCAGGGAATGATTACATAGGTTATAATTTGACAAGGCCATCAGAATAAGAAATAAGGCATTGTGAAAAAGATTTTTTCAACTGGCTCTAACAAATATATGACTTAAAATATGCCATTAAGGACCACCTTTATAATTTTATCTTTTCTGTTTGGCAAAACAGTTAAAAAAAGAGAGGCTATAACAGCATTAAATTCATTCAACCAAGTTTATTGATTACTTTTTATGTGCAAGATATTATCTCTGAATCCAAAGAGATTACAACTCAAAGAATGAATTGTGTACACAAATCTCCACTATACAGGGGTCATATTATAAATACTCTTTAGGGGCTATAAAAGTTCAGAAGTCAACCGAAAGGGTTTCACCCTGGATGGGCCATGGAAGGCTCACAACGAGGGTGGCCTCTGAGTTTGACTTGGAAAGGACAACGAGAGTTTTAAAGACAATAACAAAATGTGGAAAGCATTTCAAGAGGGGGGAAAAACAGCACCAGCAATGACATAGGAGAAGGAAATTAGAACTTGAAAAGAGAAAATTGTCACCAATAGCATTGAGATGGTTCTAAACCAGGGATTGAGCATAAATCACTTATGTATAAATACATACCCAACCTCCACACATGGAGATTTTAGGTCAGGATGTCTAGAGAAAGTCAATGATATAGCTCTTGAAAAAGTTCCCCTGGTGATTCTGAAACCAATCACTGGCAGAGGGCATGAAAGGCAAATAGGGGCCACAATTGGAAGAGGGAGTTAATGGGCGGCATGGGCAGGAGTCAACTCTTAAAGATTTGGGATTTAAAATTTGGAGCCATCATTCTTCCAGAAGCTTAAAATCTAGTTAGAGAGATTGGACACTTCAAGAAAAACATTACACACTTTGAGTTAAATACCAAGTGAGAGATGTGGACTAGGTATACTAAGGAAATTCAGAGAAGAGCTGATTTAGTTAGGGCAGACTTCATGAGAAGGTCGTAACTGAGCCCTGAAATATTAAGTCTGGGATGGCAGATGCTTAGCCATGACTGAGTCACAAATCCTTCCCAGTCCGTACTAGACATAGTTAGGCATGGGAATCTTTCTCATTGAGTCCAGACTAACCCTCAGAATCCTTTCAACATAGCACTAACCCACTCCAATTGGTCAGAGTTGGTCTGCAATGTAAAATTCTTTGCCATCTGTGATATAAATAAGCAGAAATAAAAGTAGAATGTATTTCAGGCAGAAGTAAGACATGTAAGCCAGAGTGGAGGCAATAAAGTTCACAGCATGCTTTCAGGCTGGAAAGTAGAAATCATATGGCAGAGAAATAGGAGAAAAGTTTAGAATGGTACATACAGGTCCCAGTCTTAAGGGCTGTAACATTGCCTCAGACATTTTTATGCTGACTTCTGATTACTAGAGTGCTATTATCCAATTACATACTTGTATAATGTTCTATATACGTACTTATCTCTATTCTTTATTATCTAGACTATAATTGAAGCTGTGTATAAAGAAAAAATGTACTGTCTTCTTTAACCTTCAGTCTCTTATTTCTGCATTCTACTTCTTCCTACAATAATGCCAGTCCCCCATGCAGTATGTCTAGACATTTTCTCCCTCCCCAAAGCCCCGCCTCCACCCCATCCAAAACTTCTCTGCCCAAAGGTAAGAGTCTCTGGCTAAACTCACACTAAAATGTAAATGACTGATATGATTTAAAGCATTAAAATTCTCTGTTTCAAGAGCACTGGCCTTTTTAAATAGAGGGCCAGAGGCCTTAAGCTAAGCAGAGTTTCTCAACTATGACACTATTACATTTTGAACCAGATAAGTCTTCTTTGTAAGGGACTGTCTGTACATTGTAGGCTGTTTAGCAGCATCCTTGGAACCGTCTACCCATTAGACACCAGTAGCACTGCCCAGTCATGACAATCAAAAATGTCTCCAGACATTGCCAGATATCCACTGGGGGACAAGATCACCCCTAGTTGAGAACCACTGAGTTAAATAAATAGATCTCATAATATGAAATTTCTTATATTTGAATACTCCTGAAATCTCTTTGCTAGGCAACTAATGAAGCTGACTCTGACTATATACTAGACCAACAAGTCTTATTGGCTGTCAAACTAGCAACAGCGAAGGAAGCTTTAAAAACTCAATTGTTTCCTTTTGCAAGGGTTTCTTGGTATCAATTCAAATAGAAACAAACATAAACTGACATTTATACTGACATTCCATACATTATCACCGGGTTAACGTCTGGAAGACAACTTTTGCAAAACATTGTGATAAAGATGCTTTGTGCAAATAAAGACAAATAGAGCATTTCGGGCAAAACATGAGGATTTTGTCAGTATCTCCCGTGAGCCATAAATGGTCTGAATTCTGGTATGACAGAGGTAAGCTTAATATCAAATATATTTCAACATGTGTTTGAGAAGTATTTCCCATGCTTTTGAACATCAGGCCCTATATTGGCTGCTTTTCAAGAAATGCTAATATATATACTTAAAAAACTCTTTTTTACTTCCTACCATTCTCTTTTCACATTTTTAAGAGCTTGACACACATTCCCAATGGTTAATTACTAGAATGAGACATATGTCAGAAGGAAATAGCAATTTCACTCGTGGCACTAGAATTTCATGCTGGTGAATATCAAAATTTCATTACAACAGAAATCTCTAAGAAGCAACAACCCTGATTCATCTAAAATAGTTTTAGCCTCTTAACTATGCTTAAGAGTATCTTAATTCTACCTCATATTCTGTGGGCATTATAATAGAAATATTCAACAGCCCTAAATGAACACATACAAGTCATTTTTATAAGTTAATTCATGTTATGAGTGTCTACCATAACATTTCTTGACTAGTGGATATAATGTATTCTAAACTCAGGATTTTCTAATCATGCCCAAAATAGTAAATAGAAATTATAGCAGATTTCAACTCTTAAACTAATGATTTGGGATTTAAAATTGGCAGCCATCTTTTCTCCAGAGCTTAAAATCTAATTAGACAGATTGGATACTACAAGAGAAACATACCACACTTTGGGGTAAGTTCCAAATGAAAGATATAGACTATCTATGCTAAGGAAATTCTAAGTATTCCTTACAAGGGGCTAAGTATTTTGGATTGAAATATTACAGATTAAGTATTCTTTAGTATGGGCTAAGTGTTATGGATCAAAGAAAAACTTGATTACTATCCAAACTTCATCAAGAGACAGTATTCCATGGTGGTTAAAAGCATTGACTATTGGGCCAGAAAGCCTGGGTTCATATTCTAGTTCCACATTTTCTAGCTGTGTGATTTGAGGCATATTGCTTAAACTCTCTGGGCCTCCATTTTCTTATCAGCACAATGAGTATAATAATAGAATCTCCTTCAGAAGGTTGATGTGAGGACATATGAGGAGTAAATAAATTGATTCATGCAATGTGCTTAGAACAATTACTGGCACCTGGTAAGCACTACATAAGTGTTTGCTACTATTACTCATTAAAAAGAAAACGGTGCAATGTGCCTCAGAGGCTGTCTAGTAGAGTAGTTAAGAATGCTCACCCTGGAATCTGATCTGGGTCAGAACACTGGCTCCACCACCTGCTAGCTGTGAGACTTCAGGCAAGTCATATGACCTCCCCTGAGCCTCAGTTTCCTCATCTACATAATGGGGATAACAACTGTACCTACTTCTTAGGGTTATTGGAGAAAGAAAAGTAGACAGCAATCTGCCTGTCACTGTACTCAATAAATGTTACTTGTTAATGTTTACATGTATATTAGAAACAAAAGGAAAAAAAGGTAGAAAGACTTTGTCTTCCACAGTCATTTCAGCAAGTCCGTATTGAGTGCCTCCTTTGCTCCAGGCAGTTGGGGATACAAAAGTAAACAAGACATGGTTACCGTCCTGAGAGGGTCTGGGCTCTGGTGAGAGTCCCCAAAGTTCTAACAAGATTCTCTAAAATTTGACAGGGACAGTTTTCACAAGTATACTCTGTTACTTTATAGAGAGCTCTACTGAAAAGATCTAATCTGTTTACGGTTCTCCTCTGGGCTTCTAATGCTTCTATTCACTTACCTGTTCAATTATTCCTGCAATTGACATTTCTGAACATCTGCTTGGGCCAGTCATGGTGCTGGATGACCAGCATACCACAGTGACCAGGACAAACATCGCCTTGAATGAATTTAATGAATGCATACAGGCATACTAAGAGACTGTTGGCAGAAAAGGGGACACTCGCAGAAGGAATATGAGTTTAGTTAGTCACCAATTAATAGGATGTATTAAGTGAAGAGAGAATGCAGAAACACTGTTCCTATCCTCAAAAACTTTAGAAACAACATGTAATTGTTGAAATGGGTCATCAAAGTATGGCAATTCTGACCCCCCTTACACAGCATTCAATCACAACTCTGCAAACATACCATTTGGGAGTCAGGGTGGCTTAATTCTAGTTCTGTGATAAGAAAACCAGACCAGGAGTCAGGATGCCTGAGTTCTAATTAATCATCTGTGTGATCCTGGACAAGCTCATGGCCTCTGTATGTATCTTTGTTTCTGCATTCTTCACGTGGAGATCACGACACTTGGACTTTCTACTTCACAGGCCTGTAAAGGCCTCAAGGTAGACAATGTGTAGAACTGTCTTAAAAACATAGTACAAATGAAAGACACCAAGACACTTTAACTAAAAAGGTCCTAATAAGGGATCCACTAAGAGAATGCAAAGGTATTCCTTCAAAGAGAAATCATTTTTAAAAATTCAATGAAAAGCCACGTATTGGTTGTTAATGATCTAAATAAAACTTTAATTGGTGATTGTTCCGTGTACTGTGGCGAGGCTAGCAGTGTGGAAAGGACACTTTCCACTCCAGGTAGGTTTTGTGTATTCTTTAATGGAGAAGAAGGCGGCAGTAGCTTCCTCGTGTAAGTGCAAGGCCGGCTTCCGTGGCGCCCAGCAATATTAGCAATCTCCTTTTCTTCCCTTCTCTGAATGTTGAGTGATCTGGGATGAAAAACTAACAAGCGCCTGTCAAATCTGAAGCCTTGGCTTTTCTGACAGAAGGTCCACTGGACTTTCTTATCAAGAGAGCCTTTATAAGGAAACTGGAATTCTCTCTCTCTCAGAGAGGAAACAGAGCCCATCAGAATCTCTGGACCCTTGACTTAGAGGGCATGCTGTCTCCGATGAAGGTCTTTTGATCCTGGGGCTTTTTTATTCAGATTTGACTCTACATTATGGCTAATCAATACCTCGCAACTGTCCAAGCCCCCAGTCAGACGCACGTCTCTCCATCAGGCAGGGAGGCCTCCTAATTGAGGAAAAGTCAGAGACCTAGGTACCAAGCCCTCGGGCCATAGTCCGGCACCCACTCTCTCTTTTCATAGCATTCTGGAGATGGTGGAAATAAAATTTAGAGACATGACAGGCACAGCCAAGGAGGATCAATTCCTGTCACTTGCCACCAGTGTTTACTGCTTTCCTAGGTCTTCAGAGGGTGTTTTTCTTTCATAGCTTAGGGGAACTTAACCTTTTAAAAATGGGAAGATGGTTTGTTCATGAATTTTAAATTATTTTTATCTCATATGTCTAGTATTGTTGATTACATTAAAACGATTATTTGCTTTCTCCCCGCAAATACCAAATTTTGTTGCGTCATAGCTGGGGGAAATGTAAATCAGAGTACTGATGTTTGTGGCTACAGAAGGAAACATATTAGTAAAGACTTGTGTAATAATGCAGCTATGTAAAATAGCACATTCTCATGACCCCAGTGTTGAACAGGAAGTAGAGACAAATTTCTATTCTCAAGTTTGTCACTGATATTAGCCAAGCTATTTACTTATCTAGGGTTGGTTAAATGAGGCAAAATATCTTGGTGGAAATTTAAAATATCTGGCCATTATTTCCAGTTATTTCCTTATAACCAAGTACTGTAACAAAATATCTGCAGAAGTAAGGATTTTTTCTTCATTTTTCATCGATTGTTTGAATATTCTTCAAACATGGCTAATTTCTCTACCATTAAACCAGAAGACAGAATACAATGTTGAAAGAATAGTGAAACATTTATGTAAAAATTCCTGTATCATCAATAAAGTCTATGGTTTTATTGCATTTTTTATGACAAGTTAACAAATTTTTTTAAATAGAAATATTCTTCTTGGTTTATGACAGCCTGACAAATATAAAAAGGTCTTTTCTCTTCAACCTCAAAATTGCTACTACCAAAGAGTAAAAAATTTAGTCATTCAGCCAATCAACATGTGGTATAGTTTCAAGTGAACTGGTTTAGCTGTTTCCTATTCCCTCTGCCATATGCTTACATACACATGAAACTGACTAAATTGTTTGGGTATTGAGTAAGTAGGTGGCATTCTTTAACATTATCCTGAAAAGAAATTTTTACTCACACTAAGCAACTTGCTTTTTAATAGAATTTGGGGCTAAAGAAATTAACCAGAATGTTTAAAAAATTAAATATCTAGATTTGGGGGTTAAATGATTAAACAGAATTATTCTTCCCCCCAAGATTTTTAGCCATGAAATCTTTCTAAACCATACCACATATTCTTGCCTTAGAACACAGTGCTGAATGGAATCTATTTTTCTTTGATGAATCATGAAAGACGTCAAAGTCCTTTGGGCCTGGGGATCATTATTTTTAACATGAGTTCTCCCTAAACAAAAATGTGGGTGTAAAGTTCTGGAAAATTTAGTAGCGTGTATATCAATCCCCAGGACATATCCCAGAAGTTGTTTTGTTTTTTATTAAACCCCCGTTATCCACTTAATTTCTTTCTGTTTACCTCTTTCTCCTAGGTTGAATGCCAAAAAAAAAAAAACGATCAGTTGAGTGAAGTTTCTCGTTAACTAGGTACTCATCAATCTAGACTTTTCTTATGCTATGTGTCTACATTTTAACCAACATTTGTATCAGCTGAGCAATTTTTATAAGTTAAAAAAATATATAGAACCAAACTGACTTCAAAGAAACCTGACTGTATGTTGAACAAAACACCTTCTGGCGAGTGGAGTGCTCACCGGCATAAGATAGCTGACCTGTGTGCCCTGTTAGAATGATTCATAGAAGATAGCCATACTTAAGAGAAACTCTTCTTCTTGAAGTCTTGGAATAGGTCATCTGCCTCCTCTGGGTTTAGAAAAGATCTGTATCTTCTAACTCAAGTACCTATCATTACTTTCTTACAGAAACTTCTACATGTTCTTTAATTTTTGGAATTGTATTGCTGAAAAGAGTTGAAGGCCTTCGGTAATGAAGTGTTACCTCAGTATGGTAACACTCGCCCCCTCACTGCAGTGTGATTTTGATATTCAGTCTCCCACTTAACTCTAGAATTGGGAAGATTGCATTATATTTTGGGGCTCTTATAGCTGTCTGTCTTTTCAATAAGATTCCATTAATTACATTCCTTTCTTTTCACTTTGATATCTCATTAAAATCTTATAAATGATCATGCAGTGACCTTGAAGGCTATGCATAATACATGAAAGTAAACCTGCAGTAAAATGTATTCTTTCACTCCTGACTGGCTACATCTCACGCTTCTTTTCTTCTCCCAAGTGACTCCAATTGGGAGAGCTCTGCTAACTGAGCCAAGGTATGCAGGGATGCGCACATCTCCCAGCTCCGGTGTCTTTCTTAGTCATGACAGCTGCAATATGTTAATGGCTTCTGTTTGGATGTGATGGCCCGGTTACTACATAGGGCACTATGCTAATTAACATAGGATGGCAACAACAGGTGCAAATGTCATTTTACATCAGCATCATGCACATGCAAAGATAGCTAGCAGCCCAGAAGCAAGCCAAGAAAATGTTAACTTGAGTCAGCAGCCTTGCAATCTCTGAACAGATCTTCTTTAATGCCCATGATTAAAGGATCCACAGGCTACTGTTGCTTTTTTTTCCCCTGCAAGAATGGTATTTCTGAATATATGGGGATGTCTTCATAAGCTTTTAAAAGTTATGTTTCAATAAAATGCACTTCTATGGCAGATCAAGTAAAATGCACAAGGTCTGTATTTATGAAGGTTTCCTTATTGAATAAAAGTTCTGCTGAGGCACATTTATTGTGCTGAGCACCTTCTGGAATGGACATGGTTTTGCACAGAGTGAAATCATATCAGCTGGCATGGGATGATTTTCCCAGTGGATTTATTGCATTTTATTTTATTTATTTGTGTGTTTATTTGGAGGTTAGTCTTTTTGAGTCATTTTTTCTTACATTTTAATAAATTGAATAAAAACAGAAACGTAGAAATTCCTCTTAGTTAAGGCATTACTGCATATGTTCATTTTAACAATGAAATGGGATCCTTCTTTCCCTACAAAAGGGAACACTCATATACTGACATCTTAAATAAGTAACAAGTAATCCTTCATTCTCTAAAACATAATTTATCCCGAATGATTTAGTTTGCTTTTAATAAGGATCACTAATTTACTGGACAAATTGTCCCCAAAGAGGAAGTTTACTCGTTTAATTTTCTTTAACAATTTGAGTTCTATGAGATTTATTTTTATCATATAATTCAAGAATGTTGGAGATAGCAAAGAAAAAGATGGGGAAATCCTGATGATGACACAAACATACCCTGTGGATTGAATTGGCTCCCTTAGCTCACCACACACTAGCTGTGAAACCTTGGCCACATCACTTTCTCTCTAAGCCTCAGTTTCCTTATCTATAAAATGGGGATGTTGGAAATACTTCAGGTGCAATGGGATTGCATTTGGTATTCTGAATGGAACTCAATTCCGAATGATTTGGATTTTGTTAGTAACCCCACCATAACAATACTAGGTATCCTGTAATTATCTTTACATACCAATGATGCCTAGACTCTGGAGCTACTCCAAGGCTGGGCTTATGTCAGATTTACCTTTTTATTTCCAGTACCTAGAGCATAACAGTACTGGAGCATAACAGGTTTCAGAAAATGTGTATGGATTTGTAAATAACTATGTCAGTGGTTCTCAAACCTTTTTATCCCAGAACACAAAGGGCTTCTGTGTATATAGATATTTATGGTACTAGAAATTAAAATTGAGAAATTTCTAAAATATTAATTTATTAAGTCATTTAAAACAATAATAATAAATCCATTATATGGTAACATCAGTAACATATTGGTTACACACCTGTTTGCCTACACATGGTAGGTAGACCTTCCTTCTGTTTTCACACTGTGCTATGCATGAAGAATTCTGGGGCCTTGACATCTCTTTGCTATCCAGGAATAGGGGCTGAAGTCTTGTCTGACTTCAGGTTCCCCAAACCTATTCTGGGACTTCTGACATTTCCTCTCTCCCTTGATGGGCCGAAAGTAGGGTGGACAGGACATGACCCTCCCCTCTGAGATTTCTGTGGTTCCCCTCCAACTTGCTTACCTGTCCGAGTCTCAGGGGATTTTTCCTCTTCTCTGGGACCAAAAACTTAGCATGTACTCAACACATATTCCTTGACTTTTGTTTGTTTCTTACCCTTGCTTGCAGAATGCTTAGTTGTCCAAACAGGATTAAGGATAGGACTAACACAATTTTGTAGGGGAGAAAAGTTTATGAATATTTCAAATAATCAGCCCCTCTGGTTAATCACAGGGCCACTACCAGAGCCCAGATGATTTAAGTTTATGTTCCCCTTCCACTGCGGACTCTACCTCTTAAACGGGAGAAGCCATAGGAACTGGGGACTAAAGATCCAGTGACATGTGCAGTAGGATATGTAATTAAATTCACCAAGTCAGGGAAGTTTTTGTAAATAGCTATGTGGCAACTGTAATGGAAATGATGCCTTAGACTCAAAAAGGAAGATGCAATTGTAGCTAACAGCCACATGTGCTCCCATGGTCTCTCTGCAGTGTGATCTCGCCCACACCTGCCCTACTTCCAAAAAAAAAAGATTGGAATGATTCTCTGTATATTGGAAATACATCCCTGGCTTTTTATTTTTGGTAACTGCAAAAGTAACTATAGAAATGGTTGGGCACATTTTCTTTTAACTGTCGTTTAGATTGTGGGATATCCAGAAAAGTCGCATTTTGGACCAAATTAAATAGTAACCAGGAACCAACATGTCCCGGTACCATCATGCATGGTGTCCACTCTCTTCTACAGTTCCCCCCTGAGAAGTGAAATTCAACATGGAATATAAAAACATGTGTAGTGCTGAAATGGCACAGAATCTCCCTCAGATCAGCTACAATAGTTCTGCACAAAAGGATGGACCACATGGGCCTGCAAGCTGCCATAACTGTTCTGTGTTCAGCCTTCAGATGAAATAAGCCTTGTGTCCACGTATGGACATACGGGGATTACCAGGAATCGAGCAGCTATTGCTGAGAATTGTTTTCTGGCTGCAGTTTATTTCATGGTCTTACACTTTTGTTTTCCACTCCAAACTATTTTATTTCTCTTGGCATTCATTTTTTTTACACTAAATATGTATATATTATACCTGAAATTATTACTACATTTTCCTGTTGGGTTTCTCTAGTCGTGGATCTGTCCTTCATCACTAGCGTTAGGCACTAAAATTTCCAAAATATTTTGGAAGGAGATTTTATTGGCTATTTCTCACTATGACTTGTGGAGCAAAAGAAAGTTCACGGTTATTTCACATATAAGTAACTCTTCCCATGATCAGATATGTGCACGATAAGGGGCTGAACAGAAATCACTTTCACTTCACACTTTATCACACACAGCCCAACACGACATAAGCACACCAGCCCACTTTGTGAGAGGTTGCTGACTAGGAGGAGGGAAAAGAAGGGAAAGAGAAAGGAACAGAGTAAAACGGAATGGGAACAGCACAACCCTTATCCACGTGCACTGACGAAACATCTGTCGGCCGAGCTCAAATTATGTGTGTTCCAAGGGCACCCTGTGCAACGTATTCCCCAGTCTGACCGATTTACTATTACCTTTTCAAAATAGACTTTTGTATATACTTTTCTAGATATAACTTATTTTTAAATTGAGAATATGGGCCTTAAAATAAATAACCAGGGACTTTCTCTCTGAAAAATTATTCAGCATCAGTGGGTTTTAGAAAAAATAGCCCAACATCTTATCCCAAATGGACTTTGCAATATCTCAAGTAACTGGTTGATAGTTTTTGTTACTATTGCTGTGTAACAAATTAACCCAAAATTTAGGAGCTTAAAACACACATTCTATTAAGCTAACGGGTTCAGTAATTCAGACAGGGCACTGTGGGAATGGCTTTTCTCTGCTTTGATGCATGGGCTCCCAGCTAGAAGACTCAAAGCCTGGGGTGAATCCATGGCTGGGGGCCGAAGTCATCTGGAGGCATCTTCCTTCATATGTCTGGTGGTCAAGGCTGGCTGTCAGCTGGAGCCTCAGCTGGGGCTGTTGGTAGGAGCACCTACACTTGGCTTCCTCCTGTGACCTAGGCTTCCCCAAAGCATGGAGGCCTTGGGGTGTTCACTGTTACAAGGTGGGTCTGGGCTCCAAAAGTGAGTGTCCCAGCCAGCAAGGCAGAGCTGCACTGCCTTTCACGATGGAGCCTCAGAAATCACACAGCATCTTGAACCACATTCTACCAGTTATAGGCCCATCACAAGCTTGCCCAAATCCAAGGAAAGGAGAATTGGATTCCACTTATTGATGGGGTAGTAGCAAGGTTCTAGAAGAGCATGCAGGACAGGAACTCATGTTGCAGCTACGCACCTGCACATCCCCAGCCCAACCCCAGACGCCAGCCTCCACCGCAGTGTGCACGCCCATGGGGAGACCATGCAGCCAAGGGAGTCCTCGCCAATAGCCAGGGGCCCTGCAGCTGCTTGTGGGCCCAGATCTTTGGAAAATGCAATTTGCCCCCTTGATCCAAAAAACAACTGACAATAAATAACGGGGGGAAATCATTTGAACCATTATTTATCATGGTAGATAAGAATTCCATTCAATTGATTTCTTTTTCACTTTTTAATTCGTTGTTTGGCATCCTGAAGATTCAGTGAAACATCCCTTTTCCTCCTTTGTAAAATATTCTTTTTCATTAAAATAAGTTATAAGTTGAATGTTGATGAGAAACAATGTAACGGGGAAGTAGAAATTCCTAAATGATGCTTCGAAATAGCTTGACTAAGAAAATTATGCTGTGGAAATACAAACTGAAAAATACATTTTAGGATTTTGTGTCTGTGCCCTAAAGATGAATTTAGACTAAAGAGTCTGTAAGCAGGGAACTTTAAGAGATTCTAGGAGACAGAGGGGCACCCATCACTTCTTTAAGACATGGCTGAAAGATTTCAGATGAGAGGAAACCGCTTTCTCAAGATATAGAGATGTACGTAAGTACAGCCATAAGACACTTGCGTTAGAATACTGTACCAGTGAAACGCTAACATATTAAAATATTATTTGTCCTCTGAGAGGAAGCTTGGCTCTCTGTAATTACTAATCTTTGCTAATTTTTGTAATCTTTTGCTTTTCAGATATTATTTGGCAATATAACCTGAATGGTTAACATCTCACTTTTTTGTTTTTAATACTATATAACCGCTAAAGTGATAGTTTAAAAGGAAATGGAAAGACTTAACTCTACACTTCAAACTATAACATATTACTAAATACTTCAGAGCCAAAAGTTAGCTTATACCATATCCTAGTAAAATGTTTCCTTTAAAGCATTCTACAACTCCAAATCCTAAATATATATGTAATTATGTTTTATAATTATATACAATTCAAGAGACTAGGCAAGGAGTTATAATTCCGTTAGCTAAATCTCTCTTTGTGCAAAGGAGTGATATTTAGCTAATGGAATAGAACTCCTTGCCTAGGCCGATGAATTGTGCTTGCTAAGTGAAGCTTCCTCCGAGATCCATGCAGCATTTACAGGGCTTTTAACTCCAAAAAGTCGAACAGTTGCTGGGCCCACTAATATGGAGCACATATTATTTTCATGCACTTCCATTTGCGTGTGCAAATACCCGTATTTGCTCATGGAAATTTCACAGGCCAGCAGATGATAATTTAGAAAAAGCACAACCCTATTCAGTATGCTCCAATGCACGAGGAAACACAGGATTTCAGTTCATGAAGACTGCCCAATCTGTGGGCAGTTCACGAAGAGAAAAATCAATGTTCTTGTGTGGATGGCAAGTGAATTGACAAATAATAAGGATGCACTTAAAGGAGACTGCTAGAAGTTAGCATTCTTTCACAGTAATTTTTTTCTCACTTTACTTATATAATCCACTATCATTTTTCAGCTTGGAAAAAAACTAGGCTGAGTACAAGAATTAACTACTCTATTTCCTCCTCTTTAATTTCCAGTGTCAGTTTTCATGGTTATTTCTGCTCTCTGTTTCTGCCTCCTGTGAATATATGGACATGAATAACTCTCTTTTTTGCTCAGTTGGAATATATTTGGTAATGTGAAAACCTGCTTCTCTCGCTTTTACTACCTTAATTACTTTTGTTAATTCTGCCGGCTATTTTCCTCATTCGTCACCATCCATCCTCTTCCTTATCAAAGTGGTGACCTATTTTCTCATTGTAGCATTCAACAGTCTGTCTTCTTGAAGAGTAGACTTAAGGGAAATGGGTTTGGGGACTAAAATATTGATGCATGGCAACGCCACTGTATGCTGCTTTGGCGAGCCTGAGTTTCCTCAGGAGTCACACTTGTAGCAAGTAGTGTCAATCTGTAGTAATAACCCAAATATCACTGCTTTTCCCCTGCAATAGCTCAGACCTCTGCAAAGCCCCTCAGCTCCACATATTTCAGAGTGTCTCCAAGGCTCATAAATAAGTGTGGTTTTGCTGCCACACCGTCTCATCTTTGCAGCATGCCACAGCCTGGACAGTGCGGACAGTGCCATCTGCCAGGCACCGTGCCCGCTGGACACTGCCACTCTCTCTGGCACTGCTGTCCCCATACACACTACAGCCTCCTACCACTGCTGACACACGTGACCCCTGAGGATCCAGTGTTGTTGGCTGTTGACTTTTGAAGTGAATAAGAATGCCTCCCTCCTCGTGTATTACATTATGTCAGATGGCTGCAACCAAAACAGTAAGCTTGTGCCCTTGGAGTCTTAACTTTGCCAAACAGGTCTTTCCATTTTAACTGAGAGATCCTGCCCACAGGTCACTATAAGCCTCAGACAGGAGTCCAATTATGGGTAGGGGAAGAATTTGTTGGGCTCATAGATACTGCCACCTATGAAATACCCAGAGTCCTTCCCTTCAGAAGTCTGAGGCGTTGTTATTGAGTCAAGCTCCTCATGCCTGGCTCCCTCTCTGTCTTGGATGAGTTATCAGTTGGTCAGATCCCCAGTCCCTCCCACAGACAGACTCTGGTGGGCAACACCACCAATCCAGCTGACAGGCTCACACACCTTTGGACCTCAGCAGTGGACACAACCTGGGCTATAGCTAACCCTCCTGCTACACTTTGCATTCACTTCTATGGGCTCTTTCATCCAAAGTGATTATTCAGCTCAGTGGTTCTCAGAAGGGTGGGGGATGATATTAGCATCAAAATTCCTGGGGGAGTTTTGACATTTTGCAAGTCATTAAGAATCACTTTTTTAGTCAAAGGAAAAAGGAAAGGAAAGGAATAAGGAAAAAGAGAGAGAAAGAAGGTAAGGCAGAGAGAGAGAAAAACTAGGGACAGGATAAATGACTATATAACAACCAACTGGCAGAGCCAGTATTGGGAACTGTAACGTCACACATCATCCCTCTTGGAGGAGAGTTACTGCACCAGATTTAGGAGTCACTTCACAGAAAGAGGCAAAAAGATAATCCAGGTAAATGTCAGACCCTTAGGTTGGAAAGGATTTTAGGTTACCCTGTTGTTAAAAGGTCATTTCACATGCTGAGTAATTTTTTAGAAATCTAATTAAATAAGGCTAAGAGGACATCACTTATTTAAAAGAAAATGGACATGAAAAGGAGGAACAGGTTCAACAAGTTTGAGAAAGGGAGGGAGGGAGAGAGAGAGAGAGCAAGATTAATATTTTTTTAAGAAGCTATTTACTGAAAGAAGTTTTGTAAATACATCCAAGAATATTAGTAAAAATTGTCAAAGTTTTGAATTGTCATCGAGGTACAAAGGCTGTACCATGAATAAGACAACAATTAGGCTGGCGAAATCATCTCAGATTATATGGAAGAATGGAAACTATGGATGAAGTCACATGATTTACCTCTGAAACCAACCTAAGTGCATTATGCAAATTTTTAGCTTCTTTGGGGAGGTAGCCCACTTGTACACACAAAAAAAAATCAATAATTCTTATTATGAGAACAACTACAAATCCTAACTTAGTAATATGTTATTGAACCATTTCTAATTGGTGACAAGCGAAGTTCTCTTTATCCACCTTTTCAAAATTAAGATTTATTAAAAATGCAGAAGAAATTGAAAATTATCCCATTATATCATGTTTTCCTTGCTATTAATTAAAAAAATAATTTTATTTAACAATAACTGCCTATTTAAAGACTATTATTTGGATACACATCTGGATATCAACCATTTTAAATTTCTGCTAGTAGAAGCCAGGATTATTTGGGCTGGACATAATTTGTTCTAACTTCGATGAAGTGTGTGTGCGTATGCGTGTTTTAATAAAGTCTATATCTTATCTCTAATATGAAGACTTGGGCTAAAATAAGAAATACAAGGCTAATAAATATCCATGGGTAACTGGAAAGCTTATTTCATATAGGGGAATGTTTTCTAACTAGATATTCTTTTATTTTAAAAGTTGCTAATAGAAGACTTCTATCATTCCCCAATTGTTCATCCCTCAAATCCGTTACATGGTGATACAGCATTTTAAATATTTATTTTAAATTTTTCATCTTTGCATACAGCATAACTGGGCAATCACATAAATGTGGGTGTCTCACTTCTGATAAGAAAATATTAAAAAGTGAAACATGTAACCATGCTGTATCATTTTCATATATTGAAGTGAATTACTATTTCCAAATTGCCCACTATTTAAGACTCAATGTGGCTCTTCACTTTTCAGATTTATCTTGCTCATTCTTCGTTAATTAAAAATGTTAAAAATCAATCTCTGGTCAAACTTGTTTTGTAGCTAATAGGCTACCATATAGCAGCTTAATGTCTAATTACTGCGTGTGAGTTACCCCCGTCTATGTCCTACCGGTAAACATTTAAAAATTTAACAGGGTAATTTGTTCATATTACAACATAATTCTTATTTCTCTCACCTGAAGCATGTTCCACATGGGTCAGAGGTTAATAAGAGCCTAGAGGAACATCAGTAATGAGGCTGACTTCTGCTGAGCTGTAGAATCTGAGGTCTGGACCAAACGCCATTTTGTAGTTTATTTTTCCTATCTGTGTAGTGGGGTTGCAGAGAATTACAATTCATTATAAAATTGATTATGATAAGGAACTATCATATTTTTAATTTTCCCTCTAGAAATCCACAAAACACTAAATTTTCTGCACTTTATCCAGCCACTTCCCGTGCATTTACCAGAGTTGACAACAGACTATCATCCTTAATACAGCACTAAGATATAGTAGATGCTAACTTAATATTTAATAAATAAATAATAAGAATGTTCTGTTTTAAGGCCAAACCATTTCTTTCTGAAATCTAGTCCAAATTCATTTAATCAAATCTTTTCCTTTCTCCTGAGTGACTTTTTTTTTCTTACCTGAGACATGTATTAATATTGACTCTGAAAATAACATGTTATTACTAACTTTATTATTTTTCCAGACAGCTTTCTAAAGCAATTTCTTCTCCTCATTATAATTTTTCCAAGTGCCCCCTCAGTTTTCCAGGCCCCTTGGTTGATCCGTCAGTCCTCTCAGTACCATCCTCACCCAGAACACCAATCACTGTCATATTTCTTCTCACATGTTAAAGAAATCCTTGTTCAAAACGAACACACTCTGTTTCCATTTATCATCGTAATTTCATGTATGCAACAATTTCATGTTTGAAATATCAGTTAATACAAATTCTCTTTGAAGAGAGAAATATTAAAAATGTGATTAAATCTTTTTATTAATCCACTTAGCGCTCTCTGATCCTTTCTTCTAACATTAGAAAAGTCACATGAAAAAATGTTTTAATTATAAAAAAATAGATTTAATCTTCTTTATCTATAAGTGACATCAATCAAAACAATTTTATTTACCTTTTTTCTTAATATTTTATCACATAAGCTTGTTTTTCTTCCAAAATGAATGTGAAAATGTCACAACCTTTTTTTCCCCAGGAATTCTCCAGCAATGATTATAAACCCAGAAGAAAAATCATGGTTCTGACTAGTAAGGGTTCCTTTGATGCCCATAATATTGTTTGCTTTACAACTACCCAACACTCTGCTAATCAGCTTAATATTTACTTAAAGTCAAAAGCATCACACCTACTTTGCCAGTCACATAACAAGAATCGTTCCCAACACATCTATTTTAGCATAAATTATGCTAAATTATTGTTAAGAGTAAGAAAAAAAGGATGAAACAATTCAGTGTCCATGAGCACTAGGAACCTTCTCTTTTTCCCCACCCCCACCCCCAAATGCACATTCATACATGTACCCCAGTCTTGGCCTGCAAGCTCTGGGGTTTCACACACTCTCTGGAGCTCATCCTTGAACCATAGATTAACAATTCCTGCTTTAATTTGGAGGGTAGCAAAACACAATACAATGGTGCAAAACTTGTGACAGGTGAACTATGTCAGGGATATGGGGATTTCTAGAAACTTCTGCTTAACTGAATTGACTCATTCTTTCAACAAAAACTTACTGAGCCACTACTATGGACTAGGTGCAGGGGATGCAGCAGTGAATAAAACAATCAACTGCTCTCATGGAGTTTACATTCTAGATAAAAAGGATTAGGAATAAAATACCTGAGACAGAGATGCTTAAAGAATAAGAAAAACATGGTAAGAAGCACAGGTGCCAAGGCTGGCAAAGAAATGGATTAAAAAATGTGATCAGGCAAAATCATGGCCCCCTTCGTGGAGAAGGAACTAAGACTGAAATGTCTCTGAGGAGCACATTAACAAACAATACAGATGTGTGCATGGGCTTAGGGACTGACTTCTTTTGCAGAGGGATGGAAGGATCTTAAAGAGATGCTGCCTTTACCCAGGCTTCTTCTCCAGGGCTGGAAAATGCCAATTTTATAGTTAGTGTTTAGAACTTAAATATTGCCTCTAAAGGCTTCTTGTTAAACAAAAAGTGAAGAGACTATGTTCTTTTTTTTCCGCAATAATGTAAATTTATTCCTTAATAAAGAACAGTCTGGACATATGTATCAAAAGCCTTAAAATTCTACTTGTAAGAATTCATCAACACTCATATAGGTGCAAAAGTCCAGATGCATAAGAGTGTTTGCTGTTGCTGTTTTTCTCAACAAAGAAGAGAAAACTGCCTGACTCCATGAATAGAACACTGATTATATCAAATTTGATACATAAATACCATGATGACTATGTGGTCATGAAAAAACATGAGTTGGATCTATTTGTTTTAAACTGGAAGAAACTCCAAGATGTATTTTTTAAATTTTACAAAATAAAGGTACAGAATAGTGTATATACATCTATTTGTGTAAAAAGAAAAGGATATACTACATGTATATGCTTGTGTAGACTATTTCCAGAAGGTAACAGAAGAAATGTTTAACAGTGGTTGCCCACAGGGAGAAGTAGGAGTCTGAGGTGGAAGGGGAACTTACTTTTCATTGTGTATTATTTGAGACTTTACAATGGACATATATTCCTTTTTTTAAGTAATAAAGATAAGCTAGCTGAAAAAGTGACTAGAGGATTTTTATGCATATCTTTGACCTGGAGATTCTAGGTCTAAGAAGTCTTCTAAGGAAATTTTTGACAAGAAATACATATTACTACAAGGATTCCCTATTTATTTAATAGAGAAAAAATAGACAGTACTCAAATATCCAACAGTAAGGGACTATTTAAATAAATAATAATTTATTCATAAAATGGAATACTTTCCAGCCACAAAGAATAATGCTATGCAAATATACTTACTGACATGGAAACAGTTTAATTAAATATTGTTTAAATGAAAAAGGCAAAAAATTTATGTACAAGCATATATATGTATGTGGACACGTGTATGTTAATGGTGGTTATTGGGGGGAAAGATTATGAATCCTTGTATTCTCTTGGTATGATTACTGAGTTTTCTCAGTTTTCTGCAATGAGGCATTTGAATGTACATTTGATTAATGAAAGTAAAAAGGGGGCACTGTGGTATAATAACATCTCCCATTAGCAAAATTGCATCAATAAACACACCTGCACAGTTTGGTTCTAGAATCAACAAGTAACTTTGGATGACAGAGGTCAGAATCCCAAGGAAAAGGGACTAAAGATAAGCAAAGTGTGACTGAGCATTCCTGAAGGACGTGGCACAGCCCAAGATGAAGACTATAAGGGGGAGTCTTGGACCACAGACCATTGTGGGGGACGGGCAGCCTTGGTAGGAAGAAGAGAGAATGGGATCAGAGTTCACCAAGAGGAAGGAGAACCCTGGAAGGATTTTTGTTGTTGTCGTTTTTGGTTTGTTTGGGGTTTCTTATTGAGTTAAATTTGACATACAACACTGTAAGTTTAAGGTGTAAAACATATTGATTTGCTACATTTGTATTGCAATATGATTGCCACAAGAGCATTAGCTAACACCTCTATTGTGTCACATAATTATCATTTCTTCTAGTTTGGGGAACACTTAAAATCTAGTCTCTTAGCAAGTTTAATGTTTATAATACAGTTTGTTGAAGGGTTTTGAAAGTACACAATGAGTTTTGCCTTGGCTAGCCTCAAATATCTCCCAGTCTGAACAACATGAAAAGAATTCAGGCTTAGTTTTCTTTATCCTTACATGGAGGATCAGCTGACCCATGAGTTCATTTACTTGAGATTAGATCACTCATTGAAGTTGTTCTACAATCACCACATAAATGGCATATTTTTTTCCTTCTTCACCTGATATTTTCTAAGAGCAAAAGCTAAGCTACAAACTCAGTTTTTGACCTGAGAAAATGCAAAGAACCCTTTTCTTTAAAAATTATCTTGCTTTGCAGACATGTATATCTAAGCTCCAGCAAATCTACTTAAACCTGCTATTTGGAGATTCATAAAACTTGAATAAGTCAAATTTGTTCTGTGGGTGTTTTATCACTCAATCAACCTTCAAGATCACTTTATTTCTTCTCCTCTTTTAATCTGTTTAAGGGGTAGAGAAGAAACAAATCCCTTAAGTGTACTCTTTAAATCTTTCCCTTCTCTTTCTAAGAAGCTCATACATCAAAATAGAAATAAACATTTTCTGGATTTTTCCATACTTATCCTCTCTCAGCAGTATTTATTGAGTTCTCAAACTGGGTATACAGCTCACTCTCCCAGACACAACAAGAGAAATAGTAGAATTACCCCCTTCTGCAATGCACCGAAAAGAGAAACAAAAATACATGCTCCATAGTTGGATGCAAAGGAAGCCTCTAAAATATGATAAAACGAATTGCACCCTGGGCGTGAGTTCGTATATACCCAATCTAAGACCGTGAGGATTCCCTACCAGAGGACAAGTAGGAGCCTAGACCAAAATCAAGGTCTTGAATGGCATTTATAATCTGGTTTCTGAAAAGATTCTTATAAAGGAAATGAACAGAGAATAAAAAACGAAAGTCAACAACAAAAAACCCAGAATATATCTGGTGCCAAGTGCTAAATCATATCATATGAAACGTAATATCACTGGACTGACACGTGTGAAACTGTTTCGGCTGGGAGTTTTTTTCTTGTTTTGTTAAGGTCTAGCATGCTTATAGTAAAATGCATGGCTCTCAGAAGCATGTAGCTCAATAGAGTTTTACATATGTATATGCCCATGCAACCAACACCCAGATCAAGATCTAGAACATTCCAGCACCCCAGAAGCCTCCCTCTTGCTTCTTCGCAGTCAATGTAAACCCCTACCCCCAAAGTTCAATATTGTTCTGCCTTCTGTCAAACAAGATACTGGTAAAGAAAAACCCTCTAGTGTGCCCAGAAAGAAGGAGAGAACTTAATTATAGAAAAGGCTGAAGATGGGAATAGGAGATTGTAACAAGATGATGGCACTAGGTCAGTGTTAAGGGAGATCTTGGCAAATTTTCTCCCCAAGCCTGGACACCACTTTCTCACCGATAATGCCCACTAATTTCTACTCCCTCCAGAGTCAGCAAAGAGGTCCTCTCTAGAAAGCCTTTTCTATCCCTTCCAGTGCAGGGGATATGATATATGCAGGGCAATGTGCTCTATCAAAGCCATTATCGTACCATTTGTTTGTAATTGTTTGTCTGTCTGGCTTCAAAACTGTTTCTTAAGGGTTAGAATCCTACTTTATTTATTTTTGTATCCTCCAACTCCTAGAAGTACATGTAAACTAATATATATGTTCAATACATTTTGGTTCAAACTGAATCAGTTGAAGGAAGAGCCAGAAAACTAGTGATGAAAAGACTTGGTCCTGGTTCTTATTCTTCCACCACTGCTGGAAGACATTAGAAAGTACATTCACTTTTTCTGTTTCCATGTTTTACTACTCTTATTTACTATAAATTAAATTTGACAATTTTTCTCACTGATGTACTTCCAGGGTCTAGACAACTCTCTGGCACTTAATAAGTCCTTAATAGATATTTGCTGAACGAATGAATGAATGAAAACTTCCTTTCACATAGATATTATAAGATCATGCCTCCTTGGTCTCTCAACTCTGGTTTATTAAGTTATAGGGGGATATATATATCCAACCTGCTGCTATATAATATATTGAACATAAAATCAAACTTGATGGAAGATTTCTGTGTTATTTTGAAGAGAAGACATGAGTGTCTTCTTACATCATTGTCATTATTCCTCTGTTTTCTAGACTCCCAAATATTATGAATGAGCAATACTCTGGATAACTTTCATAGGGCCAAGCCACATGTCCATAACTCCTTTCAGCTTTGGGAAGAATTTGGACTAACAGAAATATTCACTTTTTTTTGTGACTCTCTGACTTAGTTAGTTCTCTCTCTCTCTCTTTCTCATCTCCTCCCTTTCTTTTAAGGGTTTATTGCCATTTCTCAATTCATTTATGTAAATCTTTTAGGCACACAATGCTAGTCCTCTTCTCATGATGACAACCAGCTCAGTATCTACCTTAGTCCGACCCTGTATCTTCTCCCATCCTGTTCCCAGCTTGCCACACCATACTTAGGTTCTGACCCAGGCCTCTCGGGAATTTCTACTTCCATTGGGAGAAATGTCCCTAAATCCTTAACAATGATCCATCAACATCTTTGGTTTAATTGATATCTTCCCTCTGATTCTTGCGCAGTTTTTTCTCACACACCCCTAGTCCCCAGAATTCTGAGTCAGGGGGCAGATTCAGAGGACTCTCGCTTAGCCTGCTGATTTAGAAAATCGTTCTTCCCTTCTCCACTTCCACGGCACCAGCCCAGTTCCCAAGATTCATGCAGTGGTTTTGTCTCCATTCTTGCTTACCACCAGTTTGTTCTCCACTTTGCTGCTAGAGTGACCCCAAGTCTGACTTCTGGTCAAGATGAAACAACATTCACACTTGGACACATCAATTCCACTACAAACACAGAGCAACAGCATAGGTAAAATATGTATCTATTTTAAAAGAACATAAATAAGGCAGGGTAAAGGAGAGGGATGGCCCTGTAGTAGAAGTGTGGCAGAGTGCAGGGACCCAGTTGCAGAGGCTGGCAAGAAACCATTGAAGTTTCTAGGGCAATGAAGTAGAATTTCATAATAACATAATAGATGGAGAGAAAAAAATCCTATGGAGGTGTGAAGGCTGTGATATCATCTATGTCAAGTTGATATCTTCTGACAGTCATAAATTTATTGTAAAAAGAGAATATGCCCTAACATCAGGAACAATAAGAGCCATATTGAGTGACCCAATTCAGTTGTGGAAGACGAAGCCATCGAAGTTGATTTTAGAATGATCCCTTCACATGTGCAAGTAAATGTACTTATTTCATCTACAAGGTTTGCTGCACTAACAGCTCCATTGAGAATGCCAAATTCCCAAATGCACCTGAAATTACACTGGAACTGCTGATGGCTGTGAACTTCCTAGATCGTTAAGTAAAATATAGTCTAATAAACTGCCAAATTTTTTAGCATTCAATTCTTATAGTCAAAAATTCTCTCATATTTGGTGTTGCCTGTGTACAGCTGAGAACTATAAAGTTCATCTAAAAGCAGATTACTGTCAGAGTTGAAATTTGTTTCCTGCATAAATGAGTTAAAGACATTTTCACAAACTGAAAAATAAATAAATATGCCAATTTGTAGGTGGTTATATCTTATCTTTTGAATGAGACCTTTTAAATTACTTCAGTAATCATAAAGTGAGTGCTGAGAATTAAGTTTAAATGTGCAATTACATGTAAACACAGAAAATACTTATTGATATGTTTTTAGTGCTTTTTTAAACCCATTTTGAATGTATTATAGTTATTACTAGCATTGCTCCAGTTACGCAAATATTTAAGTATAAACATATTTTAGTTAAAATATTGACTCCTATGACACTCAAATACATCAGAATTTCTCTTTCAGAAGTGTCATTTGACGAAAATAAAAAGTCATGGTCAAGTTCACAAACATGGTAAGAATGCTATTATCATTTCTTTTCAACATTTTTCTGAATATCCTAAGCAGCATGGAAAGTGAAAAAAAAAATCTTAGAAAAGAAGAAATAAAACTATCCTTACTTACAAATAGTATGATTGTGTATACAGAAAATTCAAAGAATCTATAGAAAAATTATTAGAATTAAATATGTTAGGAGATTCGAAAACTGATTATAATTGTTGAAACTGGTAATGGACACATGAAGGTTTATTAAACAATTCTATTTTTTCTATATTTGAAAATTTCCATAAAATTTTGAAAGAAAGGGGCTGGCGTAGTGGTTAAGTTTGTGCACGCCACTTCGGCGGCCCAGGGTTCGTGGTTCAGATCTTGGGCATGGACCTACATACTGCATATCAAGCCATGCTGTGGCAGTCATCCCACATAAAAATAGAGGAACGTGGGCACAGATATTAGCTCAGGGCCAATCTTCCTCAGGAAAAAAATTTTTTTTTGAAAAAAAAATGAAAAGCAAAGTTCCAGGATAAAGGATACAATAATCAATTAAATTTGCATATACTAGAGACATAAAAATAAAAATTTCTAAATATCATTTATAAGAACACCAAAATATATCAAATACCTAGAAATAAACATGAAAATACAAAATCTCTAAGCAGAAAACTATAAAATTATATTGAAAAAAAAATTTTTAATCTAAACGCCTTTAGGATAATCCTTGTTCATGGATTGAAATCAATACTATAAAGATATCAATTCTTCCCCAAATGATCTATAGATACAATGCAATTTCAATCTCCTAACAGCTTTGTGTGTGTGTGAAACTTGACAAGCTGATTCGAAAATTATTATTAAATTTATATTTGGAAATGCAAAAGGCCAAGAATAATCAAGATAAACTTAGAGGAAAGGGCAAAAGAATTGGATATCAGTGATTATTACAAAACTATAACAATTAAACAGTGTTATGAGAGTACAATGACAGACAAATAGAACAAAGAAAGAAAACAGCACAGAAATAGATCCTCGTGTATACAGACATTGATTTATAACAAAGGTGCTAGTGCAGAGCAATGGGAAAAGAAAAGTCTTTAATAAATGGTGCTGGTCTAACTGAAAATCCAGAGAGACAAATGATCTCTAAATTATACCATAGATAAAATCTATTCTAAGTGGTTTGTAGATATTTATGTGAAAGGCAAATAATAATAATAATAATGGAAAATAATGTAGGATAATATCTTTACAATCTTGGAGAAGGAAAAGATTTCTTAACCACGTCAATAAAGAAAAGGATGATGAATTGCACTATATTAAAATTAAGAACTTCTGTTGATTGAAAAAAAAGCACCATCAAGAGAAAAACAAGGTAAGCCACAGCATGGAAGATATTTTCAGCAATTTAACCAAAAAAGAGTTCATATCCAAAATATATAAAGAACTCATAAAAATCAATTAAAGAAACATACAGACAATTGAATGAAAAATGAGTAAGACACTTGAATAGGCATTCATAAAAAAAGATATCCAAAAAAATCAATAAATTTATGTAAAGAAGCCAATCTCACAATGAGGTACCACAGTACAGGTGCCAGAATGGTTAAAATTAAAAACAACTAATAATACCAAGTGTTAGCAAGGATGTGGAACAATAAGAATTCTCATATCCTGCTAGTGTGAATGTAAGTTCATAAAATAACTTTGGTAAACAATTTGGCATTATCTCCTAAAGCTGAAGATATGATATTATTTGAACTATCAGTTCCATTTCTACATATTTACCTAATAGAAATGCATGCCATGTGCACCAAGAGACATGTACAGGATGATTATAGAGCATTATTTACAATAAATCCTGATTGGAGAAAAACAAAATGTCTATTAACATTAGAATGGATAATTAAATTATAGTATATCAATACAATTGAATACTAAATAGTAATAAAAGTGAATGAACCATAGCTCTCAGCAACAAGATAGAATAATCTCACAAACATAATTTTGAGTGAAAGGAACAAGATACAAAAAGTGTTACTCTATAATTTCAATTACATAAACTTCAAAAACAGTTAAATCTATGTAATGGTGCCAGAATTCAGGATACTAGTCACGTTTGTGGAGAAAAGAGAGGACAGTGATTAGGAAGAGGCTTGAAAGGGAATTCTGGAATACTGGCAATTTTTATTCCTTGATCTTCATGTGAGTTATAAAGGTTTTTGCCTTGGGATAACAGTTATACATTTTGTGCAGTACAAACTTTTTAAAAAGTTTTGAAATGAAAAAGATAAAATAAAATCAGGCAGAAATAAAAAAAGAACAAATTGATAAGAAGTAACATCTTAGACATCTTAGAATTTTAAAAATTTTTCATTGAAATTTGTTTCAAAACTCAAAAGATGAGATAATATCTAGACAGGACATAATTCACCAAAAGATAATATTATGGAAATTACTTTTAATACATCATAGACAGACAAAAAAGACTTCAAAATCATAAAGAATAGAACAAGGGTCTTCAACATATGTCTAATAAGCATTTAAGAAGAAGGAAATAATAGAAAAACAATACTTAAAGAAATATACTTAAGAATTTTCCAAAATTGAAAAAATACTTGAATCCTAGGATAAATAAAAATAATCCCATGCCTAAGCAAGTAATAGGAAAACTGCAGAATATCAAAGATAAAAATAAAATCTTAAAAGATACCAGAGAGAGGGGCCGCCCAGTGGCGCAGCGGTTTAGTTCACGTTTGGCAGCCTGGGGTTCGCGGGTTCGGATCCCAGGCGCCCGCCGACGCACTGCTTGTCAGCCATGCGGTGGCGGCATCCCATATAAAGTGGAGGAAGATGGGCACGATGTTAGCCCAGGGCCAGTCTTCCTCAGCAAAAAGAGGAGGATTAGCAATGGATGTTAGCTCAGGGCTGGTCTTCCTCACAAAAAAAAAAAAAAAAAAAGATACCAGAGAGAAAAGACAACCAACCAACAAAAGAACAATAAGACAGTAGCTTTCCCTTCAGTGACAATATATGCCCAAACACAAGGACATTTCTCAAATTTCTGAAGGGAAATCAGTCAACCTGCAGTTTTATACCCAGCTAAACTATCACAACCAATACAATAAAGACATCAAAGACTGAGAGAGTTTACCACTCACAGACTCTCACGAAAAGATAACTATTAAAGTGTATACATTTCCTCCACAACAGTCTTCTTTAGATCTTCACTCCCCTTTTCCTTTCCCATTATTTTTGAAACATATCGTCTATCAAGTAAAGAATTCTCTCTCCAAACCCTCAATATATTTACCTTCTTTTCCTTTTCCTGAATCCCTCTAGATAACTACCAGTCCTGTATGAATACACATTGTTTGTCTCTGTTCCAGAGCCCAGACTACATGGTACTGTTGAAAATAATAATAATTGAAAGAAAACAGAAGAAAAGAAATCAGCTAATTGAGCCATCTAAGTTACACACAACCAGGGTCTTCAGTCTGCTTGATACTTTGTTTACTTACACCCAGTAATCTCCACTTTACATTCTTCATGTTAATTACTCCAACCTTCTTGTCTTCTCCTCAAGCCCTTCATTTTTACTTTCCTCACTGTTAGCAAAATTGCTCTCACTTCTCAGGGGGAACAAAAAACCATATAAGCCACCTCAACTTATCTATTTCTGTGAGACCAAAATCAAAATGAATACAATTGAAAGGGTGTCTATTATTGAAGTAATTGAAACTGTTTAATCCCTTAGCAGAAAAGTGTTTATAATTTCATGTGTGCTCTATGCCATCACCATCATCACATATAAAAATAACTGTAGCAACAATACTGTACTTTTATCTAGAAACAGAGAACTTTCACAAATATTCTCACTCTTTGAAGTTGTTTTATTATCTCCAGTCATCATACAGGAAGTGATTTACCCAAAACCACAGTTATTTATATGCAGAGCTGAGACTGGAAGCTATGTCCTCCACTTCCAAATCCAGTCCTTTACTCTACACTGCCCTTGTATGCCAAGATACTACTGTTTTATCGAACTCTCTCATGACAGAAGAGCCCTGCAGGTAGTGTATGTAAAGTTTCCTATTTAAAAAATCTTATTAGAGGAACTATTACATTAATGTACTAACTATTTCTCTTAATAAAAATATCAGTCAGATGAAAAAATACAGGTAAAGAGCTATTTATCAGCTGTATTACATATTTGGCTACCCTTTTCACCCCAGTGAAGCCCTTCCTCCTATTCAATATCACTTGTCATCTTTGATCCCAACAGCTCTGCTTGCTCATTTACAAGAAAGCATCTTCAGGTCTACTAATGAAATGCAGAAACTCTTTTCTCTGAACTTCAGTCACAAGCTGTACTTGATCCTGCTAGCAAGAACACTTAATGTTGATACACTCTAAGCAAACATACCATTTTTATTATCTCCTGCTGTAAATAAACAGAAAATTAAAACTCTTCAGGCTAGATTCCATCCCTGGATTCTTGACTCCCACTGAAATCAATGAGAGCAGTATGTGCATTCATGAAAGAATTTAGCTTTTTAAATTTAGAGGGAATAGAGAGAATTCAGAAAAGGACTTTTTGAGCAAAATGGAAAGCAATAATTTGTTCAATTGGTTATACTTTTTCAGCAAAAAACTTTCATGATTTATAAAGTTGTTAGTCCACTTCTATTGTGATAAACAACTGGAAAAGTAGAATTAGGAACAAAACAATATGCTGAATTATGAGAAACAGGATTGCACTGGGAGAAAAGGATGGGGCTTTGCAGTTATAAAAACGTGGCTACAAATTCTAGATATGAAATTATCAGCTATGTGTCCTTAAGCCATAATCAAAATAAGTATGTAATCCTTTAATGAGTATGTTCTATGGGACAGTCATGGGCTAAATACTTCATCAAAACCCATCAAGAAGTCAAAATATAATTGAAATCAACTTTTCTGATTTTGCAGCATATCTGACACTGGCGTATGGTTCCAGCATTCCAGTGTCCTGCACTTAGTTGTAAGTCAGTACTACTATTAGTCTCACTGACGAAAACTGAGGCATAGTGAGGTTACATTGCTCAAGATAATACAGAATGTGGTAGAGAGAGGATTCAGACCCAAGCAGTTAGCCCCAACTCCTGGTCTTAACCCAGAGTTTGAAGACTGGTGGCCCAGGTGCCAAACCTGACCCACAGCATGTTTCATTATGCCTAAACAGTGTTTTTAAAATTAAAACATTTCACTGAAAGCCTGGACTTCTGGTTTGTGAAAAATTGGAAAGTCAAGCAACAGTGAGCTGACACTTGAGCATGGCACTGGTTGGCTGGGGCCAAGTAGCAGCTGCCCCTTTAGACAAAGCATGTGCTCATTGATCGCCACCACTCCACATTGTATTACACGCACCAGCTTCATTCACTGACATCACCTGCTAGACTCCTGCAGGCGTCGGTGGCTGAAACTCTGTACACTCCTTCCAAGCAAGGTGCATCATCTCTGAGTCTCATTGCCACAGTTTTATGAAATGGGAATATTAAGGCCTACCACACACTGCTATGAGGAACAAGTTCAACAACGTACATAAAGAATTGGGTAAATACTAGGCATTTAATAAACAGTAACAATTATCATCATTGTTTTTATTAATAAAAGCATGAAAACTAAGTAAATTTTTCAACCAAGGAATCAACTTTAGGCATCTTTCAGAGATTTATTTATACTAATAGCAGTCAATTAATTTAAGTTGAAAATGTGCTGATCTTTGAAACAAACATTTTCTAAAACTACCTTGCTACCAAACAAACAAACAAAAACCAAGCAAACAAAAAACCCCGGACATTTATTGAGTATGTTCTAGGCGCAAAGTACCTTATGACGTAGTCAGTATCCCCAAAGAGTTCTCAAACTAGAAGGCAGAGGCAGACAAGAAGGACTGCAATTTTGTCTCAGGTCATTCTGGTAGCCAAAGCTAAGAGAGAAGAATAATCCATTATAAGATTCAAAGTGCCCATAACATTACAAACACATGAGTGGCTCAGGAAGAAGCACAGGTTTCCTGATACTAAGATCTGAAAGAAAGAAATTACCACAATCAGGCTTTTGATAAGAACTGGATATTGGAGAGTTTGCATTTATGGTTTCTGGCAGAACCTCGGATTTCTATGTCAGGGGTCAGCAAACGCTTTCTGCAAAGGCCCAGATAATAAATATTTTAGTCTTTGTGGGCCTTATGGTTTCTCTTGCAACTACTCAAATATGCCATTACAACGTGAAAGCAGTCATAGACAATATGCAAACAAATGGCATGGCTGCGTTCCAATAAAACTTTATTTATAAAAACAAGCAGCAGGGTGGATTTGGCCTATACAGTCACATCAGTGATAAATAAAAGCTGTTTTTCAGATGGTTGATTGTTTCATGAAGGTAACCGCCTACTCCTCATGGCTTGGAGCAGAGTGGAAGAAGTGGATCAAAATTCCTATAAGCCTTAGATAGTGGTACTTCTTACATTGTGTAAATATACTAGCTATTACCTATGACCTTACAAGAAGGAGTGACTGAGATTGAGGAGCTCACAGCTCAGACATGACAATGCAGCTTCCAAAGAGGACTATGAGAGAGATTAATAAGGTGTGCCCTAAACTGGCAGAGGGTCACTAGAAGGGGAGTTCACAATTTTCCAGAACATTTTCCAAAATGTTCTGAGGAAATCAGAGACATTAAGCAGCAAAGATTGTCGTTGTTTTGTTTTTATATTGGGCAGTGACTAAAAATGCCCTTCATTTCTATGCTCAATCCCTCTTCTTAAGAGTCAAGAGTTTGGTAATTTCAGAATGCCATACTAATCCATCTCAATCCAAAAGAATCATCTTCTCTAGTCTTTTTGTCAAATAAAAACTCAAGAGCACTATATATGAAAGTGATAATTCCAGTGCCATGCATTTAGCAGTCACTTAGAAAAAATTTGATGAATTTGAATTTGTATTTCCATAGAGAAGCAAAATTAATTTCAGCTCAACAAAATTACTGAAGTGTGCAGAGAATGAAGTAATTAATTGAATTTGGAGAGGTCAGGGGAGGCTTCACTGAGGAGGTTTCATTTGAACTCAGTCTTAATGTAATTAGATGTGCATCAAATAGGCAAAGAGAGTAGGAGTTAGTGAGGGGCAAGAGGACACTACTGGCAGAAGAAACAGCATGAGCAAAGGCATATGGTATAAGGGAGCATGGAAGTTTCTAGAATGGAAAGCACTTTGTTTCGGCATGTGAGGCAGTTAGTTTTGATATGAAGCCATGGGAGATGAAGTTGGAGAGGTCAGAAGGACATTATTCAGTTAAAAGGAATGTTGTGACAGAATAAGACCAAGAATGGGGGCCACCATCTCTGAGCTAAGAGTATGTGTAGACTCCTCCAGAGAAATAAATCAGACAATGATCAAAGTGCCTGCCCTTGTCTGGAGCCCTGAGAAACAGAGACTGGATCAGCAGCAGGGTCTATAGCACCCACAACATCAGTGGGGCAGCTCTGAGAAGGATGAAGTTTCCTAAATCACATGAAAGGATGACCTGCAAAGTAAAGAAGGAAACAAGTCAGTGTTCTCCTGGCACCGAAGATCTTAGTCACAGCATCTTTCAGGAAGCCATTCAGGTGGAAGCCCTCAGGCTCCCTGTCCTCTTGAACCCTCGCCAGGTTTGGGAGTGAATTGCAGTAAATTGCACTTTTTTTGCCCCGAATGAAAAGGAGGGGGGAGTGGTAAGAAAAAATAAAAGTCTCCCTTTGTTTTCTTCACTTCCCTACTGGGTTCTCAGTTCATTAGGAATTGGTTACAGTTGCTGGAGCTTCCCTGAAGTGGGCTGCCGTGGCTTTTGCTGCCAGCCTCTACTGTAACACAAGCAGCCTGCAGCCACACTCTGTACTCAGCTTCTATTCATGCTAGGAAGGCCTCCTAGCCTTCGGAAAACTCACGTCGCTGCCTGATCCAAATCAGAAGATCTGCCTTTTAAAAAATGCTAAGACTTTCAGACAATAATCACTCTACCACTTGAAAACATAATGCTCGTGTTTCATTGTGATCTCTTCATTGGTTCCTAGACCTCAAGCTCCACAGGGAATGTCACAAATTCACATGTTATCTCTGAAAAATAGATACAGCACTTGCGGCTCTGATTTACCTAAAAAGGGGTATAAGGAAAAAAAAAAGAAAAACAACACATTCATGTAGCAAGACAGCTTCCTGTAAGTGACACGTATGAGAAAGCTTAAACTGTAAGTTATCCTAGAAGGAGGGTGAACATTTTGTATTAACAATTTGCTTTCCAGATCTTTTATTTTATTTTATTTTTTGCAAGGAGCTTTAGAATAATTTTCACCTCTTCTTTTTTATCATAAAGCTTGTAAATTGGTAAAGTAGCACATAAAGTACTGGTGGGTATAATGACCCACCACTCTTACCCCAAACTTTGCCCTATCCATCTCCTTCCATCTGGCCGTTCCTGAGTTATATCCTTTTATAATAAACTGGTAATCTAATAAGTAAAATGTTTCTTAGAGTTCTCTGAGCTGCTCTAGCAAATTAATCAAACCCTAGGAGGGGGTTGTTTGAACTTCTGATTTATAGCCAGTCTGACCTTACAACTAGTGTCTGAAGTTGGGGTTGGGGGTGTTGGTGAAGGACTGAGTCTTTAAACTATCGGATCTGACACAATCTCCAGATAGATAGTGTCAGAATTGAGTTGAATTGTAGGACACCCATCTGGTGTCCAAGAATAGCTTGACAGTATGGGGAAAACCCCACACGCACACATCAGAATTGATGACCAGAACTCTTTAGGCCTCCATACAAATCTGGTGATGGATTTCAGAGCACAGTAGCTGGGGCCAGATGATCACACTCTCTGCTAAAGGGAATCGTAAAGATATACCCTCAGAGCCACCACCCACTGCATAGGAAAGCACTTTGCACATAATTGGCATATGGAAGTCAATCAATAAATGTACTTTTTCCCCTTAGATGTCAGACATTTTGTTCACAGGCTGAATGAAGAGTATAGTCTTCATGGTTTCAATCAAATTTGACATGTAAGTTGACCTTCAGTTGACAGAATGCTGTATACAAATTGGTAACATCTCATTCAAATTTGGCAAAAGGACGTTTTTCATCATAAACATTGAGGAGAGAAGAGGATGAAAGGTTAGCACTCTTCCAGCAAACACAGGTTCTCCATCCCCACTCACCATCAAGAGCAGAGTTCCCAGGATAACGATGTCATGCCTGGATTTACAGGTCAGGAGACAAAATGTGTCCAGCCAATTTACACAAGTTTACATCATGAACAACATGCTTTCAAGTAATAAATTCCTATTCTTGCTAAATCATTTCATTCCCTGACATCCAGTAAAATCATCTGTGGCTTCATCCTCTAAGTTACTGTAGCTTCCAACACAGGAGACCTCAACCTTCGGCCTTCCTTTCTTATTGATCGAAGTTTTTCTGTGAAAACAGGAGTTACCCTTTTGTATCTACATAGCTTTCTAGTGCTCATACAAACATCTTTATGCAGGAGTGTAAGGTAATGCTTATCTGTGCACAGACCTGGTTTCGGGTATCCAGGAGTCCTGTGCAAGGCTCCTATTAGTTTTTTGACCTTGGGAACAATACTTAACCTCTGTGAATCTCAATTTCTTCCTCCACAAAATTGAAATAATAGTATCTTACCTTGAAAAGCTGTTGTGAGGTTTAGAGATGATATATGCAATTACACAGTATAGTGCTCAATGCATAATAGGTGCTCAATAAATTATAACTAATAATATCTTTCCTAGCTTCTTAACCATAGGAAAATATACAGAAAGTTGTTCTTATATACATTATATGATACCATATAACTTATCCAAAAAAACCCACTGCAACAGTAAACTCCTGTAATAAGTAACGCCATTACAGCTGCTTAGTTAGCATATGATAATGGGTTGACATATAGCTCAATATGATGAATGTAAAATTTAAAAATAATGATAAATAAACCTCATAAAGCTGGGAGTAGCGTTGTCCTCTGTCAGATTCAGCCTCATGGTACACACTTAACTGAATTGTACGTGTAAAATTAGAAGGTAAATGCTACCAAATATTTGCTACCAGCTGCTTCATTGCATCTTCCAGATCAAAGCACTGCTAATCTTTACAAACCAGGAGCAGAGCATCAGCATTAGATATTTTTCCTACGTCTTCTTTAATATTTCCTTAGTCTATTTCATACTTCGATTTTGCATGCCTGAGTCGAAGTATACACTCCTTTTCAACCAAATTGACTTATTCTTTCCCCTAGGAAACAGGGCCTTCTCTGAAATATATGGATCCTCTCCTGCCAAGAAGAGAAAAGTCTTCCTATCTTAATCAGGTCAAGGCCCCTCCTTGCTAGGCCCAGAGGTTACTCAGCAGTAGCTGGTACAGAGAATAATTCCCTCTCTGCAACTGTCTGTTACCATGGAGACATGCTAATTAGTGGATGATGAGAAAGCAGAGAAGTTCAGGGTCTATAAAACCATGAGAAAGAAAGGGGAAATGAATGGAAAAATATGGACGAAGAGAAATTAGGGAATTTTATGGGGCAAATTGTAGGTAAAGAAGTCCTAGAATGATAGGTTCATAATGAAGAAGTGGAAGAGAGTTATGAGGAGAAAATATCAATGACAAAGACTCATAGATTGTGATTTTGAAGAAATGAAGAGTAGAGACTGTAGCTAAGAGAAGAAATGAAAAATTCCAGTTGTGCCAAGTGCAAAGTCACAAGATCACAGAATGTTAAAGACCTGAATTTTACAAGTGTTGAACGACAGGGTTATTTTTTTCTAAAGGGAAAGAAATGTGACATTCATGGCAATCAAAATAGATTGCAAATCTCTGAAGACATTCCTCTGCTATAACTTGAATTCACATTTGCCAACCCATCATAATTTGCTCGGTGGAGTGTCAACGTGCCAATGAGTGTGATTTCTGTCCAATTCTCTAAGCCAGATATGCCCTTGGATTTCTATATCCAGACCTCTAAGAAATAACAGTACAGAAAAGGAACATGGCTGAGAATTTCAGGAGCTATGTTTTAAAAAAATAATATAAAGATAAAACTGCTATACTTAAAGACATATGAGTACTTACGTACCTTGGGCATTTTGAAAACTTGACTATGTGATAATGTTTATCTTCTGAAGAGACAATTTCATATTATATTAACATAAATATTTTCTATTTTGTTTATTTTATATACATTATTTATTCTACATTATTGCTGTACTACACCTGATCTGTTAACACATTTTGAAAGAGAGATATTTTATGTAAATATAAAGATGTTGATATTCTAACAAGCAGAATAAGCAAGGCACCTGTGAAGGCCAAGGTATTACGACCAGAACCAACCCAGACATGAAGGAAGAGAACTGACCCACTGTGTTTGCTGGAGGAGGGTCATGTACTTAGGTGAGTCTCAAGTGCAAAGTTATTCTCCTCTGCCCTTGTGTATGAATGAATTCACAGCATTCCGGACCTTGGAAATTTCCCCCATCCTTGGATTTCCCTACCTTCTGCTTTCTACAAGAACCATCTACCCACACCGTCTTCCACCTTACAGATTCCCTCTCATCCTTCAAAGCCAACCAAATGCCATCTCCCCAGCAGATGCCTGCCTAGACCTTCACAAATAGTTAGCAGTCAGTGTATGTCTGAATGAACCTCAAGCACCTTTTCCCTGCTTCTCTTATGGAGTTTAACTCCTGACATTTTGCTTTGTTTAAATAACTGTCTATCCCAGATTGTAAGCTCCTCAAGGACAGAGGCTGTATTTCATGGACCATTATATTCTCCAATATCCCCAGCACTAAGCACAGTGCTTAGAATATAGCAAGTGTTTAAATATTTATTGGATGAGTATTTATAGTAAATTATAACCAATAACTAATTTGTATAGTGATTTAAATTTTACAAAGGGCTTTTGTGGTACTAGAGTGTAAGCTCCTTAAATGCCCAGGCCTCTTTTGCTCGCCTCTATCTTTACGACATTGATTCAACAGGTAGTCAATTAAAATTTGTTAAATGAGTATCCAGCTCCAGAATTATCCAGAGACCCTGCCTTCCTTTCAAAACTAATAGTTCCTCAGCAATGTGATAATGCCTAAAAATGTCTTTCTTCTGTCAACAGAGATCAAACTTAGCCAATGCACGTGTATTAAAAGGTAACCGTTCCTAGTCAGTGAATTTTCCCCTGGAACTGACAAATGCCAAAAGTGAATGTTCTAGAAGCTGTGAAGGGTTCCTCAAACAGCTCAGGCTCTAATCAGTTGGATGGGCAGTTAGTCCAGAACCAATTCCAGGTTCCAACACCAGGGGGAGCCAGCTTCAGGGTGAGGTCAGGTGGGGTGGAGCCCACCTGACCCATGAGGAAGCAAGAACATTGACCCTCTACAGCCTGTTGACTTCATTCTCTATCACTCTGCTTTCTCTAGAGTCTTTTAATCATGTTATTGAAAATCACCATGTCAATGAATATTACATTTTCAATTTTGAAAAGCACCGTTTGAGGGAGGGAGCATCATGGGCTCTGAGATCAACTGCCCTTCCTGCTTTACTCCCAACCATACTTGCTAGTTAGCCAAATGTGTGAAGGAAGTATTTGGATTTACAGGCATGACATACATAAATCCAAATCACTCTTTAACTCCAAAATATCTCCCCCATCAATCCTGCAGGTGTATCTAAACTCCCACAATACTAATTATTGTAGGGGAAGAATTTGATGACTCACTTTTTTTTTCTTTTTAAATCATCTTGGCTCCCACCATCTAAGAATACTGAGAATGGGACACATGGTAGATCCATAGGGATGGGGCAGAGGGAAAGAGGTGGCATATCAGGCCATGGGAAGGAGCAAAGGATGAGCAGTGATGCTTTAGCAGAAGATTCCAAGCAACTGGTAAACAGCTTGGGAATACTAAGTAACTGAGGACCATAAGGTAGGGCAGATGAAAGGAAGGGAGCCAGTAAAGGAAGATGGAAAAAGCTGAATACAAACTCATTTATCAGAGTTTTGACTCAGGACAACCATGGCAAAAATCAAAACTAGGTCATCTTGCTCTAGGCCATTACACATAAATATGGCATGGCCCTTTGTGTGCTGCAGAGCCACACATCAGACCATCTTCTGTTACCAAAACATATGCTAATTATATCTTTGTAAATGTGGTGTGTGTGTATATATATATTTTTTAATGTGCCCAATTGGTGATAAACCTAGGGATCTTCATAAAGGGATGTCATTAAGTAGAATTTTAAATGAAAAAGATTCTATAAACTTATAAATTTCATTCCCATGCATTTAGTTTGTTTCACATCTATAATCGCTCCTCTAATTTTGGCCAGACACTTTAGAAGTTTATTTGGTCACAAATGTACTCTCCCAAATGAGAGAACACAAGTAGACAGGGTGACTTCCTTACCTCGAAGCATAAAACCCTGGATTATCATGATCACAACAGCATCATCACCACATATGTCAGGCAGCACACTTACTATCTGGTTATGAAGAAACCAGTTTATGAAAACATCTAGGTATGACACAATTATTACTTTAACTCAACACAAAAAATTTTTGCCAATTTTCAAGACTCCACTTCTCAGACCAACAGGACACTTATATTTAAGAGGTACCATATATTTTTCTAGATAAAGAAATATCATTAGTACCATTTAGTCTTAATATTGCAAGTGGATTTACTTAGTGAATATAATCTACACAGACCTATGTCTGGAACTTAAGTTATAATTTAGTTTGTAATCACAGAAATTATAATTTAGAAAGTATCCAAGAGTATTATGAAGCAATTGAACCAGTTAGTTTATCTGTTCTGAGTCTCTCTGCCATAAGCATTCAGAATCCCAAATCCCTCCATCACACATAGAACGCTGCTTCTACTTATGCTTGCAGACTGTCTGTGGACAGTCGGGACCTGTGAAATAACGCTGCTCTCTGTGGCATTGGTGCCTTCTCTCCACTCTCAGTGCCTCTCAGTGGTTTCTGAAACTCTTCCAGTCTTTTCAGTTTTTCAGTTCCCATATTGCATTTTTGAATAACAGAAATATCACACAGCAAAAAATGAAAATTCTGCCAACACACCAAGTCCTTCTGTCTTAGTCTGTTTGCGCTGCTATAACAAAATACCACAGACTTGGTGGCTTATAAACAACAGGAAAAATTTCTCACAGTTTTGAGGGTTCAAAGTCTGAGATCAGGGTGCCAGGATGGTCAGATGAGGGCTGTCTTCCAAATCGCAGACTGCTTGTGTTCTCACATGATGGAAGGGGCTAGGGAGCTCTGTTGAGCTTCTTTGATAAAAGCACTAATCCCATTTATGAGGGTCCTATCCTCATGACCTAATCACCCCCCAAAGGCCCCACCTCCTATTACCATCACACTGGACGTTAGGATTCCAACATGTGAATTTCAGGGAGCCACAACCATTCAGATCATAGCACCTTCCATCACACCAAAAGATAGGATCCCACTTCTGAGCGACCCAATTGAGTGAAGAAAGGGAGAGAAATCAATAATAAATTTCAAAGTGCAAAAATATAAGCTGGAAAATAAATGACTAAGTAAGAGCAGGGAATAAATGATCAGAGGCTCACAGTGAGTAATAAACTAGCAGCAAGTTAATAACATGACACTGTAATATTTACAAAACAATTCAACTAGTGGGATGCACAAAAGCAATCACTTTCTCCATATTAATCAGTTCTAGTAAAACCTTTATCAAGATGCACTGCCCTATATTAGGATCTGACCTGGAGAATTCAGGGCAGGTTCAGAACACCGACACCACGATGATTAAAGTCCTGGGGAAAGCTTGGAGGAGGTTTAATTATTGTCTTCAGGTGTGTGAGGGGCTCCCACACAGAGTAAAGTGGCCATGGAAGAATGGAATCAAAGCCACGTGTAAGACATAAGGCATTGGGTTCATAAGGCACAGCATAAGGCATTGGAGTCAGACATTTTCTGGCTTTGAGTCAGACTGAATAATTGATTCAAATGACGAACTAGATTAAGGACTCACTTGCAAAGATCTTTCAAAATAAGACAGTTTTCCATCTCTCTGTAACTAAGAATGGGTAAGATGATTTCTCTAGTTCTCTAGTTCAGTCAATTCTTGATTATCTGTGATTCTATACTGATTTATCAACTATTCAAACAATTTAGAGAAAAGCAATTTTTTTCCTGGTAAATATCAGATACCCAATATCATATCTTGGCATTGGGAGCTCTTCAATTGAAATTTTATTATCAACAATTCTAAAATGCATTTTTAATTTCGTTAGGCCAATAAGAACTTAAAGTTGATTCTGAATTAAGAAAATACACACGTTTAAAGAAAGTCAGTCAGACTTTCTGTGTTCTGATTCCAATGATATTTCTCTCTCCCAACCCTGATGAATCACTTTAAACCAGTGAAATGGAGTAATTTCATAATGGCACAAACAGGGCACAGCTGAAAAAAAAAATGTGAAATAACTGGATGTCACCTGGAGCCTTTCCGATGGAATTTTTTGAATCTTTTATTTTTCCATTGTCAAGGGCAAAGGCCTCAAGAAGATGAACTCCTGTTACCTTGTTTTTCCCTCCCCAACATCTAACAAGCATTTCTACTGTGGGTTTTTTTTTCCTCAAAAGAAGTAAAAAAGAGAATGTATGCAGTTTATTGGGATAGCTCTAAAAGAGAACTATATATTTTTCTTTTCAGTGTTGACAACAAATTAATTTTTGATGTTTCCAAATTTCTTAATGCTTATACTTGTTAACAAAATTACAATGTGAAAATAGTTTTAAAAGAGAATAGACAAAGAAAATCTGATTCTACAAAGATAAACTTTTTTTCCTGGAAGACGGAAACTAGATTACATTTAGAACCCCTGAGAAAAATACTCAAGGAAAGACCAAATGAATACAAGACAGCTAAGAAATAGTACAAAAAGATAGAGGAAAAGAGAGACTTTTAAACATTGCTGCAAATAGTTTGATCATTTTTCCCATTTGCTTAGCTAATCAGTAATGAGGAAGTACATGACATATTTTACATGAAAATTTGAGGCCTTTGAGTGCAAATCTTGAAAGTTTTGTAGTAATTCCTTATAAATGTTACTCTTGAAAAATGGTTTTTAAAATCTAGTTGTTAAGCATTCTCTAGAGTTAACTGTCTTATATTCCTCTAACACCTTAGACTTATTCTAGACTTATTCCACCAGTGTCAAATAAAAGGTTACTTTTCCCAATGTTAACATATTAAACACACCAGGTAACTGGTAATGTTTTCTGCTTATAAACCTCAAGGGCATAAAGGTTACAAATGGTAGAATTCAAATAAATCTACAAAATTTTATGAACAGGAAACCCCACTTTTATGGTTGTATATATGCCCTTAGATATTTTTCCTCAATAAAAATACTTTTCTATAACTGTATCTATAAAGACACCATAACGACGTGTGGGATGGCATTTAACTAAATTATACAAGCTTCTGAATTACTATTGCCACTATTTTTTTCTTAAATGGGTATTTATACGCTCTTATAGGTTTAGCCTATAGAGTTTATATGTGGTTAGTGCTCAATAAAGATCAGTGATTTATTTGGGAAGAGGGAGGTATCTTGATCTATACAATCTCTCCATTTTGCTTTGCTTGCTAAATTCAGACAGGTGCAAGAAATTTAAATCTTTTACTCTTTGAAAGACACTGTTTACAAAATGATGACATAAGCCCCACACTGGGAAATATTATTTGCAAAACATATATCTGATAAAGGACTTGCATCCAAAACAAATAAAAAACTCTCAGGACTCAATAAGAAGACATACAGCTCAATTTTTTTTTAATGGAAAAAGATTTGAACAAATAACTTACCAAAGAGGATTTACGAATGGTAAACAAACACACGAAAAAAAATGCTCAACACTTAGTCATTAGAGAAATTCAAATTAAAACTTCCATGAGATATCTCTATAAACCAACCAGAATGGCAAAACACTTAGTCATTAGAGAAATTCAAATTAAAACTTCCACGAGATATCTCTATAAACCAACCAGAATGGCAAAAATTTTAAAACTGACAATACCAAGTGTTGATGAGAATGCAGAGCAACTCTCATCTACTGTTACTGGAAGGTAAAATGTCTCAACCACTTTGGAAAATAGTTTGGCAGTCATCAAGTTAAACATACATTTATTATTTAACCTATGAATCCCATTTCTAGGTATTTGCCCAAGAGAAATGAAAAGATATATCCATACAAACATGCATAGGCTAATTTTTATAGCAGCATTATTCATGATTGTTAAAAACCGGAAACAACCCAAATGTCCATGAATTGATGAATTGATAAAAACTGTGATACAACCATACAATGGAATATTAGTCAGAAAATGAAAAAGAACAAACCATTAATACATGCAACAACATGCATGAATCTTAGACGCAATATGCTAAGTGAAAGAAGTCAGATACAAAAAAGCTATAATATGATTCAATTTATATGACATTCTGAAAAAGGCAAAATTATAGGGACAGAAAACAGATCTGGTGGTTGTTAAGGGCTGGGAGGAAGAAAGAGGATTGATTACATAGCCCCACGGAAGAGGCTTTAAGGGTAATGGAAAGATTCTATATCAAAATTGTGATGGAGGTTATATGTCTGTATACTTTTTTCAAAACTTGAGAAATTATAAATTTTAAAAGGGCAATTTTTACTTTATGTAAATTATACCTCAATAGACCTGATTGCAAAAAGCATATATGTACGGGGGGTGGGGGGTTGTACATCCTGTACACACACACACACACACACACACACACACACATAAAATGATGACCAAGTAGCTTGCCTCTCAATGATGATGAGAACTGGTGGGAAGGATTAGGTCATGTGCCACAGTTGCTTTCCATGCCACTCGTTGACTCTATGCCGTTGCAGCATTTTCAAAAGAACCACTACCACCCACAACCGCCATGAATCAGCACTGCCCCGTCTCCAGCCCCAGTCAAACAACCAAGCTTTTCACATTTTATTTGGTTTGACTTTTTGCTTTTTTTCCCTTTAAGTGTTAAATTGTCAAGTTGGTGATCCAACCACCCCCATCTGTCCTAACATGTTTCGCAGGATCTTAAACTTAACCAGAGTTATTCTCAAAAGAGCGATAATGGAAATGTGATGGGCAGATGGCAGTGCACAAGGGCAGAATAAAGCTTTTACTTAAACGGAACCTACCTACCACAGGAGGAACCCCAATATCACCACAGCAGGCCCACAGCAGTGATGGCTGTGGAAAAAATACTATCAGGAGGATTCATTTCCACCTTACTTTAGACCTTTCGCTGTAATTCATTATATAAAAATCTCTTTTTTTTCTTGACCGTTAATACTGATAATTATATCTGTATTTCTTAAGAATATTATGAGTTGCCATTTCTGCATAGTAGCAGATTGAATTTATTCACCTTACGGATATATTATTATCACAGATAATAACTGCAGCATGATAATTATCATTAATTATTCATTTGGATTAAGAGGCAAATAGGCTTGTATTCAAGGGTCTTCCAGAATACCGTTCATTGTTCCCGAGCCTTGTGTGCCAGTGTGGCTAATTCATACTCTTTCCTGAGCCACTGTTGACATCTGACGGGCCCCATATGTATTGATTTGAAAATATAATAAAGGAAAAAGTGCACCACTTCAGGAAGAAGTCACTAAAATAGACATATGGTTTCTTCTTTGCCCTTTAAGTGAGGATATGCAATTGTCTGTTGAAACCAGGCTGCTGTGAGCATTGTTTCGGTAGATGCGTATGTATTCCCTTTCTTTGCATCCTTGCTTCAGACTATTTAAGCTCATATAAGCCTGTATATTTACATAATAGCTTTTTGCAAAAATAATAATGTGGTAAGTCACATACTTTATCCTTCATTGAACAAAATGTTTTAGCAGGGTTGTTCATGCTTCCGTTTGAAGCCGACTGAAGTTTAATATGCAAAAAAAGAGCCTCTGCAAAGTTTAGAAGATCTGTAGAGAAAGCAAGAAGGGAGAGGAGACGGAAAAAGAAAAGAGGACGATACATCTTATAAACATAAATGCTTTTTGGTGAATTTTTAGCTAACATATGCCAAAATTGAGACATGTATATATTTGCAGAATCTTTTCTTTTGTTTCTTCTCTTGGTCTTAGTCCTTATTTTTTTTGTAACCTGTCATTCATATTTACACTTTTAAAGTAGATATCAAATGATAGTTTGGAGGCTATGCCAGTAGAGCTAATATTTAACATGGGATGCAGTTCTCATGTGTCCTTGACGTAGTTAGGACTGCCTTTTGAAATGACAGCAGAGTGTTTTTGCTTTGTCTTTATTGGTTATGCAAGAGAGGGGCTAACACACTTTGCTAAATGTTGCTTTTTAAAGAGTCTTGTGCTTACATTTGTCAAAATACTTGCGTGCCACCATTCATTTTCTCCTCGTGACATTCCACTGCGGCCCTAGACGGCAGCTAGTCTTATTCCCATTCATAGATGAGGAAATTGAGGAACCAGAAGATTCAGTGGTGTTTAATTAGGAGCACACAGTGGTGGAACCAAATCAGAAACCCATGTCTCCTGAATCTTAGCTCCTCTTTCTGCACCTCTCTGAGCACGGCTGTGAATTGTCTGACATGGATGATGAAGAAACATGGGGAAGAACTTTGAAAACTCTGCCAGATGGAACTGCTCCGAATTTCAGAGCATGAAGGGACCTCAGGAGTGGTGGCTGTGAGGCTCTGCAGGTGTTACTGAATGTAGCTGCCATCGGTGCTGACACTAGGCCCTAAATATTGACCCCCCACCCCTATTTTTCACACTAATAAATTCAAGTGTGGTCATTCAAGTCGGACAGAGAGGCGATGGTCAGAGACAACTTTGTAAGCAGTATACTCACACTATTGTAATGCAGCTGTACTCTTGAGTATAAATCTTATTTTTAATCTATCATACTTTAATTATAATTATTAGTACTTACTAAACACTCTATGCTAAAAACTGCACTAAGCAAAATTCATATATTATCTGCAGAGAAAATAGGTGTCCAAGTGGCTTTCTCTTACTCAGGAGTTGGTTAGGAAGAAGTCTCAATCTATGAGAAATTAGTTTCTTTGACAATTAACAAAGTAGGAGAAGCCTTTAAAACATTTCTTCTTGGGGATTTGGACTTTAAATTTACTGGTCCATCTACTCATCCTGCAAGTATTTACTGAGTACCCACTGTGGTACCAGGCTCTATTCCAGGTACCAGGGATACAACTGAATAAGAAAAAGCTGATAAGTCTTAGTCCATTTGAGCTGCTATAACAAAATTCCATAGACTGGGTGGCTGACAAACAACAGAAATTTATTCCTCACTGTTATGGAGTCTGGGAAGTCCAAGATCAAGGCACCAGCAGATCTGGTGTCTGGTGAGAGCCCACTTCCTGGTTCATATACAGCTGTCTTCTCACTGTGTCCTCACATGGCAGAATAGATGAGGGAACGCTCCAGGGTCTCTTTTATAAGGGCACTAATCTCATTCATGAGGGCTCCACCCTCATCTCCCAACCACCTCTCAAAGGCCCCACCTCCAAATACCATCACACTGGGGATTAAGTTTAACATATGAATTTTAAGGGGACATAAACATTCAGTCTATAGCCCTCTGCCCTTGCACAGTGTGCATTTTAGTGGGGGAGACAGATGATACACAATATTTCATATTTCAAAGTAGTGAAAAGTGCTATACAGAAAAATAAGGTAGAGTAAGGCAGTGAAGTTGGACAGGTATAAGTGGGGCAGCTCCTTAAGATGGGGCAAAGAAAGAAGACACAGCTGGGAGATGTGAAATGTGAAATGAGCAGAGATGTTATTGTGGGTAGACTCTGGGTCATCCTGGGCAGAAGGCCAGCAAGTGCAAAGGGATTCACATGAGCGAGGGTTTTCAACAGAAGAATCAGAACCCACAAAGCATCTTGCACCAGATAGAAATGTTCTTGCTGACAATATTTAATTTGTTGTCAGCCTCTCTAATTTCCCTCTGAACATTTTTCTCTCTTGCTCTGAATACGATTCTCTTCTGGCTGAGTCTCTTTGATCTGATTGTTTATGTATTTCTTTTTGGCCATGTTATGTTGACATTTCTGTCAACCCCCTAAAATCAGATTCTAAAAATGGAATATTCTTCTAATAGTCATGATCACTTGAATATAAAATAACCTAGCACATAAAAAGACAGAGCAGTGAATTACTGTTGCTTTACAATTGAATCACAATAAGTTTTGATGGATTGAAGGAAGAGGCCAAATTACATGAATTGTCTCTCTTGATGCTTTCCCTTTTTCTTAAAGGAATACCGACTTTAAATCAATTATATCTACAAAAAAAAGAATAGCTCAGAGCTAGCATTTCTTGAAAGCCCACACTGTGTAAGGGGCTCTACTGAGCACTTCACATGTTATTTCTAATCCTTACAGAAATCCTGTGTGGTAGGTATCATGACGCCTATTTTCAGGGGAGGAAGCTGAGGGTCAGGCGGAATAACCATCCCACAGTTATCCAGTAAGTCTCCCTTGCTCCATAGCTTGTGCTCAACCATCATCTCCTATTCACAGCTAGGAGATGATGAGAGGTTTTAAGCATGGGGGTGACATAGTCAGATTTCTGTTTAAAATCGAGAATTCTGGCATCAGTGTGAAGGGTGGATTGGCAAAGGATGGGCCTGGAGTTGAGAGAAGTGGGAGATAATTTCAGTTCCGGAGAGAGACCTTAAACTAGCAGTATTGTCAGTAGTGCTTACAATAACAATCAGCTACCCTCAGGAGGATGCCTATGGAATCTCTTATCCAAAATCAGGTGAATATGGATAGAAATGCTTATTCAAATAAGCCACAGAATAATAACTTTACCATGTTTTATGTAATCTTACTATAGCAAAAGGACACTGCCCTCTACTGCTTTTTGTCTCATGGTTCTCAATGGTCCAAACTATGCCAGAGAAGGAGGTACTATCGGTGAGTGGGCACAGCCATTCAGAGTTTGAAATGTGCCACTGAATGACCAATAAAGGGGTCCCAACTAAATGGTCAGCTCACCACAGGCACTCGGGAATCTCAACCAGCTCTCCTAAAGCAAATACAGGCTTTAGCTCCCTGCCCGACAGAAGTGATAGAGAGGCTCTGATATGTTTGTACAATTGCACCATTTTCAAACTTTATTGGAAATGTTAGTAACTGTAACTCAGTTCCCTAATCTAAATCGCCATGCAGAATACATTGAATATACTTTTTTTGCCTTGCTCTTATAATTATGAATATAAATGACTTCTGCTTTCTTCATGTAAAAAAGACATTATATACATATAAGTCAAATAGAGTATGAGAGAAATAGATGCAGTGTAATAGTGACAAGGAACCACAATATCTGCATGGAGGTGGATGCAAAATTGCCACTCATTACTCGAATGGGGAGAAAGTTAGTAGGCAATTAGCAACAGCAAATGCCAAGTGGAAGGATAATTTGTAAGATAACAATAAACATAGTCTATACCAATGAGACAGAAAGAAAGAGGAAGCAGAAGTGCCAATAAAACAAGCATAGCAGCCACAGGAAGGACTGCGTTAGCACAATGAGAAAATAAAACGAATCTTCCCCATTCCTCATCATAACTTCCAGCATTTTCAGTGTTTGGCTTGTTCTGGAGTAGCAGCAGCAATAGACAAGTTTAGAAAATTATAGTAATAAAAGCCACATTACGTGAAAAAGCTTGCTTTCAGCCAACCAAACATCACCAGGACCTATTCACTGAGCAAGGCAAGCCCTTCTGAAAAAAAGGAGCTATAAAAACAGAAAGCAATGATTCAGCCCTTGAAAATCAAACAAATAATTATGCAATCAGTGAAGAAGGACCTGAGGGGTCTAAATCAGTGTGCTCAGCTACATCCACACACACAGGAAATAATTACGATGAAGAATTTTTTAAATTAAGAAACACAATGATTGGAAGCATAATCTCAGAACATCTAACATATCAACTAATTTTCAGTATTTACCTGACCTAAAGCATTCTGGACCAATTCTTAGTTTCAGTGATGTTTAGAGAGACTATAATTTTCCTTCATAACCTATTCATTATTCAGAGATGCCTTTTATACATGGATAGATATAACTATTTATGTGGGTCGCATGTACAATGAATGAAGTCTACAAATAATAATATGGATAAACATTTCTTAAGTAATTTAAGAAATTCTTAAATGTGTACTTTGCTACACACTTCATATACATTATCTCCTTTAATCTTCACAGCCCTAGAAGGTGGGTAATGTTATTTCATATCTTGCATATGAGGAAACTAAGCCTTAAGACGTTAATTTCTTGCTCAAAGTGAAGCTGGATTTTAAACTCAGATATGTCAGATTGCTACTCCTGAGCTCAGAACAATAGAGAACAACAACATAAATTATAGTTGAGAAAAGAATTCTGGAAAGTAACAGGAACCCAGGGTCAGACTAAGTTAGAATCCTGGCTCTGTTCATGCCACTCTTTAAAATCATTCAACAGCTAAGTTCACTTAATCTTCACAATAGGCCTGTGAGGGAAGAATGATGATGATGATGATGAAGATGATGGATGGTGTTGATGATAATGATGAGGAAGAGGAGGAGAAGGATGGTGATGGTGGTGTTGATAATGAGGATGTCCATTTTACAGATTAGGAAAAATGAAAGGTTAAGTAAGCTGCTCAGAGTTACCTGGTTAAAAGAAAGGCAAGTTAATCTTGACTAGAAAGTCTGTGATTTTAGCCACTCTACTAAAATCCTGGAACATTCTTTTCCCATCTAAGTACCCATCTAAGTTCACATCTCAGCTGTATTAGTGCTCTATTGCTGCATAACACATTACCACCAAGTTAGCTGTCTAAAGCATATATAGATCATCTCACAATTTCCATGAGTCAGGAGTCTGAGTGCAGCCTAGTGCGTCTTCTGCTCTGCGTGTAACCAGGCTGCAATCTGGGTGTCCGCTGGGCTACATTCCTTTCTGGAGCTCAGGGTTCTCTTCCAAGCTCATGTGGTTGTTGGTAGAATTCAATTCCTACGGTTGTAGGATTGACGTTCCTGCTTTCTGGCTAGCTGTCAGCCAGGGGCCTCTCGGCTTCCAGAGGCCCCCACAGTTCTTTGCCATGTGGCCCACTCACGATCGTCTCACAACGTGGCAGCTTACTTCTTCAAAGCCAGGAGGCAAAACTCTGACTTCTAATCTCTTTTAAAGAGCTCGCCTGATTAGGTTAGCCCACCCAAGATGATTTCCTTTTAATTAACTTAAAGTCAACTGATTAGGAGCCTTAATTATATATGCAAAATTCCTCGACCTTTGCCCTATAATGTAATATAACCGTGGGAGTAATATCCTATGACCTTTGTCATATTCAATGGATTGAAGTATGTTATAGGTCTTTGTTATAGGTCTTATCCTCACTCAAGAGGAGGGGATTATGCAAAGCCATGATTCACTGGGGATCATCTTAGAGTTACACCTATGACATCAGCTTTAACTTTACTTCCTTTAGGAGTTCTTTGCTGTTCCCTACAACTGAATTACTTTCCAACTCCTGTGTGCCTTCCTGTACTTTCTCATCATAGAATGTATCCCACAGGATTGTGATGGTTTATTTCCCACTAGATGTCAAGCCCTTCCAGCCCGAGATTTCATCTTGTTCACCATGGTATGCCCAGTATCCTTCTCAATGCCTGGCACTTTGTCAGCATATGATAAACAGGAGCAATTATTATTCAAATAGCCTTTGTTCAAAAATATTAGTGCCTCCCGATAAATAAGGTTTAAGGTTTAAATGTCATATTATCTTCTTGGATTTTTACCCAGTTCTCACATTCAGCCAATATTTTTACAGACATACATAATAACGCAAAAGTCTACATTACACTAACAAATAAATATAACAAACATGTGACAGTCTTCACATCATCACTAACAGCAGATTTTTTATCTTTTTTTTTTTTTAAGGGAGATTGGCCCTGCGCTAACATCTGCTGCCAATCTTCCTCTTTTTTCTCTTTTCTCCCCAAAGCCCCAGTACATAGTCGTGTATCCTAGTTGTAGAGTTGTAGCTCTTCTATATGGGACACCACCTCAGCATGGCTTAATGAGCGGTGAGTAGGTCGGTACCTAGGATCTGAACTGGCGTACCCCAGGCTGCCGAAGCTGAACACACAAACTGAACCACTATACCACCGGGCCGGCCCCAACAGCAGATTTCTGATTCATTTATTTTCTCACTGTTTTCTGATAGAGATATTCTCACACTTGCAATGTGAATTATATTTTCTAGTTTCACAATGTATTTTTAAGAAGGTAAAACTTCAAATTAAATCCTTTGGTGTTATATAAACGAGTAAAGAAAATAGATTTACCTACTTAAAGACTGAAAAAATAGTCCTAAAATTCAGGGTTGAAATTTTTTTAAAAGTGCAAACCATGAAGGATCATATTACCACAATGTCGTAAAATACCAAGGAAGTCTATAAGGGAAACAAAATAGAATATTTTGTGACAAAGTAGAGGGCAAAGTTGAGGTAATAGAAAATAGATCTGTAAGGGGAAAATGTTTTAAAGTCCCAAGCCATAATTCCACCATGGCTTACTCTAGATAAGCAATTCAACACCACAGTGGAAACTATAAACTGACATTTATCATTCATTTAAAAATCCACAATGCTACATCTCTGCATTTCTGGGTAACTTAAATTCTACAATATTATCTTTGAAAAACATATCTGAAATTTACCTCAACTTTTTCACAAGTGGAGGCAGAAAACCATTTGGATATTTTTTCAGGTTATAGCTGAAACTCCCTAAAGTTTGAACTATTTTATTTTAGCATTTATGCATGTAAAGAACCACAGTGTGGACAATATTTTAAGAGTCTTTGCTGTGTTTCTGGGTGAGCCTATCACTGGGATAATCACAAAAACAGCCAGCTCTATAATTATTTTTTGTGGGGAAGACCAGCCCTGAGCTAACATCTGGTGCCAATCCTCCCCTTTTTGCTGAGGAAGACTGGCCCTGGGCTAACATCCGTACCCATCTTCCTCCACTTTATATGGGACGCCACCCCTACATGGCTGACAGGCAGTGCGTCGGCGGGCGCCCGGGATCCGAGCTCGGGAACACCGGGCTGCAAAGCGCGAACTAAACCGCTGCGCCACCGGGCGGCCCCTCTATAATTATTTGAGACTGAAAAAGACATGCTCAGAATTTGGAAGACATTCAACCTATTGCCTACAGCATCTTTTAAAAAAGTTCTAAGGAGACTCCATAACCAGTTTATTGCTCCATTAAACAAAAGTATATCTTTCCCTGACATGACTTCAGGATTCTCTATTAGTGAAGGACCTAGCTTCAAAATTCCCAGAGAGAAAGCTTGTAAATCATGCATGAAAATAAATGTGAGTCCAAGTGCTCTGGGCTACTCAGAGGCGAGAGAAAAGCAAAGGATGAAGAAGAAATCTGTTTGGTCCTTTAAAAAGTTGGACGATAAACAAATGAAAATAAGAAACTGGGACTAAAATAACAGAGTTTCTTTCCTATTTTGTGCCCTCTGTTTGCAGACAGACCCAGAGTGTGCTCTGTACCTAGCCATTTGTGTTCAGTTGCCCTAGTGAGAAGAGCAAGAGAAAGAAAGAAGCACAGGGCCAACAAGGCTTTTGCGGGCAGAAGAGAAATTGGCAGTATAATGATATCTCAGATCTATATTTGTCAGCTCTTACAGTAAACTCTGCTTTCTACTGTCTATTAATAGTTGGCACTTCTGCAAATCCATAGTTAAAAGATAGCCGATGTCCATAATGATGACCTGAGGGCTGCAAGAGCCCAGAGAGCTTCCTGCTCCATCAAGAGAGGTCGCTTGCCCTTTGTGCCCTGAGCTCCAACCATTCAAGACCAGCTCGTGCCCTCTGCAACACATCCTAGGAGGATGCTCTATGCCTTTCTTACGACCCATTCTAGTGCCTCAGAATTCCTTACCCTGTTAGCATGGTGCTAGGCCCAGAGTAGGGGGCTCCATAAAAACTTGTTGAATTAATGATTGCGATAGGATTTCTGCGATAGTCAGTGCGATAGGATTTCTTTCTGCTTAAGCTTATTTTAACTCCTTGGGCTACAGTGGAAGGCACCTTCTCTCAAGAGTATTAGGGATTTTCCTCTGACTGCTTGAGGACTTCACCCTTTCCTGCACACCCCATATTAATATATCACTGTACTCTGTCCGAAGGCTCTCTTAATTTCTTGCACACAGCCCCCCCTTTATACTCTCATGGCCTACAGCAGTATCTGACATGTAGGAGGTACTCAACAAACAGATGAATGAATAAATTGCCTCTCCCACAAACCCTCTCCTGGGTTGCTGTGAGAGGTCCTTCGTTGGATCCACTACTTACATACATATACTTTATTCTAAATTCCATTAGTCATCATTTCCCAGACTTACCTAGATTTTCCCCTATTGTTTCCTCCATCCTGCACGTCCTCATGTTTGCGTCCATTGGTGGACGTTCTTTTTATTCTCCGAGGCCTAGTTCAAATCTCCATTCTTCCAGAAAGCCTTTCCTCATATCCTTGGCTATGGTCGTCCCTACCCCAAACTCTGATAGTGCTGAGGCTGATCCTCTACTCCGTTAACTCCTCTTACAGAGAGGCCTTAGTACTGAATGTAATGAGTAAAATTTCACTTTAGGAATTTCAGCGTTTTGTGTTCAAGATGAAAATGACTTTAGTTTAATCATAGAAATTTGGGATGTTTGGAGTAAGGCTGATTATTCTCTAAGAAAAGCAGAAGAATGAGAAAGTAAATATATTAACTTTACCCAGAAGTCTGATATTTACTCTTAACATTATACAATGACTAAAAATCAATTTAATATTGTTTATAAAAGGAAAAGAAAAAACACACAGTAACGGTTGTAAAAATTTTGAGGCAATTTGTTAATTGACTGAATTTTAGTTTTTAAAGTTGCTTTCCAAAAAACTAAATAGCCAAATATTTGGATTTCTGAACAGATAGCACAGTACTCCATGTTTTTAAAATCACCCAATCGATTCGATTAGTAAATGTTTCTTACAAGGTTTGTAAACGGCATGTACAACAAGGGTTGTTTTTTCCCCCAAGATAATCCAGTTAGGCCTACAGCTTGTTTACAATAGTACCCTGAAGACACATTCTATGGTGCTCAACTACATAAATATACATTTGAGATACACACTCTGGCTCATAACATTTGTTAAACATCTGAAACGTGAAGTCAATCCAGTTAGCATGTTCTTTTCTTTAAACAGTATGAAGGGAACGAATCTCTACACCTTACAAGTGCATCTATAAACTCCTACTTCAATTGGCACGTACCATTGCAGAAGTCAGAAAATAATTCAGAGACTCCATAAAAAGAAAGGGATGGGGGACCCAAAGAGACACTATGAAAATATGGCAAACAGAGATGGAACACTAGTTATGAGAAATATGAGAGGGACAGGGAAATGGTCCTCTGCTGAGGCATACCCTTGCAGGGTCTAAATTTCTACCATTAAGAATTGGATCAAAACATCCCATAGGAATACTCTGTTAAAATGTAAAAGTTACCTGGGATATGAATACAGATCAGCTATTGGCATCATAGGCTCACAATAAGGGGCAATAATATCTCTGAAAAGCCAAGGAGAATGGATTTGACTGAATACTTGTAACAACAGTGACAAAATAGAATGTTCATGGCTCTGCTCCCACCAGTTTCTTAAGAACCCCAACTCTCTTCAAATTCCTTTGAAATAGCTCTGGAAATTCCCAAAGAGAGCTTGCATCTGCATTCCAGGCACTGCTCCTCCTCCTGGTTACCAAGGTGCACCTACCATTCTTATACTGCAGATAACCAAAGGGACAACTATGCAATGAGGCCACCAAGGACTCTATGACAAAGATCTCTGCCATCTAAAGTGCCAGCTCTGCTTGCCAGTGCCTTCGATGCTATGGCTGCTGATGCCTGATATTGAATGAATTCATGTCTTTCCTTGGAAGCCATCTTTCCTCTCAGCCAAAGCTCTAGCCAACCAATGCTTCTTATGTCTTGAGCCTTAATGTATCAGCATTTTACAATGTTGCTCACTATTTTATTATAATGCCTATGTCTCAGGACTCTGGGTTGAATCATTTGATTTTCATAGATGACTCTGGTCAAATGTACAAAAAAATTAAACAACGTTGCATGCAATTCTATTGGATTTGGGGAATTAAACCTATTTAAATTGTTATAAATCCTCTAAACACTAACTCACTTTCTCTTCTCATACTTTGGTCTTCAACCACCTCTCAGCAATAGTTATTTTATTCTTTTCCATTTAGAAATCATTTTCCTTGATGAAGAAAATAGAAACAAATAGAATTTAAGAATAGGTTGGCTCGCTCTTTAATATCTGTTAACATCATAACATCTTTGAACAGCAGACACAGAGCTTCCCTTTCCACACTCTTTCTAGCCATTTGTGGTAATCTTGAACATATATAAAACTTAATCTTAAAATGATCCACAACCATTCTGACTCAAACCTTACAGTTTTGTGCCTATCTTCTGTACTTTTTCTTGGTCATGCGTTCTTTTTGGCTTATTTAGTATATTAAAAAATCTGAGCTCATGAGGGAGTTAATATTGTAGCTATTTTGGGTACTTTGACTTTCAATCTCATTTCCTTCTTGCTTAAATTAGTCTCACTTGCATAGTCAGAATTATATATTTTTTAAAACCTCTCATTCCTTTTAAAATCATATTCGTTTAAAGAGTCTGTCCATGGGATTTGCCTAGTTTTGGGGATCTGTCTTCATGGCAGACCGAATGGTATAAGGGAAAGAACATAGACTCTAGAGTCTACAAAGTCGGAGGCAAAATTCTAGTCTGGCTGGTGCAGAAGAGATGATCCATAAATATTTGTTGAATAAGTGAATGAGTGAATGACTCATGATCTCAAACAAGTCATTTAATCTCACTGAGCCTCAGTTTCTTTCGTCTGTAAAATTGCGACAGAAATATCTAGAGGACCATCGTCAGAAGTAAGTGTGCTGTATCTGTGGGAGCACTCTTAATGACGGGATCCTTTTTTTAAGCCTTGCACTAGTTCTGGATTTACCCGGGGATTTTGGGTTGCTTGTAGAGCTGGCTGTCCTTACGGTGGTTGGCTCTCTTAAAATTTTTAAGCTTTCATTTTTATTAAATTTATATATGCACATACTTTAAAGAGTCATCCAGGTCTACAACTTTTGTTAACAATCAGCTGTTGTTACCCTTTTCTCTCACCACCCCCAACTTCCCCTTCTTCAGAGGTAACCACTTTTAACATTTTTAGCTGATTCTGTTGGTATTTACCTCCATGTTTATAAATAATGTGCTTATGTTGCTGCTTCTTGATTTTTCCAGTTCTGGACATTATCTATTGACTTCCCACATGGAAGATTAGTACCCAGCACTCTTTCTTTTCTTGTCTCCACCACACACAGATGCCCACTTCTCACACCCCATCCTCCCAATATAGTTATTTAATATTTTTTATTAGATCAACATTCAGCATGGACATTTTGATTCTGTGTACCATTCAATGTTAAGCCATGGATAAACAGTGATTTCCTTTCCTTTCCTGCACATTTTTAAGTTATTTCTGGCAATTAAAATTATCTTATCTGTTTGTTTCCTCAGTTTTCTATGTTCTTGACACAGATTAATTTCAAACTTAACATATCCAAAATGAAAACTCTTGACATTCTCCCCTCCCAATCTGATTCTTCTCCCAGTTTTCCTATATCCATGAACGGCCCTTCTCCAGTTGCTAAAGTCACCTTATTCCTCCTTTTCCTCCACCTCTCACATTTAATCTTTGAGCAGGATACATCCAAAATATATCTTAAATTTATCCTCCCACCTCCACTGCCACCAACTGGTCCAACCCCTGTGTTGCTTAACTTAGATTTTGTCATAAAGTTCTATAACTTGTAGTCCCTCTTCCACTGTCCTCTCTCTCCAATTCATTCATCATACAGCAGAGGGTCCTTCAAAACATGCAAACTAGACCATGTTGCTTCACTATGTGAACTCCTTAATGGTTGCCTGTTGTCTTTCATGTAAAAACCACATAAGGTTCACTCTGCTCCAGTCCCACTGGCCTTTTGTCAGTTTCTAGGACACACTAATCCCACTCTAGCTGCTGGGCTTTAGCTGTTCCTTCTACTTGGAATGTTCTTCTCAAATTCTCTTCATTGCTGCTCCTTCTCATCTGGCAGCCACTCCTCAAAGAGGCCTTCTTTGCCTGCTCCACATAAAGTAGGTTCTACCTAGAACTCTCTGTCTCATCACTCTGCTTATTTCCTTCATAGCACCTGTCACAATTGTAATTCTTTTATTTATTTTGTTCCTCACGATGTAAACTCCATGAGAACAGAAGCCTTGTCTCTTGATCTTCATTGTATGCCCAGCACCCAATATAACGCACAATATTTGAAAGAGGCTCAATCGATACCTAATGACTAAATGTTGGAATGTAAGGAATGACTAAATGCTGAAAGTTTTTGTTTTAGAAGGACAAATAATAAACTGCTATGGTTTCCATGTAGACATCATGGCTGTGGTGGTATAATTAATCAGATGCAGAACTGGGGTGAAGAGATAGGTAGATCAATGGAATTGATGAGGGTGATGGAAGGATCTATCCCATTTAATACCTTTGACGGTAATTTGTGTGAAGAGTAGAAAACATGCTTTTCAGGTCTGCATGTGGCATAGGACCATGTGGAGTAGCTGGAGTTCTGGAAGATAAAGAGGGCTTGGGGTAATCTCAGGCTGGAGTGACATCAGGATTGGAGCTGGAAAGACTTTGTTTGAACAGATAAGGGCAGACCCAGCTTCTACCAGGGCCCAAGAAATCATCCAACTGTGAACAGGAAGGGGAAATGCTGACTCATCAATGGTTTGTGAAGCATAGTTGTTGTTAGGAAGTACTCATACAACTTAATTCATTTACTACTCTGCCTACTGTGACTAATGCCAGTTCCTGCCTATAAGAGATTCACAGTCTTACTTTTAGCTACAACAGTTGGGGTGCAGGCTCCAGACACAGGTGGGTGATGGTATCACACTACCCTGTGATCCCGTGGACCCCATATGGCTTGGGGTGCCAACTTCTGGAGGTCATATTTTGAAAAAGCTGTTATTAGGCTGTAGGATTTTCAGAGGTGAGAAAATTTGGATGTTGAGAATTCTAAAAGTTAGAACATATGATAAAGAACAGTTAAGGAAAATGGAGCTGTATAACTCAGGAAGATAAATCATTTGAGAGAGCCAAGAGTATCCTCAAGTATTTTGAAAGTGCAATATAATAACTCTGATGGTCATTTCAGTACTGTTCTGAGTGACAGGGCTCGGAGACACAAGTGAAGCTGAGGGAGGGAGATTCCACCCCAAGGTGAGGTGTGTTCTAATAAAGATCTACCACTTCTCTACAGTCTTACGACAGGACAGGCTCCCTAGCAAAGGGGTGAGCCACTGTTACTAGGGTTTGCAAGAGTATACAGCATGGCCTTTTGAGATACATAGGAAGGACACATGAGCAATGAGAAGCTGGTGCCTCTGAGGTGCCTTCTGACTCTAGATGCAGTGATGCTAAGCCAGGGGAAAGTCCACAGCGGCCCAACCATTATAAGCTTATATTTAAAGACAGTTAGAAAGAGCATAAGTTAAGCCACTTTCCTGTTTGTACTAAGATTTACTTTCGTGCACTTATTCTCTGTGGAAACAGTGGAGCAGGCGCAAGCAACGTTCCTCATAAAGCTTTCCTATTATCGTTGATCAGGCTAGCTGGCTGGTGATCATAAATGAATAAACAGATACAAATTCCCAAATAAGCAGACACTCAATTCTGTTTTTATATACACTAGATGCTATTTTCCTCTCCTATATTCTGTGATAGCAGAGGAGGTAGTAGATGATTAGATAATACAAACAAACTGGGAACCTTTTTCCTAATGAAAGGAAATTATGAATACGTGCTTTTGTTGTAGCCTTTAGTACTTCCCACTACCAACCTCCTCTCCTTGCCACTCTAAACACACACACACACACACACACACACACACACAGACACACACACACACACACACACACACACACACACCCCATATGGTTTCTCTTGTGGGAGTCAATTGAATACAGCTGAAGTGCATTAACTGATATCTTCATCCCAGCACTCACACTAAACTTGCCCTGATAAAAAATGTTTTTATTAATAACCTAAAAATTTAATGAGAACCCTATCCTTAAAAAAATATCCACTGCTCTTTTTACACTAAATTTATAATGAGCCTTTGGGAAATTTCTGAAGTTCTTACACATGTATTAATTCCCATTAATTAACTTAAAGGCTAAAATGCAAATAAAAGTAGTTTCGGTCTTTAGAAAGGGCAGGGCTTGGAGTAGAAGATTCCCTGACTCAGGATATTTCCACAATCGAGTGAGCTGCTATCTTCCTCTTGATCCTAGTTCCTGGCTAAGACCAACACTGAGCTACAGCAAGACTTAGCAGAAGTTTCTCCAGAAGCTGGGGCTATCTCTCCATAGTAGCATGTCAAGAGCTGCGTGAGGTGATGGAAAGACCACACACAGACTAAGTTCAAACACAGCTATATCTTACATGACCTTATACAAGTTATTTACTTCAACGTGAAAGTAAAGAGGACCGCCACAAAAGTAACATAAAGCAGCAGCTAATGGTGGTTGCGAAGGCATGTTCCTGATTCTATATCCTGCTCACTTTATCTAAGGGATCCCCCCAGTTCCATTTAGGAACTGGCAAAGATGACATTATCCCCATTTTCAATGGAAGAAAAATGGACATGAAAAGTCAAAGAATTTCTCCCAAATCATTAAGTTCTGAAACGTGGAATATTATTGCAGGAAAAAAAGAACCCAATCAGCTATTAGATCCATGATGCAAAGATAATACAAATTTTTCTCTAGGCCCGGGGATAATTTGAAATGGAGCTGTAGCAGTGCTCTTGTTTAGCAGGACACCCCTCCCCAAACGCACAGCCACACAAGCATTACTCAAACATTGCATGAGGACAAATGGCCAAGTCAGAATTTGAACGTGGCATTTGAAAGCTGATGCTTGGGCTGCTAAACCCTTCCTCCAGCATAATAGCCTCACAGAAGGACGATGCTAGCAGGCATTCTTCATCAACTGGCCTCTGAACACTGCTGGTCTCTGATCGTCCTACAGGAAGCTCTGCCGCACGCACGAGGGGAAGTAATTATGCGCCCAAGGAAGGCAGAGAATGTACTCCGTGTGCTTACAGCATGGGAAGGGATTACAAGGAACAGCGCTGTGTTAGAACAAGTCTCTGGCAATCCATTCTGTCATGATGGGAGGGCCCCCACACAGCCTGGCGGGTTGCAGCCAAGAGGCAAAGGGCTTCCTCTGCTTTACTTTGGGGCCCAGAGAAAAAGCAGGCAGGGGAGATTGGAAAGAGGAAGAAGAGAAACTGAAGATTAGTTTTTTTAAATGGAAAGTAGCTACGAGTTAAAAGATTGCTTCAGGAACACCAGGGAAAAGGGAAACATATACAAGCTTAATTAATAGAATTCAGATGAAAGAAGGGTGAAGCAATTAAATATTCATTATAGATCCCATAAAACTATGATAGAAAACAAACTGAATTGAAAGATGCATTGGAGAAACAAAAACTTTAAAAATTAAGAATTTGGAGGAAACAAGAAAAAGCAAGCAAGTTGTTCACATTGAAATGTCAGTGTACATAGGTGACAAGTGTTCCAGGGGCATTCCATGTGTTTGAACAATTTGCAAGTGGAAGGGCAGAAGTTTGTGAGGTAGACAGTGTGGGTCATAGCAGATGCTGCAGACAAAAACTGGACAAGAGGCTATTTCTGTGTTCAGTTCAATTCAACTTACTCCTTGATAAACTGAATGCAGAAAATTCTAGAATAGAGAAGAAAATAAAACAGAGCTGGGAATAAAAATAACGATGATAATAACTGGTAAAAAATAGCTAACATTTTGTAAAAGATTCTCAGGTGTCTGACAGTATGCCAGGCATTTTAAATTTATTATCTTACTTATTCCTGATAACAATGCTAGATTCCATGATCATCCCATTTTACAGGTGAGGATAAGAAGATTTAGAGAGAGAAACTTGTTCAAGATCATAAAATTATTAAGTGGCAGAGATAATATTTGAAATCCCATATCTGTCTGACTTTAGCGTCTGAGCTAATGAAACACAAAATTTCAGTAATTGTGCGCCCTGTCTGTCTTAAGTTTCTACTCAAAAGCTTTCTAGTACATGCATATTTAAAATCATAGTTTCTTTTTTTGCTTTCCAAAAGCCATCCTCCAAAAATAATAGGTAAAATTAAAACTGTAATTTATCATCATGCTTATGGGGAATGTGGGGGTGGGGGCACCTAAAAGATGGGCCGGAAAACTGAGTTATGAATTTATATTTTAAAAGATTGAGAAAGTTTTCTTTGATTTGCATTTTTATCTGAGCTAATTGATGCTTTGGAAAACTCAGAGTATTTCAAAGAGCCAGCCTTTTTAAGTCCAGGCAAATTCTCTCATGTTTCTTCCCAGATCACTCAACCACATCTCTCCAGCTCTCACAAGACATTAATATGTAATCTCCGCCAAGCAAAGGATCAGGTCATACAGTGAGTCACAGCACCTAGTAACACAAGTGCTTATCGGATGAAAAAGATTGATCACCCTCCTCCCACCCTCCCCACAGCTGCACTTTGGGACTTGCTATTTCAACAAATCAAAGAAAAGTATTTGCAAGTCATGTGGTGTTCTCCGTGTGCATTCGATTCAGAGAAGAAACACTCTTTCCTCCCATGATAATCATCAATAATCTCAAACCACAAAAAACAGAATCCAGAGCAGATGGACACCCACAAAGAAAAGAAGAATGATCCAGCCCCAGCGGTTTAGACCATTCTGGCAAAAAGGCTTTGTGCAAAGCTAGAGCTACCACTTCAGTGTGGCCCCAGATACACTCCAGCCACCCGTCTCCATCCTTCTTCCTTTGGTGTGGGGGAAGGGCAGAGGGTGGGGAAGAGGACAGAGTTACCCCATCCTATCCAGGAAAGACCTGAAGGTCTTAATATTGTCATCCAACCATGGGGTGCTCACAAGATTAAAAATGAGGCAGAAGTGTGAAATCCAGTTTGTAGATCCAAAACTTTGAATAGCATTTTAATCATCACATGTTATAACCTCTGTGTTAAGTGTTTCAAACACACTCCTCTTCCAGCCTCTCCAACAGAGGTCCTAAACTGCCATCAGTCTTCCATGGATCCAATACCTCCATCCCAACGTTGTCCACTTCTGCAAAGAATTCTGCTTATTGAGCAAAACTCTCCAAGTAAAAGTGTATTAACTACTCCTAGGAATTAGACTTCCTGCTTCCATAGACTGAAAAAATTAAGTTTATTATTGGGTGATGACAGTGTGTTCATCAACTTCAATGGACCAAGAAAATCGAGTCTCTCAAGCTGTACATTTGGCCCCCGAAGCACTGGGCATGCTTTTCCCAGGAATCCATTCCCTCCTACTTGCCTCAGGAGCCCCTTGCCCACTGGAAAGCCGCGACCCCCAACCGCCACCACCTCACCCCCCGGGTCCTTAAGAGGTATTTTTCCATAAATAGCCACAGAGAAATAAACTATACAATTTAGCCACCAGATGCTCCCCTGAAGATTCTGCTTTTACCTGTCTACACTCTCTCCAGGAGCCAAAAAGAAATAAGTACATTAACTTGGTTTATTAAATTAAGCAGTGAATTATATTCAAGCCTTCTTCCCTCTTGTTCAGCCTGTGTTTTTCCTTATGTATTTGCTTATCAGTTACTTCAGTGTCTTCAGAAGCATACATAAAACAACAACTAATATCCTACAAAGCAAAATAGCTTTAATAGGGGAAATTTTTTTCCACGAGATTTCAGAAATTCTAATTTTAACCTCTTTGATGTTCCACCCACCATGTTCAATAGTTCATCACAACCCCCTTTTTTCTTTATTATATATAGTTTTAATACCCTGAGAAATAAAAGTGCTGAACTCTATCTGATATTTTACTGAACTCCTGAACTATTCTGAGTTAAGTATGACAGATGCCCTAATGCTTGAGCTAGAGAAGTTGTTCTTTTAGTTCATGCACGGAACATTTCCATTAAAAACCAGAGACCTCAGTTCTAACCTCGGCAGTGCCTTCTCCACATGATTAATTATTTTTATGTGCAGTGTAGTCCATTAGGGAAGTGTCAGTGTGCCTTAGGACTCAGATGCTTTTACATGGATTATTTTGCCAACTCTGTCTCCCCTCTGTCTTCATCCAGCAAAATAAAGAATCACATTTCCTGTACTTTCATTTCAGATATTTTTTAAAGTTATTATGAGTTTTACATTTTAAATTGTGATTCGATTCAATACTATTCTCTTGAAGGATTCTATGCTAGTGTCACTGATCTTAAAAATAGAAAGTTAAAATGGAAAAATGCAATCAGTAAAATCTGAGACAATTATTTAGAAATAATTTAGAAAGGAAATAATTTACATATAGTCTTTTTGTCATTTGAGCATCACTATGACTTTTCTGTTTATACAGACAGCATGATCTGCTCTACATTGTATATACCCACAGCTCACTAAACAATATTCTTTGGAACTTTTGTGTATTGCATTCTGATGCTTTTATTGTCACTTCAGAAATATATTGTTGAGTTGAATCCCAGGGGAAGAGGACAATTGGTGATCTATTACTATGTGAAAGTAAAATGTTTTCTGTATGTTTAGTAGGATATTTACAAAGAAGTGAGAATTTTAAGTAGGATAATATTAATAGTTTTATAATTAAGTTAATGAACAAACTCCCTGCATTTTCTAATCTAGTTCTTATTTTGAAAGCAAAAACTGCATCTCTACCCAGCAGATAAATATACAAAAATATGTTCCCTTTTTTTTTTTACTTTTATCGTGCTCCTTGAATTCCATTATGGTGGTGACCCTCACTCAATAATTTGATTTTCCAGCCACAACTGGAAAGGTATAAAATCTACAGACATTTGTACTATCCTCTCTTTATTTTGGTCAATATCTCTAATTTCTCTTTTTTTAATTGCTTTTGTTTTTCTTGTGAGGAAGATTGGCCCTGAGCTAACATCTGTTACCAATCTTCCTCTTTTCGCTTGAGGTAGGTGGTCCCTGAGCTAATATTTGTGCCAATCCTCCTCTACTTTGTATGTGGGACACCACCACAGCATGGCTTGATGAGCGGTGAGTAGGTCTGTGCCCAGGATCCAAACCCACAAACCCTGGGCCACCGAAGCAGAGTGTGCAGACTTAACCACTACACCACCAGGCCAGCCCCCCTAATTTCTTTTAAAGGTACTTAAAATGCTTGGGGTTTTCTTAAGTAAAGTTTTCGAAGTTGTTAGATTAATTGTGGCTCCTGCTTGCTCATGATTTTCTTTATGAAGAAAGAGGAAAATGAGAAAGAAAGAAGAGGAAGAGGAGCATCACATTGTTATTGTTTATTAAGAAGTGATTACATGCTAGGCACTTTACATAAATTATCGCTAATGCCCCTCAACCCTGTCACTTGTCTCATTGTGCATTTAAGGAAATAGTGACTCAGGAAAGGTAACCAAACGACATATCAGAAGCCACACAGCTGTTAAGTGGCAGAGCTGAAATGACCTCTCTCCACTTTCTGGTTCAACCCCACAGGGCCCCACTGGAGGATATGAGTGGCTCTCACTACACCAGCTGTCATATGGTCACTCAGAGCTTCACAGTAGCTTCTCAATCCCACACTCAAAAAAGAAGCATCAGCCATCTACTCTCTAAGAAGTTAATATTAGAACTTAATTACTCTGGCTTAAGGCTTTGATGGGGATCAAAATTCAAATATCTTGAGGATAGAGCTAAGAGTGGGAACCTTTACTGAAGGCATATTATGCACCAGATGCAGGACATATATTCTCATTTAATTCTCCCAATCCTCTAACCCAGATGCTCTGAGCCTCTCACCACCTATTACACTCTCATGGTGTGAATGAGCACTCTGAGACAGCTTTTGGTGAAAGGAGGGTGGACAAGACTAAGAATGACAAAAATTAATATTTATACAATTCTTGCTAGTAATTTGCATGGATCATTTAGGGGAAAGAGTAAAAGGTTTAAAAATAAATTGCCATAGGCCTAACACTACCCAAGTTAATGGGCCCTTTAAACACTTCATTTGCTGTATTTCCTCTCAAATTCTGTGTCCATGGGCACATGTATAAACACATATTTATTGAATATGGAAAAAATAATAAAAATGTAAATGCCTTATCCTTAACCCAGCAACTCCTCCCTCCCCATGATGTTTTTTATGGTGTTTCCATTCAGTTCAAACAATTTCTGTGTGTTCCACCAGGTGAGGCTGAGTGAAAACTTTAGCAAGATATGCAAAGACATGTAAGACACATTGGAAATGCAGTAAGAATGCAAGTACTACTCAGCTTACGTTGACCAAAAAGATGATGAGAACAAACAAGACAGTGAAACTTAAACAAAGATTAAAATATGTCCAAAATAAGGAAGCTCTAGCTTCCAATTGTTTGACTGCAATGTTCATAATTTTCTTTTTAACATAACTCAGAAATTCTCATGACTTGATCCATTTGGTTCATACCACATCTATCAAAAACCAGACTGCAGCTTCTAAAAAATAAGATGAATTATTGTCTGAAATTTAGAACAAATGAGAAAAATCAAAGAAGATACTTCAAGCACCTAATATGATTAAATTCATTTATAAGGTACTTTATTTCTCAGTTTGACCCTCAAAACACAGCCACTTTAAATACTGTTATCCACATACACAAAGGAGAAAACTAAGATTAAGAAGACAGCAACTTGTCCAGGGTCATAAGCAGGAGACAGAGGAAGGAAGATTTCTAACTTATACTGTCTGTCTCAAAATCTCTTATACATAATGCTAACCCTTTGTAAAGTGTTGCTCTGCTATTTTAAGGGCATTAAGGGTAAAATAAATTAATTTGGATAGTATTTTTTATTTGAAATTGTTCACTAATCCTATCATCTTATTACACTAGTATAATATCCTGCAAATATCCTGAAAATTATAATCAAGTTTAATTGACCAGAAACTATAAAGCACTTCTATTTCATATTTTAGCCTTTTATTTCAAAAGACCCAAAACTTTAACTTTTTATCACTGATGAGTATAATCTTTACAAAAATAAAGTGTCTCTAGATCAATTTGATTCTGACAGTTTGGCGGAAATTATTGGACGATTTTAAGCAGGACTATTTCATGATTCTTGAAAGCGAAAGACCATGTTATGTTAAGGACAAGAAGAGCAGTTCAAAATGACTGGAGTTCAGGGTGTGCATTCTGGATGACTACTGATGAAGCTAGAAAGACAAGTCATGATTGTACTGTGAAAGCCCTTATTTGCAGTCCTAAGGAGTTTGAACTTTATTCTGGAGGCCAAAGTTAGCTCTCCCTGCCCCTCCAAAAAAAGAAGATTTTAATTAAGAGAGTGGCATGCTCAGGTTTCATTTTTGAAAGGAAAACTCTGGTGATATGGAAGATGGATTAGTGGGGATTGTCATTGGCAGGAGAGATCACTTGGACGGTGGAGGCAATAAGCCTTGCTAAAGGTGGCTCAAATCTGGGTCATTGACTGCAGGGTGGAAAGCAAAGAACAGTTTGGAAAGATATTTAGGAGACGAATTTTTAAAAATGGATTGAATTTGAAAGCTGGGAGAGCAGAAGGAGTAGAGAATAATTTTTGTTACAGAGAGGAGGAGGCCCAGGTTTGACAGGGAAGGCAATGATTTCAGTATGAGGTGTTTGAGTTGCTTGCAGAATGTACAGATGTACAGGTGGGTGTCTCAGAGGCCACTGGAAGAATCTAGAGCTCACAAAGAAGACATGTTGAATAAGTGGTCTAGATCACCTTGCTCAGGAAAAAATCCCAAATGTTCATAAGCCTTTGAAAAAAGGGAGCAGATTCTTTCTCTCTTTCATCACCCTGTGTTCACGTCACATTCTGTTCCGAACAGTTAGTTTCTCACTCCATCTATCAGAGGATAATAGGTGTAATTAGAAGCTCTTCATGAACACTATACACTAGCAGTAGCCTGAAGACCATAAACATCTTTTTAATTTAAATACCGTGTCCCTAAGAGGAATGAGTATATTTTAATTTGTAAATAACTCTATTTATTTAAAAGATATGTTTCTGAGTCCTTATTATGTGCCAGGTACTGTGCTAGGTGCTAGGAATATAATAATAAGCAAAAATGAATACAAATCCAGCTCAAAGAACTTTCCAGTTAGTGGGAGGAGACAGATCTCACTCAATCACACAGATGAGATCAAGCCTCTAAGAAGAGAAACACAGCTCACAGTTCTATGAGTACATAGAAGAAAAAAACTTGTTCTAGAGAAAGCTTTCCCAAGAAAGTGATACTTGAACCAAAATCCGGAGGATGAACAGGGAATGGTTGAAGAACAGCACAGAAAAAGGTCGTATGGTGCAAGGGAATATGATATATCTGAGGAGCTGAAATAAGCCCTGTGGCTGTGCACAAGGAGGCAGGGCAGGGGAATGCTATAAGATGATGCTAGTGACATGAGCAGAGGTTGTAGGCCTTGTAAAAAGTTAAGTCTTTAAACCAAGAACAATGGGAAGCCACTGGGTTTTGAGCTGCTAGATGACATGATACAATTTTCATTTCAGGAAACCTATTTTGTCTGCAACATAAAGGACAGATGGGCTCCCTCCTTGCCATGGAAGCCATGTTATTCTATGCTGCTCTTTGCCCAAACTGATTTTCTCTTCTCTTCATCTTTGCCCAGGGCTTATAACCAGGGTTAGGCCAAGCTAGGGCAGACTTGGAAATGACTCTTGTATGTCCATGTAAGATGCAGGCTGCCATCCCCCAGTTTTGGGGACAGCTTTGTGAGAGTTGTTCAAGTGACAATGATGGAAGTGTTCACTGACAAATCCATTCCTGGTGGAGAGTGTGGCATGAGAAAAGCAAGGTCACTTGCATTCTAGTTCCCCAGTTGCCACTTTCTGGCTATAAAACCATGGGAAAATCATTTAAAATCTTCCCACTGCAGGTGCCTCATTGTTAAAATGAAGGCAGAACAATAGACAGGCTCCCTTCTGCCCTTCTGATTCTATTTAACAAATAATGAAGAAAGGATACTTCTAAAGTCAAACCACAATATGGTTCCACAGACAAAAAAAAATGTTGATATAAAATTCACGTCTCTGGATTCTGCATTAGAGCATGCAGATATATACTCTAAAATTTAATCAATTTGCCTTTTTTTTGATCTACCATTTTAAACTGTACTCTTTATATATAGAACTAAACATACACCCATATTTACTTCCACTTATTAGCTAGCATAAATACTTTGAAATTTGTCTTCATCCTCTTAAAAAAATCTTGAAATAGGTGCACTGTTTCCTTTTCATGTAAACTAGGTTTGCAAATGATTAACAGAATTGTTGTTACTTTTTTTCTTTTCCACAATCTCAAATCCATAAGGAATATGTAGCTAATTTAAGCTTCATTGTATTAAATTGTAGAATACGCCATAAAATACTGATACTACAACTTGCATCAAACAAGTAAACATTTGTTATGGGGACAGTAAAATTTACTTTTCACAAAAGGAGCCTACCGTAATAATGCATTCAATTCTATTTCCCAGAATGCTTCTTAAGTATGTTAATAAAGTCTTTATTGTGTCTGCTTATAAAAGTCGCCACCATTTCCCATTAGAAAGTCTCTGTTTATTCATCAAACATTTACTGACAGTGACTGCTGGGAGCAGCCTCAGATTTCCACTCCATTACACGTTTGTGGCATAAAGCACATTAATTATAGATATATTACAATATTCAACTCATTGAGGAAAAATTAGATGATCAAGGCTCATTTTCCTTGACAATAAGCAAGTTAATGAAAATACTAATTACCTGATGATGAAGTGGAGCCTTCAGGATTGAATGCTTAGCATCTGTAAAAGAGTTCTGAGAATCTAGTGCAGAATATTAAAGCCAGAAGCATTTGAAGTCTATGAGGTGGTCTTTGCAATTGTCCACTGCCCTTTAATCAGAGAATAAAAGACAGCCAGCTATGAGGCAGAGTTTTTTAAAACATTTGGTGGAAGTCATTGAAAATTCATACTCTTTACCTAAAAATTGTTAACTAATATTATCTGAAACACAAATCAACTTCATTTTAAATAATTATGCAAAGAATAGGCTCACTGTCAGCAAGGACATTGCCATCTCCCAGTTATCCATTTTGGAATAATGTCCGAACTATTTTCAGCCATTTTGAAATTGTAAGGGAGAAATTTTCATTTAAAAATCCTCTTCTCTCAACTTCTAGGTGTTTAGGCTGAATAGTAATAAACTCCCACCACAGGAAACTCAGTCCACAACAAGTAAGGGATTTGGGGATCCTTAAAAAGAAGCCCTTTCCTAATAAGCATGTGAAAAGATGCTCAACATGATTTGTCATCAGGGAAATGCAGATTAAAACAATGAGATACCACTACACACCTTTTAGGATGGCTAAAGTCCAAAACACTGACAATACCAATTGCTTGTGAGAATACCATGCAACAGGAACTAGTGGGAATTCATTGCTAGTGGGAATGCAAAATGGTGTAGCCACTTCAGAAGACTGTCTGGCAGTTTCTTACAAAGCTAAGCATAGTCTTAACATATGATCCAGCAATCACACTTCTAGGTAATTACCAACCCGATTTGGAAACTTATGTCCACGTAAAAACCTGCACACAAATGTTTATATCAGCTTTTGTCATAATCACACCAAACTGGAAGCAATTAAGGGTCTTTCAATAGATTAATAGGTAAACAAATTATGGTGTATCTGCACAATGGAATACTTTTCAGCAGTAAGAAAATTAATGAGCTATCAAGCCACATAAAGACATGGATGAATGTTAAATGCATGTTATGAAGTGAAATAAGCAGTCTTTCAGGCTACATACTGTATGATTCCAATTATATGACATTCTGAAAAAGGCAAAACTATAGAGATGATAAAGAGATTAATGGTTGCAAGGGGTTGGGGGGAAGGGTGACAATTGGATTGGTAAAGTTATTCAGCTATTAGGGCAGTGAAACTATTCTATATGATACCATAATGATGAATTCAAGACACTGCATTTGTCAAAACCCATAGAAATTTACAGCATTAAGAACAGACCTTAATTATACAATTTTTTTAAAGTCATTTAGGAGGTCAGAAGATGCCAGGATGAGATACTAATGTGACAAAGGAATCTAAGTGTATTACCAATGTATGAAATAACTTCACTCAGTGGGCTGGGGGAAAAAGCTGCTAAACTAAAGTAATTTTCAAAATGAGTAGAGTCTGTAAGACTAAATGCAAAAAACACTATATGTAAGCAGTGTACTCTAGTTTATAAAGTTGTTTCCCAGAAGAGTATAGGTTAACAATTCTGAAACCACTGTACATGTATACTGAAATTGAACAATTAGGTAAATGATGGATAGTGAAAGCCAAATTCTCACTGTCCGAATGGAAGGTTACAGATAAGCAAGGAGAGAAGACTAGAATGATCCATGTGATAATAGATTAGAATTAGATACATCAATATAAGCAAACGTTTAGCTTTAATATAGAAACAGATAGTTCCATACACACACACACACACACACACACACACATATATATGTTAGTATACACATACACATATATATAGGTTAGTATACTACATATATATTAACTTGTTCTGTCAATTGAGACTATCTAGAATCAACTACACCCCAGTAACAATGAGGATACCTAGAACCCAGATCTTAGTTTCGAATACCATTTTCCAATAAAAGGAACCAGAAATAAGACAGGAAATATACAAGATGAACCTGAAGTTGTAGTGCCAGAAAGTAAAGAAATGTTAAAAATATATATATAAAATAAATATGTATATATATATAAAACCACATTTATTGGGGGGGGGGGGAGTACGTCAAAGGGACACAGGAGCCAACTGAAAGAGCTCCCAATGACCAAGACTGAAAAATTCTGAGCAAAAAAATAAAGTAGTATTGGATTACAACCCAGAGTATAAAATAAACAGCTATGAGTCCATACTGAATAAATAAATTGTGGGAGAAAAGACAAATCTCCTATGCAGAAGAATTCCAAGTAATTTATGTAGATATTCTATCCTCAAGGAGGTGGAGTGTAACTTCCTATTCTTTAAATGGAGGCTGCACATAAAAACTTCCTTCCAAAGAATACAGTATGAAAATGGGGAAAAAAGAGTCACTTTATAGTTGAGAAATCTGATAAACATTCCCTCAGCCAGGTGATCAAGGTTAACATCAACAGTAATATATTGATCATATGTACCCTTGTTATATGATGACAATGGCATTTTAACTTTATGGTCTTCCTCCCAAAAACACATTACCCCAGTCTAATCACGAAAAATCCCAATTGAGGGACATTCTACAAAACACCAGATCAGTACTCCTCAAAATTGTCAAGGTCATCAAAAACAAGGAAAATCTGAGAAACTATCACAACCAAGAGGAGCCTGAGGAGACATGATAACTAAATGTAATATGGTATCCTAGATGGGATCCTGGAACAGAAAAGGGACATTACATAAAAACTAAGGAAATCTGAACAAAATATGAACTATAGGAAACAACAATGTATCAGTATTGGCTCATTGATTGTGACAAATGTACCATACTAATATGGGGTGTTAATAATGCGGAGATCACTGTGGGGTATAAGGGAACTCTCTAGTATTTCTGCTATTTTTCTGTAGATCTAAAAGTATTCTAAAATAAAAAGTTTATTTTAAAAAATAGGCCCTTTCCACACATGCCTGAATTATTTCTTCCACTTCTCAAACTGGCAGCCTAAATCAGAATAAGCAAACTGCTGAGTATATCTTCTGATTTCGTTCCAGCATCAATTTGTATTTTCCATGCTCTTTTGAATTCAACTAACAGCTCTGCACAGCCTCTCCCTTTTCCTGTGCATTATCCATTGAATGAGTTCCAAATCACTCTGCTGTGGAGTGGCCAAACATCCAATTTGATGGATGGTCATTTCACACACCTGTTTTGGAGTCTTTGATTGATGTGCTGGCATACATCTAATGTAACTTCTCCTAATAGGGAAGTGAGGAAAATACACATTTGTGCAAGCTGCAGTCCAGTTTGCTGCTCATCCAAAAGGCTTAATTTAGAAACAGTTGCTTAATAATTCAACATGGACAATTCCTTGATTCCCATTGACTTTCAATTCAATCAGTAAAGCTGCCTCTTGGATTTTCCATTATTATGAAGACTGATGTATTTTATAAGAGCAAACAGCTGCTCTGGCAGATTAATGTTCCTTCTTGTCGCCCTGCAGTGAAAGTTTACTTGGAATTCTTCTCTTGTGAAAAGAAGTCTGGATTTAAAGAATTTAACCGGCAGACCACCAATGACTTTAGTGCACTCCTCTGCCCCTGGATCTGTTCTTGTAACCCTTGCCTACCAAAGTTCAGCAAGATCTTCAGATAGAGGGCCTCTTCTGAATTAAATGTCACATGTAGCAAAATGCCCAAGCACTTGGAGTTGAGAGAACTAGGCTGTCATTTCAGACTTTTCATTTATTCTGGACAAGTTATTTAACCTCTAAATACTTTATTCTCCTCCCATTAAATGGGAACAATAATACTTGCCTGGCCTGTCCCATGGAGATATGGGAGGATCATGCATTCATTCAACAAATATTTCTTTTAGGACCTACTATGTTGCAGGAAATGTGTAAGAACTGGGGATGTAAAAGTCAAGGAAAAAAACAAAAATTGTTGCTCTCTTAGAACTTGCATTCTAGTAGAAAGAGACAGAGAATAGTAAAGTAAAATGTATAGTACTTTGATGGTTATAAGTGCAATTTAAAAAAATAAATAGGAAGGAGGACAAGGACTCTTGGGAAGGAGGAGAGGTCATTTTAAATATGGTGACGAAAATAGGCCTCATTGAGCAGTGCCATTTGAGTGAAGTCATGAGGATATCAGAAGAAAAAGCATTTCAGGAAAAGGAAACAGCATATGCAAAGACCCTGAGACAAAAGCAGGCTGGAATGTTCAAAGCATAGCAAGAAGGCAGATGTGACTGGAACAAAGGGAGCCACGTGGACAGCAGTAAGAGATGAGGTCAGACAGGGAACGGAGAAGATGATCAGGTCATGTAGAGCCTTGCATGCCATTGTCAGGACATTGTTTTTTATTTTCAGATGGAGAACCATTGAGAGGAGGAGCCATTTTAAACAGGGAAGTTACATGATCTGTTTCTACTTTAATAAAATCACTATAGGTGGACAATAGATGAGGGGCAAAGGCAGGAGGAAAGGGACCAGTGGGTTAGCTATTGAAATAACCTAAGGAAGAGATTATAATGGCTCGGGCCACATCCTGGCAGAGAAGGCATTAAAGAGTGCCTGAATTCTAGATATACTTTGAAGGTATAGCCAATAGAATTGTCTAAGAGATTAGATGTGAGATATGAGAGAAAGAGAAGCATCTCTTTCCAAAATTTTTGTCTTAAACAATTGCAAAGATTAACTTGCCATTTACTGGCACAGAAAATATAGTGTAAGAAATAATTTGGGGGAGAGAGAAAAGCAGAGCTCAGTTTTGGAAATATTATGTTTGATATGCCCGTTAAACATCCAAGTGATGGTTAAAAGTAGACAACTGGATATATGAGTCTATAGTTTGGAGGGAAAGTCCAAACTGAAGATACAAAATGTGTAAGTCATCAGGGTATAGATGGTATTTAAAGCAATGAGTTGACTGGTCACCTGAGTCCAAACAGTAGGGAAAGAGAAGAGGTCCTCCAAAGATTCAGCTCTGAGGCATTCTAATGTTAAGAGGTCAAAAAGATAAAGAGAAACCAGCAAAGAGCACCGAATGAAGCAAAGGAAGGAGAGTGTGGTGGTAGTGACCTGGAATCCAAGGGAAGAAAGTGTATTGAGGAGGGAGGAATCGTTAACCATATGAAATGTTGTTGATACATCCATTAAGATAAGGTCTGAGAACTAACCTTTGGATTTAGTGATGTGAAGGTCACTGTGACTTTATTTGGTGGCAAGAAAGAAAGCACAATTACAGCGGGTTCAAGAGTAAATGGGAGTTCCCGGTTTTGATAACGTCCCATGGTTATGTAAGATGTTAACATTAGGAACACTAAGTGAAGGGCATATGGGAAGTCTCTGTACTGTTTTTGCAACTTTCCTGTCAATCTAAAATTGTTTCAGAATAAAAGGTTAGAAGAAGTCCATGGGAAGAGAGTAATTGGAGTTAGTAGCGTAGGCAACTCTTTCATGGAGTTTTCCAGAAAAGGTAAGAAAAAAATGGATCATAGCTTGAGGAGGAAATGGAGTCAAAAAAAGGTTTCGTTTGTTTGGTCTTTTAAGCTAGGAGTAACAGCACCATGTCTGCATACCAATGGGAATCATCTGGTAGAAAGATAAAAACTGATGGTATAGGAAAGAAAATAGTACTGCAGAAGCAATGTCCTTGAAGAGGAAAAAGGGGATGCAACCTAGTTTGCCTATGGAAACACTGGGCAGAGCCGCACAGGGCAGGAGGAAGAGTCCAGACATAGCATTCACGTGGATGTGCAAATGCTGTCTGATTGCTGCAGATTTCTCACGGAAGGGAGAAGCAAAGTCACAGATAAGAGGGAGAAAGGAGGCAGAAGTGCAGGAGTGTTGGAATTTTGAAGAGAGAGGAAAGGAGTGAAATAGTCACCTAGAGAGTGGGAGGAAGAAGAGGTTATCATCTGAGATGCCTGGAAAGTGATTAGCATGCATATAAGGAAGAAGGCTTGGGCCCTGGGAGTACAGGGGAGAACTGGTTGATGCTCTGCTCATTTCTCTTCCAATCATTATAAATAGTAGTAACTTGAATTGAGAGACACGCCATGCCAAGGAAAATTCCTGAGGCAATGGCACAGCCCACTTCTATCATTCTAGCATCTCCATAAAACGTTAACCAAAATCTTCACACTCCTAATGTTGAAGAGCTTTCCTTCAGAACCATCTCAACTGCTATGAAGCAGAAGTCAAATCATGCTGCATATTCCTCTATTGGAGCTGGCAGTGTTACATTTCACAGATATATGCACTTAATTATATACTTTTGTACCTGTTTAAAGCAGGGACTTTATTTAAGAATAGAAAATCCAAGAAGAGAGCCAAAACAAAAAACCAAACAAATTGAAAAAGTTCCATCTTCAGTCAACCAAGTGCTGCCCCTGTTAATATTAAGTGCCCCTGTTAATTTCACAGGAAGAGTATATTTCACCAACTAGCTGGCTTTGCCTCAGAAGTACAGTTGGAAAAGAGAAGCATCCCCAGAGAATTGTCTCTCTCCACTCAGTAGTCCAGGGGAAGACTCCTAATTGAGTGACATTTCAACCAAGAGTCAAGGGAGATTGTTACTGCCTCCCTAATAAAGCTCCTTGCTCTTCAAGCTGGTTCCTGACCCTTTGGGGTGGGGTTGAGGGGGAGAAGTGTTTGTCTCAAGTTTCCTGGGCTTATGGTTAAATTTGTCTCCTGCAGAGAACAGATGAATAATCAAGACTAAATCTCACAGACGGTGAGATGGAGAAGCTAAACAACTGTGTTTGATAATTTGGACTAAATACCTGCTAATGAAGGAAAAAGGGATTTGAAGTTCTACAGAGCTCACTAAAGGAATCAAATTTCCAGATAATTGCAAATTGTCTACTTCACTGCCATTGCAATAAGTCTGAATAGATTTCTCTCTCCTCAGAAATCCAGGTTAAATTGGGTGAAGTTTCTACCCCCGAGATGCCCTCCACTCCCCCACCTCTGCCTGCTTGGAACAGCCTCAGGGAACCTGGTTCTTTCTGTCCATGATACAAAGTAGGCATGCTTTTCACACTGCAAGGGTGAGGAGGGCACATTTTCCCCTCGCTTGTTTAATTTCTAACTCCTATCAAAATCTATTGGGACATAGTGCTGGGCTCTAGTTATTTGTCAGTATCCTGGTTTTGACCTGAGCTTTTTCCCATAATTTTACCCCTCCAGCTTGGCATGTTGCAGTTAAGTTAAAAAGACTGTGGGAATATTAGGAAGAAAGTACAGAGCTGGCCTCCTAAGTACAATTCCAACAGTTATAAGGAACTCTCTGGCCATGAAGCCCGAATGTCTCCATTAATAAAGCTGTTAATTTTGAAAAGTTTTGACAGCTATAACATCTTTTTTAAGAAAGCAAAAACACTTTTCCTTTATCTCCAAAATGCCTTCTTCTTTGTATGGAGTGGCTGCTGCAAGCCCCCTTCTACTGCCTGTTTTAATTTGTCTTTAATATCAGATGTGCCTTATCGATTCCTTCTGTGTATATTTTCATTCTGAATAATTTAGAGGCACGATTTTTTTTCACCATTATGGTCAATAGCAAGAGCAAATTTTGAGGATAATCAATTGAGCCCTGACTGACGATTCCCGCTGTTGATATCCCCAGAAGTGAGGGAGGGGGAACAGCAGGGAATAATACGACCCAACAGTCAATCACAGCTATCAGCAAACGAGCCGACATGGGTTTATGTGAGGAATGGAGATCCATAGCACCAGCCCAAAAGGTCTGATAATAGTGCACTCTTTTTACTTCTCATCCCACGGTACTCCAGCTGTGCCAGGGAGAGTTATGGTGCACTCTCATATACATTTTCTTTTCTACTAGTGTTGCCTAAAAATCTTGTTTTAAAGGTGTCAACTTTTATATGAATACATACATGATATATGCATCCAATTCTTAATGATTTGTTCACATTTTAGCCAAGCTTTTTCCAAAATAGCGTAGGAAAATTGGAAAGGTTCCAGTAAACCAGTCCAGGGAATAAATGTCACTTTTTAATTCAGATAATATGGTTGAAATTAATTATCACAGAGCTGACAGAAACCATGCGAGTTTGTCTGTTCTCCTCTCACCTGCAGTAAGAGCACATTTTCTGTGCCTGTTTGGACACTGACCCCAGTCCAAGTCTTTGACACACTCAATTTACTACAAAATTGGCAACCCTCTATCTCATAAAGGAATCCAAGTGTAACGATAAATATTTGGTCCCTCTGTACAATATGACTAATAAAAGTCAGAGTAAACCTAGTAAGCATCAGATCGTTGGACTTAAATAATTATGGTAATTTATATTTTCCCTCTCTTTGTTAAGATATTTTCACAAAATCTTGATTTAACGGGATATGGTAGAGGCAGGCAGGCTTTTGCCTTCTCTTAGGGACGCTGAGATCAGAACAAGTGAGAAAAAGAGAAACTCAGGTTAACGCCAGCAGTTCAATTTCAATTATGTGAAGTAAATGGTCTTTTTTGGGTCTGATGGTTTTTGAAAACTATTTGAAGGTCTGGCGTGATTTACATGCAGTTGGCTTTGATCTGTTAAAAATAAAGATTTTCACACTACTCAGTTTAAGCATTTGAACGTAATTATACGTCTGCTTGTCATAAACAGATATTCCTAAGGCAATTTTTAACAAACAATCAAGCAATCCCTAAAGAATTGTCAGTTATAAAATAAAAGCTATAGAGTTAATATCTTCTACAACAGATATCTGGTTTTGTTTATCTCCAGAGGAGATCCATAAAATTGCAAAAACATCTGTAGTTAATTGCTAAATAGCTCGTAGTTAAATAATAGTTCAATGTATACAAAGTAAAAGAGGAAATTAGAAGTCCTGGTTTAGTTTACTATAGATAACTTATTTATAAATCTCTGTAATTTATTATTAATATCCTTATACAATAATCGCTCATGCATATAAACACAGTTAACCTTAAAACTTTATTCTGATTCCCATTTCTTTACAAAAGAGGTATTTTGGCTTTAGAATTCATTAGTCTTAAAGATTTTTTTGAAGACATTAAAGAAGTATGGTGCCATTATATTTTATGGGGGAAAATAGTGATTCTTTGTTCATAATCCTATTTTATTCATCAATAAGTTTCATGAAGAAAACATTTCCCCCCTAAACACTACAATTTCCTTGAAATTAATTTTAGGGTTAAAGTTGATAATCTCAAAAAAACTATATATAGAATATTCAGGGATAAATTATTTGTAAAATTAGGATTTATTTAGTAAATATTAGCAAGGCTTTCCTACCACAAATTACATCAGTACCCATATGCTCCAATTGCTTTTGCCAGAACAGGTCATTATCTCTGCTCCTCAAAGGGAAAAATACAATTTGGGGGTGACAAACTCTTGGAGAATTATGTGGTGGATCAAGCTGACATTGTGCATGAAAATGGAGAACAGAATGAAAAGCTGATTCTTTTTTATAAATGGCTGGTAATATATGCAGCAACAGACATTTGCTAGAGTTCATTGAATGCTGATATAATCAATAGTAAACTAGCAAACACAGCCTATTCTAAAGCAAAAACTAGAGTTATTTAATAAAACCAAAATCAGTAATATAATGCTTTTAGCCTGTTTTCCTTGGTCAGCTATAAATGTTTTATAGGTCGATATTAAAAGTTGATATCAAAAGTACAGATCCGTGGGGCCGCCCGGTGGTGCAGCGGTTTAGTCCGCGCTTGGCAGCCCGGGGTTCGCGAGTTCGGATCCCGGGCACCCGCCGACGCACTGCCTGTCAGCCATGCCATGGCGGCGTCCCATATAAAGGAGAGGAAGATGAGCACGGATGTTAGCCCAGGGCCAGTCTTCCTCAGCAAAAAGGGGAAGATTGGCAACAGATGTTAGCTCAGGGCTGGTCTTCCTCACAAAAAAAAAAAAAAAAAAGTACAGATCCGTCTGGGGTTGAAATAGGAAAAAGAATTCGTCTGAGTAAGGAGACCAGGGTTCTGGCACAGGTGCCAGAAGTGCTACATACTAGCTATATGATCTTAGGTGACTAATAAATAATGATAATAATAATAGTGGGAGCTACCATTTATTGAAAAATTTTTTTGAACCAGAGATCATCTCATTTAATCTTCACAAAAACCTCATGAGGCAGGTACCATTATTATACCCATTTTGCAAATGAGAAACTGAGGGCACAGAGAGATAAATAATTTGCCTGAAGTTGCATATCTCAAGGAAGCTGAAACCCAGGTCTGGCTGACTCCTGATAACAATAAATGTGTGTCCTCTGCAAAAACATAGAGGGTGGAGCAAATGGTCACCTCCCACTTCTAAAATCCCTCATTCCTCATTTTTATATGCATGCCCAAGCAGAGGTTTCTCCAACCTTTTTTGTGGAGGAGCGATTTGTGTTGCCCAAATGTTTCCAGTCACTATGAGGAAGGAAGGAGCGTAGGAAAGTCACCGAGAGAAATGGGGAAGGGGCACCACAGCCAGCCGGCTCACTGTCCTCCCCTCAAGAAGCTTGGCAAGTCGAGAAAGGGAGCCACGGCAACAGCTAATGATAATGACCCCTGCCACAGCTAGAACATCCTGCCCACTTTAAACAGCCTCGCTAAAGAGATGCAAGAAATAACAGTATATGGTAAGTCAATAGGTAGAGGACATGCTTCACTATAACTTCCTTATTGGCATTGTCCTTGGGTCAAGCTTCCTGACTCATAGCCTGGGCAGTCTCCTGGCATTGTGAGACTAAATTAATGATAATGCCCTACATAAAGTACACCTCTGTTCAAAGTAGTTCCACATCTTCAGAGAATTAATGGGGAGAGCTCGAAAGACCTGGTACCTTGTTCTTAGGCAGAGCTGTAGGGTCAGGGGATGTATATGGTGGGACAAACATTGGTTTGGGTCAAAGCCTTTCTGCCATGTTCTGTGTAGTCTTGGGAAATTTATGTCACTTCTTTGAGCTCTGGTTTCCTCATCTAGAAAGAAAGCATAACAAAACATACCTCATAGGTACATCATCAGAATGTATATCAATGTAGGGTGATTATGAGGAGTTGGCAAGATGATGGGTCTACAGTGCCTGTCACAAAGCAGGAGCTCAACAATGTATATCAACGTAGGGTGGTTATGAGGAGTTGGCAAGATGATGGGTCTACAGTGCCTGTCACAAAGCAGGAGCTCAACAACGATCACTTCTGTTTTGCATTCTCATCGCAGATAGATGCTTCTCTCACTGGATCACCAAGGGAAGACATTGCCTTACTCCAAGGTTGGAGTATTTAAGCATTATTTAAATTTCATCTCTAATTCAGAAAAACCTCAGGGTACTATTTTCAATGAAATATATCAAACACAACACTTGGAACCCAATTATTACACTTCAGCTAAATTACTTACTGTGATCTTACCATTTAAAGCACACTTCAAAACCACAAGTAAGTTGTCATAAAAAGCTGTCCTTTGCTCAGAATTTTTTCTTTTTTTTTTTTTTGTACTGATAATCTGCCTTAATCAAATTTGTTTAAGGGGAGGGTACCACCATTACACATCGACATTATCCAGCACAGTGAGGGGAATATAAAACCCACAGTTATTTGTCTTTAGTTTGTCATTTCCATCAGAAGTTGGAGTGAGTAACTTACTCCAAAGTTGGACATCGTTATGAAGGGGGAACCTAGTACCCCAAACCCTGGATTGAGAGATGCCGGGGAAAGGGAAAAACAAGATCAAGTTCCCCACCAGGGGCTTAAATTTCCTAGGAGTTTGTCCAAGCCTGACACGGAAGCCTGAGCTCATTCTAAACTGCATTGTTCAAGGGGTAGACATGGTCATGCGCCCTGGGTCCAGATGAGGTACTTTCTTAAGGGCCCCATGGATCTCCACAAACCTATAGGATACACCCATGTCTCTATATTTAGGTTTATAGTCACTTAGCAGCATAGAAAGACACTGAAGCATTATGGATAAAATATCAACAAAGCAAATGACAGCTTTTTATATGTGCATTCAAGAGAGAAAAATGTCTCTCTTATACAGGCCATAATTGTGGAACTTATGCTAATGGAAATCATTGCAACACTTTATTCATAAGGGTCATTTATAAATGATGTATGAATGTCCATAAAAGTCTCTCTTATTTGCTATTACTAGTTAGGAATGCTATTATTTTTACATAAACTAAGTGTGATGCCTTTCAAATGGAAGTAACAATAGGTATAATCTGTTGGAACAAGTCTACGGACAAAATAAGCATATTTTTGCTTGGTTATTAACTACAATAAAGTATTTCCACATGGGTTATTTAAGGTTTTATTTAGATTTTATCTTTAATTTGGAAAAACCTCAGGGTGCTATTTTCAATGAAATGTATCAATCATAACACTTGGAACCCAATTATTACACTTCCCAGCTAAATTACTGTGATCCTACCATTTAAAGCACACTTCAAAACCACAAGTTAGTTGTCATAAAAAGATGTCCTTTTCTCAGAATTTTTTTTTAAACTAATAATCTGCTTTAATCAAATTTGTTTAAAGGGACGTCAACATCACACATCAACACTACCCAGCACAGTGAGAGGAGTATAAAACCTACAGATACTGGTCTTTTGGTTTGTCCTTTCCATCAGAAGTAGAGAGTTGCATACTGCCTTGCCCTTCTTCCCAACATAAAGGAGGGATGATTTGAGAAGAGCAGTGGAAGTTCTTGAATGATCGCATTGGAATTTGGTATATCTTGTTAAATGTTCTACTGATAGAATTCCATGAAATGATTTGTTTCAAATGTAGAAGAAACGGTAAATGTTCTCCAGGCTAATTTATTTACAGATGGTTCAGTCAGTATATTGCACAGAGAGCCATGCAAATGTAGCACGGGCAGAAGTCATTCTGCTCTTCTATTTCTGTGTTCTCAAAAAATGTAGAAGCGCAGGCCCCAGAGGGCCAAGGGCTGCAGCCACCACCCTTTGAAAATTGGTGGATGAGTCCCAAAGGGAGGGAACAACCACGTAAATTTTAGCTCAGGATTCAACTGTGCCATGCCACATAAGATGCGAGAGTGGAGGGAAGGGAAAAAGAGCAGGTCATTCCCCTTGTCCTACTTGTCCCAGCTTCTTTGACAATTTAGCCTTCATCTCTGTATCAAAAGATTGGACTTCAAGCAGGTATAGAGTAGAGGCTTTCCTGCCCTGCCGACCATTTCCAAGCTGAAATTTCCTTTAACTTATGGCTTTAATGCCTATTTTAAAATGCACAGCACCTAGGAAGAGAAGCATTTTTAGTTTCTTCTGGGCACCACAAAGGATGACAGGCAGCACTTTGTGAGGGCTGGTGGGAAGAGTGGACTCTGCGGGAGGAGGAAGGATCCCAGGCTCAGCAGCCGGCAGGTAGAAGACAATCTCAGTCAGATTTGTTCTCTTGCCTGGGGCCAGATTTGTCTAAAAGCTTCATGATTTTGCACAGCTCCTCCCCCAGGATTGTCAACTCATGGAGGGGTCACGTGCTTAGTTCCCCAGTCTCACCCCTCTGGGTAACCAGCAGAAGACCTGCTGATGTGCTGTTCGATTACACTTCCATCCTTTGGCCTCATGTGGATGGTGGTTTGGGGGAGGGAGGATTTTTGATAACACAGGAAAGTTTTAATTCCTGTGAATAAAACTAGGAAGGCTTGTCAACCCCGCCCAGGGCTGTCAGAGACATAGGACATGGCAGAAAGGCAGAGATTCTGGTTAGAACGTTGTTCCTTATTCCAGAGTCAGAAGCTTCATTTCTCTAACCAGACTTTTGGATTTTAATTACAGAAATGCAAGGCCAGGCAAAAGGAAACTGTCAGAAATATTGATTGGATAAATAGAGGGATGGACAGATGGATGGAGGAAGGGATGGATTGATTCGAGTGCCTAGACATTGTTTTACTTAACTCTCACAATCCTATGAGGCAAGTGTTGTTGTCAACCATGTGTCACAGATGAGGAAATGGAAACTAACACGCAGGAGTTAATATTCACAGCCTAGTCTTTTTTCCTTCCAAAATCCACTGTTATGGATGTCATGCTTACTCTACTGCCAGTCCTCACATACATCAGGAAACTGGAATAAGTAAAACCCTAATGGGCCAGAATCTGATCCCAGAAACATTACAGAATGAGGACAGGAGTTAAGAAAAAGATTTTTCCTCCCGGATCACCGAAGAGTCACAAAGTAATCCCAGTGACAGGGAGAGTCAGGCATCTTGGTCAATCCTCTCTGCCCAAGTTTTCATGTTTGTGGCATAATAAGAGCAGCCTAAGGAAATGTGGTACTTGTGTTGCTGGTTATGTGTTCAACTTCTTTGCCTTTTTTCCCCCCTTACTCATGATTTAGTCTATTTTAGACTTAGCCTCATTTAAAGCACTGTGTTTATGGACAGTACAAGAGGTCCTCCCTTACCATAGAAGTGACTCAGATATTTAGGATTCCAGTATCTTTAGCTGGAAAGTGAACTTCAGGGAGGGAAGGGCAGCACAAGTGGGAAATTAAAAATAGAGTTGCTGAGAAATTGGATAATTTAATCTAGAGGGAAGAAACTGAGGATACAAAAAGTAGTTTCTGGATCCTATAGAATTACTTATGAGGAAGATACTATCAAACTTTTTCTCCATTTTTCTATCAGTCAAAATAAGAGCATCAGTCAAAATACAGCAGGAGGAATGCAAGTAACTTCACACTTTTACCCCTTTGCCACCTGGAAAACTACTTATTGTCAAGTTCCTGAGCTACTAGATCAAGCAGGTCTCTCCAATCAACATCCCTTTCTAGAGGAGGTGTGGGATGCAGGGCGAGGAGCTCAGAAGCTCACCAGGTCTGATCCAGGAGAAAGGTAGCTGGCAGCCTTTAGCAGGATCCCAGTCAACATTTAACAAAGAAGGAAACAAAACAGGGGCAAACTAAACACACTAAATTCTACTGTAAATGTCATTGTGCAGGATGATAACGATGGCTGCCATTTATTGACAGCATCTAGTTACAGTAGCTCATTTAATCTTCACAAAAACCCTATGGGTGGGCCCCATTTTTAATCCCCATTTTAACAGTAAGTAAAAGAAGGCTCGGAGAGGTTAAGTAATTTACCCAGGTTTACACACTATGTAGCAAAGCTGCAATTCAGACCATTATGTTTCCAATCTCTGATCTTAGATGCTAATATCTAAATCCAAATTACTGATGACTCAGTTTTGATGTCCACTTATATTGAAAGACCAAACCAAATCTTAAGATAACAAGTATTTTAACTCTAAAAACAAATTAAAATAAGGTCCAGCCCTGTGACTGAGTGGTGCAAGTTTCACACATTCCGCTTCCATGGCCCAGGTTCGCAGGTTCAGATCCTGGGCGTGGACCTACTCCACTCATGCTGTGGAGGCATCCCACATACAAAATAGAGGAAGACTGGCACAGATGTTAGCTCAGGGCTAATCTTCCTCAAGCAAAAAAAGAGGAAGATTGCCAACCGATGTTAGCTCGGGGAAAATCTTCCTCACCAAAAAAAAAAAAAAAAGACAAATTAAAATACATCTAAGCTGTGTTCTCAGAGCGGTACAAAGTTAGATGTATTATTACTCCAGTGTTTCACTCATTCATTCAGTCAGTCAGTCCATAAGAATTTATGTTTAGACTGTTTGAACAAAGATCCTAAATAGACAAGTCTATTATATTTCTTATATGTTATGTGTATGTACTATATATCAACTATAAATTTATTATATTAATGATAAATAGGAAAGTTATACAAAATATTTTAAACACAATGTTAAACCAGAGATATTTTTAAGGGGGTAGGGATTTCTGTTTTACCCACAGATCAAATCACTTAACCATTCCTGAACATTATAGCTCACTGAGGTTTTGCTGTAGTGTTTCATGTGTACTTAGATGATTTGCTAATAACAACTAAGAAAATGTCTAGCTAGTTACCAGAGAAGTGCAACTGTCTCTAAGCCTGTAATTATTAAAAATGCAGTAATATACAAATCAATATCAAGATAGGGAAAGGGGAAGATCTAAAGTGTTCCTCGTGAAGACAGCTTCCCTTAGGATGATGGACAACTAGTTTCTACTTACTATGCAACTCATTGGAGAAATGCTTTTGAGGAGTGGAGGATATTTAAGGAAATACAACTGGCCACTAGCCAACTATAATTCTGCTTCAGGCCCACCCCTCAGACTAGAATAACCAGGCTCCTTCAGAAGAGCCCAGGGAGGAATTCCTGGAAATGGCAAAGCATATTAGGTTTCACATTATCCAACAACATAAAATGATGTATTAACGTTCTGCCTGAATTCAAAATGTTTATTGATTTTTAAATCTTAGATAATTTAACTAGGTTACATTTGCATTATGTAGTATAAAATAAACATTTCAAGTTATTTCTGCTCACATTATAGACTGAGTATTTTGTCCAAAATATTTCTTTATTACTTGAATTTATGGTATGAACTGAGGTGGTACAACTCAACCAAAGTTAGTCATCAAATATTCATGTGTGTTAAATACTATGGTTCATAGTTAGAGTCCAAGATAATTTTTAAAATAGATGCGTGTCTGATAGTAATATTAGATTGAAAGAAATGTGCGAATGATTCTGTAGCATCTGATACCTAAGATGAGGTCCAGTGCTACATAAAAGAAACAAGAAAAATGTTCTGCATAAATGTCAAGGTGAAAAGTGATCGGAGACAAAGAGAAGGAGGCAGTGTCTTGACGGTCTTAGCCATGATGCAAAAGAATGTGGACTTTCTGCAGTTTAGATTTTCATTTTGGATGGGCTGCTGTGCTGCAGTGTGGCAGATGGCTTAAAGAGGGGCAAGACTGGAGGGAGGGAGTCTAGTCAAGAGACTAGTGCAATAGTCTGGAGAAAATATGATGAGGGATTGAACTAGGTGAGGCCAGGGAATACGCCTTAGACATCTTTGTATCCCCATTTCCCCCCCTGTATAATTACTGGTACAAGGAATGTGCTCAAATAATATTTACTAATTGAGCTAAATTTATTTTTTCTCTTCCACATTCCAATGAAATTTCTATCTTTTGGCTTTAAAACCACATTTCTAGTGACCGTTATAATGTATACTGAGGTTCTAGACAATTCCACAAATACATCATACAAAATAGAGCAAGAGTATATATGCTGCTAACTAAAATAAACTGGAAAATCTGCCTAATGTGATCACAATTCATTCCACAAACATTTATTGATCCTTCCCACATTTCCTTTGCTTTTCCTGGACCACAGGGATACAGATAAGAATATAGATTTTAAAGTATTGTTTCAATCATCATTGCAATAAAAAAACTAAAGCCAGAAGTCCTATGAACTAAGCAAAGCTTGTGAAGGAAATCAGCAAATCTCTAGCTTCCATTGCCTGTGAAAGACCATATACCTTGTTGGGCACATGGTATGCACACAATAAATACTTGCTGATTGAAAAAAAATGTTCTGCCAGAAATAAAACAAAACAAAAAAAAAGTGATATTGACAATTTCAGTAAGTGTATACTAATATCCTGCTATCTGCAGCATAACACTAACCTGGAGATCACATATCCCAGGAACTCAGTTATCCAGAAAGGCAAGAACCAGAATGAGAAAAGACTCCTACACTGTAAAGCAAACATCAAAGAATGTCAAGTCAGATGGACCAGGCTCAAATCCGGGCACTGCCACATATGAGCTAGAGTCCACATGAGTTCCTTAGTCACCCTGAGCATGTCTTCAACTATACTCCAACTTACAGGGCTGTTGCCAAGATTAGCATTAATGGAAATGCTTAGAAAGTGCTGACATAATATGCTCTTCACGGAAAGTGATTAGTATAGTGTTATAAGCTGAATTGTGTCTGCCCTCAAAAAAATTTCATATGCTGAAGCCCTAATCCCCAGTACCTTGGAATGTGACTGTATTTGGAGATAGGGTCTTTAAAGAGGTAATTAGGGTAATGTGAGGTCATATGGGTGGGCCCTCATCCAACAGGACTGGTGTCCTTGTAAAAGAGGAAATTTGGAAGCACAGAGCAACACCAGGGGCACGCATGTAAAGAGGGCAACCATATGAAGAAGCAGCAACAAGGCAGCCATCTCCAAGAGGAGGAGAGAGGGCTTCAAAGACACCAAACCTGCCCATACCTTGAACTTGGACTTCTAGCCTCTAGAACTGTGAGAAAATAAGTTTCTGTCGTTAAGCCACCCAGTCTGGTGTTTTATGGTTATGGCAGCCCTAGCAAACTAATACATATAATCATTGCCATCTTCTTCAAAGTAATTTCATTTGAGGGGGAAGAGAAGTCTGGCATTTGAGTGATAATGTGACTGATGTAAGCTTTTTTAAGGGTTCAGCATTTATTCCCACATCTAATCTGGTGGCCTGGCATATAGTACATTCTCAATAAGTATTTGTTGAATACTTATTGAATGAATGAATATTAATAAGAAAATAAGCCTTTAGTGCCAGGTATGCTACAACAGGAACAATGGCTAAATGCTTATTATATGCTAGGCACTGTGCAGTAAAAATTATAAAAAGCAAACCAAGAACATAAAACCTTAGGAGTCTCAGGGTTTTTAGAGTAAGGAAAAATGTTCCATGTTACCACTTGATTATCTTTGCAAACACCACTGTGTAATCACTGGTCCAGAGCAGCAGTGCTGTTGATGGGAAGGAGCACTAGGCTTGAAGCCAGAAGACTTGTTTGTTTTCTGGTTCTGTCACTTATGGGAGATCCTTGGGAAAGTCATTTAGCCACCCTGAGCCTCAGTTTCCTCTTCTGAAAAACAGGGATATTGATACCTACCCCCCCTTATGGCACAAAGCTGTGGTGAAGATCAAATGGGAAGGCATGTGTGTGAAGATGATCTATAAACCACAAAGTGTGATGTGGATTAAAGGCATCCTGTCCATAATGACAACCTTGAAACTTCAAGTAAACATTAGTTTATATTCTGCATATTAAGTTTTTATATAAGAGGAAGTAATAAAAGGTTTTTAAAGCATTCTATTTAAATCAATAAACTGATTTAAAAGTTCAGGCCAGGGGCCTGCCTGGTAGCATAGTGGTTAAGTTTGCGCACTCTGCTTTGGCAGCCCAGGGTTCACAGGTTTGGATCCCAGGAGTGGACCTACACACAGCTCATCAAGCCATCTGGTGGTGGCAGCCCATATACAAAATAGAGGAAGATTGGCAACAGATGTTAGCTCAGGGCCAATTTTCCTCACCAAAAAAAAAAAAAGTTCAGGCCACTTAAAAGTTTTTCTGGAAAATTCACCTATGTGGTAGTGCTCATGCCTGATGATTCTAGATAAATGCAGCCACTTCATTTTTTAAGGTGACATTTCTGATGATAATTATTTGAAATCTTTTTGCTATGGGCAATTCTGATTCTTAGATTCATGATTTTCTAAGTATTGTAGTAGTACCAATTACAAGTTCCAAGGAAAAATGGAATTTATTCTTTTGAGTGATAGGAACACAGAAAAAAATACAAGAAATCTGTGCAAATACTAATGCATTTTAGATTTGTTTAGTTGTTTATTTTTAATATACTTATATTTCACTTATCACTTCTAAAAACTTAATACAGAAAACATAAAACTTTATTCCATAGACATATCCACAACACATTTTTTCCAACATTGCATAAAACTAATGGAAATGAAACCAAAAAACAAGAGAGGAGAGGAACTAAAGAAAGAAATATAGATAAGTAAAATCAATATTTAGCAAATCCCTGAAATATAATTATCTAATTCAATTTTTTAAAATATTGCCAACCCTTTAATTTTTCAATAAATGATTAGCAAAAAAATTAATAAATGTTTGGATTTTTACTTAAATATTTGCAACACAAATGTTCTCAATTTCTCCTTTTTTTATTTTCAGTGAAAAAAATACCTAGTTTCATGCTGTAAGTGTATATAGTCTATTGCATTTGTTTATAATTATAGAGGCTATATGTCAACTTTAATGGAGTGATATGGTAATAATGGGGTCTATTAGGACACCATAACTAATAACTTCTAAATCCAAGCTGCCTTTTCACAATTGTAGGCTTAAACAATTTCAAAATATCTTAGTAATAGTATAGAAGATTGGATTATTTTTCCAGGGTACTTTTGTCAAGTTAATCTGATACAAAATTTTCCTCCATTTCCTCTAATTGAGCAGGGAGAAATAATTGATTCTAGTTACACATTTGTAATCCATGTACCATCATAGACTAAGCTTTTTCACTGACATATTGAAACAGAAATTCTTGGCTTATTTGCCTCCCAGAATTAATGTGTGAATACAGTCAGATGACTGGATGTCTTTGGTGGGGATATCTAAGCAACTGTGGGTACATTCAGATCAAGAAAATAAATAATGCTTTATAAGTGTAATATACTGTTTAAAAAGTTCCTGAATTTGCCCCAAAGCATCATTATCTAGATTAGTCTTCAGACCAGGAGGATGACACACCAATTGTAAATCTAATAAAATTTTCACTCAAGAAGAAAAGAAAAATGTTTTTATACATGTCCTAAGTGTTTGACAGTCTTTGAATTGTTTTTTTCCTGCGTGACTCATATTTCCTTTGGGGATAAGGTTTTTCCCCATCTTTCTCAACAAATTAGTCAACAATTTCCTGTGCTATTATAGATACTATTGATACGTTAAAATGGCTTATATTTTTCATAGGTTTATAATTTGAGTTTCTTACATACACTTCCTATTTTTTTAAGTTTTTTTAACTTACAAAAGATTCCAAACACAAAAACTTGAAAAAATAACACAATGAACACTCATATATCTTCCATTTAGATTCATCAATTGTTAATATTTTTCCATGTTTGCTGTATCTTTCTCTGTGTGTGTGTGTGTCTGTGTGTGTATATATATATACACATACATATATATGCATAAGGACATTCTCAAATATATCACAATATCATTATATACCTATGAAAATTTAAAAATTATTATTGAATTTTTATAGAATAAAAATTATTCCATAAATATCACCTAGATCCAGTTGATAGTCACATGTTTCTAATGGTCTTTGACAAAAAATATATACATATCATCTTACAGTTTGTTTGCTGTTGATATTGTTGCTATTTTATATACTTCATGGATTTGTTATAGCTCCTTATTCTCTTTTAATCCAGAACAGTCCCCCTCCTTGCCTTTCTTTTTTTTTTTTCATGATATTGAACTTTTTTAAGCAATCAGGTCCCCTTGTCTTATACAGAATATCCCACATTCTGGATTTAACCGGTTATTTTCTCATGGTTTACCTTTGTATCTTTACCTTGTACCTCCATCTCCTGTACTTTCTGAAACTGGAAGTCAGGTTAGAGGCTCGATAAATTAAACATTTTGGGCCAGAATAGTTCATAGGTGGTACCAGGTACCACACATTTTATTATGTAGTAGCATATATGGTCAGGTGGTCCCTCTGGAAGTCTTGCTAAGCTTGACCATTTGGTGAAGGTGGTGATCACCTGGTCTCTCCATTATAAACTTATATTTTTCCCATTTCGGTTAGAACCACGAATATCCTTCTCCTCAATATCCCTTCACCCAATGGCTGTAGCAACCACTGATCATCCTCACATGACATTAAGGACTATAAAATGGTAACTTTCTGATTTTATCATTCCTCCCACATTTGTTAGTTGACATTTTTCTCTAAAGAATAATTTTCCTTTGCTTTGTTTTGTTTCCCCTTCTCCCCTAATTTGATGACTATTTTTAATATTTTATCTTTCAGTCCTCATAACTTCTCTAATGTAAATAATATTGTCCCTATCTTATAAGTGACGAAACTGAAGCACAAAGAAGTTTAGAAACTTGCTCAGCATAGCTAATAAGTGGCAGATACAGGCATGAAACTCAGATCCCTGACTCATATCCCTGTACAGTGGCTGATACATCACAGGTACCTCATAAGATACAGGCTCAGTTGATGAGGCATCTGCTCAACCCCTCAATTACCAAAGGACTTTCTCTTGCAGTACCTCTGCTGTGGAACTGTGACTAAGATTCCCATTAGAAAACCGCAGGACCAGATATCTAAATGCTCCCAGTATAGGCTGTAGGGCTGCACTATGACAAATGAAAAATAGAAAAAAGGTAATGTGCTGGCCAGGAATAAGGATGACATTCCTCACCCCACACTCTAGTTACTAAAAACCACACTGAAAACTCTGGGAAGTTCTTAGAAAGGAGAAAAAATGGAATATTGACTCATCCACAGGTTTTAGACCAAGTCCCTTGAAATCAGCAGTCACACAATCTCTAGGTAATTCCCTTACTGGCATTGGCCTTCTCAGAATTTGACTGGAGGAAAGATGATTTTTTCAGCATGAAGATAATTTGTGTGTGTGTGTGTGAGGAAGATTAGCCCTGAGCTCACATCCGTTGCCAATCCTCCTCTTTTTGCTGAGGAAGACTGGCCCTGGGCTAACATCCGTGCCCATCTTCCTCTACTTTATATGGGACGCCGCCACGGCATGGCTGACAGGCAGTGCATCAGCGGGCGCCCGGAATCCGAACCGGCGAACCCCGGGCTGCCAAGCGCGAACTAAACCGCTACGCCACCGGGCCGGCCCCTCTAATTTTTTTATTATAATTAAAACTACAAATGTTGGACATGTTTGCACCTGGGCAACCAGTACAGTCTCCATCTACCTATTTCCTTCCCCTCTGCCTCTTCTTATTTCTTCCTTTACAAAATAGAGTTATTAACAAGAGTATATGAGGTTATGTGGTGGTCTCCTGATGGTCTGGTGGTTAAGATTCGGCGCTCTCACCACTGCAGCCTGGGTTCACTTCCCCATCGGGGAACCACACCACCTGTCTGTCAGTTGTCATACTGTGGCAGCTGTGTGTTCCTGTGATGCTGAAAGCAATGCCACTAGTATTTCAAATATCAGCAGGGTCACCCAGGGTGGACAGGTTTCAGTGGAGCTTCCAGAGTAAGAGACTAGGAAGAGGACCTGGCCACCCACTTCCAAAGAAATTGGGGCCATGAAAACCCTATGAATAGCAGCAGAGCATTGTCTGATATAGCGCCAGAAGGTGAGAGGATGGCGCAAAAAGACCAGGCAGGGTTCTGTTCTGCTCTACACAGGGTCGCTAGGAGTTAGAACTGACTGGACAGCACTAACAACAGATGAGGGTGTGTAAGATAGGGCCTATAAAACTTCCAGATAGCACGCTGGCACTACTCTTCTTCATTTCAATTCCTTTTTCCTTTCTCTTCTTTTCCTCTTTTTCACTCTGCTTCCATTACTCTTTCCTGGAAAGAAGCAAAACATTTGGCCACTTATTAAAAAAAAAAGCGATCTAAATTTATTCTTTTATTAATGAGCATTTTAATACTAAGTGCCTATGATTAGACAGGTATGGTACAAGATCTGAGAGACACAAAGTAGTGAAAATTTTCCTAGACAGTATCTGTTATAATGTTCTAAATGCAAAAATAAAGGTCTCCACCGTGGCTTGGGGAGCTCAGAGGAAGAAATATCCTCAGCCCCGTGACTCAAAGAGCTTTTGAAGATCTGTGTCTCCCATAAGCACTGATTAGAGATGAACAGTTGCTTCATTTCCTTGTAACAAGAAAAAAAAGTTTATGGTATTCTGTTTATTTTAATTAAATAAGAATCTAAAAGGGGAATTAAAATGAACATGAGCTGATCTCAAAGAGTGGGCTTGTAGGAAAAGTTTTCCTGGGAGATTTGTTGGAGAGTGAGTGCAAAGACCTGGGATCCTGGAAATTATCTTCATGAGCAGAATTTGCATGATCACAGCCCAGGCCAGAGTAGTGCATTCCCAGAATTATTTTTCTGGCTGTCAGCGCCACATTTACTTGACATCCTTCAGGAGTGGGGATGTTTGTACTCATTTCATTAGAAGATCTCAGATCCACATTGACCCACATTTAGGCAACAGAGCCCCAGGATAAGTGACCTCCCCCTGGGGAAGTTCCCCCACAACCCTGAGTCCAGCTGTAGACAGCCAGTTTCTAAAGTTCAATCAAGCTTCCTCCTCAGTGAACTTGCTGTGTGACCGTGAGTGAGTCACTTAACATCTCGTGTCTCTTTTCCTCATTTGTACAATGGAGACAAAGATGCTGACCTTCCTCCCAGGCCCACTTTGAGGAATAGCTCATTAGCAATCATAAAATACTTTGAAAATATAAATGCGGAATTATAATTTTAATCAACAAATTAACCTTGGTGCTTCCCACTCAATCACTCTCTCCTGGGTAAATGATCAAAACCCTTGGCTGACCCAGGTGCTTCTGAGCCCAGAATTCACCCCACACACAAAACATGGCTCCTCCAGAGACCCACGGGGGGCCCTTTCACCACACTGTCATCACAGCCCTGTCACCATGCTGTAGGTGCTTTCCCACCACTGATCAGGACACAGGAACCCCAAATGCGAAGGGTATTCAAGCTCGCCCTTAACAGACACTTCAACTCCAAGGAAATCCTGATAAAGAAAACAACAGGCCCATCCCCAGGGATGTGTGAACCACATTTTCTCTGGATTTGTGAAAGTTTTCCATTATGAAAATATGTATTTATTAATTTATTTTTTAACAGATATATGCTGAACACCTAAAACATGCACATTAGAATAAAATTCTTTACAACTCAGCCAGTAGGAATCCTGTAGCAATAAGATCGACGTCCTATGGGCCAGTGATCCTTGCTGGAAGATTAAACTACAGTCTCAGGCGGTCATGTTACAGACACATCCAACCCCCAAACAAGGCCAGGTGTCAGCAAGGGTGGGGCTGCACAAACACCCCCATCTCCATGGATGCCTGACTCTGCCTGGCCCTCAGATCTCTCAAAGCAGTTAATGTCAAGCACATTTTTGTAAAAATGACTCCTTATTACAAATAAAGCAATCATTGAAGTCCTGGACTGGATTTTAACTGGACACTCCCCAGTTTAGGATAATAAGCGCGCCAATTCCTCTAATACTCAATACACTTTGAGCTGAAGCCAGAAGTGCCTCCCTTATCACTTGTTGAGTAAGCTGGACCATAAACCCAAGTGGAAATCAGTGCCAGGAATATATTCCATTAGTGGGACTTGTATACATGTTTTCACCAAGTTTCATTAATAGTTGCAGGTAGAGTAAAACATAGACTCAGTTTCAATAGTTGTATTTTCTTTCACACTTAATCTGAGCTGCTCAAAAGTTAATGCATTTATCTGAGTCAGTCAACATTTCAACACCTATTATTAATCTTAAAATTGGTGTGATTGTACTTGTCAGGAATTTATAAACTAAAACTACCCTATGGAATGAACCCCAGGCTAGGAGTTAGTAGATAGATTCGGGACCCAAGCTAACCACTTTCTAACTTTGTGATTTGGGGAGTGACTTAAATTCTCTTAGCTTGAATTTCCTCCTCTACGAAATAAGAATAATAATGAATTCCTTCCTAAGTCCAGGGTCATTGGGAGGCACTAATGGGATGATGTATGTGAAAACCTTTTGTGAACTATAAGGCACTCTATGAGTTTAAAGGATGATGATAATTACTTCTATTAAAGCTTCATGGAACAGGTGAATTTGGAAACCCTTTATTGAACGAATAAAAACGGTATACAGATATTAGTACAGAGCCTGTAGGTAGTAATAAATATGTGTGGATTATCATAAGGAGGAGAATAAGAAAAAGTATTTTCTTCAGATTCTGTCTTTGATTAAAAAGACATAACTGGCTTCAGTGTGCTTTTCACAGCTACCACATTTACAATCTTTGCAATTAACTTCTAAAATATTCATATTTAAATGGTATGCTATAAAAATAATGGATTCAGAAAAATATCATATGTGGCAAGAACAAAGAAAAAAACAAAATATTTCTCTCAATCCCAAGAAGTTTCAGAGTTAATAAAATTCAGTACACTCTCAGACAGTATCTACTCACAAATAGAATATCATTTTGAAGATAATTTAACTCTCTGTTATCACCAAAGCCTGCAGAATACTGCTACTTACTATGATGAGATACATGACCAAATATAATAAATGGGTGTATAGGCAGGTGAAATCCAATATGGATTTCCAAAATAGAGTCATTAAACAAGTTTACGTATGTTAGCAAATGGTTGCAATTATTAGTATAAATAAATTAATATAAAATGTTAAAGTGACATATAAAATGAAATGATATACAATTATCTTTTAACAATGTAAATTTAGTTGTTTCACTTCCTTAAAAAGTATTTTTTCACATTTTTCTAAGTACTTTTGAATATAATCATGTGCCATCTATTATTGATTTAGAATACCACAATTTTGGTTTGACAAGCCTATGTTCTCTTATTCTGGACACAGAGAAGATATAGATTAATTTTCTATATTATTCTATATAGCCAGCCTTCATATATTTGAAGACATGTTTGGAAGCAACTATGCACTCAATTCAGTTCCCCAAAACTGCTGTCTTAGGAGACAAAGTTGCTTGATGGAGTAGAAGGAAAGACAGAATCTCTCTCTCTCTTTCTCTCTTCTCCACCCTACCCTTTCTCTCTCTCTGTTTTTAGGGCCCTCAGCAACAACAACCATAAATAATGTTAGGAAAAAGCAATTCTATTTGCAAACATTTTACCCAAGAGTTTTTTTCTTTTAATTTAATAGTGTACTCATTATCTATTAATGCATAACAAATCACCCCAAAACTTAGCTTCTTAATATAACAAACATTTATTATTTCATAGTTTCTGTGGGCAGGCATCAAGGAATGGTTTAACTGGGTCCCTCAGACTCAAGGTCTCTCATGAGGATGCGATCGAGCTGTCAGCTGCGGTTATTTATGGTCATTCCAAGACCCAACTGGCACTGACGGATTAGTTTTTAAGTTCACGCACATTGTGTAGCCAGGCTGAAGATCCTCATGTGCTGTTGGACTAAGGCCCTCAGCTCCTCACTATGCCATGTGGGTATCTCTTTAGGACAGCTCACAACATGGCAGTGTGTTTCCTCTAGGGCAAGTGATCCCAGAGAGTGCCCAAGAGAGCACCACAAAGGAGGTCACAGTCTTTTTGTAACCTAATCTCAGAAATGGCATCCCAGCCCTCTCACCATATTCTATTCATTAGAAGCAAGGCACCAGGTCCAGCTCACACTCAAGAGGCTTAAATAGAATTTCATATCAGACTTAGATCATTCTCGAAAATGCTAAACAATGACAGATGAGTTGATGAAACAAAATTAATATGTTCAGCATGACTAACCCAACTCATAAAAAACCCTCTGATGAATCTAATTTTTTCCCAAGAAACCTAACTTAGTCATTTTCAAAAATCATTTCTCATTAAACCCCTAAACAGTGCAGAGTGCCTAAGATGTGCCAGACATTGGGCTCAGTGCTGACTGCACAAAGAGAGGTGTTGAACTTTGTTGTCTAGATCTTTGAAAATTCTTTTTAATTTTTAGTTATTTGGATTTTGTTTTGTACAAGGAACAATTTCTCTACTAAATAAATATGCACTTAAATGTGCCCTTCCAAAGATCTCCAAAGCACTGAACTGTCAACATCTCCCTGGACCTTAGACTCCCTAAATAAATAGGTGGAGACTCAGTTTACAGTTAGACAGATTAACACAGAAAAGAATTAGGTGGTCAAGCCATGCTGTGGTGGCATCCCATATAAAGTAGAGGAAGATGGGCATGGATGTTAGCCCAGGGCCAGTCTTCCTCAGCAAAAAAGGAGGAGGATTAGCAATGGATGTTAGCTCAGGGCTAATCTTCCTCACACACACACACACACACACACACACACACACAGAATTAGGTTGCCTGTCTTATGCCCCAAGGTAAGAACAGATGGAATAAAAGAATCTATCTTACCTGAGTGTCTATCCATTTTCCTGTTTGCTAGGGATTACTGCATTTCTCTGAGCTCAACAAGCCAGTTTAGAATCGTCACTAATTTCACAAACCTACTTATGTAGTTCATTCTTTCTCTTTAACCTCTTTATCCCTTGATTTACTGTAATCACAAAAGTCCTTGCACTCTGCAATTCTTTTAGCTTTAACCCTTTCAGCTTTTCCCTGACCTTGTCTTTGCCTTAAAGCTTTTAACTATTGCCCCACACAGTTGCTCCACATCTCCTTTCTTTTGTTCCAAACACACTATGCTTTACCCTAAATCTTTGGGACCACTTTCAAAAATCCATGTCAGGGGCCCACCCGGTGGCATAGTGGTTGAGTTCGCATGCTCCACTTCTGCAGCCGAGGGTTCACAGGTTCCGATCCTGGGTGTGGACACTAGCACTGCTTGTCAAGCCATGCTGTGGCAGGAGTCCCACAAATAAAGTAGAGGAAGACGGGCACGGATGTTAGCTCAGGGCCAGTCTTCCTCACACGGACAAAAGTCCACGTCAGATGTGCTTTTGCTCTTTGAATTCTTCTTCTTTAGTGGGCTTGTGACCAGCTTGGGTTTGATTAAGTCTCTCTTAGTTGGCAACAGTCTCTTTCCAGACTAAAGGACTTTGAGCTTCATCTCTATGCACCAAACCAAATCATGCCTCTTCCAACCGTTCACATCAGAATTTCCACTGTCTCCAGTTTGCTTCCCTGTCTGAGATCAGATAATGAGAGAGTCTGCAGACAAAGTAACAGTCAGTGAGGTAAGATATCTGAGTCCCAATTCCGAGTTGACTCTTTAAAGTACTTTAAGGAGAATTATAATAATATGGTGTACTGATAGTCCATGTACATAAAAGTGAATTCTGTTACGTTTCTATCATATTTTATTCTGACATAGTGAAGTTTACAGAGTAAATAGTTAAAGAGTACTACTCCATTAATATTTCTATCTATTCAACATTTCCATGATGATATAAAATGCCATACAGGATGCATTTCTGCTGTTTGACACCACATCTGCCTAAGCTTGTGACATGGCTAGTCTGACTCATATGAATAAGTAGACATAACAAGCATTATGACTTTCAAGGACCTGGAACTCTGAAAAACTTAAAGAGGAAAACATTTCCTAAGAAAGGACTATAAAACAAAGATAGTTGCTCACCCAACTGAATTACATAAACTTCACTGAATCCACGAATTAATACCATAAAATCTAAATATGTTACAGCAGTGAGTGGTCAGAAGAGCATAAATTGCTGTCACTGACAATCAGGCAGTCTGGGGCCTGTAGGGAAACAAGATATGTTCACAGCTTCTACTGTGGTTAGCAATATACAATAAAGAGCAAAACTGGGCCTCCAGAGGGAATCTGCAAAAGGTTGTAGACAGATGTTCTGAATCTTAGAGTCCAACAGGAGTATATTTAGGTCAAGGAATAAGGTTGAACAAGGAGAGAAAGAGCAGAAACAGAATTTGTTGTGTGACCTCTAGAAGCAGTTTCAATAGAAAATTGTCTTGACACATGCTTTCTAAAAGAGAACTGAGATTAGCTCCTAACTGCAGTTAAAGTAACACAAAAAAAATCTGGATCTAAATAAAATTACATCGAAAATATTGTAGCATTTGAGAGTTCTATGGTGTGGTCCGTAGTAAATGGATTCTGTTTTTAAAACAGGATTCAGTGCACCAAAGAGCAGTGTGATTTTCTTGAATGAGGCTTGTTTCATATCAGTCATTCAGTTAAATTAAACTTTCTTAGAAAAGTCATTTTAATTCTTCTACACAGCCTTCCTCTTCCTAATATCTATATAAAGATATAGAAATTGATGTATTCAACAAAACCACATCACATTGGAGTGACTGGGATTTCTTTTTTTCCATTACATATATAGTTTTATTTATTATCCTTTATATATATTAATTTATTTTTATTTATATGTAATATATGCATTTATTTTATTTATATTTGCATTTATTTATATTTATTATCCATTTTATATACACATAATCTTATTTCCATTATATATATATATATATATATATATATATATATCAAAATTATGGTTGATTCTTCAGCGAGAATAAGAAAGATAGCAGTAGAATCCTATGTAAATTCAGCCTGGTATCCTAGATGTAATCTTGCTACTCCTATATAGAAGGAAACTGTCTGTTATAGTAGCTGTCTACAGATGACAGAATTATTTAAGCAATTATGCTAGTAGCTATTTTACCAAATTTCCATCTCTTTTTCCTTTACCCCAATTTATCACTCCCTTTCTCCACTAACTGCTCTCCCAGCCCCTGCCTCACACACATATAACATTCACTACAGGCCAGATCATCTCCCTTGACTGTGCTTGGCATCTAAAAATCCTTGAAGGACTATAAGATTATTATATTTCCAGAGTCTGCACCATCCCTACAACCCAATCCTCTCTACTCCAGACATGAAGAGAATGAGAAAATGTCATTGTTGTCCCCACTAGGATGGATCCACGCAACTTCTTAGTAATAGACAAGGAGGATCAAAGCATGCTTTCACTCATTCTCCCCTCCATTTTTGGGTGGTTCTGATGAAAGATGGCTTGCTGTTGGTTGGATGCTGATTCCACAGGATTGGGCCTCCTACAAAGGGGACCCATGTAGTAATCTCCACCTGGATTGTTTCTTCCTATTTCTGAAAGGCAGTAGCATCAGAATATGAAAATATTACTACCATAGTCAAAGTGGCCTGTTATGAGAATATAAAAATATGTTTACACATGTACACTACATTCCTATTCCTGTGTTTGGAGCCATGGAATTCAGGAATATGAGGAATCATTTAATATATCACTAAAATATATAAATGATGATATAAAAATAATAATCAAGAAGGGCTGCTTAAACCTCTTTGTTAAAATGGAAATAACTTAGTTTCCATTTGAAATTTTTAGAAAAGATTAGTAACCAAAAATACATCATATTGTACCAGACTAGTGTAAAGTTTGGAATTTTTAGAGTTCAGATAGAAAACTAAGGACCACAAAACCCTTGAACATTCAAGGGAAAATGGAAGATGAAGAATGAAATGGTCCCTATGAAACACCAAAGCTGAGTATTTTCTACTTTTACTGCAACCCACTTTCATGGTCCTAGTTTACACATTCTGTTGACCTAGTTTACAAATTACTTTCTTTTCTCTGATAATAATAAGAAAGTCCCAAAACAAAATCAGAGATAAGTCTGGTGGCAGCAGTGTGGGCCATGCACTAACGCTCAAGTCTCTGAAACAATAAGTTGTATAGCTTCTCACTTTCCTGTTGGTTTCTGTTTAAGGCTTAAGGACGTTCATAAGATTCAATAACACTCTTCTTAGTGGAACTAACTCTTGGACTGACATTCATGGCGAATTTTTCTTGCCACTTAGCACCTTAGATGAGACATGTTAATTTAATTGACACAATCAATCCATAAGGAAGTGGTTAAATGCCTCTTTGTTCTTGGTTTTCTCTTGGCCCAGCTGGGGATGGCTAAAGAGAATAAAAGATGACTCCTGCTTTCTATTGTTTAACATATGAGTTAACAAAAATATAAAAACACAAATTATGACAAACAGTTACATAGTGCTTATTCTAGATGTGCACTACACTGTTTTGATTATATTAATCCATTAAATTGTCCCATCATCCAGTGAAGTAGAATATATTATTAGCTCCACTTTACTGATGGGGAAAGTAAAGCACAGAGAATTTATACAACTTGGGCAAGGCTACACAGCTAGTAAATTATGGATCCAGGATTCAAACCCAGGCATTCTGATTCCCCAATCTATGCTCTTACCAACATGTTTTACCCACCCCGAAAACAATTCAGTGTTACACAAATTTACAGAAAAATTTAATTACAGATAAATGAGGGCTGGAGAGGTTGCAATAGGCCTCATGGAGAAAACAGAATGGACTTGGAACTTGGCAAATGAAGAGACCATGGCCAGGCAAGGGGCAATGAATTCTGGCAAGAAGGTGAACAATGAGCATGGGGTGTCCACAGGGAAGTAAAGGAGCCAATCTGATCAGAGTAGACGGGAAGGAGAAATGAGATGAGTTAATTAGAATGGGGAAGATTAAGGAAATTCTGAACACTTCTAGTGAAAATTGAATTTCTTAGAGGGTGAAGTTAAAATTGGGTTAAAAGACATTATCTCGAAACATATTCAATTACATTCCAACAGAAACCAAGCTTTTCTCAAGGTGTACAGGTCTCTAAATGATTGTTTCACTATTGGCAAAATTGAACGGGGGAAACACTGAGTGCCAGGTAAAGATCAATGCAGGTTTATTTTTAGGTAACATGGGACAGTGGCATCCCAAGAGCCAGAGTTTCCATACTGACTGAGAGTCCATTTTGATTTGGACTCCATCTTTGTGATCTCTGTCCACTAGAGATGTACCAGACTTGTATTTAAGCTGAAATGTGGTTATAGCCATGAGGCCTGCCTAGAGGAAAAGCAGACTGAGGGAAGTTTTCTCAATGCCACCTTCTCTTTGGGAGGTCATTCTTAAAGGAAAATCAGCTGAGAGGAAAAGAGAAATTGTGTCCTACCTGTAAAAAGCAGAAAGGGAGGAGAACAAAGGGAAATGGACACACATCTAAATGATTGCTGGGGAAAAGGTGACACTAAAATGACCCAGCCAGAAACAGAGTGAAGCTGAAGAAGGCAGAGGTGTTGAAACGCGTCACCCGAAAAGTTAAGAAAGAGGGTGAAGTCATCTAGCTCAGGAATATCACCAGAATACTGGATGGAGAACAGGGAGCAGTTTCATAACCTCTCAATCTTTCCAACTTCTTATAGTGTTCCAGAAAAGAGAAAGTGTGCTGATAAGAATGATTTATTGAGCAATTATCTCTTTCCGCCCTCAGCTCTCTGGAACTGGACAGCAGACAAGTCTGGTGAATTATATTTGTGGAGTTCTCCGGAAGAGCTTCCTCTCAAGGATGCACAACTTTCCAGTTAGTCACAAGGCAGCTCTACTCTCTGCACAGTTTCTGTAATTTTGACTTTCCCTTCTCTGTCCCTTTCTTGGTCCTTGCTCTTTCCCCACTGATTTAAGATTGTTTACTGCACCCACCACTATAATCATTATGTTTACCCTCTGCATGTTTATCCAGAGTCCTTGCTTCCTTTTTCACCTCCCCTTGTTCCTTCATACTGGTCCTACACTGGACTGTCTGCTGCCCGAGGAAATCGGATCCCTCATGAGCTGCTCCATCTTCCCGCCCTCCTCCTCCAGCCATGCTTCCTTGGTTTCCCTTTCTGCCTCATGGCAAATACCCTGCAAAAGAGAGATTTTTCTGGGCTCTCATCCCCTAGTAGGTCTCTTCCCACTCCAGCATCCTGAATCTCCACTTACTCCCATCCTTCCCTGCTTCTTGTGACTGCTGTGGTTACCGCTGACAAGCATGGGAAGAAGGATCTGAGGGAAAACTGTGCTTTTGGTTCAGTAATTACTCAGATTTGATTTGGGCAGCCTGAGAGTGCTGAAAAGTCTGTTTCAACTGAACAGCCTACAGTCCCAAATGCAGTAAACCAGTCTCGTTTTTCATCTGCTGTCATGGTTAACTGGCAACTTGCAGGCATGGGGTGACCGTCTGGTATCTCAAGCGCATGCATGCAGACAATTACATGAAGAATACCAACAGATTACAGGCCATCAGCTCGTGTTTTAGCAGAGTTCTTCTAGCAGGGAATATGTACCAGCATCTTAGATCAGTTTTGGCACATTGTTTATTTTAGAAGTTTTGTTCCTGAGCTGTGGGGCACCTGATCATTCCAGTGTTTTCTGCATTACAAAGTCGAAGGAAAAACAAGTTTGGGGCTGAGTATTTTTAATCACCAGTGACTCACTCACAGGTACCAAACTCATTTCACTTAAGATTGTAGGTTGAACTCAAATTGGGGTCCCCGAAGAGAAAGACTGGTCCTTTATCTAGTACATTAAAGAAAGCATTTCTTATTTCTATTAAACAACCAGAAGAGGAAAGATCGTGCAACAGCTGGAAGAGCCCTGCAAATATCAGGGTTACCAAGAGTCACCCAGAAACCTTTAAAGTAATTTAAAGTGATGATAGAACAAGTAACACACTGTGTTTCTATTGATGCAGTAATCCTTAACCCTTGAACCTAACTTGTACATGCGCTAAGAAGTCAGTAGAACTGTTTCTAGTTGATCTACCAAGGCAGTTTCCCATAGCTTGATTGACTGGGGAAGATGCTGATGATTTTCTCATTTAAATTATCCACAAAGCACTAAAACATGTGACTCTTTGCTGGAATTAATTACCCTTCTATGAGGAAAAGGAAAACTTTTTTTTTTTTTAGAAATTACTTACAACTAATAAATGGATCAAGATAATACTGCACTTTGAGGTCTAAATACATCAAAGATATATGGATATACCAGAGCTATGATTTCCTCAATTCTTTGGAAGATAACCAAAGCAATTCCAAGAAGTCTTGATTCATTAAAAATCGGATATTTTAGGGGCCGCCCGGTGGCGCAGCGGTTTAGTCCGCGCTTGGCAGCCCGGGGTTCGCGAGTTCGGATTCCGGGCGCCCACTGACGCACTGCCTGTCAGCCATGCTGTGGCGGCGTCCCATATAAAGTGGAGGAAGATGGGCACGGATGTTAGCTCAGGGCCAGTCTTCCTCAGCAAAAAGAGGAAGATTAGCAACTGATGTTAGCTCAGGGCTGGTCTTCCTCACCAAAAAAAAAAAAAAAAAAAAAATCGGATATCTTAAATATTATCTAAGTTCATAGTGAGCAGACAGCTACCTTAGAAGTGGGGTTAAGAAAAGATAAAATTCAGAGGTTTGAAAATAAGTAAAGAAGAAGCAAGATGCTTTGAATCATTAACAGCACTATGCATGCACACAGAGATACAAAAACAACTAAAAAGGCAAGGACAAAATTAAACAGTAATGATGATTTATAGTAAGATACTCCAAGACATGACAGAAGTCTCAGTACACCAAAAGGAAAATCTTGTTTGCTCAAATTATTTGTTTCTTCTGTCTAATGAATGTAATTCTAATATACAAGTGATAACACTGGCATTTCTTTGAAATGTTGATTCAGTTTAATTATGAAAATCACCAAGGTATTTTCTAGCTGCTGCATCTCTCCCTGTACTAAGATTAATCACATCAACATCATTCATTTAATCTTCAAAGAGGAAGCAGTTGTCCACAAAAGCCTTCAAATAGCTTCATTAGTGCAATTTTTCAGTCTCAAACACTTAGCTGGCAGCATATGATTGAGAGTAAGGTCATTATATTCATCTATTTCCTAATCTAATTTTTTTAATGCTTCTACATTTAATGTAGAAATGTGTAAGTGAGGAGTTTTTGCCTTCTCTTTGTTTGGCAAATAGCTCAAAACATGAAGAAAATATGGATTGTGATTAACAAAATATTTGGGCACTATGGCTACAATTCATGAAATGTATTGTACAGGCCCAGAACCGGTTCATTTTCCCTTTTGGGGTTTGTTTAATGTGAAAAGGATTGGACCTAGAAATGTTGTGTTTTCTTGTCTCTTGTAGACAAAGAAAAGCTTGGAGCATGAGAGACATTCCCTCAGTTCAGGAACTAGAATTGAAGCAGTCATTGCAAATAAAATTTCTTTGGTGTTTTAAAATGCAAGATGGATTTTGTATTTTAAAACAGAAATGGTCAACCTCGCTTATGTTTCTTTACTAAGACCCACTTTTAGCATCCTTCCCTTTGTTAAGAGCATTAATAATCCCTTCCATTATTGGAAACCAATAGGTATCAAAGTTCCATAAAATAACACTGTAATATTCGATGCACTGATCAAATCACAGTATCAATCATTAAAAATTACTCAGTTGCAATCAAAAGCATTCTCAGAGAGACTTAGAGCAGAGCCTGGCATCAACGGGGGTGTGGCGGTTAAGTAATTTCCAATTACTGTACCTACCCTGAAGGGTTATAAAATGTGTCAGAAAGTAAAATCTGCTGAGCCCATTACCAAGAAGCAAAACTTGCTAACTCTCATTTTCAACTTTGCATTTTATAAAGGAATGATTTATTTGACTTTTGACTGGTCCACCTGCAGAAATCATTGCATTGCAATATTCAGTGACTGTGCAAAGGGGAAAGAAAGGATAAATCATGCAGAGACATTCTCAAGTCAAGTTAATATCGGGGGACCATATAATGCCAAATTTTTAAGACAAGATCTGCCCACTGGGGCAAATAATGGGGTATGTCGGGGGTTTAGGCAAAGGGATCAGGGCTTTTGGTCATGAAAACAGTCCATTAACCAATTGCAATGATATGAGGCAATTGCACAAAGTTTTGTTTCCATAAATTATATAAAAATAGTTACAACATTTAAAACTAACTTCTTTAAATCTCTTTAAAATAAAATTATAATGAGTTTTTGTGAGACTGAATTCTAGTTGATATAACATAATTTTAAGATAAAATATGAAGATGAGAATAAGAAATGAGAAAAGGTCAGTGTTGCCATTTGTCCAGCTACATGTGAAATCACTAGGGTAAAATGACACCAAATGAAAGAGGAGCAAGTATTTGCATTATTTACACAGGTGTTCCTTATGATAATCAGGAGAAAAAAACTGTGCATTCTTCAATTCGTGAAGTTTTATTATCTACTATATGTAATACTGTGCTAGACATTCTGGGAAATATAAAGGCAGAAAAGATAAACTCTCTTCTCTTGGGAAGTCTTTGCTATGATAGAAAATGCAGGATCACAAACGTGTCTTTACAATAGTAGGCAATGTGAGGGAAATGACAAAATCATGCCCAAGAATTCACAAGTAGATTCCTTCCTGGCTGGAAGATCACGGAAGCCTTCATGGAATGACAACATCTGGGCTTCTAAGGATGGATAAGACGTTGAAAGGTCAAGATTGGGAGAGAGAAGATTAAATTTTACAGTTTAAAATATTTTATCTACTCTTCCCAATATTTAATGTGTTTTATCATTGTCTGCAGAGAACATCTTTTATTTTCTGAAGTGTCAACAGAATTTTTTATAATAATAAACAAATAAATTTAGGAAGATTCAATGTTCATTCCAGTTGGCATTTCTGAAATTGAGTCTAAAATACCCATTTTAATGGTTAATTTCAAACATTTGATGCAATTAATACAGTGAGATAAAAACAAAAACAATAAACCTAAACAAGTGTACTTAAACATATTCTGAAAAAAAGATTTGTCTACTTTTCAAATAACAAAGTAAGTTTATTTCTATTGTAAAATCTGGCTGGAGACAACAATGATCACAAATTTGGAGAAAATGTTTAAAACTCTGAATCATTTAGTTTTATGGATTTTTTTTATTGTTTCTTCTCTCTAAATAGAAAGATGATAGATAGACAGACAGATAGATAGATAGATAGATGTGGAAATTTGGTAGTAGATAAAAGTGAATCCCATCAAACACCTGTAGTATTATAGGAATTCAAATATTATTTAATAAAGGGTAGAAAATAAAACAATTAATAGAGCTTACTGAATTCATCTAATTTGCAAGCTCTTCTGATATGCTTCTGGTAATTTCAATTATCATCTTAAAAGTAAAGAACATGTCTTGTGGTACTAGATAATATTGGGAAATCAACAAACTAAAATAGTCTCAGGAATAATTAATGTGTATTCCTTTTTGCAAGCACATAAAGGATAAACACAGGCACTTTGACAAAATATGAAGAGTTCAGAAAACAAAAATGATCATATACAAACTAATACCTAATCTGGATCCTATTCTGAGTGTCTGGAATGTGTCTCACTAATATAAGAATATGCAGTGGCTTTTTAACTGTGAGTAACTGAGAAGCCTCTTTCACAGAACTCTAAGGAGCTTAGAATCACCTTCCTGACCATCTTTCCTGTCTTCTATATATCCTCATAAAATATTTACTGTTCTTCTGAATGACCACTCTGATTATCCTTAGACTCCTTTCAGATTCCCTGATGATGTCATGGAAATGTTAAACCCATTATGCTAAGTTAGGACCTCCATCTGCAGTGACCTCTTGGCACAAGCTTCGAGGACAGCATGATATTTTTACATAAAAGTTAGTCTTCATTCAAATCCTCGAGGTCTGATCCTGAAAAAACCCTGACAGCTCAATCAACCCTAATAAATACTTAACTAGGTCCATGGAAAAAGAAAATAATACAATTCCCCCAAAAAATCCATTACACATTCACAATTGAGTCATAAAAATGTCTATTAAACGTACAATTATTTTACCACATTTTTATTGGAAAACAAGCATTTATCCTAATTTACAGGTTTAACCTAAAGGTGGTACATGACATTCCTTTTCATTATGCCATTAGAGGGGTGATGAGTGATGGTGCCCAGCTCTAATTATCTTTAATGTAGTGTTTCAAATTGATCATGCATAATGCAATTACAAATCATAATTAAATTAATTTGTATTGATTTAAGATTTTATAAGTTGCTAATAACTACAGTGTAGTACTTCTATTTCCACAAGCTAACATTAATATTTTCAAATTGCCAAAGCACTTCCTCCTTTTTACTCCAGTTTTGTTCTCATTAAAAAGTTCAGGGGGCCGCCCGGTGGCGCAGCGGTTTAGTTCGCGCTTGGCAGCCCGGGGTTCACAGGTTCAGATCCCGGGCGCCCGCCGACGCACTGCCTGTCAGCCATGCCGTGGCGGCGTCCCATATAAAGTAGAGGAAGATGGGCACGGATGTTAGCCCAGGACCAGTCTCCCTCAGCAAAAAGAGGAGGATTGGCAACGGATGTTAGCTCAGGGCTGGTCTTCCTCACAAAAAAAAAAGTTCACAAACTTGTCACTAGTTTATGTAGGTGAAGGCTAACTTCAAAACCTTATAGGTAGAAGTATTGAGTGTTTAAATAAGGTTTCTCCAAGAAATAATGTCTAATACATTTGTAAATTTAGGATCATCTGAGTTTAAAAACATCTACCTCTGAAACACCTTGCCCTCATCCATCTCCTAACTATCCCGCCCTGCCCCCCAACTGTCTTCCCAGCTGGTTGGTACAGTCCATGTACATAATACCAGCTTCTGATTGAGTGGTTGACTCCTTAAAATTGTAGCGGGGTGAAGAGGAATCCAGAAGCCAAGGGGAGGCCCAAGCAAACTTTGCCAGGCATCAAAGCCCAGTGAGTTGGGTCTTCCCAGACACTTCCCTTCTCTCCTCATCCTAACCACATTCAAGGAATAAAGTTCCCTCAGAAATCTCCACATCTGAAGCCAAAGTGGAGAATCCACTAGTAGACAGTCCAGAAAATCCAAGAATATCTCCCAGTTTCTGTCAACTACTGAAGAAGTTGGGAGGAGAGGAGTGAGCCAAGAGAACTCGGAAAGCCCCATCAGTATGTTTTTGTAACTGAAACAAATATTGGACAAATTTGCCAATTCAGTCTGACTGGTTTTGTCACATACTAAATCATTAGTCCTTCACTTCCTTCTGTTTGAACTGTAAATCCAGCCAGACCCATAGCTCAAACCACAAAGAGACATAATCTGGTCCTTCCACCCTCCACAAGCCTTGTAACGGAGAGTAGGGTCGTGTGGATTGTTGCTCTCACACGGGAGGGTGGGCCTAGAGTTGAGGATTGTTTTTTTCAGTCTGTCTCTGAATGTATTAAATGCTTTAAGGCCGTAAGAGGGGAAAAGGAAGTAATCAGATTTGGGAAGGCCGCCTTGGAAATGGAAGTGAAATGTTTATAACAAAGGCTCAGAAATGAATACTATCCCGGATCCCAGCAGCCTCTCGGTAGGACTGGCCGGTAACAGGCACCTACTACGCTTCGGGAGTGCACAGCAAGTTGAGGCAGGAGGTCCACGGAACTTCTCCGGCCGCGTTTGCGGCGCGCCAAGTTTGCTGCTCACTAGCGACCCCTCCAGGTCTCAGGGGAAAATGAGCAGATGCGGGAGCGCACTGGACGCTTGCCCCGGGACAAGGAGCCGAGCTGTTTTCCCAGGCTCACCCCGGCCGGACTGTCGCATCCGGAGCACTGCAAGTCGCCCGCTAGCCCTGTCCTGCGTAAACGCGGCGCCAGAGCCCGGCGCAGAGATCGAGTTCCCGGGCGGCCCCGGCGAGGGAGCGCGGAGACGTGCCGAGAGAGCACCCCTGTCATCACCGCGAGAGAGAAGCCGAAGTCTCGGGGGTCCCGAGCATCAACTGAGCGGCAGAGTAGAAACGTACGCAGTTTTCAGGTGGAACCGACGCGGGGCTCCGGGGGGAAGAAAACCCAGCGCAGAGTGAGGGCAGAGGCAGCGGGGACGCAGGGACACTCCCCTTATATTGGCCGCCTTTGGCTTGAACTCTCTTGTACAAATGGAGTCGAACCACCGCGACAATTTCAGATACAAACAAGGTTGAGCAACACTTTCTCTACACATCCCCCAGTTGTTGAATAGTACACACACACACACACACACACACACACACACGGGTCCTCGAGCAAGAAAGGAAAAGCAAAGGGAGTCCAGAACTTGAGTAGTTTGCCAGGCCTTGCTCTTCCCTCAGCCAAGGTGCAACCAGGCTACACCCCACCCACCCGGTCAAGCGGGCGTGACTGCATCCATAGCGCACACCTCGTGGGTAAATGCAGGATCCGTTCAGTTGTTTCAGGTTTCCGAGGCCTCAGTTAGCCCAGCATCACCATTTGGCAAAGTCAGTTCACCAGTCTGACTTCTGAAGACGAATCTTTTTAGTCAAGTACTTTGCTACAGTAGATGGGGTCCCAGTGGTGTCTCATTCTCCCCAACACTACACAAACTGTCGAATGGACCGCTGTGCCTGAGCCAAAGATTTCCGAAAGATTTCTGAGTTGTGAAGGGGTCTTTGCACTAAAAGGTACTCGAAAGAAAAGGGGTACAGGAACAAATATTTTCAAGTAATCTCCAAACACATCGCTATACTGGAGAATAAAATTAATTCACTCAAACATAACACATTATTTTCCTTTACTAACATTACTCAGAGATGGTGATATGGATTTCCTTGGACTTGAGTTACAGTTTGAAAGCAGACTCCACAATGCAGCCCTGAGACTGAAGTGCCAGCCATTAATTCTCCTGTGTGTGTTGTCCCCAGGATTGGGATAATGAAGCCCTATCCTCCAGGAATAAGAACATTTTCTGGGGGAAAAGATCCATCCATAAAGCAACTATTTTAAGATAAAAAATAAGGCTGGTTTTAATGAAGTCTTACAATTGAGGCTGAATTTAAGCATTTGTTTGGAAAAGGTGGGTTTGGAATTTTGTAGGGTTTGGGGTTTTGTTGTTGTTGGCATCGGTATGCAGTGCAGGTTGTTAAGTTTCCAAGCAGAAATCAGCTTAAAATGCATGGATTCTATTATATGTACAATTTAATCACAAGGTATTTAAAATAGACATTTCCATCTAAAATCCAATCAGAAATCAACACAGTTCCTCCAGGCATTAGATGATCATTTCGATTTTGCATTTGTAAACTGGGAGAAATAAATGTGACTTGTGGATACCAAGAGGTCAAGTACGGCTGCTCAAATATTTTTCTTACAAAATGACGGATTTATTAGACAAATAAGTAGCCCGGCTGATGCAAAACCCCCAGTGATTGAATTTTGACGTTAAGTCAACAACAACTCGAACTACATCAGTGCTTCAAGATTTAGTTATGATGGTAGAGATTACTGAACAAATAAGAGCCAGAAATGAATACAGATTTCTGAGGATCTGCCCCTGGCACCCTCTTCTTGACATTCCCCTCCATATGCTTCCCCTATTCAGACTGTATTATAATTAAAGGACTTGCCTATGCCTTTCCAGTGGAAAAGAACTTTAAAATAATTAGGCATATTTTTCTGTTTAAAAAAAAAAAAGGACAGGCTCAGGGAGAAAAGCCAATTGAGTTTCATTATAAATTCCTTCGTAGCCTGAAAGTCACCCACTATTAGAAGGGAGGGTGCAATGCAGTGGGTGTTTAATTTAGTTTTGTTTTTTAAAGATCTTATTTTCATTGAGTTTGATAACCTACTCTCCTACACTTCCCGTCGTTCCTTTCAAACATCGCTTTCTGAAAGATGTGAGGCCTTGGGCCACGTTAGTATCCCACTCGCGGATCTGAATCCACTGCTAAATAATTAAACCGCCAGTACAATTTAGATTTCACCTTTCCTGGGTCAGTGGCTATCTCTCCAGCGCCCCCCTCGCCCCTGCTCCGAGCTGGCCATGGTGCTGAAAATCCCGCGTGAATCTTGGAGGGCACCACTCATGGAGGCTTTCGTTCCTCATGAAAGGGGGCTTAAATTATTGAGATTACATTTAAGCATAAAGCAGTTCATTTCTCATCTTTTCGTGGAGAAAGGGGCTAATCTGCTTGTAGTATGAAAATCTGCCTTTTATTCATTCTATGTGTGACTTCCTTGTTGTAGTGGAATTTGCGCCTCAATTTCCATTTAAGTCTTGTTGAGCCAGCCAAGAACTCATTCCTTCCACCTTCTCCTTCTCTTATTCCGCGATTTTTGGCTAAAGTTTGATTCCCCCTAGTATATGGAATGGCTTATTTTGCAATGATAAATTTCTATTTGATTTTAGGGCTTCGTCTGATCAAGGACTTGAAATAGTTTCTCTTTGTAGCTAGAAATTTGCTTTCTGAGTATCTAGGCACAGACTGCTGGAGGCAATAAACTGGTACCAGATTTTTATCTCAGATTTTATTTAAATGCAGTAATAATTGCACTCTGTAAAATAAGTTGCCCGTCCGCTCTTCTCTCCCAGTTTGTTATATTCTCCTCCCACGTATGCATGTACCCATAATTTCTGCAGATATTTTCATCCTGCTGGTTTTAAAATCATCTATTGTATTAGCTGTTTTCCCAAGTAAAGAGACCTGGAAATACAAAATTTCTAACCCTAAGATAGCAATAGAATTCATAGGTAGAAAGGAATGTTTCATGATTATTTTGCCACTCCCCAGGATTAAATAATAAGTTGTACAATTGAAGTCCTTCTACTAGGGAGGGGGCGCAGTTCTCTATTCTTCTTCCTTTTTTAATACTGAATAGTGCCTTCAGTCTAACAATGCATCTGTTTACAGTTTGCCTGAACTTGTTTCTGGATTTATATTTCAATACACTCTTTAGGATGCAAAATTCCTGTCAAATTAAAGACTGCTCATGTCTTGCCCGCTTCCAGCAAGTCACTTGCAGAACCTAATAAATCCAGCTGGGGTTCCTTCCATAGCCCGATGCTGCCGAAATCATTATTGTCCTGCCTTGTTTCATGTCAGAGGCCTCTTCGCCTCATCTGTCATGAAACCAATTTCACTTTATTTACATCCATTTGCTAGTTTAATTACTGTGCTGATGAATAGCCTGAAGGAATTAAGTTACGAGTCTTCAGAAACCCAAAGCGACAGATATATGGGCTACCTTTTAACTACAGGGAAAGAAATGAAGGCTAGTGTGGCATGCACCAAAATTTAAAGATAATAAGTGTTTCTCTCCACCAAGCTACTCTCGAAATTCAGGATGATCTTGTCTTTTTGTATTCATCATCTCCCAGATGAAATATAGTGCTTTAGAACCCCTCATATTTACAGACTGACTGCAGTTCTCTACAATACAATTCTCTATTTTTTAAATGCTTTTTTTTTTTTTTTTACTAAAAGAGTTACTAATGATTTTCCAGCTAAACCAAATAATCTAACATACTGGTGTTTTTAATTAAAGGCACATACCAATGTTAACCTTTCCTTGTAACTGAGAACTTACTTCTATATAAAGACAAATAGGTGCCTTTGTGAAAATAAAGAATATTTAATACATCTAATCTAATATATTGTACTTATATACTATAAATAATGTAACAGATGTCATTTATATAATTTTTGTTTATCATTGATCACGATGTTACAATTATCTCCTTTAATGTATTTTTAAATCATAAATAAGAATATTCTGCTGCCTCTTTCCTCTACAAATCCAATATAATAGAGTACTATGAGTCTATGTTAATGACAGGGGGTTTGTGGTGTAGGTGACTAGTCTGTACTCTCAAATATATATAAGTACTCAGTCATTTGCTTATATGTTTTAAAACCTAAGATCAATAAACTTTTCCATCATTCCATTATCCTATAAATTAACTACTGTAGTATAAGCCTACTAATCATGACACTATTAAAAATCATGCCTACTAATCACGACAACATTAAAAATCATTTTCAAGGGTATTATTTCCTAAATTTCATCATTAATCATAGATTTTAAAACTTAAAATTGATAATCCAGAAATTAAGTCTTCATATGCTTTCACCAGCGCTGACTACCAATTAAAACAATAATATACCTGAACTGATATTTGATTTTATATTTTCTGTATCCCCAGGTAGCACTGCACATGAAAAGAATGCAACTTTAAAATCTAAGTGCCTATATGTTTTCCTTTCATTGCTTTGTTTCTGAGAGTTTTTGACATTTTAAAATCAGTACTTTCATTTGATTTCCCTAAAATTGGTGAGTTTATGGCACATGACAAATATATTCATCATTTCAAGAAACAATCTAGATTTTTTTTCCTATAGACTTAATTTGCGTACTCATATACCATCTCCATGTTGAGTACATTACTTCTAAGGTCATGCAAACTTTCTAAACTATTTATCCAACCGAAAACTATTTTAAACATTCAAGGGCAAGAGATACTTCTAAACTAAGCAGAAGTGAGAAAGATGAGGGTTTTAAATGTTTTCTCATTTCCTCTCTTCCTAAAAGAATTAAGTACTTTTTGCACCCTGTAGACTCTACAGTTTCATTTATCATAAAGCCAGCTTAAAGGAAGCGATAAAATGTAAATAAACACTTTATATTTACTATTAGAAGAACTAAAGGTAGTGAAAATGCTACTGTCCGTGCAGATATATATTAATAAATTATACATTCATTACAAATCCTCCAGGCGCCTCCCTCCTTGTCCCCCCTTACATCCTCTAAACACACGTTTGCCCCATTACCCCTCCCCCACTTTTAATAAAGCTCGTCTCCAAGTAACCTACAAAACAAAAACAACTTTTTTGTATCAAGAGTCTTCCTTATAAAAGTTTTGTAATAAAGGAACCCTAAACAGGACCCTCCAGGTAAAATTTCCTTCTATTTGAATAGAACCAGACACTATCCCAATTCTTTTAGTAGAGATTTATGAACAGTCTTTAACTTGACAGAATGGAAATCTGTATTGGTTGAATATTCCTTAGTTATTTTTATTAATTTTTTAATAAAAGAAATGAAAATGATAGGGGTTTAAAATGCTTTCTCTTTCCCTCTCCCCCTCCCCCATCGCTCTCATTCTCCCCCTCTCGAAAACCGTCTCCTCCCTCTCCAGCTCTTTTTGATTAATAGATCCATGTGGCTAACGGCCTGACATATGGTGTGCGAAGCAGCTTGAGATAGTACCTTAGGCATCCCCTACGGCCATTAACATATTAGGGGCTTATGTGCAGTCAGACAGTCAGACCTCATCGAGAGCCGGCGTTTTCAGAAAGGCTGCACCCCAGAGCTGTTTGATAGAGAGTTTCAATAATGCACCATTCTTCAATTTTAAGGGAGTTGCTTCTGGTGCTGAAACACTAGGACAGAACCGGAATAAAGTTTAGAAATGAGACTCAGTTACATTCAACAACAACAGTAAAAATTGCGCTTACATCTGTTTGTATATGGATGGACAAGCACGTGGAGGCGCAGCTTCAAGCTCACAAACACCCACCAGCTCCCGAGTATTACCAGTAAACAGGCGACGTCAGCTGCCTGGATTTATTTTGTTTAAAGATTTATTTTGTTTAAAGTCCTCTTTATACTGAGAATACTAACAGTACAATAACAGTACAGTTACTGATAGAGATGATTCGAAAGCAAAAACAAAATACAGCATAACGTTTAAGAAACTGTTCTGAACCATGCAGCTTGATGTTTTTCCTTAGTAGAAGAAATTAAGTGCATTTTTTTACATCTTTTAGTGCAATTTTTACATCTTAAAATAAGAAAATAATGAAAATTTTAACTTTAAAAGATGTTATCATATTTTAGATACATTTGTAGATCAAATCCCTGGAGAGGTAACTATTCTTGCTCTACAAAACCTGAAAGTTTACAAACAAACAAAAGTCTTGACAACAATTCTGAAAGGTGGGGAAAGCGAGTAGGATATACATATATGCAAATACATAATATATACACACGTATGTATGTATACATTATTGGCGAGGGAGATGATGTTCAAAATCAACGCAGATAGCCCACTTGAAGCTTATTTAATTCACTTGAACGTCGTAACTGAAGCTTGAAATTCTCTTTGCCCAACGTTCCTCTCCTTCCAGCCTCCCGCTGATAAACCACTGTACCCCTTTTGAACTGTACTCTGGCTGTTTGCTTGGCAAATAAATGCTGTTCCGCCCTATTAAACCTTTTAGGTAGTTTCATCTTCGAATTTCTCAAATACAGAGCTAATAAGGAGGTGCTTTGATGCTGTTTTACTTTCAAACTATAGCCTCGAGGCGTTAAAACGCTCAAAAGGTAGCCGAAAAAGTAAATTGCTAGGAGCAAGGCGCACCCTCCCTTTCAAAATCCCTCCGACCCTCTGCAGTGTACTGCGTGGCAGCCGAAAATCGCCAGTCCCTGTGCAGAACGACGTCCCGTTGGCAGCCCCTGGGGTTCTGAACCCGTGCCACGTTACCAGGGGGATGAGGAGAGAGGAGGCACTTTTAAGTTTCAAAGCCCTAGGATCCCTTGAGGGAGGGGAAAGACCGGAGGTAGAGAAGGCAAAGCTTCCCAAAAGTTGATTCTAGACAAATATCAGATGGGAAGTGAAGATTAAGCAACAGCAACTTGTTTCAGCAGCCAGTAATAAAACTTTTGCATAAGGCGTGGCGGCGGTGCGCGAGAGCCTGCTCAAAGGCGCTAAAGCTGATTTCAAACCTCGGGCTCAGATTACACTTTGGAGGAAAGACAACGGCGCGCACTCATACCTTGCATACACTTGATTCCCCTACACAAACACACACACACACAAGCGCGCGCACACATACACACAAACGACTCTTAGTTGAATATAAGCAAATGAAACCATTGAAACATATCTGTTTTCTTTAAAACTGGGATGAAAGAGTCAGTCTCCCGCTCAAAGGCGTCACGATTCCTCTCACTTAGGTACATTTTCAGAAGAAATGCAAGCCCCCGGGAAATACCGCTAGAGCCAAATGCATCCTACCTGCTTTTTTAAATGCCTGTATTTCCATTGCTAACTCATAAAACACATTTTAAGCAGAGAGTTGAGCTCCAATCTCAGCTTCAGAGCTCCCTGTCACATTCTGCTTCTCTTTCTTTCTCTTTCTTTCATCACAAGCCTTTGGTAAAGTCGCATAAGTGATCAAAATTAACATAAATCATTATTAGTTATTAGGATTTGCTCTAAATTACACTGTGAATATGGCACCAGCCCCATCTGCCGCCCCTGCTCTCGCAGCAATAGATTGCAGATAAAATAAATGTCCTTACCCCATTAGAAGGTTCCTGTCTCTGTAGCCAAAAGCCAAACAAAAGCAATAAATACCGGGCTTTTTCTCTCCACTCTTCAGCTGTGACTCTTTTCATCAGCTCTTCCTCTAGAAAAGCTCGATAGCTGCCTGAAAATATTGCATTTTATATCACCAAAGGGCGATTAATATTGCATTAACTGTATTTAACATTTTTTAAGCGCGAGTAATCTACGAGTTAGTTTCTGTTAATAAGTACAGGGGGTATTAGAACTACTACAGACCACTTAAAATATCCGTATAAACATATTTTTTGTCTCACACTTTGTATTATATATATATGTATATACATAATGTTAGAGTGTAGCGCCTGATGTTTGAAGTGGAAGAATACGTGCTAATGGTCTGCTTAAAGTATTCTGACACTGACTGGAGACAGCCAGGTCCCTGTCTTCATTAAATGTTTATTGTCAACACTTGGCGGGGGCGGAAAGAGGGGGAAAGAGACTGGTGCAAATGAATTTCCACGGCTGGAAATTGTCAACACTTTGGGTTGCCTAGAAAAGTTTATATAGATTATGCTGCGCTGAAGCCAGGCTTCAGTTACCAAACTTTCGTTTGTAATTCGTTTCACCTGATCAAGGAGTCTCTCTCTCTGTGTCTCTGTCTCTCTTCCTCCTTCATCCCTCCTTTCGCCACTTATGTTTCCAAGTTCTCTTTTAGGACCTCCCGTTTCCCATCTCCTGTTCCTGCCTTCTTCCCTTTTCTAAGTCAGAGAGAAGCGGTCTCCGGGGCTTTCGGGCTTGGGGCTGGAGATGGGACCGGGGCGCTTTTCGCCCCACCCGTGGGTTCGCAGGCGCAGGACCCTGGTCTCACTACATATGCTTTGCCCGCTTCTCTCGGACCCGAGATTTTCAACCTCCATTTTGCGGTCCAGGATTCTACTGCATTCTCCGGGACGAAAGCCGAGCGGCCAGCCTTCATCCCGCCCCGGGTATAAATCCCAGCCTAATAAATTCAAATCCGTAGCAAGGCTTTCGTGGTGTGCCCCTTCACAACAAAACAAAAGCCAAGATCTTTTCCAACAACGTAAACCAGTTTTGAAAGTTTTGTGGTGTTTAAGGTTGACTTAGGCAAACTGTGGGGAGGGGAGTATTTTTAGCCTCTGAGAGATACTGGTCCATTCCCTTTTCTCTCAGGACGTCCTCGAAGGCACTTACAGGGTGAGAGAGGACCTCCGGGAGCGCCTAATTACCAGCTGCTGAACTCCGGCTCAGGTCTCCGAGGGGAGTCGGCGCACGCAACGCGCATGTGCGGGCTCGGCGCGCTCCCCGCGCGCTCCGTGCGCGCCCCGTCCACCCCGCGCTCCCCGCGGTCTGCGTCCTGCCGGCCACCCCTGCGCACGCGCGGGACGCCTGGGCCTCGGGTGCTGGACCTGCTCCGGACCTCAGCGGCCTGGGCAATTTCTGGCCAGGGCCGGCTGTGGCCGGCCCCCTCTCCTAGAGGAGCTGCAGCCTCCGGCAGCTGGAAGCCGCCGGGCGGGCGGCGGAGGGGCGCAGACCGGGCGCATCGTGGTCGCTTGGCCATGGCTCGCGCGCTCGGGGCGCTGGGACTCCCCGCGCGACTGCCCTGGGCGGGTGGGTGTTTCCGTGGGAGAGTGAGAACCCTGCAGGGGTCGCGGCAGGGCGGGTCCCCTCCTGGCTTCAAATCCTGACCCAATCAGCTCTGCCTGTGGTTTGAAACGGCACCCGCCAATCCAACCGCCTCGAAGTCACGCCGGGCAGCCAAGCGAGCTGCGGACGGAGGGGAGGGAGCAGTCCCACGAGGCCGCCTCCGCAATAACTTCCGAGTCTGAGGAGCGCTCGGCCGCTCTCGTTTCCAGGCCCTTCCCGGACCGCGCCGTGCCCTACAGATCCACCAACTTTAGAGGAGGGGAGGGAGGGCTGCCCGTCTCCCATCAAGCTGACTTGACAACAATTACAAAAGTTTTTAATTAGCTTCTTGTTATCATTCATTTTATTAATTTCCGGAACTCTCAGGCCATGAATTATTCAAGATGCAAGCCAACCTGAGCGGGGCGGCCGCGCGACCCCGCCGCACGTGCCCGGCCCGGCTCGGGCTGCGCGGCTCGCCTGCTGCCCGAGGGCGTGAGCCCGCCCGGCGCCGCCAGTCGCGGTGGCGCGAAGGTTTGATCAAATATTAAATAACGTAATTATTGCGACAAGGCTTATCTCGCAGGTGGGAAAGAGGCCCCCCGTGAGAATTAGAATTTGGCTGCTATTTTTGAAAAATCAATTAAGCTTGAGGTCTCCTTTGAAAATCGCCCGCGAGGACTGTGTGGCTCTCATCGTGGGGCTAAGACTGCGGCAGCAGTAACACCGATGAGCAGAACCATACCAGATAATAATTGTGGTCATCCTTTTTATCATCCCGCTGGCCACCAAGCCCACCGAATGGGGTGGAGAACGCTTTTAGCTAGGGTCAGAAGTCACAATTCCAACTTCACGGGCTAGACTATGAAAGCCCATCACGTGAAACATGGAGCTGGGCTGCTTCACGCAGGGTTGGCAGCAGAGGCCGGGGCTACAGGACAGGGGGTCAAGGGAGGGAGCTGGACAGGTGAGTTCTGGAGTTAGGGTGCCCTGTCCTCTGTCGGCGCGGCCACGTGTAGGAACGCGACCCAGGTACTCTTAATATCGCAAGAAAGTAAAAATCGATACAATCACGGCGGTGGGTGCCTACGGTTTATTTATGAGAGTGTAATCGAAGTTGAGAGCAATTTCAGAACACGCATTAAACAAAAATCTATTTAGAAGTTGGTTGGTGTGTCTTGAGGACATCATTTCTTAGACCTACAGAAGGAGCAGGACCCGGAGCTAGGACTGGGGAAAAGAAAAACTTAAAACAAATGGATGGCATAGATTCATTTATGCTTATTTTTCTTTTGCCTTTCCTACGCCACCACCGCCTGGATTTCCTGAGAAGCTGAAATGCAAACGGAACACAATTTTCCCACTCTCTCCAACTATTCTGAAATTATTCTTTAAAAGAACTGAAGCCACACATTTTACTATTTCCACCCACTAACCGGTGCCAGAATCCGTTTAGAGTGAAGTTCCGCTCTTTAGAGCAAGAAAACTTCCAAAGGCCAACTATCGACGCCGAGTAGCAAGCCTTTGCACTCTCTTCAGAAGGACATCTGTTTGCTTGTTTATTTGTTTGTTTCTTCACCGACTGACAGTTACAGGTGTCTTAGAATAGTCTTACTAGTTCTTCCTGACGCACACAGATTCACTCACCAGATAGCAAAGCATTTCTTGTTTTGCACAGTTTCCTACTACATAAAAGAGGAAACTCTGCAAAGCATGTATTCTCATCTGTTTTATTAACATAATACTGTCTTTTTATTTGGTAAGGATTTTACTTAATACAAAACAAATGCTTAAGTTCTTATTACATACACCAGTCATCATTATATAATACAAATGTATTTGCCTGTAACATTTCCGTTTGGGGCAGTTTTTTTTAAAACACAGCCTTTGTAAATCTTTTTATTTATTCATTCCTGGTTCTCCAGTAATGAAATCTGGTCATACTTTTCTATAAAATAATGTTTTTTTAAAAAATGCATTTTATTAAAAGCTTTGATGACATTTCAAGTCACTAACAACAAAAACAAATCAATTTTGATGGAAGAGATCTACTTTTAAAAATACCTCTAGTGCTTTTTTTTAAACATTAACAACTGTTTAAAATCACAGCTTTTTAAATGTACTATTCTTTTTTGAACATCAAGTGTTTTGTTTCACAGATTTGCCGGTGAAATTAAAAAGATTTGGCTAAAATAGGATGACTTCAGAAGATAGAATCCAAGCTATAAAGAAACTGTACATTTGGCATCTGATCTTGTCCCAGATCACTAAGAAATAAAGACTCTCTGGTCCTTCTGGAGCAGTAGGTGGCACACTAAGTGTTCCAAATGAACAGAGGCATCTGACATGGTGGCTGGACAGATCAGTGGATGGTTTTTATATTTGTTAGCCTCCAAAGTCAATTAGTTAACATTTTTTAGAAATGTTTTTAGGCTAGAACAACACATATAAATCTCCATATGCCTCTGTCTCTGAACCTCAATTTAGATATTTTGAGGGTGCCTGGGTATTTATCACCTTCCACCACTCTGAAGGGAGTGCTGTGGTTTAAGAGTTTCTGCAGTTATAAAAAACAAAACAAAACTTTGATAAACACAGGCAGCTAATATAGAATTCATTTTATTCAGAGCACCGCTTTTCACATGAGTTATTTGAAAGTGAATTCTGATTCAGCAGAAAAATACATCATTCTCACCCTTACCCCTCTTTTTGTCCCCCTTTCAACATCCTCCCCTCCCTGTATTTTTGGTTGAATTGAATCTCATTTGTTGACCGGCTCTACCAGGACTTGGCCCAGTATAAACACAAAAATGCACCCAAATCATAAAATTGCTCTTCTTTCAGTTAATGTTTTATTGGTAAGTGTACTGGGACACATCCCCCTGTTGTATTTTGGCGCACAGAAATGGTTCTGATAGAAGTGGGGAGGGGGAAAGGTAATAGAGCAAGGACATAACCTAGAAGAAAGCTCAGCAGACATACATGGACAGGTAGATCAATCCATGAGACGTTCCAGGATTAACACTGGCAGTTTGTAACCACTGTGTGAGTGTGTGCACTAAAGAAAATATTTACAATAATCTTTCTTTTTTCCTTTTCCTCTAAATACAAGAATAGGACAAGAATGTTGTGTTTTCGGTGAAAACAGGCAGTAGACTGTGAAATCACACTATCCACAAAACGGTCTATCAGAAAAGCTAGCCCAGTATAGTGCTCAGTTTCAAATGCATAGGATGTTTGCGCTGCAAACAATGATATATAACATAATTAAATAAATAATGCCTAACCAGAGTAAGACCTAATTGTGTTTCTTTCTGCACCTTTCAGAACATGCATGATTTCAGTCTTATTAAATGGCAGGGTTTTTTTTGTTTTCTCATTTGTTCTGTTTTCAATTTTTTAGTTCTTATTAAAGGATGGTAATAAACCATCTACACAAGAGATCAAAAGAGTATCTTGTGCATCAAGCAGGCATGTTACCTAACCACCTTCAACTGTCTTTCTCATTTTTTTATTCATCAGCAGTTCATAAAGTACCTTGATTATTACTATGAAATACTATACATGATTTTCTATTTGGGAGACTGATAGTGCAAATTAACGATCTTGCTACCCAACAGTTATCCCCAGCAATAAATTACTTTTGAATAATAATAATAATAATAATGAAACACAGTTGTTCTGCTTCCCCCCCCACAACATGCAGACCCTTTTGAAACAAACGGAAGGCTTTAAACCCGTCTTCCTCTCATCTGAGATTTAGTTGGTTTTTCTCACAGCCAAGCCCTGCTTCAACTGAAAGCAGAAACTCCTCAACATTTCAAAGATTTCATGTTCTCCAAGAGGGAAGGAAAGGGGACCTAGAAGAGCAAGATCGAACTTGTTCTGTGAAGAAAACGGGACAGAGTATCTTTCCTAGTGTCTTCCACCCCAGCAGTCTACTTGAACCAATAGGAAAAAAATTCAGTAGGTAGTTTAAAATTAAACCACACTCAGAAGAACAAATGAAAGGGCAAGCAAGTCCTATGGGTGGGGAAAAAGCTTATTTTGAAACAGTCTGTCTTCTAAATCTTGGACATAACTGCAAAAATGAAAAGAGAAAAACCTTGTTAAAATTGTTTTATTTTCCTAGAATATTTTTTTCGGAGCCCCTAAATTCTGCCTTTTAGTCAGCTCAAAGACTGTGCCTCTCTCTCCCTAACACCCCCACCCAACCGGGAGCAGGCCACAGGAGTACAGGCCTGGTCACTGGAAAACTTGGACTCCACCTAAACAGGCAACTACCCCCCTCCGCCTTTCAGCTGCGCCTCCACTCACTTTGTGGCAATGGAGAGCAGCCATCGGAGTCTCATTGGGACGGAGAAAAAGAAATCAAAGAGGATATGAATGGGGTGGAGGTGAGACTTAGAGAGAAAATTAAACACACAGACAGAACAACCAGATTTGCTACCCAGAATTTCACCTTCTGGTTCGTTTCGTTTTCGGTTTTTGACTTTGTTTGTGTGTGTAGGGTTGGGGCGGTTGTAATAATGGTGGTGCTCTTTTTTCTCTTCCTTAGAGGGGAATGAAGCTGCAGAATACGGCTCCCCCGAGATAAATTTCTAAAGCATTTTTCTTTGTTCTGTGTTGTTTTAGTTTATCTTTATTTGCCTAGTTTTAGGTGGTTGGTAGGTTTGTTTTTGTACGTAGTTCCTTGGTCCCCAGGAGATTTTGATAAGTGTCTCTGGTCAAAAACAGTCCATTTCCCTACCCTTCCCGAGTCTCCCCCCACCCTAACCCCCAGAACCATCCTGCTCCTCCAAACCCCTCCTCCAGTCTCCGCTTTCCTTCCCCCCACTCCCGCTCTCCCAGATGCTCCCCCTTCTCCCTCGCCACCCTTTCCTGTGACCACACCAGCACCCCACTCGTCTAGGCCGGGTGAGGGTGAGGACAGGGAGAGCAGAGAGGGGGCGGAGGAGAGCGCGAGAGGAGGGACTCCCCAAATGCAAGCAGGTAACGGACACTCCAAATCCGGGGGCAAGCGGACCCTTCAGCTCCCCGCTCTGCCCCGCCCGGCACCTCCCAGCCCCCTCAGTAAGTGGCGGAGAATTTCATCCGCTTCTGCTTCTGTCTCTGGTTGCAAAACCACACCCGCACCACGTTCTTTTTGAGGTCCAGTTTCTCGGCGATGGCGGCGATCTTCTCGGACGAGGGCCGGGGCTGTACGGCGAAGTAGGCCTCGAGGGAGCGCTTCTCGGGCGCGGCGATGGAAGTCCGCTTGCGCTTCTTCTCGCCGCCGTTGAAGAGCTCCGGCTTGTTCATTTTCTCGCGCTGCGCGCCCTCGGCCTCCTCGAGCCACGCCTGCAGGATGGGCTTGAGCGCGATCATGTTGTTGTGCGAGAGCGTGAGCGACTCGAACCTGCAGATGGTGCTCTGGCTGAGCGAGCCCACGCCCGGGATCTTGAGGTTGGCCAGCGCCGAGCCCACGTCGGCCTGCGTCACGCCCAGCTTGATGCGCCGCTGCTTGAAGCGCTCGGCGAACGCCTCCAGCTCGCGCGGGTCCGTGTCCGAGTCGCAAATGGACGCCAGGCCCGCCGCGCCCACCACGGCCGCCGCCGCCGACGCCGCCGCCACCTGCCCGGCCGCGGCCGCCGCCGCCGCCGCCGCCGCGCCGTGATGCGCCGCCGCCGCCACCAGCCCGGGGTGCGGCAGCCCCGACGGCATGTTCATGGCGGCCGCCGCCGCCGGGTGCGACAGGTGGCCCAGGCCGTGCATGTGCGGATGCGGGTGCGCCGAGCCGCCCAGCAGCCCGCCGCCCGGGCCGCCGCCACCGCCCCCGGGGCCACCGCCGCCGCCGCCGCCCCCGGGGCCGCCACCGCCTGGGCCGCCGCCGCCCCCCGGGCCGCCGCCGCCCCCCGGGCCATCGTGGGCGCCGCCGCCGCCGCCCGCCGCCCCCGCGCCGCCTGCGCCGGCCATGAGCGCGAGCGAGGGCGACGAGATGTGGTCCAGCAGGTCGCCGGGCTCGAGCGCCTGGTGGTGGTGGTGGTGGTGGTGGTGGTGCGCCAGCGGCACGGTGGACGTGGACGTGCATGGCACGCTGTTCATCGTGTGGTACGTGGCGTCCGGCTTGAATGGGTGGCTCTTGCCCTGGGACACGGCGATGTCCACCGCCGCCAGCGCTTCGGCCCGCGCCAGCAGCGTTTCGTCTAGGCTGGCGAAGAGGTTGCTCTGCAGCTGCAGGCGACACAAACCAAACCAAAAAACCACAAAACCAAAGAAACACAAAACAAAACCACACACAAGCCAGAAAGCACAACAAGCAAAGGGCAAACACAAAGCAACCAAAATAACAACAACGGAGGTGGGGATAGTGGAGACCGGGAAAGACGGAATGGGGGACACATTGGGGGACAGACGAGAAGGGACAGGAGTGTGGGGAGGGGAACAGATGCGGGGGAGAGGGGGACAGAGAAACACGTTCCGGGAACGGGCGTGGGAGACGAAAAAGGAGGGAGAAAAGAAGAAGAAGAAATGGAGATGTAACTCGCAGCTGCGGACCCGTGTCACACACCCGAACACGCACAGAGACGGCCTTTCCCAGGCATGAAATTAACAGAGAAAGTGGAGGGAAGTCGAGAGTCATGGCCCCAGCGTTCCCCACTGTGATTGCAGGCGCCTGAGACCGAGGCAGAGGCGAAGGGAACACAACATTAAGCGCCACTGTACAAAACGTGCCTCGCAGCGGGATTTCTCTAAAATTCCTTGCCCGCAAATCCCCGCACCGGGACCTGGGCACACACCGGCACCCGACATGCAGCGTCTCGGAGACGGGGAGGGGGCGGGCGCGCGGGCTTGGGGCGCTTACCGGCGGCGTGGGTAGGCAGGCCCGCCGGATGGCCTCGGAGCTGGAGTGCAGAGACGGGTACTTGTGCTCAGGGAGGGTGGGATGCATGGCAAAGTGAGGCTGCTTGCTGTTCATGGACATCATCTTGATGGCTTGGCATGTAAATCCACAAACACCCCGAAAGTCCGCGGGAAAGTGCGCACGCCGGCTCCCCCGGCCTCCCTTCCGAGGCTGCAGCCGAAGCGGCTGGCGGCACGGAGGCGGCGGCCGCGCGGGGGGCTGCTGCTGCTCCTGCTGCCGCCGCTGCCGCCCGACGCTCCCTTTGACCGCGCAGAGCGCCGCGCACCGGCCTTGCGGTCCTACTTCGTCGAGAGCTCTAGCCCCGCGCGCCGACGGGATGCACTCCTCTTACACCTGAGCCCCACTTCTCGCGGCCGGTCCGGGAAGCTCTCGCGAGAGCTCGCGGCCCTGCCGCGCTGACAGGCATCAACTGCCTCCGTCTGTCTGACGCGCGCTCTCTCTCTCCGCGGCGCCGTGCGTCTGCGCGCGCGCGCGCTCTCCCAGCCGCTACCGGCGCGTGGGAGCCGCTCTTATAGTGACCACCGGCAAGGACAGCGCAGGTGATGCACCTGTAGCTGCCCGGGCATGCGCACGGTACTCCTCATCTTCCCCATCGCGGGTCTGGAAAGATCAAAAGGGCCAGCTATTGTCTGAGGGTAGGCACCTTTTAGGGGGAGAAAGATAAAATGCTTGCAAGCCCCTCGGTGGTTTCCCTCCCTCCTCCCCAACACAAGCCCTGAATATATGCGCATTACTTGGGAACACCTCCTCTCCGGGATGTCTAACAAGCTGTTATATAAGGTATACAACTGGGTATTTGTATGTTAAATTATGCCCGCGCATTCCTCTGTATACAGTATAAATAACAACACAGAAATGCAGAAGGTGCTGTCTTTTGCTGCAAGAATCTGTTTCTTTCAAGGTTTATAAATAGATTCCTGGAGAATAATCTCGGTGACAGATATTTGTTTGAAGCAGGCAGATACTATTGATTTCCATATAATTTAATTTCCTCCGCATACTTTGTTGTTGTTGTGACTATAACTGTGTCAGGCACTGACAATGACAGCCACTTAGGAGCCACAAGAAGCGTGTGCTTTCTACTTGGAAATGGCTGTTGAAATGAAATTGTGCATTTCTCTTATTGTTTGTCTCCTTTAACCGTGTACAAACCCACATTTCAAACGAGCTCCGGGTGATCTGAGGCTTCTAGTAATCAAAAGGAAAAAATAGTTAACAGGGTGTAGTTGGGATCCTTTCCTCTCCTCAGCATGAGCACACTCGCACACACACACACACACCACAAACACACTTTATGCTGGAAACTCCAGAAAAAGGAAATCGCTTCAGAGAAAAGGGAATAAAATGTGGAAAAGAGAACTTTCTTTTCCCTTCCATCGTTTTGGCTTCTTTGCTTCTTATCTCTCTCTATGTATATATACATATATTTTTTCCTTCAAACGGAGACAGGACCAAGCCAGTTTACACGAAAGTGTAATTAAAATGTTAATTCAAACCAATTTGAAAGAACGGGGCCCAAGCTCTGATCCGGCCCTTATTTATTTATTTTTATTATTGTGAAATCAAAACCTAAGAAGAATAAATCAATTAGCCAACCAGTTATATGGCCCTTATGTGGCAGGCGGATCAAGAGCCTCCTGGGGAACTACAGTTCAGGTGCCCGTGTCCCCAGGGATGCAATGCTTGCCGGGGGTGATAATAACAGCCCAGATGTTATCACATCTGCAGCGAGAGAGCTGGAGACCCGCAAGGGGCTGCTTATGGGAGGCAGAGATCAGATAATCTTTCTGTTCTCTCCCGCACCAAGGAGGTCTGTATTTCCACCAAACAGATCTCATTTCTATAAACCTAAATCTGCGTTCGCGTGGATTATATCTTTTCTTTGGATCAACGCGTGGGTATTTAGCATACCACTCACTACTCAGATTCCAAGAGGAGCCCACAGGCGTCACCATGGCTTTTTCTTCCTCCCTTTCTTTGCTCTCTACCCTCCCCCGCCCCCCACCCCGCTGCAGCCGGAGAGAGGAGTAAGAAGGATGTTCACTTGCCGGTGCGAGAGGAGCCGCATTTCCATCCATTACGCGGTCCCCTGGGAGTGCTAAATGCAACTTTATCTCCACGGGGAATGGACGATGAGCAGGACATCGCTGGAGGGGGCGAGTGAGTCCTACGGTAGCCGTCTCACCGGGTGTGCTGGCTTAACCTAATCCTTCCTGACACCCATCGTAGCGGTTCCCTGAGGTCTCCCGCGGGAGGAAGGAAGGGCCCCCGCAGAGGGCGAGCGCCTAGATCCTGCCCGCCCCTCAGGGAAACGCTGGCCTTTAGGGACCAAGAAGGGTGCAGGGGACCGAAAAGGGTGCAGGGGAACAGAAAGGCAAACAGCAAGTTTCGAGGGCAGGTGGACCCCCAGAGAGCGAGGTGAGCCCCTGAGTACCCGAAGCGCATCTCTGTTTACACTCGGACGCTGGAAGGGTACCCAGACTCTCCTCCTAGCTCACCTCTCTTTGGACGACTGGAGTCCCTGCCCACCTTGGGGTGGGGCCAGACTTTTGCCCAGAATATGTCGCTTTTCCTGTGGCTAGAAATGTGAAGGCTGTGGGTACAATCCCTCCACTGCCCCCCCCCCAACAAATGGATTGGAAGCCCATTTAGGGCACATCTGTGTCCACCATGGCACTTGCAAGGTGTTTGTCACAGAGTAACAATGCTCCATAAAACAATAGGTGTGGAGGACAGAGAGAAGCCAGGTGGGGAGGGCCAGGGGCCAGGCTCAAAAGCCAGAGATAGTTCAACTAGCGAGTACTAATGGTGGGCAAGCAGGAAGATCACTGAAGGGGATTCCTCTCTCCCTAAAAAGGAGATGGAGCCTGGGCCAGAGGGGTGTGCTGTTCCCACGCAGAGCTGTAAATCTTGATTCTAGCCTTTTCGTTTTCGCAGGTCATTTATTTCATCCCTCCCTCATTAACTTTCTACCTTACCTTCCTTCCTTCCTCAAACACTTGCTGAGCATTAGTCTGGGCCAAGGCAAGACAGTGAAGATAAAATGAGTATAAAATATCTGCCCGCCAGGAGATGGCAGTCTATGAGAGCAGGGCAGTTACAGGTGAAGAGGTGTTTATGGTACAGGTGTGACAGGTGTGATGGAAGGGAGTTGTACAGAATGTGGAGAGGGGGTGATGCTTGGAGACTTATCCTGCCACATCCCTGCTGGATTCAGTCGCTGGTTAAAAAGTGGAGCACAATGGTGGATCAGCAGGCAATTCCTAGGACCTTATCAAGCCTTTCCCTACTTACCCAAAGGCAGTGAAAGGAAAGGGTGGTGGACACCGGCTGCAGCCCACCAATATGTCGCTGCTTTGTTTGGCCCCTGCCTGTGCTAATGATGCCCACCTGGGGTCTGATCCTTGGCATAGATTCCTGGGCAGGTTTTTTTTTTTTTTCCTCCTTCTTCTTGTTTAATGACCAACACAGATTCCCCCTTCCTCTATCTCATAGCTTTGCATTTTATCAAGAGGGGAATAATGAATGCACAGCTATTGATTTCCAAGGAATTTCCGCCCCCAGGGATACGTAGTCTATCATCTGGATCAGAGACACATTTCTTTCCCTCATTAATTAATTTTCTCCTCCTCCTTTGGCAGCGCCTCTTTCTCAAGCTCAAGGAGCAGACATTCCTTGGTTGGAGTGAGGACCGGCGAGACAGGGCAAGGGCGGGCACTGTTGGGGGTGAACTCTCCTCTCCCTTGGTCAACCACCCCCTCCAGAGCTCGGGAGAGCGCGCCTGACAGCTGCTGCCCGCTCGCGCTGCCTTTCTCCTTCCAAAGGGGCGCGGGGAAAGTTCGCGCTGGACTCAGCAGCCACTACCTCCTCGCCCCGAATTGAGCCCGAGTTACTTCTCCGGATTCAGGGTCAGGGGTTTGGCCCTGAGGAATGTCCATTTAAGTACATGGAGGTTGTGCGTGTAGAGGAGAAGATCGGGCCCCACGTTCTTTCCCGAACCCTACCCGCAGGCCCGGCCACCTTGGGTTTTGGTGGCCCAAACGGGAGCTCTGCTCCTCCCAGACTCGGGGCACCACGTTTCCCGCCGGCAGTTGTCCAGCTTGTAACTAGGCGCATTCACCGCGCAGCCAGCGACCTGCGTGCAGGGGAAGCCCCCAGAGCCCTGGGCCGGCCGGCTTTAGAGGCCGCTTGGGCTGTTATAAGCAGTGTGAAGGGGTAGGCAGGGGAGGAGCAGGCCCAGAGTTGGGGGGTGGGGTCCGTTCTTGTAAGGGGAGCTGAACTTGGGTTGTCCCGGAGCCCTCTTGCTCGGGTACTGTCTGTCCGAAGGGTGGGATAGAGGAGAGACTGGTGCGGTACTTTCGCTTCCCCTCCTGGCAGTCTTCTTCTGTCTCGCTTAGCGCTAACTCTCACGCTTCCCGCCCCATCCCCTCCGCGGCAAGAGGACGGGGCTCCTCCTTGGTCTTGCCGGGGGGCCCTCGGACCTCCGCACGCAGCCCGCAAAGCCGTGGCGCCCACCCGCCCCCCGGTCCTGAGCGGTGGCCTTGCCCTCTGCCACCCCCCAGGGCCCAGCTCAGCGCAAGGCGGGAGTCCGGAGTCACGTTCTCGCTGGACGGAGCCTGGAGATTTCCTGGAGGCCACTGTCCTCCCTTTCCACCCTGCCCTGCCCGCATCTGCGGCCGCTGGCCTCCCTTGGTCCCCAAGGCCGGGGTGGGTGGGTTATTGAGGCCCGTGGTGACCTCCTCCTGTAAGGCTCTCGGCTTACATTCAGACTGGGTTCCAGCTGGGACCCGCGGAAGAGGTTCTTGAGTAAGCCGCTGGAAAACCCACTGTTTTCTTTCTTCTGGCTGTTTAATTCAAACGCAACTTCCATTGGGAACATTTTCCTGGATGTCGACCACCTCACTCTGAGACGTCGCTGATACCCTTGCGACCCGAATGATGCGTGCCAGTCAAGTTCACGGCTGGTCATTATCACTCTTGGCGTTACATATGTAGAGATCTATGTATGTGTCTCCACCCTAATCTCTCTGTGGACTTGAAACCCACCGACCTTGTGAAAGCCCTACGGGTGGTGCAGGACAACTACGTCCCCGTCCTAACAGGGGCACGGCCTCCCCCGCTCGCTAGTTGCCAGAACGAGTTTCGCTGTCCACGTGAACAATGTTGTAGGACTAAACATGGCCGCGGGCCCTTGTGGTTCAGGTCCCAAGAGAAGCAGAGCTGCTCCCGCCCCGCCCAGGCCCCTTCAAAACTGGAAGAGCGCGCTGGTCGCAGAAGGGGCTTCGAGGTCCCCGGGTTAAAAACAACAAGGAACAAAACAACTCTACAACAGACACGCCCGCCCGTGACCCCACGCGATGAGATGGAAGTTCTGTCGCCTTCCCTCTCCGCAGATAGCCGCCTGCCCGCCGCTTGGTCCCGGACGCGCGCACACCCGGGTCGGAGGGAGCTCCGCCCGCGCAAATGCACAGCAGAGGACCCCCATCCCCCACGAGTGCAGTTTCGAGGGCCGAGAGGCGGGCGCCCGTCGCTCTCCGCAGGCTCAGCTCTGCCGGCAGGAGCAGGATACTCAAGAGGGTCCGAAGCCGCGAGTCCCAACGCAAGAGTGCGGAGCGGGGTCCTGTCGCCCGGCTCCAACGCTCGCCGGCGCCGCCGCCAGCCGCCCCTCCTCCCCGCCGCCCGCACAAATCAAAGCCCCTTTCGAGGGACTGGGAAATAGTTGCCTTGTCATGTAACACATTGCCCTGATTTATTATAAAATTTTAACGAAATCATGCATATTTTAACAGCCTTTAATCACTGCATGAAAATTTAATTTATGGACTGTAGCGCGTTTAAATAAATGAAGTGTTAATTCATTAGGATTAATTAATTTGTTAAAGGATTGAGTGCAAGGTTAAGGTGGAAAGAAAACTCTTTGTTGGTTTCGCGTCTTAATCGCCAGGTTTCGCGAGTGGTAATAAAATGAAAGGAAACCGCAGAGCGGGTGGTTTCTTCGGGTGGGGCCTGGGCGGGACCAGCCGAGGGCGCCCTCAAGAGCACGGGGAACTCCATCCGGAGGGGCACCGGCGGGTCTGTCTTCCCGGGAGACCTGGGGGGTGGGGGGAGGAGGAGGGGAGAGCGGCACTGGCTGCGGGAATCCAGGAAGGCTGAGTTCGCTAGAATCAGAGGAAGGGAAGGGGACTCGGAGCCGAGGCTGGCGGGCCAGACCTCACCTCCCCACCCCCAGCACAAAGATGACCCTGTGAGTGAGGCGAGGTCGCGCCTTCCCGCCCTCGGAGCGCCAAGCCTCGGCTTAATGGACAGATGATGGGCCAGCCCTGCCACCTCCTGAGCCTTCCAGCGCCCAGGGAGTCACTGTCTCGCCACCAAGCCGCCGGCCCTGGCGGCAAGGGCGAGCCTAGAGTCTCGGGGGACACTGAGAGAGAGGAGGCGGAGCAAAACCAAACTTGCAAGCTCAGGCTGGAGCAATCGGGAAACCTCTTTGAACCAGGAGGCCTGACGTTAGGGAATTGTTCCTTCAGCATCTCCTCTGAGACATAGGCTGAATAGGCGCCCACTCCAGGATAGCAGACACGAAGAGACGTCCTCTTCCGCACCGAACTCTTATTCATCCTTAAAGACCCAATACAAATAGCACCTCCGTGAAGCCGCCTGGTTTCCTCTCTGCTCCAAGGTATCTCCAACACGGACATTTTTCTACTCACCAATGTTGTAAGAATCAAAATGGACCAGAACGAGGTCCTCCCTCCTCACAGGCAGTCTCAGTAAAAGCCTACGTCAAATCCTTGCCCTAGGGGACTGGATCTTTACAGCCCCAAATTACAAATGTCACACAGGGTGCACACTTGATTACTCCGACTAGCATTTATTAGAGGAAGTCTGCTCCCCGTTAAGACACAGCAGAGCTAGGAATTTACATTGTCTCAAAAAGTGGAGCTCCAATTCAAAGTATTCTAGACTGCCTCCATTATATAAAACTGAAGATCACCCTAGCCTGGGCTCCAGATGGGTTCTTAAAAGAAATCTGCATCTTAATAGATGCTTCCTCAGTCAGAGTAGGGTTCCGAGAATTAAGCAATAAATGTTCACTATGCACTGAGATCATTGCTTAAAAGGTTTTTCTCTCTGCCAACTATGATTAAAAGGATCGGGTTACATCATGATAGGCGAAGACTGTGTTGTAGGACTCCTACGAATAAGACTAAAGGATCTTATGAGGCTTTGGGAAACCCTTCTAATCTAATAGACCACACTCCATAAAATTAAGCTGTTCATCTGTTTGATGTTCTCTACAAATATCACTCACAGGTACAACAGTGAGCGGGAAAAAAAATCTAGTGCATGTATTACACTTTAAATAAGTGAAAATCGTTCAAGTATATAGAAACAAGGAGTTTCTGAAACGTAGGGCTCAAGACCAAAGTTCTTCCTTTGTTCAAGTGGTACATTTAGTTGTTTCAAACCAATGTAAATATGAAAGAGATTATAGGAAAACAAAGCAGATTTGAAATTAAGGGACTGTAAATCTTACAGTTTACCATTTTCAGTTTTAGTCACAGTTGACCCATTAAAACAGGAAAAAGACATTTTGGATGGGATGAAGATTTTGAAAATTAAAAGATGAACATTAAAGGTCACATCAGAAAAAAAAAATCTAGCATCTTGTCACATTTCCTTAGCACAGTATTTTAGAAAGACGAGCAGTCAAAAGATGCTGTTTTTATAAAGACACGAACTGATAGGTGTCTGCTTCCTTTATCCCTAGTTCATCTTTTCTAACATAGCCTTAGTGCTATTTTTAAATTCATCTAAATGTCAGAGTTAATGTGAATCTTTATAAACTTAAAAGTGGCACACACACAACTCCCATCATTGAACTTCCACTTAGTGGTAAGAGTTAGATCCAGGAACATAGGGAGGAATTCAATGCTACTTGAAAAGAAACATGCTAGTACTTCCAAAACACCACTTTAAAAAGAACCCTTGGAAATTTCAAATCCATTCATCCTTTGACCTAGAAATGTGAACTCCCAGGCATGGAGGGGGAAGGGTACAGGCTCTGGAGTCAGAGGCCCAGCTCCAAGACATGGTTCTATTCCATTCCAGCTGTGTGACCACTAATCCTCCCTTCACTTGTCTGCAAACGCGATGACAGTTCTTGTCTCAGAGTTTGAAAAGAGGATTAGATGAGACAGAGGTTAGGAAACTACTTAGTTTCAATAAAAAGTAGGTTTTTTTAAATGAGATGTGTGTATATAATAGATATATTTTAAAATATGTGAGACCACCATATTTGCCATGACATATCAGATTACGGTAAAGAGGTGAAGAATACAAATGAGAATGTGTGATTAAAATCAAATCCTGCACAAATTATTCCTTTCAACTGAGGAATTTACAGGTTTGATTAATTTAATATATGAAATATTGTTTTGGGGAGGATAGAGCAGTGTTTCTGAAGCAGCTGGGAAACACACTGGTCCAATATAGACACTCTCACCCTAAGCAGGCATTAGTAAATCATTTTACACACTTTGGATTTCCACAGCAGAGTGTCAGTATATATCTAGATTAAAAACTGCCACATTCATGGTAAAGAAGAGTTGAAACCTTCATGGTAAAGAAGAATTACAGACGGAATTAGAGTGAGGCTTACCCCCAAATTTACTCTATTACTTCAGAAAAATTTTAGATTTTTACATTTAATAGAATTTCAAATGTTTAACCACATTGTCAAAGATATTTAAACTGCTAATGTCTCAAAGTATCCATTAGCTTTAACATATCAGAAAGATAAAACAACATACAAATACTTATTGGAAAATATACTTGACAAAACAAAAATTATGCTTTATAATTAGTTTTTTTTTGCTCTTATTACTTTTAAAAGTAGAGGACGTGATTTTCTAGATCACAAAGGTGATTTGTTATACTTTTATGGTTTTGCTAAATCCTTAGTCTACTGTAACAGGAGTCAGCAAATTTTTCTGTATGAGGCCAAACAGTAAATATTTTAGGCTTTGTGGGCCATATGGTCTCTGTCACAACTATTCAACTCTGCCATTGCAGTGCAAAAGCAGCCATAGAGAATATGTAAACAAATGAGTGAAGCTGTGTTCTAATAAGACTTTATTTAGAAACACTGAAATTTGAATTTCATATCATTTTCCTGTGTTATGAAATATCCTTTGGATTTTTAAAAACCATTAAAAAATGTAAAAACCATTTTTAGTTCACAGGCCTTTCACAAAAACAGGTTCAGGTCAGATTTGGTCCATGGGCCACAGTTTGTCAACCCCTATAAGATCAATTAAAAATGCTAAGTTTTACTGGCTTTTATAGGCTAATTCAATATCTGAGACAACATCAAGAATTACAGTGTTTATGACATCCTTTATTCAATTCACATAGAAAAGCATGCAGTATTAATGTAAGACAGTACAGCATTAATGTAAAATGTTCAGTGCACATTAGATAAACAAGTCATTAGCATACAAACCATTTTTAAAGGCCTATATAGGCATACCAAACATGTTTAGAATAATATACTTTTTCAAAGCCTAAATTAAAAATTGTGCTTAGCTCACCTATTCTCACCTCGTCAACACTTCATGAAAAAAAAAATTTTGTCTTACATAAAAGATATTCTATTAGCCAATTGAAATCTCTTTTTCTTAAGTAAGGAAAACAGTGCAAGCAAGAATGCTACCACCATGCATACAGAGTTTCCACAAAGAACAGTAACATGCAAACAAGAACTTCATCACTCCAAAAAGAAACTTCCCTGGGACGTGAGTGGATCAAGAACTTGGCAACGGTCCTTCTGCATCAGTATATCCAGAACAATGAGGCTACCACATTTACACTTCTCCAAAGCCAACTATTCCATGCCTTCTTTCCAAAGCAGGCTCAGTTTCTGATTTTCAACACACACAAAAAGATAAGCAAATGAAAGCGACCTGACATAAAACAAATATTTTCATATAGAAAATGTATTCTTTCATACCAGCAAAATGTTTTCACAAAAACTGGATAAATGTTAAAATGCAAACATAAATGTAAAACCTAAAAAAAAGTAAATGGATATTGGACTAAGGTTAGAGTGCTATTTCACCATCCTGGCCTTGCATAAAAAAAGTCAGGCTGCATCACTAAACATAAATAAAAAGGGGCAGGCAAAATAATTTCCATTCTAGAAAAAGCTTTAAAGAAACTCAAGTGTCTTATGAGCAGTGTGTAGATGACACTAAAAGTTTTATTTAAGAAATACAAGTTCTGAAGATAACTAAGGCTCATTAACAGGCCATTGTATCTAATAGTTAAATCAAGATTCAAGAAAACAAAATAGTCCCAAATCAGACACATACACTATTCGTTAAAAAGACACCCTCTCCCTACCCTTTGTGGTCAAAAAGATCACCAAATGAAAATGGAAAAGAACAAACTCTTCAAAATGAACTGAAGTATTCTGGGTACAGGATAATCTACCATTCTGATCTGACACTTAACTAAAGATTATCAACTTAAAATTGTATAGAATTTTTACAAGGGGAAAAAAGTAACTTTAAAAACTTATATTCCTCTCAGGACAAAAACATAAATGACCTTTGTAATGAGTCAACTTTTAGTTGCTTTTGATGGGCTGGCATTGGAAAGGCTGCTCTGGATTTTTCTTTTCGTTGATTGATTCACATTTTTATTCCTCTTTTCAGGCATAAAGGAAGTAGACCAAGGAGACTGAAGGTGGTTATGAAGACCATGCATCTCTGAGGACATCTTAAACAAAGATGACCCAAACCTTTGATCTTCAAATAGCCGGTGTGAACTGCTTAACAAAACACCCTGGGAAAACTCAGTCTGAAACAAACAGCTTGGGGGTTTGATTTCATTAGTTCCCGGGTTAGAACTGGGATGGAGTGAAAAATCTTCATTCATTTCTTGGTCAGATGGAGAGAGGAGAAAAAAAGAAGTGGGTTTCCATTCATTTCCATTTTCTAACTGATCAGTAGTTAGAGAACTTTTGGAAAGATTTGGCTTAGTTCTTTCTTCCAACTTTTCTGGTTCCTCAAGGAATTCACTGCCTTGAGATGACTTTGATAACCCATCCAAATCCACTGACTTAAAACCGTTATTACAAGGACTCTTGCTGTTGTCTGACTCTGACATCATTGAATCCAACTCAGAGATTTTGTCAAGGTAAGCTGCGTCCATTGATGCTTCACTGGATGTTCTTGTCCGATTCATTTCAAAAGAGCGAATGGAATTCAACCTCTTGGATAAACATGAGCCTGATTTCTCACTCAATTTTGAAGAAATTTCTCCAACAGAATTTGCTATCGTGTTCCCCTCTGAGCTTTCAAAATCCAAGCTTTGGGCATAGCTTGTGGAACAACAATCCCAAAACCCTGTCTTTGGGGAAGTAAAACAGTCTGATTTCTTTTCATTTTCACTTCTATCATCTTCTGAAGAATCTTTATTACAAACATTCGGGGAATCACAAAAATCATCAAACACCAATTTTCTGAGATGGTTTGAGTGCTTTTTGGAACCTCCTGCTTTGACCACAGAGCTCTCTCTATTTTCTGGAGTACTGAGCTGAAGGCAACTCAGGGACAAAGGAGTACAAGGAGCTGGAAGATCATAAAGTTCTTCATCTTTGTAGGGTACACAGTCACTCGGCTTATTACCCCATTCTCTTTCCAAATAAGTATCCATACTTGCATCTGTCACATCTAACATTATTTCCACTCGGTTTTGATATAGGTCTTCATTCTTAGAACAATTTGGTTCTGTTTTGCTGCTGCTTTCCTGTCTGGCAGAACTGCTAGAAGGCTTTGCCAGGTGAGAACTCGAGGTGGATGAGCCAAGCTGCTTTCTGGCACCATCACCTTGATTCTTTGATGCCATGTCCTCCTCGCTGCCCGTGCTCCCCTTGCCATCTGTGGAAACTGCTCTCTGGCAAATGGAATTCATAGCTTCCTTCTCTTCGCTTGAATTTTTCAGCTGTGCAATTTGAGATTCTAGTTCCTCTATATACTTATCACTTCGTTCCAGGGCTTTCTTGAGGCGATTGGTTTCACGTTCATACTGTTCTACTTTGGACTGAAGAGCAGCTACTGTAAACCTTCCAAATCTGCAAGGAATGGAAGGATAGTTAAACTTACAGTTCTAGCTTTTTTCTTTCCTTTTCGAAGTTTAAGAGTGTAAACTGTCTCAGCCCATTCTAATTTCACATAACAGTGACATTTCAGACCACTCAACAAATAGGACACAAGCAAAGCCAGATGTAGTATCTTCAAAAAGATACTACACTTGCTCACTTACGTAATAATAAGCATATGATAATAATGGCAAAGATCTAACAGGATACTTTTGTGGTCAAATCAGACTGCTGGTAGCAGAGAGGCAGAAACTCGCTGACAATTTCCTTTCCAAGAGCTAGTTCTATCAATTCAGCTCATACATGCATGAAGAGTTATCCCCTAAAACAATGGCAAAGATTTATGATAACATTTGAACAGTGGTCCACATCTTGAAATATTTACATTCAATCATTTTCCTATCGTACAGCAGTGTTTTACAATACATTTCTTATACAATGTCACCTTGTCAAACATAAAATGCCAATTTGAAATTCAGAAATCTTAGCAGTCTCAGCAGGGGTGGTTTTAAATACTTATTTGGACCCTTTCAATTATAGCCATCCTTGATCTGAAGCTTTTACTTGGCCTTTCTGAACACTGTGCTTTAATTCATTTCAGTTCTACTTATTTTTGGCATTTTACAACTGTGTGGGACATCAATCTCATTTCTTCCAACTTTGAAATACAAAATCAGAGCTTGTGATTCCAATATATTACACACAACACATTCTGAAAAGGAACATTCTGGAGAGTAACTGAAAAAGAACACATCAAAAATTCACTCCTTTTACTTGAGATTGTCTTATTTTCATTATTCCCTTAGGAATGAGCACTGAGTTCAGCTGAGAAAATAATTCTTGAGCACCTAGTATGGGCTAGTGGTATATTTGGAGCTGAGGAATACAAAGATCAATAAGACTGTCCCTGATCCAAGAGACATAAAATATCTACCTCAGATTCTATTTGACCACCAAGGAAAATTCCATTTTTCAGGAAACTGCTTCTTATGAGCCCATAAACATAAGCCTTACAGTCTAACCCCATGAAAAATAACTTCTCTCCATAGAAAGTTCTTCTAAAAAGTCTTTTCTTAATCATCTTTTTGATCACTTAAATATTGACCCATTTTGAAGAATTTAGGGACAGTCTGTCTGGAAGAAAGTACTTGAGAAGGTGAGTTCTGAAAATCGTTTTTATCTACAGGTTTATCTTTTCTTTCTTTTTCCCCTAATTAGAAAAATAATTACAATTAAGAAAATGTACTACGTATTAAAAAAAACTATAAAGGAGAAGGAACCAACAGCAACTGCTCCTCAAAGTCAACCGCTATATATTCTATGACTCCCACTCAATGCCTATTGCCTCCTCCTAAGCTGTAGCCCAATTCACTCTGCAGCTCACTCCCAACATAATGGCTGCTCTTGTCACTAAGGGGAGAAAGCAAGGGCAAAGGTAAATATAGATTCCTAAAATCTCAGGGTTAGAAAGGGCCTTAAAAGACATGTTGCTAAATATTGATCTACTCACTGCAATTAACTGAACTCCCAGAAAGAGCACATTCCCTTCAACCTCTAAAAAACAAAGCAAAAACCATAGGTATAACAAAAACGACAGCAGCTGCAACAATAAACCTCCCTGTTTTAAAGAAAAAGTTTACTATTATGAGAATCTGGTTAAATGAATGATGGGAGTTTCTCCTTCTTTGTTAAAGAAAAATGTTTTGGTTTGTAAATGTAGTATTTGACAGAGCTATAGTTTCTGCAAGAGAATTTTAAAAAGTGGACAAAGATCTTTAAGCGCATTCAGAAAAAATGTGAGCTCATGATTGTAACTACTCTGACATAATCAAATAACATATTTTTAAACGGAAAAACTGTGTAGCACATTTATTTAATGCAAACAGAAAAGGTGACAGCCTTAAATTTGCTTATGAAGATAAAATTTGTTTTTTCTTAAGTACAATTTTTATAATAAAGGTATCCTCAGACGAAAAGAAATTAAACAATTTAAAATCAAATAATGTTACTAGATAGTAAGTCAGCTGTTGCCAAAGGATGTTCTTGGGAACTCAGAGGCTTACATAAGGAAAGACTAGTAACAAATAAGAAATGCTTCCCCAAATATTAGCAGCTTCTATTCCAGGTTTTAGCCTGGAATTTCAAACATAATGTTATTTTAAGATGCTATATTTGTCCCTATGTTTTTTAAATAATTTTTTAAAAAGAAGTAAGTTAACAAACTGTTCTGAGTTGAAGTCAAAATGATAGCCCTACACTGTATTTTTTGTGTTACTTCAGAGAGAAAGCTGAAGTCCATGAGAACTAACAAAAGCCAGCAACAGAGCACACATGAGAGGGACAAGCAAGCAGAAGTCACTGATGGAGCTGGCTGTTTTCTAAAAGGTCACTGCCCTCAATTCCCCAAAGTTCCATTTCAATACTTTACAAGTCTATAATACTTTGAGTGATCAGACCTTTTTACCATGCTAATAAGGGACCTGTGCTATTGGGCAAACGAACAAAAATGTATAGTGAATGCCATGGAACTGATCAATTAATTAATCAATTCATGTAATTTATTTGTTTTCTGTCTTTCTCTTCCCCATCAGGGTATAAGCTCCAGGAAAGCAGGTAGTTTGACCATCTTATATTTATTGCTAGCTCCCTAGAACAATTCCTGGTATACAGCAGTCCCTTAATAAATATTTTCCGAATAAATGTTATTTTCTTACTTTAAGATACATCAATGCCTTACATCAAGACAGAGCCAATAGCATAGGATAAGCCAAAGTCCTTGGGCTGCTTTTACATGTTTAAGTATTATGAGTCACTATATTACTAAACTAAATGTTTCATATATTTGACTGTTTATTTTTTTCACTGACCCAAGGAAAACAACAGAGAATGACATATACACAGTACAGTTTTGTTTTGTTTTTTTTTAATACAGTTCTACATTGCTCCATCCAAAACACTTTCCACTTTTACCTTAGCAAAAGAATGCAAACAGATGAAATTTGTGACATAGGTATTAGGGATTTTCAGCTTACCCTGGATACCTATATTAAATTTGGCAAAAGGCAATTTACTTGATCATATAGAAATAACAATTAGGGATGCATATGATGCTATACTTCCAAGGAAGAAGACAATGAGGATAAGAGCTTAACTTTGGGTTTTAATACTCTGTTATTCACACTAATTCCAGATATTTCCAAAGTACGTAACATTAAATGAATCAATGCTAAGGCAAGCCAGAGAGATTTCTAAGATCATTTATCAGACTTCCTTTTCCGGAGCAAATTTCAAAATGGAGTATTTTTATAAACATTCCATTAGAGATTAGAAAATCAAAATGCTTTGATTTTCAAAGTAGCAGTGATGACCAAAGCATTATGTCAGAGAAAACATCGTAGTGCAGTTTGGGAGCTACAACTGATATGGGAAGTGTGTTCTGCTAGAATTTACGAGAAGCTTAAAGGATTTTTCATCTTGCATTGTTAACTGATGTATGCATTCTGGTCTGATGTATGCATTTGGACAAGGGCTCCCCTTGTCCAAAAAGCTACAGAAGTGCAAGATTGTTCCTGTCCCTACTAGAAGTAAGAGAAATCAAAGTCCTATTGGTTTGACCTTTGAGGTATTATAACTAGAGTAAGGGCATTTCTAACAATGAAAAGTTCTCATCACATAGGAGAAATTGGATGTATGTGAAGGTGGTCAGAAGAAAGTAAATATAAAAGAATAAGTGCCAGAACCAAGTATCAGAAGAACTAACCTTTAGTGCTATGCTGCCATTAGCTAGTTGTGAAACTTGAGCAATTTACTTTGCCTCTCTAGTTCTCAATGGCATCCCCAACAAAAGGGATAAATGCAGTATGCCCAAAGGGTTGCTGACATCACCAATTTATAGAAATATCTTCTTGAGGAACACTGGGGAAGTGAGTCCACTTGCCTCCCATGTATCTTTGATTTTATATCTTTTCCTTTCTTGCTAGCTGAGGTAACAGTGAAACAAAGCGAAAGCAACCTTTGTATCTGGACCAGCTTTTGTGATCTGGCCTATCTGACAGATTTTGGTGTTGATGTCCTTGCTGTATGTGGTTCCAACATGCATAATTTTCAGTTACCACAGTTTAGTTAAATAACACCAGTCACTTAACAACATGATTCAAATTTACCACATTATATTAACTGCAACTAACTGCATAAAGTAAAAACTTCAAAGCTAGCTTTTCAGTTCACAAAATACTATATAATAACAAATGTGCATCATGATCAGTGATCAATCAGGTCACTTCTTTCAAAGTCTGAAAGTGGTCAATGTGCATCTGTTATTTAGTTCACGCACAAACAGTAAAACATGTATTTGTGCTGCCACACGACATTTTAGAAAAATGGATAATCAAAAGACAGAACTGGCCAACAAAGATGAAGGTGCAGCAAAGAAAAGTGATTAACACCAGAAGTGAAATCAGAATCAAATGTAAACGTGGTTATAGAAGAACAGCTGACAGAGGGAATGTTCAAACTGTCACCATTCAAGAGACCCTAGTTATGCCAGAGGAACTAGGGAGAGGCAAATTTATTGACATAAATGAGAAAAGTGGTTGTGACAAAAAGGATAAAGACATCGTGAGGAAGTGACTGGCAAAAAACTTCACGTTAAAGCAAAGAGAGATATTTCATGACATTGAAAGCGCAAAGGATAAAATGTTGGAAGCTGATGCAAACTTAGGAGTATGACAAGTTATCAAGGTGTTAGAAAAAATCCTAGCCTCATATCATAAGTTATATGATAAGAAGGCAAGCGTTACAGTCATGTGCCACATAACAACATTTCTGTCAACAACGGACTGCGTGTATGACAGTGGTCCCATAAGATTAGTACCATATAGCCTAGGTGTGTAGTAGGCTATACCTTTGAGGTTTCTGTAAGTACACTCTATGATGTTTGCTCAATGATGAAAACATCTAATGACATATTTCTCAGAACATATTCCCTTCATTAAACGACACATGACTTTGTACTCAGACTATTCTCCACGGGTTTTTTAAAAGAAATAAAACACTTTAATTCTCAATGTTTCTAATGTTTTAAATTGTACTACATAAATATTAGTGTACCAAATAAATATTAGTTTTACTATTTCCATATACATTTATAACTGACAGAGATTTAACGTTTTAACAAGAATTGTTAAAGGTTAAAGAACAATTTGATTTTTCCCATTGATTATTAAGATTGCTTTGCATGGTTTTAGCTTGTATGGTCGTTTTCATGGTCCTTTACAACTGTGCAAAGCGAGGATTACCTATACTAAAGTAATACTTAATATGTGAGAAAACCAAGTAAACTTACGTGAACCTCAATTTTTTTACTAAAGAACTGCCACACTTACCCTCAGGAAGAATGACCCATTCCTAGAGTAGATTTTATCACACAGTTGCCTGTCTGCATAGCTGCAGTTGCCTATCTTCTCATTCTCTGACTTTCAGAGATATTAGGCAAGTATCTTCTTTATTTTAAACATGGAGGAGAGGTAGAGTTTCCGAGGGAAGAACTTTCCATTGTTCCTTTCCCTTTCCTAAGTATTTTCTCCTAAAGCACAATCCACCAGTTAGAGATTCCTTAAATTTGCAAAACTCCTCTTTTTGATTACACATAACTTGAGTCAGTAGCTTGTAATGTGAGTTCTTCAGGAACCTGAGTTTTGATAAGAGTGGGAAGAAAAGGGAGAGCTCCCAGCACTGTGCTCTGCCTTGTGAGTATGTGTACAGGGTGGGTAAGGGGGTGTATCTTGGGGAAAGAGGATAGGGAAGACCAGGTCTGTAGGGAGCTCAAAACTGTATTTGGTGGTTGGGGGCCTTTCTCTCTCATCTGCTTCCAACAAGTTGTTTGTGCGATGCCCATGTCTATCTCATCTTTGTGTATGTGTCAGGAGGGTGGGGGAAGCACTCTGTCTTTAAACTGCTAGAGAAGCTTTGGGAAGTGGCCTATGCATTTTTATCCACTGCTGAACCTATGACTTCTCAGTGTTTCTTCAAGAGAGTTTTCTCTTTTTAAAATTAAATACTCAGTTATGAAAATTCTGTATTCCTAGAGAATTTGTTAATCATAAAAGTACTATGGCCAATCCTAGTCATACAAGTTGGTTCCACAAAAATATATTAAACAATATGAGGCAAAGTTTCTGTTCCCTGGCCCATCATTCATCCATCCATCCGTCTGTCCATCCACCTATACATCAATCAAAGAAAGTGAACTCTGGGACGGAACTTACCAAGAGTAAGTGTAACAAATAAATCTTTAATAGTAGTGTAAGTGACTACTGTTGACAACAATGATGACAATAAGAACCGCAGCAGCCACAACTTATTGAAGGTTTATTTGTGTCAAGCACATTGCTTATAAGCTTGATATATATTATTTAATTTAATCATGTGAACTTTATGAAGCAAAATCTATTATTCTTATTTTAAAGATGAGAAACAAGAAGCTTAACAAGGTTGTCTCTTGTTCAAGGTTATGCAGAAAGTAAGTGGCAGGAATAGGATTTGAATTCAAGTCTGTCTGAGTCCAAATACTATGTTTGAAATCATACGAAGTGCTTGAACATGAGATTACTTCTTAAGTAATATCAGTACCTATCTATACTATGAAATAGTGTAAAATGCAAGCTAGGTTTATTGAGCACAAAGTCTGTATACACAGCCAAGGGACTAGCATTGTTGTAATATTTATTAACACATACATATGCTAACAGACATATGGAGAGGAAATAAGAAAACAAGATGTGGAAAGACATAAAACAAGATGTGGAAAGACATACAGATATGTATGCAAAAAGTCGATAAATATTTACCAAACACCTACTATGTTCTAGACACAAGCTCAAGAATATTTTTTGCCGGAAACTATAGCATAGACAGATCACCCTAGCAAATGCCAACCCAAAGAGGGTGGCTATTTTAACCAGAGATACAAAGACTAAATCTGAACCAAAACCATGAACCGAAAGCTCCATCTTTAAGTAGGCTAAGTATAGAAAGTATAGATGATCACTTTACCCCATGCACAATCAACAGGCATCTTCAACGACAGGAAATGATGCTACTTACATGAAATGAGCAAAATTTTAAATGCAAAATTTTAGGGCCTAAACACCACACAGGTACTTGTCTTAGGGTCTAATATTGAGGAATAAAAAAAACCAAGCTATGTTATATTGCATCTTAGTTTTATCACAAAACAGATAGTACTTCAATATTTGCAAGAATAAAAGAATGCCACAATTTCCCCCTTAAAGACAAAGGTCACATGGACAGTGGAATTAGACAAAGAATTAAGGCCCTTGTAGCCATTCCTCCTCCCTCTACCTCCTAAAAGTCCTGTTTAAAAATTAAGGTAGGGCGGGCCCGGGGGCCTAGTGGTTAAGTTCACGCGTGCTGTGCTTTGGCGGCCCAGGGTTTGCAGGTTCAGATCCCGGGCTCAGACTGATGCACCACTTGTCAAGCCATGCTGTGGCAGCGTCCCACATACAAAATAGAGGAAGACTGGCACAGATGTTAGTTCAGGGACAATCTTCCTCCCCCACAACTCCCGAAAAAAAATTAAGGTAGAGTCTGCTTTGCAAGCTTTCAAATGAAGAGCAGAATTTAAAAATAATAGCTCATATTATTAACACAATTTTAAAGGAAATTTTTTGTGTGTGTTTATTTTATTAAACTAACCATTCATTTGTAGTTAAACATTGTGGTGCTGAAAATTCCTGAGATACCTAGAAATTCTTAATAAAAACAACCTGAGTGTTGGGCAGCATATGTAAACTGAAGAGGAACAGATTCCCTTTTGCCTAAGTCTGTAAAAAGGGCTGAACCATATATATATTCACTACCTGTGAATGTGGACTACTCTTCTTTCTGCAGAATAAATTCCATTCTATTTGATATATATTTCATTTCAATTCCATGCAGAAATTCCCTCACTTGCTGTCCCCCCCCCCAAAAAAAGATCAGCCTTGAAGTTTATATGACATTAATGGGGATCCTAATCTTTCATGGAAGCAGAAAGGCATGCTATTTCATATCTTTTTACAGTTCTAAGAGGAATAAAGGACTTATACCTCTCCCAAAATACAATAACCTTAACAACAACAATGACAAAGTCTCAATAGTGTAAGAGTACAACTATTGTTGGGTAAAAAAAGCATACTTAAACACCTCAAGCCTAGTATCTTTCTACACATTTTTCACTATAGTTAAATCAATCTCTTCGTCTCTCTCAGTATGAGGAACAATACAAAACAAAATAAAACAAAAAAATACCAGCCACCTGTAAATATTACTCAGATGACAGTTACTGAGGACTAATATATGCTGAGGGGCTGTGAGGAAGGAAAACAAAAGGAGTAGAAGACATTATCCTTGTTCTCAACAGTTGATAATCTTTCTGACAACCCTGTTGCTTAGTCATTAGCATGCATTGCAGGCTCCAAAAATATCTTATCGATACAATAAAGACAAGCTGACAGAAAACTGCAGTAACTGTCCATCCCCAATTAGCTGAATATCCAGAGAAGGGCCCCTCAGGCGGCTGAGGGGCCTGAGCACACCTGGCTGTCATAGTCTGGCCCCAGGGTATCATCAGGATCCCCTGACAGTCTACAAGTTCCCCTTCTGGGAAAACCAAAGGGCATAGCAGAATCAGTCATCTGATCAGGCTGGGGTCAAATACTAGGAATCACGGCATTTGTCACAACAGAATTGTGAGAAACAAAAAAGGCCAGAATAGGTCAAGAAGGGACAACAGCCAAGGCCAGCAAGACCAGAGGTGGTGTTGAGGATGATACTGGCATATCTTGAGACACAGTTTAGGAAGATCAGGCCTGGGAACTGGGAAGGCACCATAGCTCAGAGTCAGCATGGAGACAGATAAGGGTAGGAAAACCTAGTTCAAGTAAGGAGATCATACAAGATCTTGTCCGGGAGCCAGGCAAGCCCTAGCATCACCTCCTCTTTTCCCCTTTCTAACTTCCAACCTCTGGTACAATTTAGGAAAACTTCAGTAAATCCCTCTGCTCTCCAGATTGGAGAAAAATGCCAGGAATCTCTCTGATTTCCTGCCCTCTTAAACCCTTTGTCCTTTAAGCTTCAAGAAAGCTCAAAATCTTAATTCTCTAGTTAGTTCCCTCCAACTAGCAGTTTAGAGTATAAGGACTCCTTCCTTCTGCCAGGCCCCAGAGAAGAAAAATACACACACACACATACATGTATATATATTTTATACAGATACACATATGTATACATTTTTAAAATACATCTTAGCTTCAAGGAGCTGGTAGATTAACTCAGCGTGACAGTCATGTAACTGGCCAGTATAAAATGCGTTCCTTAAAACAATATGATATAAGAACAATGGGAATAACAAGAAGAAAGTTCCCTCTGTCTAAGGAAATCATGGAGAGCCTCATAGATAAAGCAACAACTGCACTAGATCTCAAAGGATGGGTAGGAATTAACCAGGCAGAATAAAAAAGCAGAGGCTAATGGGGAGGCCCAGGAAAGGCATGAGCAAAGGTACAAAGGCATGTGACAACACGGTGAATCTGGCCCAGTGAGAAATTTGTGGCCAAAAGAGAGGACAAGAAGGGGGAAGCTGGAGAGGAGGCAGGAAGGCTGAGCTGAAGTCACATTACATCCTATACTAAGAATTTGAGCTTTAATTTCCAGGCAATAAGAAGTCACCAAAGGTTATTAAGCAGGGGAGTGAGATGATCAAATTTATATTCTAGAATTCAGGCAACAATAAGGTAGATGCTCGAGGGTTGAGAGTGGAAAAGAAAAACAAGCAGTTAGAAGGTTGTTAAAATAGGCTAAGCAAGAAATCATGTGGATATAAACTAGTGGGAATGAGAAGATGGATCACACAGGCATTTAAGAGGTAGGATGGAGAGAATATGCTGAACAATTGGGTGTGAGATGAGGAGAAGGGGGTGGTGGAGAAGCATAGGAAGACTGAGGTTTTTATCTTAGACAACCAGATGAGTAGTAAAGCCATTAAGGAGGACAGGAACAAAGCAAGAAGATAATCAAGGTTTTGTATAGGATGGACAATGGATACAATTATTTAGACACACACTTCCATCAGTTCTTTGTGCTACACATATTGTGCCAAGGACATAAAATTATTTCCTTTAATCCTTGCAATAACACATTATCCACATTTTACATAAGAAAACGATGGCTCTAGGAGGTTAAATAATTTATCAAATATTTATCTATTCATTTAATTATTCAACAAATATTTATCAAGTGCTGAGGTTTTGCAAGTGAAGGAGATAGGCAGCAAGATCCTTACCCTTGTGGAGCTTAGAGTTTAGAATGGAGGAGACAGACAACAAACAGGTCAAACAATTAAACAAACAAGATAATTTCAGACAGTGATAAGGGTTAATAAGACAATAACACTATAACACTGGTTGAGCATTAACTATGGGCTCTGTTATAAGAGCATTTCAAGTTTTAATTCATTTAACCCTCACTACAACCTGTAAGATAGGTACTACTATTGACCCCATTTCACCAAACAGAAGAACTGAGACACCAAAAGGTTAAATATCTTCCCCTAAATCACAGAGCTACTAAGTAGATAAAGCTAGAGTTCAGTCCCAAGGAGTCTGGCTCTGGAGCCTGTGCTCATCATCATATGCTATAGTGCTTCACCACACCATGATTTTATTACTATGGTATCACAATAAGACAGAGTAAGGAAGTAGAAGGTGCTGAAGCAGAGGGCTACTTAGATTGAATGCTCAGGAAAGGCCTCTCTGAGTCTGATGACAGAAGGAGACAGCCACATTAAGCTCTGGAAGCAGAACATTCTAAGCAGAGGGAAAAAGTCCAGCGTGTTTTAGAAACAGAAGAAAGCCTGTATGGCTAGAGCAGGATGAGCTGGGGGAATGAGAATGAGATGAAGTGGAACAGGAAGTGTACATTAGCTTGTGAAAAATCTGGATTTTATTTCAGGAGAACAATGGATAGTTTTAGGTAGGAGATTTGGATAATTTGATTTATACTTTATAAAAAGACAATTTTGAGTATGGTGAAAATGAATTGGGTAGGGGAAGGAGGGACAGGGTGGAAACAGGGAAATTTGAATCCAGGTAGTTTGTCTTCAGAGCTAAGCATTTATTTAACCACTATGCTTTGTGGTGAATTTACGGTATAGGATCTCGCGTGAAGGTATAAAATAGACAGATGGAAACACGAATCTATAGTTCAGGAGAAAAGGCGAGGCTAGAGATTTACATTTTATTTCATAATCTCTGACATACAGGTAGATGATTATTAAAGCCATGGGAGTAGATGAGATGGCTCAAGGAACACAAACACAGTAAAGAGGGAGGAAAGCCCAGGTCATAATCTATGAAGTCTATTCTTTCCTCTTCAGAGCCGTTCTTTTCATACATAATAACAGGAAATACTGCTCACTGTCTAGAGTGGCTGGAGCTTTTATCTCCCCTTAGAAAGAGCTGGGGCATGGGTGAAGATTGGTCCATAATGACAAGCCTTGGGGTTGTTGTGCAGTCAAAGAGCTGCATGCAGGGAAACATTATCAAACCCAAAGATCTCACTAAAGACATAATGACAAGAGGACATAACATTCTTGAATACATATTTATAGAAAGGAAAGCCATTAATCCAATTATAACCAAGTTTGATATAAATGACCTATGGAGTTTTGTACATGAAGCTTTACATCCTATGCTATTAAGGTGAGTTAGCAGCTCAGGGCAAGAACAGCTGCTGTACTAAAGCCTCATAATAACTGGCAATGTGGCATAAACTCTGCCTAGCATGCCCAGGGCAAAAAAATGGCACACTGAACAGAGAGATCTTGGACAGAAGGCATGGAACTTTCAAATGCTTTACAAGTCAACTCTTCATACCTCTTTAAGCTAAAAAATCACTAAGGAACTCCTAACTCCATCAAGGACAAATATATCCACATTTCCTGGCACAGTTTAGGAACAGTAATTGAAGCCAAGGGAATTTAGGAATATGAGAAATCCAATACTAAAGGCTTCCCTTCAGCTTCTTATTCTTGTTGTTTCTTACCACATGGAGGGGTGACACTCTTGGCATTCCTCACTAAATATGAGACTAAGAAAGCAGAAAGATTAGAGCAGAGATTGATGGATGTAGTGGAGTTGTGCTAACCAGCTATTTAAGCAGGGTGATGACGGTCACAGTGGAGAGATGTGCAAATTACATAGAGGACTTCTGCTCTGATGAGTTTGAGAAGGAAGCCACAATGTTTCTTGATCATGATGTGCAGCTACTACTGGAGACAAGGGACTGAAGCTGAAGGGACCACTTAGTACTCCTAACAGCTCAAGCTGTTTCCTCTTGCTCAGAATCCCTTCCTCCTCATTGAAATCTCCATCCTTCAAAGCTCAGCCCAAGTCCTGCCTCTCCTCTCATCACTGCAACCCACTTGCCATTCTCTGAACTCATACTACTGCCTCTGCTATTAGGCTTAGTATCTATTTAGTATTTAATTATTTCATGGTTTTTTGTGTCTTGCCTTTACTAGATTATGAGCTTCCCTGAAGCAGGGACCATATTTTTTTTGGTTTTAATTTTTTATTGTAAAAATGTTCAAGCATTCACAGAGGTATAGGGACTAATACAACAAAACCCCACATACTCATCACCCACATTCAACAATTATCAAGATTTTGCCTCATTTTCCATATATATATATATCCTTTTTTGTTAAATATTCTATAATCTATACTTTAGTACGCATTTCTAAAAGAAAATATAGACATTTCCTTAAGTAACCACAATACCTAAACAAAATGGTATCATCTAATATCCAGTTCATATTCAAATTTACCTGACTGCCTCAAAAATGACTTTTGACATTTGTTATTAATCAATATCCAGACAAGACCCATATACTGCATTTGGTTATGTCTCTTAGTTTTCTTTTATTGTAAAGCAGGCCTCCTCCTCTGATTTTGCCAATGATTTAATGAAGAAAACTATTTGTTTTTCCTATTGAGTGTACCACACTCTGGATTTGTCTGTCTACTTCCTCATAGTCTTAGGAGCTATGTTTTTCATTCATTTACTAAACAACTATATATTAGGAGCAGAATGAGTCAGAACTCTAAAATGCAGTGGCTACAACAGTGAATACAACTATAGTCCTGGCTCAAACAGAAGAAAGCCATGAAACAAATAATTACACAAAACATTAATTATTAGCAATTGTGATATGTGCTAAAAAGGGAAAGTAAGAGGAATTTTAGCAAGGAAACCTAACCTACTTTAGAGGTGACCAAGAGTATTTATTTTGTATAGTTCAAAGCACCTAGTATAGCGTTAAGTAAATAAACATTCATTATTTCTGGGCTGGCTAGGAGAGTGAGTTTTCTTCTGATAGCCTTATAAACTAAAGGACATATCACCACCTTTTGAGTTCTGAACATCGAATCTGATTCTCTTAGGACTCCATGTTAGAGAAAACTGAAAGGGCAAACAGATGGTTTCTTCCAGGTGAAAAAAATTATTTTAGAGGAAAAAGAAGAATTCAGGAAGTGGCTACATACAATCAAACAAAAGCATCACATTTTCTGGACTGCCAGTTTAGATATTAGAACAATGAATTTTTGACAAGGAACAGAATGGATATTATTGAAACCTAGAAGAACATGCTTAGTAGGATAGCTGCCATACTGCTCAAAAGGACTTTTAAGTTAAAGTTGAGGAAGGGTAAATATCCAGGTACACTTTCAGACTGCATATAATAGAGGGTAGAAGACAGAAGAGAAAAACAGTAGCAAAGGAGATAAATGATAATCCAGATCTTCATTTTAAAAGATTATGGCACTGTTCTTAGAATATTATAAATATATTACTTTTATACAATACTACCTACTTGAGACCAATGTAAATATTTAAGTTTCCTTTTTTTCACACCAACTGTTAGCCTTGTTTTGGGGCAACAGCATGATATCTGCCCCTCTACCCCACCAAAATCATTCATATGTTGAAGCCCTAACCCCCTAATGTGACTATATTTTTGACTCTAAAGGGTCTTTAGGACGTAATTAAGGTTAAATGAGATCACAAGATTGAGGCCCTAATCCGATAGGATTGGTGTTCTTATAAGAGGAAGAGAAACCAGAGCTCGCTTGCTGGTTCGCTCTCTCACATGTGAAGACATAGTGAGACGGCAGCTGTCTGCAAGCAAAGAAGAGAGCTCTCACAAGAAACCAAAACTGCCGAACCTTGATCTAGGACTTCTAGCCTCCAGAACTGCGAGAAAACCATTATCCAACGTTTAAGCCACACTGTCTATAGTATTTTGTTACGGCAGCCCAAGCTGCCAAACACACCATCCTAATTGTTTTCCTCTCTGGTGTCTAAATTTTAAAGCTCTCTCTTCTGCATGATTTGTAGAATATGCTGCACAAATTGAAGGATACATCAGAAACTAAGGCCATGTGTATAAAAAGCATACCTTGACACCTAACCAAGTAGACAAGAGAATAGTAATTGGTCAATGCGCTTCCTAAGCAAGGGTACAAAATGAAATGGATGGTTTTTATTTGCTTGCATTGACTTTTAAACTCTTGAAATTTCATATTCTTTTCAATACAAATAGGAGCTCTCCTCAGGTGAACCAGATCTGGGTATTTTCAGCTGTGGTCACCTTCTCTCTGAATCCCACTAGGGTTTGGTGATGCAGAGTAAACAAGGCTATAAGTCAAATGCAATGCATTTAATATCTCAATGCATTGCAAATTGATCTGGAATAGAGGTCAGTTCAAATCTTTTTTTTTTCTTTGTGAGGAAGATTAGCCCTGAGCAGCCATCCGTTGCCAATCCTCCTCTTTTTGCTGAGGAAGATTAGCCCTGGGCTAACATCCATGCCCATCTTCCTCTACTTTATATGGGATGCCGCCACAGCAAGGCTTGATAAGCAGTGCGTCTGGCCGCGCCTGGGATCCGAACTGGTGAAGCCCGGGCTGCGAAAATAGAGCACACGATCTTAACCACTATGCCACTGGCTGGCCCCTCAAATCATTTTTTAAGTGAAACTGTTCCCCTCCCCTGAAGGGAAGGAATGGAACCAAATCCTAAAGTTATATGGGATTCAGAGGTGTGGCTGCTTGCTAGAATAGACAGAGGCCAGGTTTCTTCAAGTGAGATTCTTCAGTTATTTATCAGGTTGGAGCCATGGATATTTAAAAACACACATCCTGGTGGCTGGCATTAGATCTCAGATCTGGTGGGCAACTTTTCAAGAAATAAAAGCTACAATCAAAATAGCTTTAGTTCATTCAGCATGCTGTGGGAAACGGCTAATGGACAAGCATTACTATGACTGGCGAGGCGACCTGCCAATAAATAAGAGGAGCAGAGATTCAAGTCACCACATAACAACAACACTTCCTAAACTTATTTTACTAATTTGTCAAAGTAGGACATTATCTGAAGTGAAAGAAAAATGAGGTTGGAGAGCACAGGGGAAGGAACTATTCAAAAGTAAAAGCTATGCTTCTTTCTCTGTTGGTTAGTTATCTCTGCTTTGAGTAATTATGGTTTACTTCTACCACTTCCTGATACCACACTTGGTTTTACAGAAGGCAACATTTTCTCCTTTTCAAATGACAAGCAGAGAGCTATTTCTGGCAGGATAAACTTCCATTGTTTTCTTATGCCTGCCTTGTCTTTTTCCACTAGGAAGAAATGAAATCTAGTGGTTGGATGAGAAGAAAGTGTGGAGTTCTGATATGCCACCCCTCAGAGAGGGATGGGGGCCATATTCTCTCCTCACTTGTCATTTTTTTCCTAGAAAAAGATAAAGTGCTGTCTCCCATCTTTCCCCATCTTCAACTCTTAACTCACAACTATTTCTTATAATTCTAAACAGACTAACTGTTAAGCAGGTCAATACTTGTAATCTCCTACTTTCTGGAACAGAATGAAAACCATCCCATCATAAAGGAAGAATAAATTCATTTAATTGTATAGTTCAAATCAGTCCAAAGTTCTACAAATAACGCCTATTTCAGATAGGCTTTTTAGTATAATGGAGAGTGTAACAGTGTAACAGTTTTCAGTGTAATGTAATAGAGCATGGATTCTGGGCTGGAGTACCTGAGTTCAAATCCTATTTCCACCACTTACTAGCTGTGCAGATTTAGATAAATTAGGTTAATCTCTCTATGCTCCATTTCCTCATCCATAAATGGAGAATAGTAGTTCTACACCACAGGTTGTGTACCTGCCAAAGAAAATGCACTATATAAATGTTAACTATTATTAAAATTATTTCAGAAAACACCTAAAGAGCATTATGTCAATCTCCGTACTCTTTGTTAGTACTATTAAATAGTATATATAAAATCAAGTGAAGGTTCACCTGTCTTAGGTCACATAAAACAATCCTCTTGCTAATCAGAAAAGGAAAAAGGATAAAAATAAAATCCTTTCTTCAAAATTAGCCTTAACTGAGACTAAGATTTAACCAATAACATAAGTATACACTTTACTTTTAGAGGCAAGACATTCTACTTAAATCTACATGCTTCAATCAGAGTCAAATGAAAAACACATACTATAATAGCAGCTTATTCTAAAACATTGATATAATCTGAAGCATTGCTCTATGAGCAAAATACATACTTCTGGGGTGATCTGTTATCAACTTCAGCCTTCAGTCGTAAATTCTCCCTCACCAGGCCACCATTTTCCAATTTCAAATTTTTATTTGCCTTAAAAAAGAGTTGAAAATAATTAAGCACAAGCTAAAACAAAAGTGTCTTGTAAAAATTATGACATGAGCCACCTGTATTTTTTAGAGCGATAATATCAGAAAACTATTCATAGAACATGGCCTTCAGAAACTTAAAATCACCACTGGGAATGACTTGTGAAACTGTGAACACAACCAAACATTTTTAATCCATCTTCCCCAAGCACTTTGCAAATCTCCTATCCAGAGAAATAAACGAAGCTATGTTAGTTAGCTAAGAGTCATTAAGGGACTATACTAATGGTAAATATGTTTTTTTTCCTTTTTCACATAACTGAATACTCTAAGCATGGTAACATTATACCATATGCAATTATTTGCAAAACTAAGGCTAAGAGTTAATTCTTGAGCTATAAGATTGATTTTCAGTTGCCTTTTTAAAGTAGTTTTTTAGTGATAACAAATCTAACCTGATTAAACCACTTGCTTTCCTTTTTTAAAATTTTATTTTTTTTCATTGAGGTAACTGGTTTATAACATTATATAAATTATAGGTGTACATCATTATATTTTGACTTCTGTATCGACTACATTGTATTCACCACCAAAAGTCTAGTTTCCATCTCTCACTGGACAAATGTCCCCCTTTACCCTTTCACCCTCCCCTTACCCCCCTTAAACCACTTGCTATCTTTCTTCAAAACAGTTTTCCTAAATGCCCTGGCTCACAACTTCTGGCACTCTCAAAACTGGGTCAATGTTTTCTAATAAATTTTATGGATTCTCTTTTGATTAGAAAAAAAATCCCAAGTATGACTGTCTTTTTTGAATTGTATGATACCTAAAAATTGCCTAATAAAACATTAATTGCTGAAAAATCTACAGTCTCAATATTGATTCTGGACAGCCTAAATTTTAGAGTCTTCTTAACAGCTACTTTCTTTAAATTCCCTAGTCACTGCATTTTTTAATTCCAAAGAAAAATAAGACTCCCTAGGCTAGAAACGAGTCTCACTAACCTAGCAAGAGAAATTCTCTGTTTGACTAGAATATTAACATTCAAAGTGAATGGGTCACAAGAACTATTGTCAACAAAAAGGTTTAAACCAAGAAGATTTAAAAACAGATTTCAAAAATTTGACCAATGTTTTTGATTAATTTCCAAAATTCTGACTGTGTTACTTGCCCACCCACACACAAACACCCAAAGAGGATGACAAGAGAAGCAAGGCAGAGGACATTCTTTTGTGCACAAAGCCTAAGTCTCTGTGATACTTAGGTGAGAGCACTTAGACTCATCCAGGTTCTTTTTGGGCTCTGAGCACCTGCGTTATCTTCATGGTTGCAAACAAACCAGGATTGTGGAGGGTTAATTCTTTAGTGACTGATAAACACCATTACTGCCCCTCTGAAGATATAAGGAGAGTCATTTACTTTCTTATACACACAGACAATGAATTAAGCTCTTAAGCATAGCACCGTAAGAGGAGGCACTTAGTGAATATTTTTTGATGATGACAAGCTTAAATTAGAAACTCATTTGATTTCTCTTCCCCATCCCCTCTGTACTGTATCACTGTATTTCAAGGTCTCTCACCAGTCCTGTGGCTCTTGAATATTCTCATTATGGGCTGGCTAGTTCCTCAAAATATCAGAGATATTTTCAAGTTCAGGAGGGTTAGGTAGGTAAAAGTTACAAAAGGGCAGAGTTCTGCCTATTTGTTGCACCTAAAAGAATAATGAAGACTTCAGCTATTTTGCATTCTCAACACTGAATGGGTGATACTGGCCTCATAATGGTTCAAAACTCACCTAGTCCTGGAAATATCAGAAAAAAAGTCTATGTCACTCATTCTAAGTAGTCCTTTATTCTGAATCTTGTGTACTCCTATATCTGATTTATAGTATGTTATTACTTTGTACTTCACATTCAAGTTTTGCCTCTGCAGTCCATGTTTTTTAATTCATTTATGTCCCAGTTTATTGCCTAGTACTACCTAATACCATCAGAAGGCATCCAAAATGGGTTTTTTAAAGATCTCAAATAATTCTGAGGTCTCAGAGTAGCTTTGGGTATTGAATTTAACATGTGACCTTTAAAAGAGCAAAGAAAAACTGTGTTTTATGTACTTTTCTTTTATATTATCCCCTACACCACTCTTATGAGACCAGAGTAAAGTTTTCACACAGTACCTCATGCTCTAAGAAGCATTTATTGCCAAAAATTTAAATGAAGTTTAATAACTATAAAGGAGACCATAGAGAACTTACTGATGGCTCAAAAAGAGAAAGGGAAGTTAAAGGGGACATGGTAGGTTGATATACACCGTAACTTCCCAGATGTATTTCCTTTTTGTGTTCTCTTCTCTTAGACAAACCAACATGCCAACACTGGCCATCAATACCCAAAGAAACTACACGCTTCCTCTAAACTTGTAACAAACTCAGTGTAATTATGTCTGTAGTTTCTTTTTCCTCTGAAAGCACTAAGTTCCCTTCTTTCTCTCATCTTGGCCTTTTCTGAGCTCAAACAGCATTTATTTTATATGTGGGAATGTGAAGATGGCTTAGTATTGACACTAAGTTGCAAATACTTTTTCTGCTACTTAACCTCACTGAGGATCTGGGGGCCAGTATGTGGTGGTACTTCTATAAAATATCACAGGGAACTCATTAATGGTTTCAGGAGGCAAGATTTAGTGATTCAGCACAGTAACAATATTTTAATTATGCATTTTACAGTATATAACTATGCAGATAGGTTGAATGGGTGGTTCAGGACCTGAATACCACAAAACAATCTCCATTCAGCATAACAGGACTCCACTGTGGATAAACTTGAAGTCAAGCTAAAGGCTGGCTCCTCTGGCCAACAAAGCTCTACAGCACTGGATTTAGTGTCTAGTGCTGATGGCATGGATCTCCTCTCCCTTCCTAGACTGGAAAATCCTAGAGGTCTGCCTTTTTCACCTATGCTTTCTCTATCTTGATGGATGGAAGAATAACTGAAAAAAATGAACCCACCTCATAAGCCACAACATTCTTTTGCATGGAATAATCTAAAGCGGATACTCACAGCTCTCTTGGAATTAGTCATTAAGTCCAAACCTTTCATTTTATAGGTAGGGAAATGGATATGTGTTTGTTTCTATGCGTACAGGGCAGTCACTGACATAAGCTCAAAAACAAGTCAAACCACAAAGAAGGGAAATAGAAACACATCCTTTAAATTGATGTCACTCTTCTACAAGAAGATGCAAACTCATATAGAAGCACTAGATTCTCTCCAATTATAGTCACAAATGGAACCACCTGATATTTCTTGGCAGCTAATGACATTTAAGGAGAAAAAGTTTTCCTATTGCTTATAATGCTCATCCAGGGATTTTTTTCTGTCCTCCCCCCACAATCATCTAATGATGAGTCAAGATAATATGGCTATTTATATTTTTGAAGGTACTTAAAATATTATAGAATTTTAAAGACAACTATAATAGATTTTTAAAAACAACCAAAACTTACTTCCTTTAGCTTATCCACATCATCTTTCACTTTTTCATAGATTTCATTAGCTGTTCTAAGTTTTTTTTTCCACTCTGCTACAGTTTCTGGGTCAATTTTACTTGAATTATCTGCAACTGGCTGTTTGTCTTCATTTTGGTTGCCCTGCATCAAGGTTAAAGGATCCAGAATAGTCTTGATCTGTGACTCCAAGCTGAGATTTTTACTCTTAAGCTCTTCTACCTCTTTCTGCAGACAATCTATTTCATCCTGAAAAAGCAGTGCATAGCCATTAGATAGACACAGACACTAAACACATTCGGATGCTAAACTGAGGCCAATGTGTTTTTAAATTTTATACTCAAAGTTCTGCAGATACACAGATTCTTTACCCATCAGAATAGTTTTGTAGGAAGAAAGTCACATACGGTTGGAAATTCTCAAAACGTATTTTGACTCTGATAAAAAATTCATTTTAATTCAATGATAGTTTGTGGTTTAAAAATATTAAAATGTCAAATCTTTGATTCTGTTTAGGATATCCAGAAAACAAGAAAAGTCACATGAATTCAACAAGGAAGTAGATTCCTCAGAAAAAAATTCTGAGGCATGTTTAATTGCTTTCCTGAGGGGAATTAAAAAATACAATGTTGATCAAGGTGATCTCTTATAGTTTTGTTTGATGTTTATATTTTTGCTTCTATATTTGAAGTAAGCGTGAAACCATATACCATTTTCCTTCCACTTTCCATTTCAGAATAATACCTGTAGTTAATTTTTAACTTTTCTACATTCTGGTTCTTTAATTACCATCATGACTATTCCAAGTATAGTTTTCCCCATGTGAAATTTGCTTATTATCTTAAATCCAATTACTAAACATTTGGGCTGGACCTTTTTTCTGTGATACCATTTATTCATCTATAATGAAGATTTCATCTTAAACTAGAAATTCTGTTGTTAGAAAATAAATTCCAAGTAGCTCAACGTGCCACTGATCTCCTAAAGGATTAATGTGATTAGTACCTAAGTATGAGAAGTATTCACTGAGAGCACATTTTAGATTTAACACAGATAGTATTACATACTATTTTAAATTGTAATACATTCCAAGTTAAATAGCATTAATTGTTTAAATTAATGTATTAGTAAATAAACAAATTAAACAGGAAAAACACATATATGAATGAACATTTATTCAGTTGAAGTAGTTTCCATGTTTACAGTTTAACTTAAAGATATTTTGTGTCAAAAGAAGAGATCAATAATATCCCCCCTTAAGTCAACATAAAATGAAAATTGGGCTTAATGTTTACTATTCAAAAGTCACCTGAGAGAGAAAACTACTGCATGATCTCACTTAAATGTGGAATGTAAAAAAGTCGAATACACAGGTAGAGAGTTAAACACCAGCGGTTACCAAGGGTGGGGAGGGGGAGGAAAGGAGGGGTGGAGGAATGGGGAGATGGATCAAACGGTACAATGTTGCAGTTATGTAGGATATATATGTCTAGAGATCTAATGTATAGTGTGATGACTGTAGTTAATAAGACTGTACTGTATATTGGAAATTTGCTAAAAGAGCAGATTTCAGGTGCTCTTACCACACACACACACAAATAACTATGTGAGGATATAGATATAGATATACAGATAGATAGATATAACTACCTTGACTGAAGTAATCATTTCACTATGGCTATGTATATCAAAACATCAAGTTGTACATCTTAAATATATACAATTTTTATTTTAAAAAAACCCACTGTTTTACATGCAAAAAAAGAATTAGGAAATAGCATATTTCACACCAAAATCTCTTTGCTGGTAGTTGACACAGGTATATTTACTTTGCCAGACTGATCAGGCTTATAATTATCAGTGCATTTATAGGCAGAAATGAAAACAGAATGAAAGTTATAGTCACTGTTTACCAGAACATTCATAATACCTTGTGGAGGTTGGAAGACCGACTTTCACAAGGTTTCCTTTATCTCCCAACTTCTTGTGGGAACAAATATGAAATGACATGACTCTTGAGGACAAATTTTACATTAAAAGAAGGAAAAAAAGGAAATGCTTCCATTTGTTCCTTTCCTCTATTTGATATAGGAAAGGGGGGAAAAAAAGAATTTATCAAATAAAATATTTTTAAATTGGCATTTAAAATAAGATTTCATTGGATGTCTACTCTAAGAAGTTCAGGGACTGAGATAGCTCAGTTTCACCTTGACTTCAATACTGTTGTCATTTTGAATTTTAATTATCATTTACCTCATATTCTTTGTGGAGTAACTCAAGTCTAGTTTTCCGGAGGTGCTTCCTGACTGTATGGCTTAGCATAGGTTCACTTTCACTTGTTCCTCCTACAGGAAAAAAAAAAAAAAATCTAACTTTTCATTCTGATTTGGGCAGAATGAAATCAAAAATGAACCCTTTTCTTATTGTTTTATATAGTTCTCCAGCTTAATTTCTACCCTATCCCTTATGTACATACTTGGGGCTGCCATTGAGGCCTCTTCTCTATTTCAATCCTGAGTAAAGATAAATATCAAATAACACCATAAAAAATACCTTCAGTAAAATATCAAGTTGTGTCTACTTACCTATGTATCTTATTATAATAAACTCAATAAGGCAAAGGCCATATTTTATTCATTATCTCATCTGAACTACTGCAAATTTTGAATACCAGACAATTATTAAATAGTGATAAAACCAATGATTATATTTATATTTAACCAATAAATTATATAAATAAGATATTATCAATATATATGACATAATTACCAAATATATATCTATATATAATACAAAAAATATATTATGATACATTATAACCAATGTATTCATTCAAATGTACCTAGTTATTGGTAACATAACTGAAAAGATTAATATGTCTTTTCACTGATTTTCACTATAACAACCCAGTTACAATGGATTATGAATCACAGCATTAACTGTATGCCCATAATGACTCGTTACAAATACACTCAAAATGAATCTTCCTGAGAGCTCTTCACTCTCAGGTTACCTCTGTACTTCTGAGCATCCTGATAGCAAAGGCATTTCACAGATGTTCTTTTTCAGGATGTTCTATTCAAATACAAGGATGGATGAACTATTTTACTTGACAGAATTTACGAAATATCACTTAGATATGAATGAATGGAGGCAGGAGAAGGAATGTGAAGAGAAGGTGGAGGAAAAAACTTTCAAATTATTTTAATCATCAAAGCTTATATTCTGCAAGAAAAGACCTGACTCCTTGGTGAAGTTCAGCACAAGTAAGAAACCAGAGGCAGAGAAGTTAACACTAGAGTACACAGCATAGCAGAGAAATATTCCTCTATCGGACTTTACCCAGGTCACCCAAGAAAGAAACTTTGGAGCCATCTCTGATTTCCCCTTTGGATCTCTTGGTTTCAAAGTCCCACTAGTTCTTCTTTTGTTCTAGCATATATCTTACTTTCCATTTCCACTGTAAAAATCTTATTTAAGTCCATTTTTCCTAATTTGGGACTATTACAAAGACTTCTCAAGTTTTCTGGAAGGCGTTTTCTATACACAGCTAATGACTGATTCACTTTCAATCTTTTCTAAAGCAATAACAAATAAAAATCATTTTATTTTTTGCAATCTAATAGAAATAACTTATATGAGTAGAATAAAAACCAAACACTAAAAAAGCTCTTCATTTTTCAAGGATCTTTTAGTCCAAGTTTTATCCCCCCTCTTAACTGCATTACTGTGGCACTGAATGTTCTTTTTTACCCTTAATCCAGACTCACATTCTCCCTCACCTGGGCAAGAGCCTCACCTGACCTGCTCACATCCTGTCTCTCCCCTACAGCCCAACCTACATACCATCACCCTAGTAAGATTCCTCAGGCACATTTTGGCTCACACCACTCCCTTGCTCACAACCATCATGCCCACCTCACCCTTCTTCTCACCCATAAAGCAAGTTCCTGATTTAGTTTGTCCATCAAGATATTCTGCACTAAAGTCTCAATTTACCTTTTCAGTCTTATTTTAGTAGTCAGACCCAAACTAGATTACTGATCATTTCCAAAAACATGCTTTGTGTTTTCCTCCTTCTAAACCTTAGTTCATACTACTCTCTCTGCATGAAATGCCCTCCCTAATCTTTACCTGTTGAAATTTTATCCATTCTTAAATCTCCATCTTAAAGGCCACCTGTTTCATGAAGCCCTTCTCAATGTTCCTAGCTGAACTTCCTTGCCTGAACTCTCTGGGCCTTTTTTTGACTTTTAGCAACTGCTGCTTTAAACCATTAATATTTTGGTCCACATGCACAGCCTCTACCAGAACGTAAGTTCTATGAAGCTCTAAGATTTCTCATAGTGCCTTGTGCCCCTCAGTTGCTCCACTTACAGATTATATAAATGATCATTCCATCCAGTATGATATTGGAAAAATAACATCAATGAAAACTGTCTATTTCAGTTTTCCTTCAAATATACGCTAGAGATTGTTTCAAATCTATTTCTTTGTATTTATAAAATAGGCCCTTACCAATAATCTCTTTGCAAGGATTTTCAGGAGTGATTGGGACTCTGCAAGCTGGACACTGGCTATTATTCTTCAACCACAAATCGATACAAATTGAACAAAATACATGGTTGTTGATGCATATCACAGGCTGGCGTACCTTTGAAAAAAGAAACATTACTTTTAGTACAGGTCAACAGTCATAACTAGAAACCCAAGAGGTTTAGTTTAGAGCGAACAAATTGCTTCTCTGGAGTACAGCAGTAGGTGCTTTAAGAGGAAGTACCTAAGACTTATAAAAACACTGCTTCTGCTACCACACTGATTTTTATATATGTATAACAAAGATACTAGGTGAGATATTTGGTCATAGAGACTGAAACTTTTGACATACTCTGAAATGGATTTATTTTGTTTCAAGCCACATTCACAGCCAAAAAGAAAATGCATTTTGTTCTACTAAGGCTGAGGCAATTTTTCTTCAACTATTCTATTTTAGAATTATAAAATGTCAGGATTAGAAGGTTCTTTAAAGATCATTTAGTCCAGTCATCCGTCTGATGCTTGAATCCTTCCCTCAACTCATTCCACTATATTACAGAGCAACAACAACCAACCATTAAGCATTGACATCTTACCAGAAAGTCCCCCAAACCAAAGCATGAAAGCTAAAACAACCATAAAAGATATGAGTCCCACTCTCAAGTGGTTTATAATCAAAACAGCATACAATGCTGATAGAAATATTGACATACACCAAACACACAAATCTTTAACTCCATTTAAACAAGTACAAATAATAATACTTTATATTTATATAGTCTTACATTTTACAAAGGGCTTTCACATGTGTTTTCTTTCTCTCTCTGTTTCTTGTTTTTTTAAATAATGCTGTGAGGCAAACAGAGTAAATATACTTTACAAATAAGGAAACCAAGGCGTGAAAAAAATTAGGTGGCTTGCTCAGGGTTAACTAGGTGTTTTGATTTCATGTAGTTGTTTTATCAGAGGGAAAATAGAAGAGAGAAGTTGCTTTAGTTTTCTACCTGATAGTCTATGTTTGTTTACATTATTTATTGTCTATCTCCCAGAAGCCCCAGGGCCAGCCCTATGGTGTGGTGGTGAAGTTCAGCGTGCTCCACTTCAGTGGCCCAGGTTCTCAGGTTTGGATCCCAGGTGAAGACCTATACTACTAGTCAGCCATGCTGTGGCAGCAACCCACATACAAAACAGAAGAAGATTGGTACAGATGTTAGCTCAGAGCTAATCTTCCTCAAGCAAAAAAACAGAGGAAGATTGGCAACAGATGTTAGGTCAGGGTGAATCTTCCTCAGCAAAAAAAATGGAAAAGGAAAACAATGGAAGCCCCATGAGAGCAAGAACTTCCTTCATCTCATTCATTCCAAAATCCCTGGTGCCTAGAAGATAGCCTAGTACACAGTAGGTACTCAGTAAAGGTTTGTTGAAATGAAGTAATTGCTGTTAAGGTAATACTTCACATTGAAGTAGTTGGGGAACTTGCCAGAGGGAATAATAATTTAATATTCTTCAAATAGCACAAATTTAACAATAAAAAACAACAAAAAAAGACACAGAGACACTTAAGCTTTCACTTGATTTACATGGTACTTTTACTGTGGGACTCAAAACACTTTATACCCTTTTTCAATATCTTCCTATTCTAATAATAATAATACCATTGTAGAGTCCTTCTGCACTAGGGGCTAGAAGATCAAAGGAAAGCAGAGGAAGCAGGGGGAGAATGAAGAGACAGAACCACCACAAACCACTTTCTGCAGAGAAAATGCTTGTGCTCCTCTATGCCAGTCTCAGAAGGATACTATGAGTATTCATTAATTTGAAAGGGGTCCCTATCCTCAAAGAAATCACAGATGTATGGCAATTCACACCAGGCAGGTAATCATTTTAAGTCTCACTGCAAAGAGCTCTCTGGTCTCAGTCTGGCTTTCCAGGCATTTAGATGCTCCCTTAATTATGAACACTAACTTGAGAAAACTAAACAGAGAGGATAACTCGACATGAATTTAGACTTCCTCTTGGAGAAATCAATTCTAATTCATTCACTTCAACTGATTTTATAGGACTGATTAAAATAAATTAAGTAAGACCATGAAGTACAGCTTCTCAAAGTCTTCTTCTAAAGTGTTCCTTAACAGCAAGGAGTGAATGCTTATCCGGGAGGTAATCCTGATCAGAGGCTCGAGAGGTAGACAAGCCTGAACTTTATGTGCAGGTGCTACTATTTCCTAAAAATTCATGTGATTCAGAAGTCCAGACCATAATATATTCATGTGTGTTTGAATTTGATCTTTAAGTCATGAAATGTTTTCAGACCAAAAGATTCTCAAACTAAGTACCAGAAAGATACTGCCATATCTATCTTGTAGCTTCCCTCAAACACATGCACATGAGCCACAAGCACGTGGGGACACAAGCACACACACCACATTCTTGCAATACTCCTAGAAGTACATATATCCCCCAAATAAGAAGCTCAGCTAACGAAAGAAGAGTTATCTCCTTGGACTTTTACAGTAGTGACAATTTCTTTTTTAAGTCACAAACTCATCTGAAAATGGATGAAAACCAATGCTCAAAACATAAAACTGTGCACATTTTTAAAGGAGATTCAAGATGCTCTCCCACCCATTATAGGCTTCTCTCATTAGAAGCACATTTAAAAGCAGTTGGTATTTTCTATGTAATTGCTCCCACAACAAACGTTAAATATCTCTTCAACCTAAAAAAAAGTTTTGAACAATTCAGTGGTTGGTGCTATCATTAACTAACGTGACAAAGATAAAGGAAAAGAAGGTCTCATATGTGGTGGAAATCAAGAACTCTGTTCGGGCCATGATAAATTTGTGATGCCAAGCTGACTTTCAAGCGGACAAAGCAGGGTCTGAGAACCACTAGCTTTAGGAAATGTATTTAAATTCACAGGACTGGAGGAGATCCTCATTCTAGCAAGCAAAGGAAGAGGAGGAGCAACCAGCAAAGTGAACTGAGAAGGAGGGGTCTGTGCTGAAGGACAGGAGAGTATGGTTTCACAGAAGCCAAGAGAAGAAAGTTTTTCAAGAGGGAGACAATGGCTAAGTACGTCAAATATTGAGGACAGACTGAGTTTGATATGAACAGAGAAGTGAGTATGGGATTTAACTGCATGGAAGTCATTGTGATTTGTTACTGACAAGCACTGTTTCGGCTAGTGGTGGGGATGGAAACTTGATTGGAGGTTGAGAAACAAGGAAAGGCGAAGAAGTAAAGACAGAGAATACAGACAATTCTTTCACATTTTGCTGTAAAGGAGAGCACAAAAATGAGACCCTGGTATGGAATGCAATGGGAATGATACAGTAAAGAGGGGATATTAATAATGGAGGAAGTGGGGGAGAGATTAAAGCCATAGACAGTAAAGTCTCTAAGAAGTCAAGAGGGGATTGAAATCCAAAGTACAAAGGGGAGATTTTGGCTTACACAGAAGTAAGGATCTGTCTTCCATTGTAACAAAAGGGAAGGCCGAGGGTGTGAGAACAAAAACAAAGGGGTTGGAAGATAGGTTGTGGGAAAGATGAGAGAACTCATGTTTCAACTGTTCCAATTGCTTATATTTTGTCATTAAACATGAGGTGAGGTTACCAGCTGAAAATGAGAAGCAGTGAGGGATATCAACTTGAGAAAATAAGAGAATAAAGCAGTTATTCTGAAAAGTGAGAAAGTAAATTTACTAGGGACATGTAGCAGGATTGCCAAACATTGTTGATTTCCTACTTGAGGTCTATAGTTTTGACTGTAAAGTAAGACCCATTAGCACAGGTGTGTATTTTTCTTACTAATTTTAACTGTTCAGGTTCAGGCAGGAAGTTAAGGAGTAGTTGGGTTTATCCAGAGTTGGAGTTTTGCCAAGAAAGAAGAGAGAGACAAGGGACTGATGATAATAAATGACCCTGGCTAATAAGGGAAATAAGTACATGAATGGTAATGATGACAGTGAAAAAGTGATAGAGTCATAGAGCCAACGGATGGGTCTTGATAATAAGGCTGAAGTAACGCTGGAGACTGAGTGTGATGGGAAGAGGATCAGAGAGTGAGATGCCTATAGTCAAAATACTGGAGGCAGTATAGCTGCTTTCTCTAATGTTTTGTCCTGGGCCATCTTATCTGACATAGTTCTATTCTCTCTCTTAATCTCATGTATCACATGGTGTTAACATCTTTTCCATGGTGACAGCTTCTGAGAATCCTCTGTAACTGGACCTCAATAAGTTGCAGAGCTTAGGCTTCAAGAGACAAACCTGGAGCCAACTCCAGCTCTGCCACTTATTGAGCTGTTTGACCTTGGGTAAGCCTTTTAGTTCCAGTGGGCATTACTTTCCCCCCTGAAAATTGTGTTTTAACCTAGTACACTTTTCATTCAGGTGTTGTTTACGACTCAATAATGTAAAGATGTAAGCACAGAGACTTTCACATAGTAATCCCTCAAAAAAAAAAAAAAAAAAGGAAAAGAAAAGGTAACAATATTATTATTACATCCATATGCCCAGGTGCCAACTCTGCGTAAGGATCTTACAGCTGCCTTAACCATAACATGTCTAAAACCAAAACTTGGCCTCCTCCACTAATTCACCTCTCTTCCTGCACTCCCTCTTGTCTAAATTAATGGCACTACCACCTCATCACTTGGGCTAGAATATTCAGAGCTGTCTCTGACTCAACCTTTTTACTTTTTACCATCCAATCTGTCACTAAATCCTGGTATCATATATTAAGTCTAAGAAGCCAGAGATTTTAAGATGCACCAATATTTTATGTACCACTAAGAAAAAAGAAAGAATGAAAAATGCTGCCACTTACAACTGTAACATGCCATCACTTGTAAGATACAACCAGATTTCAGATGTTATAACATGAAAAAAAGTACATCCCAGAATAATCAAAATATGGCAAGTCTACCCCCAAATGTTCTTTTACCTATCATCTATCCCTTCTTTTCCATCTTCACCTCAATAATGAGTTCAGGTTCTTATTCTTTTATCCCTGATCTACTACAATGACCTCCTCCCAAGCTTCCTTGCTTCCAAGTGTTCATGTCTGTCCACCTTTCATATTGATGCCAGAGCTACCTTCCTAAAATGCAGATCAGCAACTTTCACCACTCTCCTGCAAAATAGTAATGGCTTTTCCCTCTTCATAGTTTTAAGTATAGCATTCAAATAACAACACAATCTGGTTCTTAAACAGCCATTTCCCTTGAACTGCTATTTCAATTTTTGACATAACCTACACTTCAACCACACAGATCTACTTGATGTTCACCCAAAAAGAATACGAACAGTGGAGGCTCTCTGTTTATTGTGCTCTCATTTCTTAGCTTGATATGTCTTGCTGGCCTCCAGCTTCCCCAAAATAAAATCTCTTCCACCTTTTTGAAAACCAAATGCTACCTCCTCTGAAAGGCCTTCACTAATCTTTTTTAGAACTAACTGGGTCTTTGATTCTCATAAGGCTACTCTTATGCATTGATTTAATGTTCACATCTTTCTGCATTGTGCTGTACTTAGAAAACTGTTTACATCCTGCCTTCCCTATTAGATTTCAGGGTCCTTGGGGTCAGGGACAGTGTCCTGCTCATCTTTGTATCCAACTACAGCACCTGATACAATGCCCAGCACACTCTAAGGTTAATAAAAGTGAATTTTGATGTATTAAAATGAAAGGCTGAGATAATGCCCCTAAAAGTATCTCAAGAAGCAAAAGGTCAATGGCTACTGCCAAATTGTGAAAAAGCAAAATTTAACCTTTCCATTTAATCTGCCAGAATGATACAGAAGAACAACCACAAGCAGACTACTTGGCTCTGTCTACTAAGAGCCACTGGCAATGTCACCCACAGGAGAATCATTTTCACTGTTTGATACCTGGTATTGTCACTGATATTGTGTTGGATTTTTGAAACAGTTGACTAATTCATTCCTTTGGATCAAGTACTTATCAGGTGATGATTTCTACACAATGGTTTAAATTTAGCTTAGGAGAACAGAAACCTATAAAAGAGAAAGAACTATGAAAACAAATAACTTGTTATTTATTTGACTGTAACCTACAGGAGCAAAACACAGAGTGTAGCCCTCCCTCAATTCCTCGCCACCCATCTTCCTCTACCCAGATCCTGCTATATATAACATCAAAACACACATAATTTTCTTTAATGAGATCTTCCCAAGATACAGAAATAGTTATAATTTGCCTGTTATTAGCTTTTATATCCAATTTACTCTCAAATGAGATCTGTGACAATAAAACAGTGTTCTTATGAAATAAAAATGCAAGATGACAACGGCAAGGCTAAGTGACATGTACAATTCCAAACTCATCTGGAGTAAGCATACTGAAGTGATATCCTATGGTGATGCCCCCTGAGGCTACTGAGGAGGAGGAGGAAGAGAAAAGAAAACAACGTATGAAAAGTGGGCTTTTCTCGCTGGAATGGGCCTGAGGGGGCAGTCCTAGGTATAGAAAGATTATCCCTATAATCTGTAATTCTACTATGTAGTTTCATTTCTTTATCTGAAGATGTTTCAGTTTTAAGAGACTTCACTCTATCACCAAAACCCCTTTCTTAAAAAACAAATACCTGGGAGGAGTCCTGTCTAAAGGTATTGCCCATTAATATCCATATCATCCTAGACTCACTGACTAGGAGTTATACATTGGTTTAGGACAGGGTTTCTCAACTTCAGCACTACTGACATTTTGGAGGAAGAAGTTTTTGTTGTACGGGGCTGTCCTATATATTGTAGGATGTTTAGCTAGCAGCATCCCTGGGCTGTACCCACTAGATGTGAGTAGCACCCCCCCGGAGACAATCAGAAACGTCTCCAGACATTGCCAAATGTCCCTGGTGGATGAAATCCACTCACATCCCATTGAGAACCACTGGTCTAGGATATTCACATGAATTTCTCTAACATTCTAATGTGGTTGTTAGTATCAAATTCATTTTCACCTGTGGAAACTGAGACTCAAGGAAATGATGATTCAGGTTATAAGTGGTAGAGCCAGCATTCAACTACCATTCAATATGATTCAACTGCAAATTGAACGCTCTTTCAACTAAGAAAAAGCTCTTTCTTCCTTAGAGCAGGGTTAGCAAACAATAACCTGGGAGTAAGAAACAGAGGAAACATGCCTGAAAGAAGCAAGAGTAAGGATCAAGAAACTGGGATCAGTAGGGGCTGCAGAAATGGTGCACTGATGGAGGTGATGGGAGGGAAAAGGCAACAGATCAACTTTATCAACTGGCCTAGCAATTACACTTAAATTCAATTCCTCCGCTCTTTTGTCACTTTTGCTAGAGACTAGAGCTAATCCTTCTCCTTCAAAGAATATTCTTTCTTGCACCTATCTCAAAACTTTATGGGTTTCACTAAGTGAAGACCTAGAAAGACTGCGAAAAAGAAGGCTGAGGCATGGAAATGACTGTAGAATGGGCCCTGCCTAGTCAACCTTGGGAATTTGGAAACTTTTTAAAATAAAATTCCTGGATTGCTCTTGCTATGTTTTAAGAAATCTTTGGCTCTGGGCCAGAATTTAGATCACACTTGAAAACTGTGTGATCCTAACAACTAAGTTACTTAATGCCTGTTGGTCTGAGTCGCCATTTCTGTCTAGGTAAAAGAAGAGATAATACATCTCCCCTCCTCCACCTTCATCCCTACCTAGAATGCTTTCAGGATAAACTAGAATTTTATTTGTGAAGTAAATATGTCAGCTATTACATACCAACCTTGAAAATTATTAAAATATATCAACAGTTTTTTGAGTTAATTTTTTTATTATACTCTAAGTATATAAAAACACAATATTGTTACACTTTTCTGAAAGTGCATTCTTCAAATTTATTTTAATCTGGAAAAGAGAGGAAAATGTAAAACTTGTATTCCATATGCCTTTTTCCAAAGCAAATTACTTGTGACAATTATGTACAAGGCTGGTTCTTAAATCAGGATTCAAACGAGGACTCAATGTACCGAGGTAGATGGCTTACTAGGCAATCAACAGCCTCCAGTGAACAATGATTAATGAATTTAGTCAACCTAGAGTGAGGACTCTTTAAGTTGCATAAGGCTTTGTCCCTAGCCCTATCTTTTCAATATTTTTAATCAACAATATGGGTGAGAAGGAAAGCAGGAGTCCTCTCTGAAAGAAGGGATCCTTTCCACAGTATTCCTAGTGGGAAATAGTCCATCCTATTACTGGACACTTCAAGAGATAGACACCCCACAACCTAAGGAAGCTAATTTCATTTCTGATTATTTCAGCCAGAAAGCTTCCCTTATATTAAGTACAAATCTTAATATTGTGAAGCTACACAAAGCTTGATTCCCTTCCAAATGTAAAATATTTTAATTATTTAAAGGTTCACAATCCTGTCCATTCATTCCAACACTATTCCATTCCACCTATATTCCAATCTCAATTTCAACTCCTTTCCAAATGATTTCAAAATACTCTAGTTTATTTATATTTATCTTAAAGTGTGGTACCTGTAACTGGACTCACACTCAAGGAATAACTGAATATGATATATTAATGTTAAACAGCATTAGAACTCTAGTTGCTTTGCACTTCTCTAGAGAATCTCCTTCTTCCTTTCATAAAACTAACTGTGGGCCACACTTGGCTGTTACTCACGGCAAAACGCAGACATAGTCAATAAAAGTATTACATGCAACAATAATTTGGTTTCACTGCTTGAATCCTAATTGAAGAGATAAATGCCTGGAATTATCTAGAGACAAACTGGTCTGTAGCATGCTGGTAGCAGTACTAAAATGTCACTTAACAGATATCCTGGGCTAGCTCATTCCTAAATTTCTGTTTGCTGGCCCACTAGTTCAAGGCATGGGAAAAAATTAAGTAGGAACAGGCAAGAAAATATGTTATACATAAATCATCCCACAGGATGTGTAGCTAACTTCTTCAGGCCACATAGAGCTCTTACTACAATACTAGCAAGGTTGCTAAACATTACCGCGCTGAGAAAATCCACCTTTAAGACTGAGGTAGAGACAGAGGTAGTAAAGGAAAAATGTCTAAACTTTCCAATTTTAAGTACATTTGCATTCAAAATACAAAGCACTGAGCACGTGCATACTTAGGCTATCTCCACTACTTCTTTCCTCCCCATTCTTCCCCAGCCTCCATCCCAATTAGCATCTGTCTTATCTCTTCAGACTTAAGATTGCCCCATCTCTATCTTTTTTAAGGATTATACAGTGACCTTCCAGGGATAATGCCCCTAATTCTGTTGAACAATCAAAAGAGAAGATTGCTGATGTCGAGATTTTTGGGACAAATGGTGAGGGCAGCACAAGAATGATTATCTGGAAGAGGGCTAGGCAGGAACGAACTTAAGGCAGATCTCAGAGGTGGCCAGAAGTGCTGTATGTCAAGGAGGTGGAAGTGACATTGAGAACATGGCGCTACTCCAGGCCATGCCATCCCCAGTCCCCCACAAAGGGGGGTGTGTGTGGGAGGGTGAGTAGCACAAGCAGATCGGATTTGCTTTAATTATACAAAAGGCAACAGTTATATGGAACCAGTTAAAACCCCTGGATGTACTGGGCAATTTCCAGAACAAACAGGTCCCACTCTGTTGGAATTGCAATTCTTCATCTAGTGAGTGCACTGGCCTCACAAAGCAACTGGGAAGAACAGTTACTGGAAAAGACTGGTTTCTTCAGTTTGAGGGCCTGCTTGCACGCTCACAGTAAAGGTTAACATTTATTGAGCAGATTATTATGTGCCAGACTTGATGATAAGCACTGTATATGAATTACTTCATTTAATCCTCCCCAAAACACAAGGATGGGTGTTGATACTATTACTATTCCCATTTCACAGATAAGGAAACTGCTCTGAGACATTAAGTAACTTGTGTAAGGTCATATAACTAGTAAGTGGAAGAGCCTAGAACTCATGTAGTCTGAACATAGAACTCTGGGCCTCAACCACCACACCTTTCTGCCTCCACAGTAGACAGAAAAAAATGTCTCTTTATAAATTGTTAATATTTTATTATCAGATTTAATTTTAGAATACAGCTAACCAATATGAGGGAAAAAAAGAAGACACCGAAAGTGTCTGTTGTCATGGATTAGCTCAAGTGAGTTTTTAGGAAGTAATCTACTGAAGAGAGAGATTCAAATGCCAGAGATTCTAAGCCTTAGTTTTCTTATTAAATAAGTTTTCTTATTTAAAAAAATGGGGAAACCAGCCCTATCTATCTCACAGCATTGATGAGAGGGGTAAATGAAATAATTAAATGCATACAAAAGCATTCTGTAATCTGCAAATCACTATATCCTATTGGTTAAACACAAAAAGTATAGGTATGGAAAACCAACCAGGCAGAACACATTCTCAACACAATTGCTAACTTATGTTAGCCTATTAACTAATGGAAACTAGATATAAGGTGTACAACTAAGACCAAGTGAAAATTATTTCCTAAGGATATTTTTATCAGCCTGTAAGGCTACTGCTGGGAGGAAATCTACCCAGAATTTAATAGATACTTGTGGGAACTTCATGTCAGCAGTAGACTGTACCAAATAGAATCATCTCCTCCTCGTCCCAGCTATGTATGTAGGCAGTAGTAGCAAATGCCAGCTCAAACACCACCCTCCACGAGGCCATCCTTGTTCTCTCCAGTCAGAATTTATCAAGCCATCCCCTTATATGCTCTCATAGCACATTTGCTATGTCCTTGGCATTTCATTCTGAGGGGTATCAAGACTTATCAGTTGCTTCCAAGCCTGACTTCCTACTACTTCTTGAACTCAGGAAATTCACACAGAACCCCAAACACCTAAGGCAGATGACTGTACTGGCTGGCACTCAAATGTCTGCTCTATGAAGTTTGTACTTCTCAATTTCAAGCCTGCGGCTGTAATTTCAGTCTGCACGAGGGGGTAAACACACAAACCCACCACAAACGTAAAAACAATTCAGTGTGGAAAAAAAAAAAATCTGTTCACAGTATCTTCTCCCTTGTTGATCTACGCAGTAAAGAAATGCTCTTTTAAAAACCAAATGGGAGGCACAAACGGAAATGAAAGAGACGAATGCATTAGAACACTCAAAACTTCGTTTCTAATTCAGAACTACTTTTGCCACCCTGTTTCACGAACACATTAAGCACTTCTTGCATCACAAAGAGAGGGTATTCTGTCTCGTGACTGATCCGTTCTTGGAATTAAATACCATACCTCTCATTCTAAACACCATTCAAGGGCACGTACTATTTACTTTTCAAATTTGGAACCCAGAGCAAAGGCCACTTTCAAGGCCGGGCGCAGCAGAAGAAAGGATCTTGGAAATAGGAAAGACTCCCCAACTAGCATTGCAGGCCCGAGAACATGAACACTCTAGTTGTGCAGGGGATGGAAGAACCTTAGGTTAGGCTCCCAGAAAATGTGCTTTAATGGGCTTCACTGCACGCCGGACGGAGTTGCACAGGAGTTGCGATCCGTTTCTGACCAGGCCTCCTCCGACGCCGGAGGCCGCCGGCGGTGACCAAATCACCTCGCCGCCCTCCCTTCAGACCCCAGGCTGCTGTCATCCTCCTTCAAAGGCTCGCAGATGACCCCATTAATCACGGTGCGCTCCCTGCGTCCCCCAGGACGCGGCCTCCCATGGCCTGAGCAGAACGCGGGGTAGCGTCTTCACCCATCTCGGCCCCTCACGCCCCGTCCCCGCCACACACGGAGACCGCTCTCGGCTCCGGCGGCCAACTTCACACCCGACCCCATCTCGTAGCTGTGCCCAGAATCTCCCATTACCTTCCCCAAGCAAATGTGGCACGTGATGGGCAGGGTGAGCGACAATGTAACGTTCTGCACGGTCTGAGCCATGGCAGCGTTCAGAATCCCGCCAACACGGAAGTCCCGCCGCCGGCGGCTCCTCGCCGCGACAGGGGCCGCGCGAGGCCGGCTACGGCAGCCCGGCAGGGCCACAGACCGCCGGGAAAGGAAACGAAAACGCGCTTTCGAAACCGTGGTCGCCAAGGCTTCTCCCCTTCCTTCCTTTCATCTTTAAAGAAACTTTCCCCTGTTCGGGAGCTGCAAAATTCCCGAGAATGGGAAGGAAGGCGGTTTACTACAGGCATCGAGGATCGTAAAAGTTTAAATGAAAGTAATAGCGGAGAGGAAAGAGGAAGATGCGGAAAGGCTATCTTAAATCCCTGAATCTCTCCGGGAGGGCGGGGTTGGGGAAGAGTTTTCCGCCTAAAGATTAAACCTAAAACAATCTGCAGACATGGTGCAGTCAAAACAAGAAGAGGAAAGACGTTATCTATACATTTTAATTTTTCAGAACAGCTTCCTGCCGCTCTCAGCTCTTTTTCCATTCTTAAATGATCTGTGTCACTTAACAAACAATCGTCTCTTTCTCTGTTTCCGAGATGTTTTGGATACATTTAACGGCAGCTTTCCCTGAAGACAGGTTTTCACTGTTGGCCCTTCCGTAGTTTCTATCTAAAAGAGACTTAAGGGTGGGAACCACAGACTGTGATTTACACCCACAAGTGAGAAAGCTGCAAATAGTGCCAGCCATCCACATTCCCCGAAAGCACCTGCACGAGCGTTTAAAGCCTTCCTTTCAGGTGCATGGCTGGGTATGAAACGTACCACTGTACTGTAGAAATCTGAAGAAAAAATGACGACGCAAATAACCAATAACCACCTATAGACAAGAGGAATAAGGTGAGTTTACTTGAGCCGGAGTGAGGATTAAAACCCGGGAAGGCCTTAGAAAGCGTTCCGAAGAAGCATGGTTTTCAGTACAGTCTTATATATTTTTGGAACAAAAAACATATGTTAAACACACCCTGGGGCCGGCCTGGTGGCGCAGCGGTTTCGTCCGCGCTTGGCAGCCCGGGGTTCGCGGGTTCGGATCCCGGGCGCCGGCCGACGCGCTGCATGTCAGCCACGCTGTGGCGGCATCCCATATAAAGTGGAGGAAGATGGGCACGATGTTAGCCCAGGGCCAGTCTTCCTCAGCAAAAAGAGGAGGATTAGCAACGGATGTTAGCTCAGGGCTGGTCTTCCTCACCAAAAAAAAAAAAAAAAAAAACCACACCCAGGATACATTTTCATCAAAATTTCAAAAGGTATTCAGTTGCAAATTAGCAGGTCAACATGACCCTGATGTCAGGAAAGGGACTATTCCGGGCATTACCAATAGGGCATTACCAATAGCGTGTAGGAGGGGAAATAGGCATTCTTGTCTTAAGAGAGTGCTTTCTTTAATGGTTAAGCAGATGTACAAGGTATGTTTGATAGGCCCAAGTCAGGCTTTTTAGTTCAAGCCGAATCAGTTTTGAACCCGAATAGTTACCCCCTATACCTTAATATGTGAGAATCTCTTGTCAAAGAAAACCACTAAAAGTTCCTAAAAAGAATCTTGAATAAAACAGATTTGGATTTAACTGCAACTCATTTTTAAGTGAGGAAGAGCCAATGTGATCAATTGACGCAAACAAATGCATTCTGTGAGTTAGGGAGATTTAGAAGCAAAACCAATGGAATTACTTTTACTAATCTTTCGGAAAAAGATGCAGTATAATCACAAGAAGCAGCCTCGTAGTTAAAAGAAAGGAGTTCTGGACCTGGACTGCAAGTGTAGATAGAAATCCCTGCTCGAACAACTTCCTGGCTCTACTGGCTTCAGGCAATTTATTTAATCTCTCAGCTTCTTAGCTCCTTCGTTGGTAAAATGTGTGTGTGAGTGTGAGTGTGTGTGTGAGTGTGTGTGTGTGTTAAATGAGGTCAATGTATGCTTACTATCATGTATATGAAAGGAACTGACAATAATGATATTGGAACAGCTAGTAATTCACTTGAAGAAGCACAAGTTCAGTTCAAAATCAACTCACAGGTGACAGTGAGAATTCTTCCAAACAGCTCAGTAACTTCCTTTCCTAGGGATCGGAGACCATCATATGCTTAGAATTAGAGAACTGGGCAAAACAATCATATTGAGTGTCAGTTTAATGGGCATTTTTGTCAGAATGCCTGGCATAAAAGTCATCTGGTTTGGCTCTTTCCTGGCTGTTTGAAATCATATTTACATGAAGTCTAGAATTCACGTTTTACTAATGCATCTTTCACTTTCCTGGCTGTAGAGCCCAGACTTCAGAATGAGAAAGCTCTAGATCGTTACCCATTGTCATTCAAGTTCACCTTTTCCCCGTCAAACTGTGTTCTTCCCTGTTCTCACCTTGCTTATACTTAACGTGGTATTTTAGGGCTTGTCATTCCCTCCCTCTGACTGGAATGTGGGGCTGAGAATGTTCTGCCTTTCACATCCATCCCTGGAAACAGTGCACCAGGAAGATGTTGAAAACAATTTTTTTACAAAAAAGACTTTTCCATCACTACTGGGGCAAGTTCATTTCCTGTTAATCATCCTTGTGATTGGCGTTAATACTCAGTCGCAAAGATAAATTTAAAAAATCATAACATACATTTTAAGTAGAATGCTAAAATCTAAACTATTTCCAACATCTCTTTCCACATTTACTATCATTGTCACAGCTTCTCGGTGCTGTTTTAGTGCTGTGTCCATATAGCTATTTCTGTGCTGATCACTTTGTATTATAGTTGATTGTTTATGTGTTTGCCCCCACAACAGACTGTTTCTTGAGGTCAAGGATTGTATCTGACTTATCTAGTATCTGGTACTAAGTGACTGTTCCACAAACCATAATATTTTCTTTAGCTACAAACTACCTTTATTACAGACCCAAGCTGTTTTAAACATTGTCTTTACTTGTTTTTTCACTTCAAAATGGAAGACTGTATTGTTTTTTGCTACTTGTAAAAATAATAAGGCTCATCTTAAGAAAATTAAGCCATTTATAAATATATAAAATAATAAGCAAAAGTTGCTCTATATTTATGCCTCACCTGTCTATCCTGTGTAGTCATTACTATTAATATTCTAGAGCATATCTTTACAAACATTTCGTATATTACTGTGTGCATAAGCACAAATAGGACCATACCATAAACATACCTTCTTTGCTCACTAATGCTTTGTAGATAAGTACACACACACACACACACACACACACAGATACACATCTAGATAACATTGTTAGCAATTCAGGCTGACTAGGACTCTCGTTTGGTCCAGATTGATTCCAGGCCAATTCCCAGGCTTTGCTTTTAATAATGCAAACGGTTTAAGGCCAGGAACTATTCTTCCCTCCGCTCTTAGAAGGGCATTTCCTTTTTTGACAAATCATATTCTAAATAGACATTATTTGGCCAAAATTGTTAAATAATGCTGCTGTTACTCTAATAGGTAAACAAAGATTACATGGCTCATTGACTTTCACTTAACTTCTTTCTCATCTTCTTAGTAGCCTTATGAGAAGTCCTGTGACCTGAGGAGTTCCATCAAGTATAGTTCCTGGGATGGGCTAAAACCTCCTAAATCCGTAGAATTATAAACTTTTAGAACTAGAAAGGATCTTAGGGGTTTTTATGCAGGCCGTTTCTTTCACAGATGAGCAAATTGAGGCCTAGATAAGGTAAATCACCAGATAATGGTAGAAGTGGAGCTAAATCCTCGATCTCACTTGGACTCTCTGAGATTGTTGGCCCAATGCCTTCGTGTAAGTGCAAGATGTATTATTATTAATAAAGTAGTTCAGTAATAAAACGTCAGTCATAATTGAATTTCTTTGCTAAGAAAACCATCAAATAGCTATGGAACACCTTTTACCCCTTGTTTAAATCAGATTCATTTTTATAATAAATTATTTAAAAGCAAGTTTAAAAAAATATAAAATCTTAAGTGCTATTAAAAATTGATTAGGAACGCATTATTCTTTCATTGACCCAGTTCAGATTGTTTTTTAATTTTTTTGGTCAAAGCTAATAAATTTGAGTAGATGTTTCAGACAGACGTTTTGTAATCATTTGGTCATCAGTCAATTAATCACAACTTCATAAATATTGATTTCAGATTACATTTATTTTTCATTCCTGAAAGACAATCTTTTTTTGTTGTTGCTTTAAATTTATACACCCCCACTTGGATTATGGTTAACCCCGAGAAAGCTCATAAAAGTTGGATTAAAAATTAATCAGAGGTGCTGGCCCAGTTGTACGGATGTCAGGCTTGGTACCATCTTCTCACAGGCTAGGACTTCTGAGCTAAAATGTCTCAAGATGGTGGCATGAAAGATACTTGTTACTATAGCAGAGGAGCTTGAGTTTTTCTCCCACAGTGTTTTTTGTGTTGTTGTTATTAGAATAGACTGCTGGAAGTTAGCATTCGTTCATTTAATGTATTTTTATTAAAAACATTAAGGAACAACTAACTCAGACAAAGTTTTGTCTCATGGAGCTTACTTTCTAGTGGGAAAGTTTTGCTGCGCTGGCTTGGAACCAAATCCCGGCCTCTTGAGTAGCAGTTGAGGTTTTAATACTGAATCCGCACATCAAATTTGTATGTAATCACAATATAAGTGATTGCAGGATAAATAAATAAATTTAATTAGTTATTTGTTATTCAACCAATATTTAAATGGTTTTTGTGTGCTAGGCACTGGTGTTAGGGCTGGGTAAACAGCTGTGAATCAGGCAAACAGAATCCATGTCTGCATTTATTCATTCAACAAATATTTTATTGACTACCAATGATGTGCCAGCCACTGTACTATTAATGAGCCACTTTATAAATGGAACTACTGAGCCCAACTCTTCCATCCCACTATAAAATGCCTATTTCTACAGTAATTTCTCTTCTGGATGTTTATTGTTGGTTAGCCCTTGGCATTGTGACACAGCAAGTTATAACTTTAAGTATTGTAAAATGTTCAAATTGGGTGATTGTTTTAAATTAGGTAATTTTTAAAAGAATATTTTAGTTCCACCTAAGATTAAGTGGTACTTCACAAATGTTTGTGGAATGCTAGAGAATAAATGAAGAAAATATTACCTCCAAGAATATCAGTGTAACAGGAATCACGAAGATGGAGAGGTTATGGGATTTGCCAAAGTAGCAGAATAGGGAAGCCAGCTCCAAGATCCTGCCTGCTCTTGTCTTTAAGTTGCACGATAGAGCACATTCCTTTTCTTCCTGCCCTTAGTTTATGTGTGAGCAGACCTTCCAACATGAGATCCTCCCATAGGAACTCAAAGCTAGGCCCCTGTTTTTATCTTATTTACTGAAGCCCTATAAATAATTGCCTTCTATCTGAGGGCACCTCTCCCACAAAGTCATTCTGCACTTAGCCATGAAGTCCTCAGCAGCTGGCAGGAGTCTTGCCAAGTTGCTTTACTTCTTTTAGGTAAAGCATCAACACCTCCTTTACACACCCCACACTCTCAGTCATTGTCTTAGCAGCTGAGTCATTTATTACAAGAGTTATTTAAGATATGGCTTCATTTCCCCACATCACCATCCTCAACTCTTTGATCTGTGCATTTTCTTTCTTTCCCCCCTCACACCATTCATTATGACCAAGTCTCAAGGTTCATCTCTTTCATGATGCTTTTCCTGTCTGCTCCAGTCTCCTCATAACCCCCTTCCCTTTCAAATTCTTTATCACTTATCTATGTCAACTAATTTTGTACCTCATGCATGACCCTTATTTAACATCTACTGTGGGTCAACCACTGTGACAAATGCTAAAGCTAAAAAGTTGAAAGACAGGTCTAGCCCTGTCTTTGTGAACGTTACAGTCTAAATGCAGGAAGGCAAATATATTAGTAAGCCACCAATTACATAGTGAGTTGATTCCTGCAGGAGTGGAGAGGGAGAGCACCTAACTTAGCCACGCACAGAGGCATATAACCTCTGTTGGGCTCTACACTTTTGAAAAATCTCTCCCTGACTGGACTGAAGGTCCCTGAGCATAGAGAATCCTGCTGTATTCATATGTGGCACAGTGCTGAGCACACAGTGGGTTTCAGCAGATAATGGCTAACTGATTGGCAATCTATCCCCTTGTTAGCTTGAGGCTATATCTCTTTCTATCTCTATTTCCATATCACCATCTTAGACTGTATATTAATTTATTTGAGCTGTTGTTCTTAGGATTAAAAAGAACAAGTGCACATGTGTGTGTGTGTGTGTATCCTTACTTAAGAATGATATTTTCAAACCATCATACAAATTTATGTTTCTTTGTAAGAAATAGCAGGATCTGTCCAGAATAGCAAGGCCATAAGTAGGTAAGCTAGGGGAATGGCCTTTTCTGCTATACAGCATTTCAATTCAATTTAGAGGGAAAGGTGCATCCACATCACAGAAAGGTAATGGATGATATTTTCTCAGAAACAACTGGGGGATCATAGCATAAAAGCACCTTTTCTTCACCCTTACTCCACCAACTGCTTCCACTGTTCATTGTCCTCCCTTAGAGAGTGCTGTCCTTCTAGTCCCAGAACATGAAGTGGCCTCCACAAGGCCAGTGGACTCCTTCCAAGTAGCTGGGTCTTATTGCCATTAAAGAAGGCATGAAATTATGTAATCACTTTAGAACTATGACATGCACAAAACAATTTTGAAGTTGTGGTAATTTAATGATCAAATCATAGTTATCCGGGAACTCTTATCCAGAGTCCTCTCAATCCTCAGTGTGGCTTAATAACGAAGCCATGGCTGTTTTATTAGAGTTTAACTTTTGTGACTAGAGAAGATATCCAATGGGGCAAAGGTGTGAGCAAATAGGCACTCTAATTCACCATAAGTTAACAGTGTAACTGGAATTTTTTTGCAGTCAACAAGTGCTTCTATGAGAGTTGTATTTGTTTGCAAGGGCTGCTGTAACAAAGTACCACAAACTGGGTGGCTTAACCAACACAAATTTCTTGTCTTACAGTTCTAGGGGCTGGGAGTCTGAGATCAAGGTGCCAGCAGGGTCGGTTACCTTTGAGGGCTGTGAGGAAGAATCTGTTCCATGAGTCTCCCCTAGCTTCCGGAGGTTTTCTGGCAATCTTCGGTGTTTTCTCGCTTGTAGAAGCGTCACTCCAATCTCTGCCTTCATCTTGACATGACATTCTCCCCGTGTGCATATCTGTGTCCAAATCTCCTCTTTTTATAAGGATGACAGTCAGATTAGATTAGGGGCTCACCCTACTTCAGTATGACCTCAGCTTAACTTAAGTAATTACATCTGTGATGACCTTATTTCCAAAGAAAGTCACATTCTGAAGTAATGGGGGTCAGGACTTCAACATATGAATTTTGGGGGGACACAATTCAACCCATCACAGTAGCCATGAATACTGTTTACAATGATGTCCAATTCTCTGCCTCCAGAGCACATGGTTGGTCTGCTTTGTCTGTCCCCTGTCTGTGGTGGGGCTCTGAGTCTAGTTTGGCAAATAAGATGCAAGTAGAAGTCATGTGGTTACCTCTTGGCTGGAGCATTTCATTGCCCGTTTGAGGTTGTTGAGAGCTCTCTTTCCCTCTGCCATGGTGACCAGTAACATTTAAGATGGTTCCCTCTCCATTAGTTTCAGTTCGAAAGCGAAGCAACATGGAGCAGAGCCCCCAAATGACTCTTGATAGGCAAGTAGCCCAAAAGAGAACTAAACCTTTATTATTATAAAGGACTAAGATGTGTTACCATAGCATTACCTAGTCTCTCCTGATATAATAACTTTGTTTTTATTTTGTTTAAACTTCTTGCTATGGACTGAATTTTGTCTCCCCAAAATTCATATGTTGTAGCCCAAACCCTCAGTGTGACTGTATCTGGAGATAGGATCTTAAGGAGGTAGTTAAAATTAAATGAGGTCATAAAGGTGGGGCCATAATCCAATAGGACTGTGGTCTTGTAAGAAGAAGATCTCTCTCTCCTTGTCTCTACACACACACATGCCCCAAGTGGGTACATAGCAAGACAAAGGCTGTCTGCAAGCCAGGAAAATAACTCTTACCAGAACCCGACCAGATCTGGCACTCTGATCTGGGACTTCCAGTCTCAGAACTGTGAGAAAATACATTTCTATTGTTTAAGCCATCTGGTCTCTGGTATTTTGCTATGGCAAGTTGAGCTGACTAAGATACTTTTTTTCCCCTATTTCTATTTATTTATATGTTTTCCTATTTATACTTATTTAGACTCTTCTTTTTAATGATTTTTTCTTATTTATGCTTTCCTTAAACTATAAAAAATATTACTTTTATAACCATAAAAGTTTCCACATTAAAAAAAAATCCTTCAAAGCATGCATCATTTTGCCATATATTTTAGCATGTGCTACCTAGGTTATCTTTATAATGAACTAAACATTCAAAGCAAACCCACATGACAACTTAAGTTCAATTCAATTTCATAGAAATGGATTGAGGGCCTACTGTGTCCAGCCACAGCTCCCATGGCTGCTATCCTTAAGTCCCTCCCACAAATCTCCTACCTCACTTTCTGCAGTTACAGACTTTTTAATGATAAAACACACCATTTCTGTACTTCGTGAACTTAAGTGGTGGATTTATGGAATTGTTCTTAGTCTTGCTAGAATGTTCCTTGAGATTAATGTAACTGTGGTAAATCATATTACTGTTCACCAAAATCGGCTTCCCCTCCCCTTTCTGGGAGAAGATTATGTTTTAGAGTTCCATTGAAGTTGGGCTTGGTCAGGTAACTTTCTTTGCCCAATGAAATGTGAGCAGAAGTAACGCGATCTCTTCCACACCTAAGCTGTAAGAGCCAGGGCCTGCTTCCTCACACCTCTTTTTCTTTTGCCAAGGGTACTGGAAGCCTTTCAGTGGCAGCTCCTCTCTAATTCTGGATCCTCCAATGAAGATAACATAGAGCAGAGCCTCAGGCCACGTGCAATAGACTTAAAACAGGAACTAGAAACGTCTTTGTTATTATAAGCCACTGAGATTTTGAAATGGTGTTTTGTAGTCACAAATCTTTGCCCATCCTCACTGCTACAACAGCCCTGCCCTCTAAGTGCTCATTTTGTGTGAGCCTCTGTGTAGTGTCTGTGTCTATACATACAGACACTAGGCTAGCACAGGCTAGCCCTTTCTTGGGGCTACATGTATGATAGGCACAGAGATAAACCACTCTGTTCTCGTTTTGGGGAGATCTTGTTGCCTCAGCTGTTGAGAGTACTGCCAGCAGACATCCTTCAGGTCTCAGGCCCTTGGGTTTGCCTCAGCTATAGAGGACTGTCTCAACCAAGGTCATATCCTTCCTAGGCTGCCCCACATTGGATAACTATGGACAGAGGGATATAAAAGCCAGGCCATTTCAGGTCAATGAAGGACAACTCTGATGGACCATTTAGCTCTAGAGCTCCCTGTGGAATCTACTGAGGTGTTCATGGGCTTACATCTCAGCTTGACTTCTTCCTTTGCCCAATCCTACCTCCTCCTCCTCCCTTCCACAGGTGCTGATCATAAGGGCACTTCCTGACAAACCCCCTGCACATTCAACTCTGTCTTAGAGTCTTCTTCCCAGAGAACCCAACCTGTAACAACATGGCTATCTTTAAAGAAAATAAAGTGTGTGTGTGTGTGTGTGTGTCTGCACACACGCAAGTGTGATAATGGACACAGATTATCTGTGTATCTATTCCTGGCTTCATGGACATCTTCCTAATTATTTTATGAAGAAACTATTCGGTTTAAGAAACAACAATAGGAAGGAACAAAGGAAGGAAGGAAGGAAGGAAGAAGGAGAGAGAGAGAGATTCAGAGAACTGAGGGGCATTTTCAACCCGAAGTTCTTTCCTTTCCCAATATCCCAGATTCTACAGAAATATGTTTGATTTGGGGCTTTAATTTCCCATACTGTCCTTATTTCATCGAAATATCCTACCTCTCTTTGTGCATTTTCTCTCTGGCCCCCACACTGGGATGATCTAAACATATTTTACTGTATGATTATTGCCTACACATTTGATTCACAGTGATCTCAGAGATGAATGACCTGGGCATCAAGGGGTGGATGCCAGCTCTGGCACTGCACCTTACCTGATTGTGTGACATAGGAGAAGTCATTTCACCTCTGTGAGCCTCGGTTCTCTCATCTGCAGGTGAAGGCTATTGGGATAAATATTCTCTAAAGAGTCTTCAGGGTCTTATTAAAAAAGTTTAAAATGTTGGATCAAATTGTTAAATCTAATTATAGCATAAAAACAACTGTCAAACAGAAATTCCTCCTATGGTTCTAGGGAGGATTCAAGTGGCTGAGGAATTCCAAGGGACCAGTGGGACACCTGTGAAATGGATAGAAGCATGAGGGGAACACTGCAAACAGCCTGTCCTGAGGCATCATGGGTGGCATTATTTTGATGAACTTAACTTGCTTCAGGGGTCTGTTCTTAGCCCTGAAAATCCTGAAACTGCAATATATCCATTCAGTCAATACTTAGCAGATTCATCTTAATCAAATTCACGAACACTGTTACATAAAGAAGAATGCAAAGTCATGAAATTGCAAAGAGGGAAATCCCTTTCCAGTGACATGCATCTTTCATTTGGTGACCATTGCTTTGGAACAAAGGAAGGTGGAGAGTCTGGAGGGACGTTTTTCCTGGCTATGGAGAATCCCGGATCTATATCACCCAGAAAACTTCTCTCTGATCTTTAGAATCGTAGGCTCTCTACTGGAGAGGGTGGGACACACATATACTGCTGATGGGTCTCTGTGCTGTGGTGTCTCCCCACTATCCTCCTTTGGAGACCCATTTGTTCTGTAGATGTGCCATTGTTACTAAATAGCTGCAGCCAACCTCTTCTCCTAGGGACCTTGGAGATCATCTACCTTCTTCCAGTAGGTATGTGACATATTCAAGTTTAACTTTCAGAGGGCAAACTGATTTCTTTGTTTAAAGTCAGTGGGGAAAACTTCTTACCACCTACAAGTATAAGAAGGACCTTTCAGAAGTCAAGAGGCTGGGCCACTTTTGTTTTTATTTCTTATTTATTTTTAAGATTCCTCAGTATATTAAAAGATGAACAAATTCCAAGATAGTGTTACAAATATTGTAGTGTATTTTTGAATATTTACATTTAACAGATTAATTCCTTTAGCACAAAAAATGTAATGCAGTATAATGACGTTCACATTACCCAAAGTAATTATAGGATTCATCCTAGAATATTAATTCCTGGCACTACAAGCAGTACTGTCCTATAAAATTTTGTTTCGTTTTGTTTTCTTTTTTTTAGTCCATGGGCACATCCTCAATAGGGGATCATGAAACCAATTATGTGGGTGAAGAGCAGGGCAACTGAGACGTAAAAACTTCTTCACCTTCCCTCCCCCAAGCCAGGGTGAATTGGCTGAAAATTCTTAGGTGGGATTTGTGTTTGCCCCCTCAGAGGGCCTCACTAATTTACACTGACTTTCTCCACTTTTTGCATCCCCTCACCTTCCCCTCCATTTGTCCTCGTTGCAACCAACACTTTAAGAAACTTTCAACTGAACACAGTGGAACACAAATACCTAATACATTGCATGTGGTAATGATAAGCATTATTTTGTGCTGGGTTGTGATGTAAAATAGATTTCTTACTGAGGTTTATATTAAAAAGTTTGAGGACTAGAATATTAATATACAAGTTTAGGCTGAATGATGGATGTCTTCTTTTAATATCATCAGTGTGTCTCCATGATGAGGTATTTACATTCTTTTTGAGATAATGTTAAAAGTCAAAATTTGAGTCATCTGATAAAGGTAAGACTTGGGCCAAATGAATCTTCTAGTTCTCCGCCCCCCCCCACCACCCTAAGCAAGAAGGCATTTTACCAACCTAGAGGGGCTTTGACGAACACTTTCCTTCTCTGCCACCATTCCCTCCTCTTCTTACCCCTCCACCAAAGTACAAATTTAAACATTATATATTTTCAAGAAATAGTCTCAACCTCATTGCTCTGGCTTTGGAAAAACTGAGGGGAAGCAAAAGTAAAGGGTCTGACTTTCATGGCAATTTCTTTTTCAGACACATAACTCTAGCAGAGCTGGAAAAAGGTCACCCAATGGGAACAGTGGTTCAGCCCAGCAAAGATTTCTGGAGTGCGTACTATGTGTTCCTTACAACAACCCTGAGAGTCTGCCATTCTTCCTGTTTCATACTTAGAAAATTGACGTTCAGAGAGGTAGCAAAACTACAGAGCTATTAAATGCCATCAGTGGATTTTCTGACTAATGTTCTAGTGGCTGTTCATTCAACAATCATTTGTCAAGGATGCACTATGTTCTAGAAAACATGTATTATACTGGAGGATGTTAAACTGAGCAAGACATGGCATATGCCCTCAAGGAGCTTGAATCACTCTGGGGTAGACATATGTTTAAAACTTGATCAAACATAGCAAGATAATATAGCCATAACAGCCACCACTTATGCAATACTTATTCTGGGCCAGGCGTGAGGTCTGCACAGTGCTAGGAGAAAGTCTTTTTCAGGGTTGGAATCAGGTAAGGTTTTCCATCCCCAGGAAAGGAGAGTTAGAATATCCAGCAGCCAGAGAGAACAAGGTCCCTCAGAACAGTGGCAACTGCATGTGTGCTGAGGAACTGGCTAGGTGAGAGAGAAACTTCTGTTATCAGGATGCATGCAAGAGGTTGGTTGTGGAGTGGGGGAAGGGGAGTCAGGAATATTCCAGGATTTCTACTTGGACAACAAGGTGGGCGGTGGGATATAAGCAATTATTGAATTTTATAAGTTCACTGAAGGTTCTGTATTGTGGTTTTACCAAGGATATTCACTGCCTGAAAGAATTAACACTGTTAGGTTTATATTTTTCATGAATAACTAAGTTGTGTGAAAAGCTGACCTAATTAAAAACAGGGGGAATTTTTTGTTACAGGAATTTATTTTGAAAAAGCAGAATATATCTGGGTGTACTTCAGTATGTAAGCCTTTCAGTGAAGGACTCTTGTCTCTTGATTTAGAATCTATATCTAAAAATATAATGAAATAGGAGAGCTCAGTTTTGAATGTTTATTTAGGCACGAGAAACCAAGGCAGTAGGTGGATAATGGATAGGTAATCACCAGAAGATACAGTCTTATTGAATGAAAATAGGATACAGTTAAAAATAAAATGTGAATTTATTGATGTTTGAATAGCTCTGTCATTGTTATTTTAGTCATTATTTGGATGGATCTGCAGGAGATAAAATATCATTGTTTTAAAATAAACTTTTAAAAGTACAAAAGCACAAATCTTTAGGATTCAAAGCATGTGCTAAATGGAAAAATTTTAAATACTGCCTAAAGCCCTTTTTTAAACTAGTGAAAATGTTTATTTAGAACATACTGTGCTTTTTAGGGAAAAATGGAGGCAATGTTCTAGAAAAGGAAAGCAAGGCGGGAAGGAAATATATACATTCTGTATACATACTATATTCATGCTGTATGTGTATACACACTCCCCCACAAACATAACTGCTTTCATATACCTATATAACAAATATCCGTTATACTGAATTTAAATAACTAGAAAGCTTAGATAACCAGTATTAATACTACACAATTATAATTGTAATTTTTTTTGTTGAGGTAACATTGGTTTATAACATTGTATGAATTTCAGGTGTACATCATTATATTTTGACTTCTTTATAAACTATATCATGTTCACAACCAAAAGTCTAGTTTCCATCCATTACCATACGAATGTCCCCCTTTACCCCTTTTGTCCTCCCCCTCCCTCTTCCCCTCTGGAAACCACCAATCTTCTCTGTATCTATGTGTTCATTTGTGGTGGTTGTTATTTTTTATTTTCCACATATGAGTGAAGTCATATGGGTATTGTCTTTCTCCATCTGACTTATTTTGCTTAGTGTAATACCATCAAGTTCCACCCATGTTGTTGCAAATGGGAAGATTTCATCTTTTTTAAGGCTGAGTAGTATTCCATTATATATATATACCACATCTTTATCCATTCAGCTGTCAGTGGGCACATAGGTTGTTTCCAAGTCTTAGTATTGTAAATAATGCTGCAATGAACATAGGGATGCATATATCTTTTTGAATTAGTGTTTTTGTGTTCTTTGGATAAACACCCAGAAGTGGAATAGCTAGATCATATGGTAGTTCTAGTCTTAATTTTCTGAGGAAACTCAATACTGCTTTCCATAGTGGCTGCATCAATTTACATTCCCACCAGCAGTGTATGAGGGTTCCCTTTTCTCCACATCCTCTCCAACATTTGTTATTTCTTGTCTTTTTCATAATAGCCATTCTGATGGGTGCAAGGTGATATCTCATTGTAGTTTTGATTTGCATTTCCCTAATAATTAGTGATATTGAACATCTTTTCATGTCCCTGTTGGCCATCTGTATATTTTCTTTGGAAAAATGTCTGTTCAGATCCTCTGCCCATTTTTTTCATCAGGTTGTTTGTTTTTCTTGTTGAGTTGTATGAATTCTTTACAGATTTTGGATATTAACCCCCTATCGGATATATGATCTGCAAATATCTTCTTCCAATTGGTAAGTTGTCTTTTCATTTTGTTGAAGGTTTCCTTTGCCATGCAGAAGCTTTTTAGTTTGATGTAGTTCCATTTTTTTGCTTTTGCTTCCCTTGCCTGAGGAGACATATCCAAAAAATATTGCTAAGACTGATGTCAAAGAGCATACTGCCTATGTTTTCTTCTAGGAATTTTATAATTCAAGGTATTACATTCAAGTCTCTGATCCATTTTAAGTTAATTTTTGTGTATGGTATAAGATAATGGTCCACTTTCATTCTTTTGCATGTGGCTGTCAAGTGTTCCCAATATCATTTATTGAAGAGCCTTTTCTTTCTCCATTGTATGTTCTTGGCTCCCTTGTCGAAAATTAGTTGTCCATAAATGTATGGGTTTATTTCTGGGCTCTCAATTCTGTTCCATTGATCTGTGTGTTTGTTTTTCTACCAGTGCTATGCTGTTTTGATTACTATAGCTTTGTGGTATACTTTGAGATCAGAGAGTGCAATATCTCCAGCTTCATTCTTTTTTCTCAGGATTCCTGTGGCTATTCAGAGTCTTTTGCAGTTCCCTATAAATTTTAGGATTCTTTGTTCTATTTCCATGAAAAATGTCTTTGAGATTTTGATAGGAATTGCACTGAATCTGTAGATTGCTTTAGGTAATATGGGCATTTTAACTATGTTAATTCTTCCAATCCATAAGCATGGAGTATCTTTCCATTTCTTTGTGTGTTCTTCGATTTCTTTCAATAATGTCTTATAGTTTTCAGTGTATAGGTCTTTCATCTCCTTGGTTAAATTTATTCCTAGGTATTTTATTCTTTTTGCTGTAAGTGAGATTGTATTCTTGATTTCTCTTTCTGCTAGTTTGTTGTTAGCATATAGAAATGCAACTGATTTTTGTATATTGATTTTGTACTGTGCAACTTTACTGTATTCATTAACTATTTCTAATAGTTTTTTGGTGATTTGTTTTGGATTTCTTTTATATATAAATAGTGATATCATCTGCAAATAGTGACAGTTTCACTTCTTCCTTTCCAATTTGGATCCCTTTTATTTCTTTTTCTTGCCTGATTGCTCTGGCTAGGGCTTCTGATAATATATTGAATAAGAGTGGTGACAATGTGCATCCTTGTCTTGTTTCTATTCTTAGAGGGATAACTTTTAGTTTTTTACCATTGAGTATAATGTTAGCTGTGGGTTTGTCACATATGGCGTTTATTATGTTGAGGTATTTTCCTTCTATACCCACTTTATTGAGGGTTTTCATCATAAATGGTTGCTGAATCTTGTCACATGCTTTCTCTGTATCTATTGAGATGATCATATGGGTTTTATTCTTCATTTTGTTAATGTGGTGTATCACGTTGATTGATTTGCAGATGTTGAACCCTCCTTGCATTCCCAGAATAAATCCCACTTGATCATGGTGTGTGATCCTTTTAATGTATTATATTCAGTTTGCTAATATTTTGCTGAGGATAACCAGAATTCTTAATGATAATTCTGTGACTCTGAAGGATCTTGAGATACCTTGGGATCCTCAAGGGTATATTAAATTATGTTAAGGCCAAGATCATTGTTAATTACATTTTATTATATTATTTGAATATTGGTTATCCTTCCATGTTATACATTGTTGCTTTCACTTGACCTAAATATTTAATAAACTATGTTTTAATTTGCTATGTGTGAGTTTTTATGAAAAAGGAAGTTAACATGCACGTTTGATTTTATAACTGGTCTTCAGTTATAAAAGACCAGTCATGTGGGTGTAAATGTGGCATTTAATAAGATATCCCTTTAATATAAAAGAATGTAATCAAGATACCCTAATATTGCCTTATTTTTATGTTTGCTCCTCTATTAAATTTTTGAGGCATTTGGTAGGAAAAAGGTGTTTCTTTGGTTTATAAAAAAAATTGACTTATAATGTTAGAGCATGGCATCAGCAAGCACTTCTTTTTTCTTTAGTTTAGCATTTTGTTCTTTAGCTCCGTTTATCTCTCGTTGTTCCAAGTTCTGATCTTCCGTGATAATGCCTTGTTTGGTAGGGGCATCTCAGGGCAATCGACGTCTGCCAGAATGTGCTTTCTAATTCTCTCTAGATTTGCAATACCTAGTAACCAAGATTGGGTGTTCATGTTAGAGAACCCATTCTTTTGGAGCCTCCCCTGACCCAGCCCCAACTTGAAGGAATGATGAGAGATTTGTTTTCAGGATAGTAATAATAGCCAGCTCACTGGATTCCACTTACTAGATTCCCATCACTGCTAAGAGCTTTAAGTGCTTCTGTTCATTTAATTCACAGTACAACCCTATGAGATTGTTACTATTTTACTTTTGAGAAAACCGAGACTAATTTGTTCATTTAACAAATATATATTGAACATACACTATGTGCCAGGCACTGATCCAGGATTGGGTACACAGCAATGAATAAAATAGACATAATGTCCCCACCCTTTTAGAGTTTACATTCTGGTACAGGCTCAGAGAGGTTTTGAGGCCCTGCCCAAGGTAGGACAGTTATTGTTTGGTGGGACATAGAGCATGTGCTCCTAGCCACTGTCTCAATGTTATTTTCTCAGTCGTGTAAGTTCTAAAAGAAACCTCAATCTATAATGCCTTTTAAACTTTAAATCAAAATGTCATAGAATCTATTTGGTTCAGCAAGTATTTCTGAGTGTCTACTATACACAGCTTAATGGAAATAGCACAAGAGTCAGGCATCCTTATAGTTGTGTATCTGATGCTATTTAGGGGCAAGTTCCCAAGCTTCTCTGGCCTTACAGGTACTAGATGAGATGTTGCTGAGTTACTCTAATCTTATAATGGTTCTATGTGTCTAAAACTTTTAGATGCAGTATGTAAATGTGTATGTACTCCAAAAGCATATGCCAGATGTTATCTTTGAGAAATGCAAGACTTGTGTAGGATTTTGCAGTTTTCAAAGCACTTTCAATGCAATCTGATTAGCTCATCATAATGATCCAGTGAGCAGATTGGAAAGATGCTATTATTTCAGTTTTACATTTGAGGAAACTGAGGCTAAGTGGTTTACCCTAGGACACAAAACTAACAAAATTGGGACAAAGATTCAAATTCCTCTCTTCTCACGAATTCTGGCCCAGTTGTCTGCGTTTGGAAAACAAGATTGAGCTTGTCTTGGAAAGAATTGTTTATTAAGCTCTTACTATATTGAAGACACTCTAAACAAAGATAAATTGAATATGGAGTCTACTTATTCTTAAGGCACTTGTAGTTCAGCAGTGGGGAGAATACTTATATACAAATAACTCCTAAAAAGGAACAAGATACTAAGAGTCTCAAGAGATTCAAATATGCGACAATGGGAATTGGTTGGTGGGAACGATTATTTTAAATGGGCATAAAAGACTTCATAGAAAAACCACCATTTGAGCTTGTTATATATAGACATGTGGAGTATGGGGAAGGGTATTCTAGGTGGAGGTGGTAGTATAAGCTAAGTTATGAAAATAGGAAAGCATTTAGGAGCAGCCCACAGTTCAGTTTAGCTGGAGCCTAAGCTGGCTAAGGACAGCAATAGAGAGGATGGTCAGATGGCCTGAGGCCAGTGGTGGAGGTCCCCAGGACTTTGGCTTTACTTTGTAAGCTCTTGGGAGCCAATGGAAATTTCTGAGCAAGGGAGTGTGTGATCAGAGGTATGCTTCAGAAAATCCAACCTATCAACAGTGTATAAAATGGATTGGATTGTGGAATAAAAAGGCAGAATATTATACACGCCCCATGCAGCCAGGAATAGGAGAGATGAATCTCTATAGGCTAGAATATTGAAAGATTTCCTGAAGCAGGAATGACTTGGTCTGGGTTTAGAGGAATGCTGGGATTTGCTAAGGGGAGGTCTTTGTAGATGAGGCTGAGGATGAGCGAGATTATGGCATTCACTCTCATCAGGGCTCTGGTCATTTTAGGAATAAAAAGACATATGCTCTTTGAACAGCAAAGTGAATAAACAGGAGTGCCCCCAGAGTGAATCTAAGAATTCAGAACACTCTGGAATCAACCTAGGATGCAAAGTTAGGGGCCAGATATGCCTCCCGGGCCGCATGACCTAATCTTAGGGCAAGTTTAGGCCAAGAGGAATGCCTAGCACCACTCTGGAGGCCACAAAACTGTAATTCAGCTCTTAGGGAGAATATCAGACTTTATGGCATTCCCAATAGCATCAAAACTTAAATAATCATCATTAGATTTCTAGAGGATAGGTGGAAGAAATCAGACTAGGTGGCTGGACAAAGCTCAGAAACTCAGCCTGAAGCAATGTAGCTCTGCTGTCAACAGCTGGAAAACAGCTGGAGCTGACAGCCCCCGCTGGCATGCTACTGCTAACGACAGGACAGGCATGCTCAGAACCAGGAGAAGTGACATGAAATCTGCAAGGCTAAGCGCTGGGGCATCGGGCTTGCAGGCCAAGCCTAAGAGACACATTAGAGGCAGGCCTCTTTCTGCTGGTTGACTTGTATTTCACTTTCCCACGAAGGAAAAAAATGCCAGCAGATTATCCTTCTTGCTTAAAAAGGAGATCAGGAGGCTCCATTTTGTGTTTCTTAGGTCTTATATGCCATTGCTGTCTACACAGCAACCCTCCTGCAATTGACAGACTTTAGTTTGTTAGTGTGTTTGTGTGTAAGAAATTGCCAAAATGTCGTCCAAGGTGGTTTATCATTTTACATTCCCACCAGCAGTATATGGGAATTCCAGGTGCTTCAGATCCTCTCCAACAGTTGATAAGGTTAGGCTTATAAGTTTAGTCATTCTAATAGGTATGTAGTGGTACCTACTGTGGCATTAATCTACATTTTCCTAAAGGATTTTTTCATGTGCTTATTGGCATATATCTTCTTTGGTGAAGTGTCTGTTCAAATCTTTTGACCTTTTTTAAAATTGGATGCTTGTCTTATTTTTCAGCTGCAAGAGTTCTTTATATATTCTAGCTACAAGTCTGTGGTCAGACATATGATTTGAACATATTTTTTCCCAGTTTGTGGCTTCTCTTATTATTTTCTTAACAGTATCTTTGAAGAGCGAAAGTTTTTGAATTTTGGTGACGTTTTTGCTTTCTCTTTCCCCCATCTCTTTGCTTCTTTCAAGTCCAGGAGTGAGGCAGATTTTTTTGGCCCACCAGATATTTGAGCAGGGCCATGTCAAATTGTTCCCAAGTTTAGTTCAGGCATTCCCCTTTCTATATGCTTGTGATTCCATGGTTTCTCTGGCAAAGAATAGAGGGATAGAGTGAAGGAGGATCGGATAAGTTGGAGGTTTTATGGGAACTATCATCAGATCTTAAGTTCACCCAAGACTGGTACTCAACCCACTCCAAAGGATTTTGAGAAAGTTTCTCTTCTGTTCAATGAAAGCAGATTCCTTCACAAATGTCCTCCTGGAGTCCCTTGCATCCCTTGAAAAATGTGACTTATTTAAGGGAAGATTTGATTCTGAGCCTTGTGACTTATGGTAGTAGATTTCCTTGAAGGACACCTCAAGTGACTTTAAAATATTGAACACTCTTGACACATTTGCATCATCACTCAAACACTTCAGAGGCAGCAAGGTTGCTTTTTGTCTAAAAAAATTATTTATTTATTTGGAGAAGATAGAAAGTCAAGGCTAAGAACAACTTTAATTTCCAGAAACATATCTTTTAAAATATCCATTAAAAAACTATGCTTCATGTTCCTCTAAAAATTGTTTCTAGGGGCCAGCCCCATGGCCTAGTGATTAAGTTCAGTGTGCTCTGCTTTGGCAGCCCAGGTTTGGATCCCGGGCGCAGACCTACACCACCTGTCGGCGACCATACTTTGGTGGCAACCCACCTACAAAATAGAGGAAGACTGGCAACAGATGTTAGCTCAGGGCGAATCTTCCTCAGCAAAAATACCCACAAAAAACTGTTTCTAAAACTGCATTCCTACAGCAGAACCATCTAAGTAAAAGCAGATATTTGTTTCCAACCCCAAACTTAATGCATCAGAATTTCTAGGCTGTGGGTCTCCATGTTATGTACCCCCAAATTTGAGAACCACAGGCAGAAATGTCTTTTCTTGTATGTTTGGTCATTTATATAATATGGATGCTGGCCTCTGTGTTGGGGCCAAAGGGTCATAGGAAGGCAGAATTTATATCCAATGTCATGTCTTTTACAATCAAAATTATGTGCTTACAAATAAAGTGTAAGGGACACAGGAAGAGATTTCCACACTTGCCTCTGGGAGAGAAGGAGTTGACTTGCCAGATGCTAACTAGCAGGGTTAGATTATTACCTGCTGTAGGTAGGAATGCACCTAAATCTGTTGGCTGCAGGCAACAGAGTCCCTAAGGGGTGTGGGGCAGAGGCATCTGTTGTTGGGAGGCATTATTTCCTGTCTATTCTGTGGGGATGAGAAAAGTGGATGTCATTTTATTGAAGTCAGAAGGAGTAGAGGAGAGTGGCAGAAGTCGTTTCCTAGAGGTTTGGCACTTGGTTGCAGAGATTTAATACATGTCAAAGAATGGCTTAAAATTTTTTTTTGAACAAAATACAAACCTTCTTGCAATTGTTTATGGTAATAACTATGTTAGCACACTGTGAAAAAAGAAATGGTGTTTATCATGAAATACAAAAAAACTACGAGCAAGTAAGGCATCCCTTTCATCCACCACGTGAGACCATCCAAAGCCAATAGAACTTTGCAGCCATATTGGATGTACACTGTACTTTCCCACCTCCTTACCATTGTCTATGTATTTTCCCCTAACTCTTATCAACATTCTATCTATCTTTCACTGATAGACATAAAGCACCATCTAATCTCATCCCCATCCCCCAGCCCCGTCCTCCAGCTTGAAGGTTCTCCACATCTTGCTACTGTCTACTTTCAACTCTCCCTTCCTGCAGGAACTCATTGCTTTGCCCTGGTATGTCTCCTCACTGTCCTCACAATACCAGGCACAAGCCAACATCTGTTTCATTGTACTTGCAATTTTTCCCCATTATCTGAAATGTTTTTCCCCTTTCTACTATTTTAACATGACCCATATTTTAAGATCAGAATAAATCTCACGTCTTTCTCAAGTTCTTGCCTGACCATGGAAGTCTACCATCATTTCTGCCTCTTCTGCTACTCTAAGAGTCTAGACCTCTTCTTTGGCATTTTTCATAATTTGTATGATTGATTATCTTTTCATGAGTTTTATCTTCCCAACCAAATTGTAAGTTTCTTGTAGGCTGTATGTCTTCAACTTCTTCACATTCCCCTAAAAGGCTGCTGTAGAAATCTGGAAATTTTAATATTTTCTGGTGAAATTCAATATATGAAGAGAAGATTCTAGAGGCTAGAGTAACACAGAGTTATATTCTAACCTGCTGTTTAGAACATATCTGAGTCATACCTGTACTACTCATATCTCACCAGATGGTGAGCATCTAGATGGCAAGGAGTCTCATATATATCTTTGAATTCCTAGTTGACAGTGAATTAATATTTGTTCAATTAATGATTAGGAAGAACTTTCATGTAACATCAAAAAACATGATATACTCCACTCCTACCTCTCAGCAGTTTTCTTTTTTTGATGTGCTTTTAAAAACTGTAGTATCAATGGATAGAACTGCTTAGAACTGGATGTAGTACCTCGCATATACCCTACTGTTTTACACTTCTATGTCTTTACTCATGCAGTGCCCTGTGCGGGCAATGCTCTTTGGCCAACTTTAACTCATTCTTCAAGCCCCAGCTCAGAGTTCTCTTCTCTAGAAAACCTCATCAGAATCTTCAGGAGTTAGGTTGCCTTTCCTCTCTATTTCCAGAGCACTCTGTACACACTTCTATTTTAGCCCTTATCATATACATTGTTAACATGTTCTGTTCATGTGACCCTCTCCCTTGTTAAGCTACACTCTCCTCCAGGTCACAACTGTGTCATGTTTTGACACAAATTCTCAACCTACCCCTTACCCATCCCCCATCCCTCACCTTGCACAGAGTCTAGTTTAATATCACAGTCATTCAATAAATGTTTGTTGAACTGTTGGCCAGTGATTCTAAATAGATGGGGGTGTGATTTTACTCTCCAGAGTTTATTTGGCAGTGCCTGAAGGTGTTTTTGATTGTCACAACTTGTGGGGGGATGTTGCTACTGGTACCTAGTGGGTAGAGGTTGAGGATGCTGATAGACATATTACAATGCACAGGGCAGCCCCCTCCACCTCCCTACTCAGGACCAAACAATTATCCAGTTCAAAATGTTGATAGTGCTGAAGTTGAGAAATCCTGGCTTAAATTATAATATGGAAAAGCGTTGTTTGCTAAAAGTAATGCTTTGGAAATTTTACAGGCTACGCTTTCATCTCTATATTATTCGTTTTTCAGGAAGACTTTTAGATTTGCGTTAACAGTTGGGAGTGAACTTATAATAAGCAGCAACTAGTGATATGCTAGTGAAACGGCTTGGTTCCTAGGTGTGATCAATGCTGGAAATTAGAAGTTAAAAGCTTTTGTTCATGCAGGTTTACTAAAAACCTCTCTATGCAACTATTTGAATTAGTTTCAGGTGAATTTAAAAAGATCTAACCCTTGTGTGTGAAAAAGCAATCCCACAGGGATTCCGAATAGCTTCTCCTGGTCATTTATGAACTGAACTGGGGAATTTTTCGAATTTTATGTACTAAATGTAGCCATCTCTCACATAAAACTGCAGGGGTACTGTACTTAGGCAGGAGAGACTCTGGTATGTAACTGCATGCAAACATGGCTTTCAACTGACTTCAACTCACCTACTTAGACCAAAGAGGCTGTCAGTTAATTTAACAAACTATCCCTGTTCCCTGATCTTTGGGCCATAAAAATTGTTCATCTGCTCAGTCACAGGCCATTTAATTTTGGATGCATCGTTGCCAGTTGGTTACAGTAATTAGCACTCCCTATATTGTGGCAGCTTCCCTGAAGCTATGCTAAGTAGGGTTGCACTTTTGTGTGGAAACATAAGCTGGGTTGTGCAAATGAGCCTGGCCACCCATCTTAGAGACAGAAGCCCTAACTACCATCTTCTTGGCTCGGGGTGCCTTCCAGGCCCACCTGCAGATCTTATTTACTGATTATTAATGACGAGAACTGTAGGCAGCTGTGAAAGGCACAGCATGGCAACTCAAAGCTGCAACTCAAAACTATCCTCCGTGGGACTGTAATTTTCTTGAATGACACCTGACTTCATTTTAATTTCTTTCTTTGCTCCAAATGCACTTGTGCTGGAGAAATGCAATAGAAATTCAAAGAGCTCCATGTTTAATAGGCAGACATGCAACATTTGTTGGTGCATCTGTTAGTTTCCTGGCAGAAGTGGGGCATTTGGAGAGGAAATATACATTTGAGTTTGTTCCAGAGTTGGCACACAACCTGTAAGGCGATGATTCAGCAGGGCCCCTGGTGAGATACCAAAGAACAAGGTTACCTAATGGTTCACTAGTTGCCAGTCTATGGAGATCATATATTATATGGGTTTAAAAATCAAATTTGATTGAATAAATGTTAATTTTCAAACAGCATCAGTGTTAATGCTTAGGAGATCAGATTTTTATTCCAATTTAGAGGGACATGATATTCTGTGTAAAACTCTGAAAATGAATTGGCTTCATTAGGAATGAAAGCTGGATTTAGTTCTTTGAAATGCACACATCTGCATTTTAGTTTGTACATCTGCAGAGTTTTCGTTTCCCGGGAAACTGCCATGCAAGAGTTTGTAAGGAGGGTTCACCACACATTGCTTTATACTCAGAGTGATTTTATTTCTTTTTCTAATATGTTAGAAAGTAATATTTCATCAATGGAATTCATTTTTGCATGTTTAATTTTCAGATTAATAGGACGAACACCTTGAATATAATTAAAAATAGGTTCTGTTGTTTTCTTCTATTGACTGATGCTGATGCAAATGTGGGGCTTTAGCTCACATTAGTTACCTTCTTGTCTTTTACTGCAAGGCTGAATTGTTCAAATGAATAAAAGCACCTGAAGTTGAAATTTTTGAGGGTGAGGAACTTATAAATTTTATGATAGATTGGCCATTTTGCTGTCCTGTTTAATCACCATATTCTCTAAGTACAGTGAACTCTGCTAATTAAAAAATGATCTACGTAGTCTGGGTACCATTAATCTTTATTTGCATAAGTTTTGAGGTAAAATAAGGTAAATATTACAAGTAGAGAAAAGAGCTATTTTCGGTATTTGGTGATTGTGCATGCAGTGGGAAATGGTGGGGATGACCGACAAGATGAAGACAAGGAATGTGCTTGTTAGTGTAGCCGTCTTCACATTTTTAGCAGGAGTCTACAAAGGCTCATTTTCATGAATGTGAACATAAGCATAGGAACCCAGTAGGAACAATGGATATTTGGGGAAAAAAACTGGGTTCAAGTCCAGTAATTTCTCACTTTATTTTAACCAAAAAAAGAAAAAGAAGAAGAAAAAAGGCCCGGAATGCCCAACAAAATAATCACAGCAGGAGAAGCAAAGAGCAAAAGGACTTCAGGACCCCATTTTAGAAACTCCTTTAGACCGCATCACAAGAGCTACAGTAGGAGGAAAACGTGGGCCAAGCTCTCATTGTCTGTGATATGTATTTCTGTTAGTGTGGGTATCTTTTAAAATCATACCAGGATAGAAAAGCTAAGGTCTGCTTCCAATTGCCTTCAACTCCTATTCATTTTTTTAAGGTAACAAAAATAGTCTTGCTTTTGATAGGGGAGGAGGAAAGAATGTAAATACTTGTCTAAGAGTATTGTGGTGACTGGCCTTTGGAAAGCTTTACTGACAAGCTTAACCTTAATTATAAATGAAGGGAAAGGCAGAGTGTTTGTAAAGGCAGTTTTTTTACTGGGGTCTCCCAGCAGGGTATTCTGGTCAATGTCCAGAATGAATCAAGAACATGAGGAATTCAGAGCCACTAAAATTCTGTGCTCCATTTTACCAGCCCCAATGGCTATGGAGGGTGGGGAGATTTGACCCTCTGGAGAGAGCAATTTCTTAGGTGGTTGAGAGGAACTTTTATTTTGGCCAAGAAGACTTTTTCTAGGTGAGTCAGCGGTACGGGAAGAAATAAAGCCTTAAGTGTTTGAACTTCACAAAATTCTTTCTTGTATGAAACAAATACACATATTTTGCTGAGTCTCATCTCTTAGTTAACAATAACAATTCATACGTCCTAATGGTATCTCAGTGAACAATATCAAAAGTGGCAAGAAAATAAAATGATGGTAGTGGGCATAAAAATCATATAACTTAAGAACTGAAAGGAACCTTTAACATCATCAAAGAATAGAAAGTAAATTAATAAGAAATGAGTTCCTTTCCAGGAAACAAGCAAAACACAATTTTTGCTCCATTGTGGCTTATATTTAAAACTATGGCCAGGCTTCTTCTTAATTCTTTGTCGGCTGCTTGTTCTGCATTGTTATTGACTCTAAGAAAATTAAGGGACAGTTGTAAAATAATTGAGACCTAGTTTTCAACAATTCCCTGAAGTGAATACCCTATCACTGCAGTTCACAGGTGGGTCTGAACCTGGCTCATGTGGATGACATTCAACCCTGGAAGTTATCCTTGGGAAGCCAAGTCAATTCTATGGTCATTCTGGATATTCACATCTAGTGCCAAGTGGATTTAGAGTGGAGGTAGGGAGGGGTTTGTCATTAACGAATAAATTTGCGCACTGATGGTGACACCTTGGTTTATGGAAATTTAAGGGGGTATTCAGCCAAAAAAAAAATCATCTGGGACAGGTTCAATTTACTGACTGTATTAAAACATACCTGAGATTTGTTTTAATCAGATATGGTAGGGCCAAGAGATCAGGAGACACTGCCATGAAGGAAGAAGCTTTTACTCACAGTTTCCTAGAAACAGGAGGCATGGCACACAGGGCAACATGGGGAAGCACCCAGGTCTGTCAGGAGGCAGAAGGAGTGAGGGGAAGGCATGGCCATAAGCCTTTATTGGGTTTCTGTGGAAAGGGCAAGACAGGGCAGGTAAACATGTTAGGATTGGCTAGTTTGAATAATTTCAGTGGTCTCTGAGCTATAAGGGTGTCTCTAGTTGTCCAGTACCTGACCCCGGGGTGATTTAGGGCAGGGAAAATGTGGGCTTGGTGTTTGGGTGTTAGTTAAAAGAGGTGGTTGGGGTTATGGCTTTTGGATCTGTTGGTTTGCATATCAAAGTACGCTCCCAGGCAAACTGTTTGTTATCTCTAGGAATTAGCTAATCCTGGGAGGAGCAGTCCCTCCTCTAGTCCACAGGGTCCCCAAGATGCCAAAGCATCATCAAATATAGGAACCAAAAAACATGACTAATACACTGGCCCTACTTCAGTAAAGTTCTGTCCTATAGGACTGACCTGCTATCAAAGGTGCCATCTTGACGTTGACCGGACATTGGTCTTCCTCTCCAAAGGGAGAGTGGGACCTTGACAACAGATGGGAGTTTATTTATTTTAAATGTTTGGCCAAAAACCCTCAAGGAAGTATAACAATAATGATAATTACTATTTATTGATTCATTACTCTATGCCAGGTACTATATTATGTACTTAGCATATATTATCTTATTTATTTCTTTTTTAACAATGTAGGTACTGTTATCTCCATCTTAGTATGAATAAACCAAGAGCTTAGAGAGGTGTAGCAACTTATCTATAGTTACTCCATCAATAGATCGTAGAGCAGGAATTCTTATCCAGCTCTGGCCACAGAGGTCAAGCTGTGTGCTCTTAAACTCTATACCCACACTCTGAGATTCCACAAAGGAGTAAAAAAGAAACAACGATAGCAAAAATGAAGTGATTGACTGAGGGTTGTCTGCATTTTCATTTTGTAAAGCAAGACCATTTAAAAAGGGGAGCAATGTTGTTATATTATTCCAACAAAAGAAAAAATACTTGAAAAAAAACAGAAGAAAGATGTAATCTCAGGATACAAGGCAACTGTTTCGATGGAAATAAATGCAGTTTATGAAAACTCATTGTAGTGCCCTCATTTTTCTCCTGTCACTATGGATGGTGTCTGATGGGTATGAGTCTGGGATTGTGGGGGGCAATACGGCAGTACTGAAAAGTGACGAAGGGCGCTGGCACCTATTGGCACTGCTCAGGATCTGATGTCAGGCCCTATGGAGGCCAACCCCAGTGTTGTGGAGAGAGACATCAGGTTAGAGTGGCAGATGAGAGCTGTACAGTTCTTTCTAGAAACATCGTTTTCAGAAGCCCAGAGCAGTCTTGACAAGGGATGAAAGAGATTTAAAGCAAATACGAAGAGAAGGAGATGGGTTTGGCATCTTGTTTGAGTGAAAGGTAACAGGAAAAATGGTTTGTTCAAAAGATAAAATTTAGCAAAGCTGATGAGGACAAAGGTGAGGAATGATTGAATAAGGACACAAGAACTTTTTGCAAAGATGACTGGTAACCAAATGTCCTACATCCTCATTAAGGACAAAAAAGGGCCATTGGCTAAAATAGCAGCAGGAAGGTAATAAATCAGACAGAAGGAGCATATGATGACTAAGTTTCCTGAAATATTGGAATTAAGAGTAAGAAGCCCTGTTCCAATTCCTTAGCCTCATTAATTCTTTGCTGTTGACCAATATGAACGATGGACTTCATTTTTCTGATCCTCTCATTTCTATTTAGAGCTGAAGCGAGTTCTAGGACAGGTCTTTTCCACTTGCCACTTTGCATTTTTCACTTTGATAAAATATTTTTACATTTCTGTTTCAGAGCTATTGTTGGAGGAGGTCATCAAGAGGATGTGACCCACAAGCTGGACCCAGGCGATCAGAGGCTCCACACCCCCTCCCCTCTCCTTGAAATGTACATTCCACCTACCATTTCAACACTAGGAGCTGTTTAAAGGATGCAGCCTTGAGAGAGCAATGTGTTGTTGACATCATCCGGAATGTGTACGTGACTGAACTCCATTAAGTTCTCCGTATAAAGTTTTAAGATTCTGGTGGGTGGGTGTGGGATCTACTTGTCTTGAGGCTGCTCAAGACAAGCCTCATAAATAAGTTCCTGTGCTTGTTAAAACTGCCACCTACCAATCTGGAGTGGTCTACCTCTTTCTTTGGTGTCTTCTTGCCCTCTGTGTACGGGGGCCAATTTGCAAACCAACAGCTATCTACAAGATTGAAATAGGAACTTTTGTTTTTAAAGTTTGGAAAGACAAATAAGGTAGATTGAAGAGGGAGACGTCCTACCTAGGTCTCAATATGGCCTTTAGAAACGACAGCAATATTGTGTCTATATACACACAGGCTAATACTAGCTATGACTGTGATATGATGTCCAGGAATATATAAGTCAGCAATTTAGGAGACAGCTTGGGGGTTGGGGGATAGTATGAGCTTTGTGATAAGGGTCTAGCAAAGTCAAACACGGTGTGTGATAGTCTGGCACTCAGGAGCCCCGAGTTCTTGTTTTTGCTTTTTCTCTATCAGTTTTGGGGATGTTAGCTCTCTCTCTGTACATTTACACCTTTGCACTTATCTTGTTACCCACTCGCAAGTTATGGTTGTTATAAAGAAAATGGCAGATGCCTTGGGCTTCTTGGAAGAATATCCTTAACAATACTAGCACATTTTGGAGGATGATTTCACCAGGACCCTTATCTTTATGACAACCTGAGAAGGGAGATATCATTTTCTGTATTTTATAGATGAGGGATCAGGGACCCAGAAAGGATAGGGGCCTTGCCCAAAGCAACACAGTAGTGGAGGTGAGATTGAAACCCAAAGCTTAGTCCCAAAGCTTGTCTGGCACACTACACAAGGGCTTCTACAACTGTAATGTGTGTATGGACTACCTGGAGACCTTGTTAAACTGAAGACTCTGGCTCAGTAGGTCTAGGACACGGCCTGAAATTCTTTACTTAATGTGCTCCCAGGTGTTGCTCATGCTATTAGTCCCTGGACCACACTTTGAGTAGCAAGGTATTATACTGACTCTTGAAAACAAATATGGTGGAAGTCTTAAGTTGCCCTTTTCCTGAATTTAGGGGAAGTATTCAGTCTTTCACCATGAAGTATGATGTTAGCTGTAGTTTTATATAAATGTCTTCTATCATGTTGAGGAAGTTCCCTTCTATTCAACTCTGTTGAAAATTTCTATCATGAGGAGATGTTGAATTTTGTCAAATACTTTTTCTGCATGAATTGATATAAGCGTGTAGTTTTTTTTGAAAGACAGTAATTATATTAATTAATTTTTGAATATTGATCCAGGCTTGAATAAAAATTAAAAAAATTTTATTTTATGTTTAGATTCTATATGTAAGATGAGCTTATTGAAGAACACTTAGGAAATAGAAAAAGAAAAAATGTAAATAAAAATCACCCAAAATCTCACCATCCAAGATGATATCGTTAATATATCAGTGAACTTCTATACAGTTTTTAAGAAGTATTTATGTTTTTATATTTTTATAGAGCTAAGATTAAAACCATATACATTTACAATGTATGTCTTCCTTTTGTTTATGTGATATTTTATCTTGAGCATTTAAAATTGTTAAATATTCCAGGCATGCTTTTGCCTCAGTGACTATGCACTTCCTTTAGTCTGGAATGCTTATTGACAATTAGGTTTTGTTCTGTTTTGTTTGTTTTATCATTATAAAGTAGTACTAAACATCCTCATGCATAAACCTTTAATATTTCTTAACAAATTAAATTCATTCTTAGAAGCAAAATTATAGGCTCCTAGTGTATCTATATTTTTAAAACTCTTGATGCCAAATTACTTTTGAATAGCAGTGTATCAGAGTGTTTTTGTCATTATCTTTTTTTTTAACCAATAAATTTTTTTTAGAGCAGTTTTAGGTTCACACCAAAAGTGAGCAGAAAGCACAGAGTTCTCATATACTCCTCGTCCCCACACATGCGCAATCTGCTCCCCTATCAACATCCTGCACCATGGTGGTACATTTGTTAAAATTGATGACCATGTGTATTGACACATCATCATCACTCAAAGTCTGTAGTTTACATCAGGGTTTACTCTGGTGTTGTATATTTTATAGGTTTTGGCAAATATTATCTTTTAAAATATTTATATCAAATTGGTATTACTGTCTCATATTTTAAAATTTTTATTTCTATTTAGGAGATTCTGATATATTCGATTATATTGTTTATGTTTTTTACTTTGCCTATGCCATCAACATACTTTTTATTTTATTCATTTGTAAAAGCTTTTTATATATTGTCTTGTGATACTTTTTCTGTCCTTATGTATTGTTTCCCCCTAATTTTTCATTTTATTTTATAGTTCGCAGCATACACAGATTTAAAATTTTTATTTAATGAAATATATAAATTTTCTGAAATCTCTTAATAGTTTCAATAGCTTTTCTATTGATTTGTAAAGATTTCTTCTGATCATTTTGTCATCTGCAAATAAGGACAGCTTTCTCCTTCCTATTCCTTTCCTTTGCAATATGTATATGCATCTTGTTTCTTATTCTTGTCTTTTTGCATTGGCTAAGATTTCCAGAACACTGTTAAAAACAGCAATGAGAGTGAGCATCTCTCATTTCTGTCTTTAATTATCAAGGGTCTAGTGTTTTACCATTTAGAATGATCTTTATCATTAGCTCCTAAAATAAACTTTTAACAAAAGGAGAATGCTTCTTCTCTATTTCTAGGTTACACTGAGTTATTATCAGCAATGGCTGATTCCTGATTTCAATGGAATACCACTAAGTTTTGACTCTGATAACTCTCAGCACCCAGACACCAGGATGGGACCTCAAACTGTTAAGTTTCATTTTCTAAGCATGTCTTAGAATTCTTTCTGGCAGCAGCCATTAACTTGGCGTCTCTCTGGTATTTTTGTACTCTTCGGCAGTACATCCAGGCCACAAAATTCAATCTAGACTTTAGCTGCTGAAAAGTTCTATATTCACCTGTGGCTCTAGAGAAAACTAAATCCCTTGATTATCAGAGGCTTCTACTATTTCCATCATTTGGCAGAACTCCTGAGAACCAAGTACTCCTGCTTTTTATTCTTTTCCTTTGCATTGGGAATCTTTCAGAACAACCCTTCCAGTCTCTGTTTCTCAGGGTCCAAGTGCCACTCTGCCCCAACTCCCAGTCTACCTGGGAACTGAAATCCTGTGGCCAACTAAATCCTCCCTGATTCCTATCCACTTGGAATTGAAGCTTTGTAAGGGAATTAGAAACACTGGAGGTGGGGAAGCAGGTAAGCTATTTGATTATCTCAAAAAACATCACTTGTATCTAGAGGGACAGCTCCTCAGAATTCTGGAAATTACAGAACCTGCTTTACTGAGCAAGGGGTGGAGGGTGGAGGAGTGATCAGGGTATCATCCAACTTTCTTTCAGATGAAGAGATTTGCTCTCTTTCTTGAAAGGCATTGTAACAGGATGGATAAAAGCAAAGATCTGGATCCTGAAAATATAGGTTTAAATCTTGACTCTAGCACTTTTAACTCTTTGATTTTGTGTAAGTCACTTAACTTTTCTGTAACTCAGTCTTTTCAGATATAAAATGGGAAAAATAAAGATATCTGTCTTGTAGGATTCCTTTGCGAGTTATATATACACACACTCATGTGTCTATCTCTATCTATCTATAGTATTTAAAACAAGTGCATGGCACATATTGTTATCATTATCGAGGTGAATCATGGTAGCCCTCTACCTATTGTTCTTAATCCAACTCCTTTGACCTCTTACTTAGCAGAAATATCTCCCCAATTACTAGCATAAACTGTCACTTTTAGATCAATTTTTATGTTTTAAAAAATACTTTATATGTTTTAATAGATATAAAATACTCTAGGTGTATTTTAATATTAGGATAGGAAAGGCTATTGCAGTCTAATAGGCAGATTCCATTTAAAAACCAGTTTCCAATCTTGTAATGTGGGGCTAAAGTAATGGGTATAAAAAATAAAATGGGTTTGATGAGTCTATTGAACTTGTCATTCGTATAAGCAGAATATTAAGAATTCAAAAGGTTCTATGATAGATATATTACCATCTAATTAATGCCTTTGCTTGTATGACTTTTCTCAGTAGCATTTATTTTAGATTCAGCCTAAATTTTTGGTGTAGTCGATCTGTAATATAAAACATCTGCCTGATATCAAAATAAATATTTTTGTATGTTAAATTGGATGTAGAAAAGATTAGAGTTAGATGATACCCCAGTGCCAGATTTAGTGGCTGGCAATTATAATCCAGTATCTTTTTCAACTACTTGCAAATGTAAACACATATCATTTGCATACACCATTATACATTCACCAGAATGGGTTATAACTGTGACTAAAGGTAAGGATTCAGGTTATTCACAAAGGGGATTTATTATCTCATTGCCTGCATTACCAATTTGGCCTAAAGCCTTGCTACTTGAAGCTTGGTCTGCAGATCAGGAGCACTGGCATCACTTGTGAGCTTGTCAGAAAAGTGAAATCTCAGACACTTACCAAGACCCATGAATCAAAACTGCACTTTTACAAGACCCCTAGATAATTCACATGCATGTTACATTTTGAGAGCCACTGGTCTAGAGCCACTGCACTGAACTGAATCATCTAGTAAGTCTTTGCCCAGGCACCCTTACCAACTAAACCAGAATCTCTGAAGGTGCAACCCAAGGCTGCAGCATTTTTGAAAACTCCCCATGTGATTCCAAATGTGCAGCCAAGCTTGAGAACCAGTGGTCCAGAGCCAGCTGAGAAATCTTTAAATAGGACCTCCCCTTTTTTAAACCTCCAATTTCAAGTTGGAGTTTGGGAGCAAGAGCAATCTCTTTATCTGAGCTGGAAGCTACCAAGACTAGAGAAAGGAAGTCATATTCTCCATGGAACATAAGGTCCAGGTTTCCCAGAGACTCAGGCATTCAACTCTACCTTCTCTATCACTTTAAAGTGCTCATAAGATAGGATATGTTAGGGGTAGTATCTCCTCTAGTGTGATTTGTGTTTGACGGTTTCTAGTGAATGTTACTCAAGGTAGAAGAGTGACTAGCAATGTAATTACCGTATTGTACAGTGGATCCTGTGTCTCTTATTGTAACCCTTGTTATTTTCATTTATAGTGATGGCAGCCTACAGTCAGTGGAAGGCATCATGTGAGCAGTCTACTGGGAGAAACCTCATTCTCAGTAATCAGTCTGGAGGCCTTGGCTCAGCACCTAGGTGATGGGGCTACATCCTAAAGAGCACCATTGGTGCTTTGAGAAAGACCTATGCCCATAAAGTTCCCTAAGTTAAATTTTTCCCTGCTGGGAAACTGCCTTCATTTGCATTGACTCTCAATGACCTACCTTCTGGCAAACAACCGCCTGCAGTCAGAGGTATGGTTTAAAATAGAACCGTGTATTTAATGAATAACAATTTCCACATATGGGTTTTGGTGATATTTCATGCTAACAGCATCTACAAGCTTGTGGTCCTGGATCATACAGGCTCCAGGTAGCAGATGGGCATGCGTAAGGAGTAGGAGAGGTAGGGCGAATGATAACAGGGCTACTGCTCAAAGCCTTGTAGACTTGCCGCCTAAAACCTCCCTTGTTCATTTCATTATTGTGATTATAGCCTTTTCATTTTTTCTTTTGTATACTCACTTGTGACTCGGATCATTAGCACATGCCCTTTGCAACAGGGGAGGCTGACTTGAGGTAAGAGGGAAACAGCAGGAGAATATGAACTTGTAAAGATTCAGCTTTCATGGTAGCCTTGAAGCTTGAAAACAGACATAGAAAAACAGAGACAATATCACAAATAAGCAAAGGTGTTGTTGATTCAAGTTTTTGCAAATATTTGCCCGGATGGAGGCAATTCTTAATGTAGAAAAGCACACTTAGAGGCTTGGGAAATAAAAATGAGCTACCCGAGATATTTAAGTTTAGGAAAAACAACTATTTAGCATGCGTAGTGGCTACTTTTTCTGCTATATTTTAATGAATACAAATGTAGTTCATCTTATAACAATAATCTCATGGCAGCTCTGAATGAAGCCAATGTTGGTGGCACTTTAATACAATTTTGATTCGAAATTACCGTTAGAAAATTATGAGTGCATCATGTGGTGGCAGCATACAGATAGTGCAGGGAGAGAATATTGATTTTTTAATACTTATTTTAAAGTAGAGAAAGTGTTATATTCCAAATGATGTGATTAGGCAAACTATTAACATCATATAGCTCTCCATAAGATTTGCTTTTTATGTGTTTTGGACAAACAAATCAATATTGAATTCTATTGTTAGTCTATTGTGCGCTTGTATATTTGGGCATTATTTAACTTAGCTATAGGGGAGGGGGGAGGCGCCTGATCTTATATAACCGATTCAAAGATTTTTTTCTAGAACCACTGAAATGTATTTCAATATGAGCCATAAATGTCTACTGCTCTTTAATTTGATCATTAATCCTTTTGGTGGATCTATAGTTGTAACTGTGTTGTAGAAATCCAGTTTACATGGATGTAGTGGTAATTAAAACCTGCATATTCACAGTCTTGCTGAGATATTTTGAGTCATCATTCAGCAATTATTGAGGGTCCATTTAAGTCGTGGAGGAATCATGAAAGTTATAGAAACCTAGATCCCTAGCCTAAGGGGAAAAGAGAGGGAACTACTATTTATGGAGTAATCCACTCTCTAAGCAAGCACTAGCTTATTTTCACGTTATGCCAAATGAGCCCCACAATAAGCCCTTGGAACAGGTGTTGTTTTCCCTGTTTACAGACGGGAAAACTGAGCCTCAGAAAAGTCAGTCATTCAACGTCACACAACTTATTAGAGGCAAATTAGGATTCAAACTCTGATCTCTCTTATATCAAAACCTTGCCTTTTCCATTAAAAAGAAATAAAGCATACACTGAGACATTTTGCCATGATCACAGCTTTTCTAGACCAATGTATAAATGTTGATGGGATGCTAGAAAAACCAACTTGAGTTAGAGTTAATTCAAGAAGACTTCTTGGAGAGGGTGATTTAAGCATCTTATATGCAAGTGTTACCATTGCCTCCTCTGCCTAGCAATGTTGTTATTCTACTACTATCTTCTGCCTTGTAAGAATCTTGATGCCAATTTACTAACAAAGCTCAAGTATGCCCATTTTCCTGAAACTATAGATGTGAAAAAGCACTTTCTATTTCTGGCCATTTCCTATGTAGCGTATTTTTCAGTTAATATTACAACTTTACAAAATGTGGACTTTTAAAGTAGATTATCTCCCAATAATCACTAAGAAATAGATTACTCACTCTTAAAGCAGAATGGGATAACATTGAACCGATCAACATCTATACTAGTGATAACTTGGTATTATTATAGCTCCTTCCTTCCTTCCTAACTTACCCACATCAACAACTTATATATTTTGTGGATATTATGTGTATTTCCCAGAAATGCTAGTAAGCCACATTCTGGATGATAATTCTTAATACTTATTGTGTTTACTGGTAAGAGAGAAGAATGAGAACCCTTAGGGACAGATGAAATTAACCTTGGTGAGACTTCCTATTCCGTGGCATCTTCCACGGCATATCAGTTTCAAGATTATGCCACTGTCGTTTCAGGCTGGCACTGTTTGATGTGGACCAGAATTCTGTTTAGTATTATGAGCAGTAACACACTCAGTACTGCAGGTTCTGCTACTTTCTTATATTCTTGTAATGCCTGTTTCTTGTTAAATTAAATAATCCCATCTTTGGCTTATATGAAGTATTGAGTTTATTAAGGCATGCTTTCTGTCCCTATTTAGAGCATGGTCTCCTGCTGGGCACCGAGTGGATTCTAAAGAAACCGACAGGTTGCCTCCTATAGAATGATTTGGGGGTCTCTGGGCTCTTTGGATGATTATCTACAGCAAATAATCCACAAATCAATACTGATATTATGATCTGAGAATAGCTTTATTGTATTTTACATCTTAAAACAGAAGCTTCTGATTTTTTTTCTTTAAAAACTACTATGCTGATTTATCCTTTTTGAATTCATGGCATGGATCCTAACAGCACAACATTATTTTAAAATTCAATATTAAATGATCTCCTTTGAGTCAAGTGAGAAATAAGCAACAAAGATTAAGAATATATTACTTAGAAGAGCTGCTAATTTGATACAATGGGAAATGCTATTTAAGCTGCTGTTAGTTAGAGATGTCCATGAAATAATTTAGAGAACTCTTAAACACAAAAGTCTCTCTTAAAGTACAAGGTATACTTCTTTGTTCTGGACCCAGACCTCTAGCCCAAGAGCTGGAAAATCTATGTTCTATTCGTGATTCAGTTACTGTCTAATCATCAAAGTAAATCGTTAAGATCTTGTGCCATGTTCTATGGGAATGCTTACCTCCCAAATATGTGAATAAACCAAGTATTAAGAAACTACTGCTTATAATAACGTCTTGGCATGTTTCATTTCCTGAAACTTTAATTATATCTGATTTCACATCTACCCTTTGAAATTATTGATAAAATTAGGCTCATATTTGCCATTGGCAGCTTTTTTGTTGTTGTTAAATATTACTTCTACTTTTAAAACTTAGAATGATTCCATGCTATGTGAATGTGTCATTCTTGCTACAGTTCAGTCCATAACTTAGTATTGGCAATGATATTAATAGTTTTGTCATTTTTAGCTTTTCATTTTACGCTTTGACAGAACATCACCATTTCCCCTCATCTATACTCTCGCTTATTTGGCTTCTTTTTCAAAAGTTGTATTTTATGCTTTCTATTCACATTGGGACCTTCCCTATATGGTTTTATTTATTATGAAAATGTGCTCATATATCAGTGCTTCCTTTTAAAGGAGTAAGGCCCTATAAAGGGCATTTACAACTTCAAGTAGGATTTTATTTTATGATAAAGTATTTTAAATACAAGACAGGAAATGAGAGGCTGGGAGATAACTTGTTTTGGAAAGTAACAAAAATTAAAAAAAAAAAAAAAACCACAACAGTGAAAGGAAAACAGAAGAGAGAGAAGAGGCAAAGAAGCTTTTGAAAACTTGAGCCTGTCTTTATACGTCAGGACCTGGCATCTTTGACGTTCTTCTCCAGCCAGGGAGTCCTGTGCAGAATTTCTGTTGTGCTTTTAAGCAGCCCACAAGGCTAGTGGATGTGCTCAGCTACTGCATGTGCTACAGAAGGTGGTAATATATTTATTGACGTGTCTACTTAGTCACTAGTCACAACAAAAGGAAATGAGGCGATGCGTGCCCATCAGGCCTCTATTTCTGCTCCTCTGATGTTGGCAGTCTTTCTTTCTGGGCTCAGGAGGATGATGTGGGTCAGGACAGCCAGGACGCTGTTCCCGAACAAGTTCCTTCTCCAGATTCCAACAGTCCTGAAATGTTGGGGGAGGGAAGAGGGTGCCTACAATAGTGCCTGGCACGTGGTAGGGATTCAAGAAATGTTTACTGAATAAATGAACAACTCAAGGGCTGTGAGAGAAACACGGAGTTATCCAAATCCAGTTGGAGGCTTAGGGAGGCAGCAATCCTAGACTCTTAGAGCGACCATGGAAAAGCCAAGATGAAGTCATATAGAGACTGCACTCAATCTAACCTGTCACGCACATTTTAAAAAATGGATTTATAATTAACATGATACAAAAAGCACAGATTTTAAGTGTTCAGTTCAATGAATTTTGACAATTATGTAGACCTATGGAGCCACTGCCCTAAAAAGATATAGATACTTTTAATCATTCCAGAAAGTTCTCACGTGCCCCTTTCTACTCTGTCTCCCCCACCCCCATGCCTACTCTGAATTCTTCTGTAGACTAATTTTGTCTTTATTTGGATTTCATGTAAGTGGAATCTGGTTTCTAGTTCGTACAAATAGATACATGACTGTTCACTTAAAGTGTTTTTGAGGTTGTGTCTATGTTGTGTGTATCAGTAGTCCTTTTTTCCTTTCGGAGTAGTGTTCTATTTGTATGGATAGACATCAGTTTGTTCATTCATTCTTCTATTGATGGACATTTGGGTTGTTTTCAGGTTTAGGCTATTATGAATACAGCTCCTATAAACATTAAACATGTCCCCCATCCCTAATCCCTGGCAACCACTAATCTGGTCTTCATTTCTATTATTTTGTCATTTCAAGAACGTTATATAAGTGAAATCATACAGTATGTAACGTTTTGGGATTGACTTTATTCACTCAGCAAAATTCTCTGGAGATTCATCCAAATTGTTGCATGTATCAATGATCTGTTCCTTTATATTGCTGAATAGTATTCCATGGTGTAGATGCACCACAATTTGTTTAACTATTCACCTATCGTAGAATGTCTGGGCTGATTCCAGTTTTTGGCTATTATAAATAAAGCTACTATAAACATCTGTGTACAGGCTTTTCTGTGAGCATAAGTTTTCATTTCTCTGGGATAAATGCCCAAAAACTGCTACTGCTACAACATGATTACTCACATGATTATTCACAGTCTTCCTGAGATATTTTCATGTCATCACTCAGCAATTTTTCTACCCATTGTATGTAGAATTCTTTACGTTGTGGAGGAATCATAAAAGTTATAGAAACCTTGATCCCTAGCATGAGGGGAAAAGAGAGGGAAATACTATTTATGGAGTATCTACTCCCTAGTAGCTGTATTCCAAGTTTATTTTATAAGAAAGTGATGAACCATTTTCCAGAGTGGTGGTACTATTTTACATTCCCACTATCAATGTGTGAAAAATTCGGTTTTGCTACATCCTCTTCAGCATTTGGTGTTTCATTATTTTTTATTTTAGACATTCTGACAGATGCATAGTGATATCACATTGTGGTTTTCATTTGCACTTTCCTAATGGCTAAGGATGTTAAACTTCTTCTCATGTGTTTATTTGTCATATATATGTTCTCTTTGGTGAAATGTTTGTTCATGTCTTTTCCCCATTTTCTGACTGGATTGTTTGATTTCTTATTGTTGAGTTTTGAGAGTACCTTATGTATTCTAGATATTTGTTCTTTGTAGGATTTGTGTTTTGCAAATATTTTCTCCCATTTTGCAACTTGTCTTTTCACCCTCTTAACAGGATCTTTCAAAGAGCAAAAGTTTTAAATTTTGATGAGGTCTAACATCAGTTTTTCCTTTTAGGGATCAGTTTAGTGTCAAGTTTAAAAACTCTTTGCCTAGCCCTAAATCTTGAAGATTTTATCCTATGTCTTTTCTAAAGTTTTACATTATACATTTAAATCTGTGATCCATTTTGAGTTGATTTTTGCATAAGATGTGTGGTTTAGGTAGAGGTTCTTTCTTTGCCCATGGATGTCCAATTGCTCCAACATCGTTTGTCGAAAGGCTATCCTTCCTCCATTGAATTGCTTTTGTATCTTCGTCAAAAATCGGTTGGGCATATTTGTGCTGTCTATTTCTAAGTTCTCTATTCTATTCTACTGATCTATGTGTCTGTCCCTCCACCAGTATCACACCTTTTGATTGTATGGCTATATTATAAGCCATAATATTGGATAGAGTGATTCTCCCATTTTATTCTTATTTTTCAAGAATGTATTAGCTATTCTAGCACCTGTGCTTTTCCATATAAATTTTAGAATGTTTGTCTATGCCCACAAAAACATAGACAAAATCTCCTTGCTGGAATTTTGATAGGAGCGTTAAGCTTATATAGATCAGTTTGGGGAGAATTGACATCTTTATTATGTTGAGTCTTTCAGTCCATGAACACAGTCTGTCTCTACATTTATTTAAGTTTCTTTTGATTTCTGTTATGAGCATGTTGTCATTTTCAGCATACAGATTGTGTACGTTTTGTTAAGTTTATACCTAAATATTTTACTTTCTTTGGAGCAATTGTATGAATAGGATTTTTTTTTCCCTGAGGAAGATTCACCCTGAGCTAACATCTGTTGCCAATCTTCTTTTCTTTTTTTTTTTTTATGTGAGCCACTGTCACAGCATGGCCACTGACAGAAAAGTGGTGTAGGTCCATGCCTGGGAACAAAACCCAGGCCGCCGAAGAGGAATGCACCGAACTTAACCACTAGGCCACTAGGGCTGGCCTTGAATAGGATTTTTTTAGTGCAGTTATGCTATTCCTACCCCATCATTTGTATATTATGTGTGTTGGGTGGAGGGGATAGATAGCTTGTCTTTTATTTTGTAGGATGTCAGACTAAGAGGAACCAGATCTGGATATGATGGAGAAGACTGGGCATCTCCCAGAATTCATGGACTTTAACCTACATTAATAACTAGATGAATTTTGGGGTTGTCTTTTTTGGAAAATGGGAGAACATGGTCTATGTATGTGAAGAAAGGAGGCTGTGGGTCTTTGGGTGACCAAAGAGGTGGACTGTAGCAGAAATTGTTTTCTAATATTCTGTTAGTCCTTTTCACTCAGTAATAGAATTTTCAGTTAGTCACAAAATCATCCAATTTATGACTTCATTTTCCAGCCTCACTTACATCTAAATGTGACCCTGTAATTAAACTCCTGCCAATGGGATGTAAGTGAACACAATGTATGGAATCTTGGGGGTGTACCCTTAAAGGAAAGGAGTGTAGCCATCATGTTCCCTCTTCCTTCCTTCCTGCTATCTGGAATGTGAATGCAGGGCTGAGCCTGTTTTGATGTGAATGAAGGCAACACTCTTCAGTCACATCAAGAAGATGTGAACAATGGTAGGAATATTGGAGAATCAAAATGGAAGGAGCTGTGGTCCTGAAATGTGAAGCTGCTATATCAGTCAAAACTGTTTATGCTCAATTTTGGGTGTTTATGCAAGAGCTGGACCTGCATCCTAACCTATAACCCTGCCAATCAGGAGATAAGACTATTACTATTTTGGGGCAGCACATTGCAGTCATTTTTCTACATGAATATCTTTATATGGTTGAGATTATACTCTATTTTCATGTCTGTATGCTTACTTTTACTAAGCAATATACTGTGACTGCCTTTCTTTGTCAAAAGATGTATATCTATGGTTATATTTTAAAACAATGACTAGTATTCCATAATGCACCTACCATAAGTTAATTAGCCACATTCTCATTTTTGGACAGTTTTTACTATGATAGGTAGTACTGCAATGAATAACTTTGTCTGTAAACCTTTGACCACATTTCTGACCATTTCTTTAGGATGGATCACTAGAATTAGTTATCATTTCAGCAAGAGTATAAGGCTCTTAAAACTGACAAATTGCTTCCACAAAGTTGTACTAATTTATATGCCAACAGACACTGTAGGAGAGTGTGTTCCTGCCCCCTTACCAAGATAATTAACATTTAAAAAATGCTTTTACTATTCAGACATGTGAAAATAATATCTCATTGTTATTTCTGTTTGCATTTTTAAAAATAACTAATGAGGTTGAATGATTTTTCCCATTTTTATCAGACACATGAAATTCCTCTTCCATAAATTGTCTATTTGTATTGTTAAAAGATAAACTGAGGCACATTAAATTTTTGAAGAGTTTTTTTGAGCAAACATCAATTCCAATTGGGCAGTGCCAAACTGAAAGTGGTTAAGAAAGCTCCCTCAGCAGGAGGTAAGGAAAAGGTTTTTATAGAGAAGATGTGGAAGCAAAGCAAGGGAATGATTTGACTGGCTATATAGCTTAAGAGATTACCTTCTTTGGGAAAGTCTACTTGGCTGTTTGTGATTGGCTGTCCTTAACTTTCAATTTCTTAACCTTGAGGCATTACAGGAATAGACTCTGGCTTAGGTTTCATTCAGTTTGCCTACTAGGCTGCCAAGGCATTAGAGCCACCTCAGTCTAACAGCCTTTTGTCTAATTACTTTCACAATATCTATTTCTTATATTACTGTTGATTCTTAGATCATGTTTTCATTATTTAATTTTCATGAATTCTTTACATTTTGAGAGTACTCATTCTTTGTCATGTTATGGCATATATTTTCCTACTTTGTTCTATGTCTTTTAACTTTTTGATATTTTTGTAAACAGAAGTTCTAAACATAAAACTATTTAAAATATATTGACATTTTCCTTAGTTAGTCCTTACATTAGTTTTACGGTTAGAAAGCATTTCTTCCTCCAGAAATAAGATTTTCTTTTTAATTTTCTCATATTTTAAAATAATTTTGTTTTTACATGGGTTTCTGAAAGCAACTTAAAATATATTTGGGTATATGGTATGAGGAATCCACATAATTGTTTCTATATACATAGTTAGTTTTCTCAGTGACATAATTTGAATATTTCATTCCTGCTCCATTATTTTATGATGCTTGCTTTATCACATATTAAATTTTAACATATACTAAGGTTTATATGGGATATCTATATTGATTCATCCATTTATTCTTTAAATGGTAACTATATTTTTTATTGTTTCTTTTAAATTATATTTGAAAAACTTTAAAAATAAAAGCCAAAGAATAATATAATAATCATTCATATTCTCACTATCCGGAGTCAATATTGATTAAATTTTTCATATTTGTATTGGTACAAAATTATTTTAGTGATTTTGGCTTTATAATATTTTATCATAACTGGGAGGGCAATTTCCACGCAACTCTTTTTCCCAAAAGTTTTTAACCTATTTTTACTTATGTATTCTTTAAGTGAACTTTAAAATGATTCTATTACATGTTCCTAAAAATTCATTGAGAGTGTTTTTAGAATTTTGCTGATCCATAAAATAATTTACAAAGAATTGATGTTCCCAACCAGAAACAACATATTCTCTTATATCTTCTTTATATTTTTCAATAGATTCTCATAGTTTTCTATCAACATGAATTTCACATATTTTGAATTGGATTATTTCCTGGTATGTGATTATTTAAAGTTTTAATATCTTTTTTCCCCATTGTATCTTCAAATTAGTTACTGCAGGTGTGATTTGCATATTTATCCTCACATTGGATTTGAGGAACTTAGTTTGGAATGGTTTGATACCTTACTCAAATTACACAATGGAGTGGGAGAACGAGATTTGCACCCAGGTCTTTTTACTGAAGGTATGGTACTCTTTCCATTCTATCACATTCCAACATTTGGCAAAGAGCCTAAAAAATACTGATAAGAGCTAGAATACAAAGCACTGTGTCAAGTGCTCTAGGGGGGAAACAATATTGTGAGAACCAGTCTGCACTCAAGGAACATTTTTTGAAAAACAAAAACCAAGTGGAACACATAGGCAATTAATTAAAAAACAATGAAAGAGATCAGCACAATTGTTTTGCAATGGTGATTGCTCAGTGGACCTCTGTGAATTGAATGACTGAATGCAAGATGAACTTTCACTGGGTTTCCTGTTTTGTTGTTTCCCACTCAGTCCCTTTTTTGGCTGCTACACTTTTTACTGCTCATGCTTATTTCTGTTCTGGCTTCTGGACGCCTGTGGCTGTGTATTCACCAGTGTTAAATAAACAGTTTCTATCCTCCAGCTGGATGCTCTCCTTTTTGAGAAATGTCTGTGGTTTTACTGCAACAAGTCCTAATGAAACTTGGTCCAATTACATAAACTTATTAAATATTATATGAATAACGTTGCCACCACCACTGATGTATGTTGTGATTCACTCTCGACTCAAGTGACAATAAATAGCCATTCCCCCAACAGATAAGCGTTCGCAGATGGCTACCTCTGCTCCTCGGCTGGCTGCTATTCCCTCAGAAAGCTGACTTGACTCCACAGCTGCAGAAACTACAGTATAACCAGGATGCTGGTGAAGAGCAAGCCTGAAGCAGGGCAGAAAGGGAATCATTTATCACAGGATGAAATTTCTTCACATGTACAGATGTAGGAAGGGGATGCAGGAAAACATTAGGAGCAAAGTTCATCTGACAGTTCTATTTTTTCTAAACAAATACCCTAGAATATATATAACCAAGAGTTGTGCTCTTGAAGATAGTCAATCATCTTGGTAGAATTTACATGATTTTCTAACTTTTCTTGAAAGATTTCTTTCAGAGCATGCCTTCATTATATTATTTCACGTATCTTCAGTGGAGACTCATCTTGCTCCTTTTAGGGTGGCTTTGATTTCTGGAAATAGCCAAAATTCATTGGAAATTAAATCTACTAGGTAAAATTGGTAAACAAAATAGATACCTGGACTTTTGATGATGATTGAGACGTGACTCTGACACGAAAAAAATTGATTTTTATTTGGATTTTGAACTGGCCTTAATGACCAGGGAGTTATAATGGCAGACTCATTGGTTTATATAGATTTATAGGTTTTTAATTCCGGAGGTTGCTTTTTTTTAAGGTCAAAACTCATTTGTAGGAATATATTCCAGGTTGTCTAGTTAAATGACAATCATATTATCTGAATACCTCTTTTATGTTTTGTCAGGAAATTGTGGGATTAACCAGACCTTCACTAGGTCCTGCTGCCAAATTCAGATTGCTTCTCATTTAGTTTGTTCCGTGTCCAAGGGCCTGATAAAACCCATTTATAACATGGTCTCACCCAGTCCCTGATGGAAGAGAGAATTTCTGAGTATTAGAACAATTGATTGATTAATTGTTGGGCTGCTTGGCCATTTTAGTGGTTTTCTTCTCTGGAAAATTGCAGCCATTTTATTTCTTACTTTGTTATAGTTTGATGAAATCCAAATTTAAATTTATTCTCTTAGATGATGTTCCCTTAACCTTATTCATAAAGAACTTTAGAAAGACCTTTTAAAGTGACTTTGATAAAATCTTAAAGGGCTTACTCAGCTCAACTTTTTTAAAAAAAGCAGTCTGGATGCTTAGATTATGAAATCCAATTATCTAATGATAATCGTGGAACAAGCAAGATCAGCCTTAAAAAGAGGAAGAAGAGGGGCTGGCCCGGTGGTATAGTGGTTAAGTTTGTGTGCTCCACTTGGGAGGCCCAGGGTTCGCAGTTTCAGATCCTGGGTGCAGACCAACTCACTGCTTGTCAAGCCATGCTGTGGCAGCATTCCATATAAAGTAGAGGAAGACGGGCACGGATGTTAGCCCAGGGCCAATCATCCTCAGCGAAAAAGAGGAGGATTGGCAATGGATGTTAGCTCAGGCCTAATTTTCCTCACAAAAACAAAAAAAAGAGGAAGAAGAGGTGGACCAAAGAGGAATGAAGAAAAAGAATTCTGGAAGCACCAGCAGAATAATAGTTGCCACCACACACTAAACGTGTGCCACATGCCATACACTGTGTTAGGTATATTCCTTGCCTCATCTCATTTAATTCTTGCAACTGGTGTATTAGGTAGCTGTTTTCCACCCCATTGTATGGATTAGGAAACCAAAGCATTGTGCTCAAGATCATGTGGTAATGAGTAGTAGAACTTGGCTTTAAACCCACATTTTTCAAACTACAAAGCCCATTTTCTTTTCCTATGCCTTACTTGATTTGTACATTGGCTAGGACTGTAAAAAGTGTGTCAGCCATTACGGTGCAGAAAAGAAGGAAGCCTTTCGTTTCCTTCACTTCAACTTGTACAGCTAATTCAGAACTTCGTTCAAAATGTAGAAGTGATATGAAACATAAAAATGCAATAATAGCTAAGTTTGGGTCTCTGGAAAAGTCAATTAATGAAAAAAGACAGAATTGGCCAGCTACATACAATAGCACATGGAGTGAGTTTCCTTATTAAAGAATAGAAGCATTTCATAGACATCATTTTGCATAATCTGAAATGTGTGAGGGAGGTTATCTTTACACAACATTACACACTTTGATGTTCCCATTCACTATGCCATTTTGGCTTTCTGATACAACATTTACTGTAGAGTCTATCTCCCTCTGAGGGCTTTCTTCCAGATCAAAAAAAGATGGAGTAGTGTGGATTATTTTGGTATGTGCATTGCTCCTTCTCTGAGGCAGAAATGTTTGCTTTTCTGCTGTAAGGTCACCGGGAGACTAGCTCTGCACATAGAATTTCAAATATAGCCTTTGTACTCCATTTCTCTTGGTTAATTTACATATTGTTGCTGTATCACCTGTTAGCTTTGCAGAGAACATACATTCAAGTACAGCAGGAAGTTTGCTGTTGCCCAATGACAAGGGCTGAGATATTTACAGCAGTTGGAAAACTAGGTCCAAGGTGAGAAGGGTTTTTTATAAGATTCTTGTCCCCTCTCTATTTCACTTAAACAGATTCTGAGAACATCAAGAGATTCTTTGTTTTGCTTCACTTGGTTCTTTGTCTTGCATCATCTCTCAGGATAACATTGTTCGTCCCCTTCCTTTCCTTTCACTGTTTTTAAAGCTTATTTTTGTAATATCTTGTCACACTTTTTTGTTAAATTGCTTGTTTAATTGTCCATCTTCCCATTAGATCATTAGCTCTCTCTGTCTCAGTCAAAACTGTACACTCAGCCGTAGCCACGTGCTTGACACTCACGGGCTATTTGTAGAATGAATGAATGAAGATTAATTGAGTGGTTGGCTTCACTAATTTTTTTACAGGATCACTAGCACTTTCCCCTCAATATTCAATCAGATCATTATGTTATGAATACGTGGTATCTTATTCTTGCAATATAGTAATCTGAACATGTAAACATATCTTGCAAAGAATATACAAAAAGTCTAAGATAAACTGAGAAATTGGTCGGAAAAGGAGCTCTTACGTATGCAAACAGAGTTATCAACTCCTTTTTTTCCCTGGTTGCAGGGAGATTGAATCTTTTCCAGCTTACACTTCCCTCTGCAGCTGCACACCCATGTGACTCTGCAAGCTTCCAAAGCTGTGCAGCCACGAAGCCTGCTGTAAGGCTGTTGTCCACAGGGAAGATGAGGGGTGCTGCTGACTCTAGCCACTAATCTTGTGGCCAGTGCCACAAGAATTTATTTAGAGTTTAGCATTATGATCCAGACACTGCCCACATCTTCAGAAAGACCAGAGTTTAAGAGACGGGAACCCATATAGAGGATAAACCTACTTTTTTCTTTTTAATTAGAAGATGGGTCTACAATGTAGATTCCCAGATGTTCATCTTGATCAGTTTTTTATTTGGTTTTCCTTTCACATATTTCCAGTCTTTTCTTCTTCTTTTTTTGGTAGAAAAGGAAGGAATGCAAAAAACAGAAAAACTATTTGTTACAATTTTTTTAAGAATTGTTTTATTGGGGTCATATTGGCTTACAACATTGTGTAAATTTCAGGTGTAAATCGCTATATTTCAGTTTCTGTATAGGCTGCATTGTGTTCACCACCAACAGTCTAGTTTTGATCTGCCACCTTACATATGTGACCCTTTACCCCTTTTGCCCTCTCCCCACCCCCTTCTCTGGTAACCACTAATCTATTCTTCTTATGTGTGTTTGTTTATCTTCCACGTATGAGTGAAATCATATGGTATTTATCTGTCTCTGTCTGATTTGCAATTTTTATTCTTACTCAGAAATAGTATGAAGCATCCATCTACTTATAGTAAAAGACTAATATGGATGAGTTGGCCTAATTTAGGTAAAGTTTATTCCCCAATACCAACATTATAATATGGGCCCATTTAATTCAATTCAACAAACATTTATTGACCGCTTTCTCTATGGGTAATGAAATGTGAATATGAGATCCATATAAATACAATAAATATTTAAATGAAATTGAAAATGAGACCAATTGTTCAAGCCATACATACAAAAAATGGAAACAACAACAATGTAGGCAATATTTCTAAAAAAAAATCGAAGTAGAAAACAGAAAAGCATTTTATGGGAATCTTCCTCTTTTAATTTAAATTTTTCTCTTATTCATTGCTTGTAATTGCTATTTGTCTTCCAAAGTCTGCTGGCTGAGTCCATGAGCTGCCAACCCTATGGGCCTGAGATACTTGGAAAGTAACTAGAATGTTAAAATTTCAAATAGAGTTTGGACCTTCCATTTCCTGAGGCAAATGATTGTTCATGTGTTGCCAACTCCAATGATGATCTTTTGCTTCCAGAAAAATTTGAAAAAGAAGTCCTCCGAGTTTTTTTAAAAAAAATCAACTTACAAAACCAAAACAAGCTTGCCTGGTATGTTATAACAGGGGCTTCCTAAAGATTTCTTAGGAGAGTGAAGCAATCAGAAAGAAAAGTGATAGGAAATATTTACCCTTCTTCACTTAAAAGACCAAAACAAAACAAAAGAATAACAAACATTCACTATTCTGAGAAAGTGGAGGGAAGCTATAGATAGTAAAACTTTAGCTTATTAATATCACGTGGCATTCATAATTTCCATTTATTTGATATATTTGAGGGATAATATGATCCAAAGACTGAAAAATTGGAAAGTAGTAACTTTGTATAGATGCATATTGCTATCATGATGTTTGGAGGACACATGTTTAGGTACTCCCAATATGAAGACAGACTCAGTTAATTGGCTTGCACTTTAAGACTGTCTTATTCTGCTGTGTCGCTGGGTTCATCTAGGTCTGATCAAATAGAAATATGAGCTCTTAGTCCTGCGAGTACATGGCTAGCCCAGGTTAGGTACAGTGCCTAGGAACACAGTGGACAAAGGACTAATGTGCTCATACAATGTGCCTGCATGGTTGAACTGAGCACAAGTTTGGTGAGAAGATAATGGCTGTAGTAAAAAGATGAAAGACCAAAGCTAGCCTACCCAAGAAACTAAACAGAGTAGAGGTAGCTGCTACTTATATATTGTGATTTGAAGTCCACTGAATTTTTGTTAGGAACCATTAGTTGGAACTTCTTTTAGGTTGCAGTATGGAAACAGCCTGAGGCAATGGAACATACGATGGGTAGTTTTGATGGCGTGACAGAGATCTGAATTAGACGGTGCTATTAGAGAAGACAGGCCTGAATGGAGTATCTTCATGAAAGGCAGTTGGCAGCATATAAGCATAAGGACCTATCAAGTGGACTTCCAAAAGGACAGGGGGTGCTGCAAGAGATTCTGAGCATGGGGCTGAATTAGTTTATTTAAAAATTTTTGACTCAGACAAACAATTTTAGATCTGCATTTTAGACTCTGCAAACTCTTTAGAACGAGTCTTGGTTTCAACACATCGGTAATATGCTCCTTTAACAAAACAAGTAACATTTTAGTTTGGCTTTTCTTTTCCTTTAAAAAATTGGTGTGGCTGCATATTTTATCATCGTCTAAAACTGAATTTTTCTTTTTCAATAGTACCTTGAAAACATTATCACATAAAACAAAAATAAAACCAGACAGTTTTAACAAATGTATATTGGCCTTTAGAGAATTTGTTTTGGTACCCAGTTCAATTTCTTTTTTAATCACATATTTCTGCTCCACTTTAAAATCTGCTGGTTTTAGAGTTCTAAGCAGCACTAGCCCCATGAGGCCCTTGTCTGCCAGATCTGTACCTAACCATCTTGTCTTGTGTAGGAGACTTCTAGAACATGTAAACAAATGATGAGGTACAAATAGATCTCTCTCTGTCTCTGTCTCTTTGTCTTTCTCTCTCAGTCTCTCTTTCTCTCTCATGTTAGTTCCTAACCAATAGATCCAGTGCTGGGTATAAGTAGTTACACAGGAAATATGAGTTTTATTACCTTTTCTAACAAATTATTTTTAATGTAGAAGTAGATGGTATATTTTCCTTTCACTAATCCAGCCCTATTTCAGAAAATTCATTCTCCTATTCATATGCTAAACAAACATTGATTGAACATCTACAATGCAGCAAGCATTATGCTAGACATAGGGGGTAGAGACATGAAAAATCCTCTCTGTGCTCATGGAACTCACAGTCAAGTGGGGGATATAGGCAAGAAATTGGAAATCCTAATTCAGTATGGTAAGTGCTATGCCAGATGCATGCACAGGGTGCCGTATGAACACAGGAAGAGCTGTATAACTTAGCCGAAGGAGGGAGAGGATTAGGAAAGAAAGAGGTCATGATTAAGCTGAGTTTTTAAAGGATGAGGGAGATTTAGTTAAGGTGGAGAAGACTGGAGAGGCTATTTTAGGTCAATAGTAGAACATCAGCAAAGACGTAGAAGCAAGTGACAAGAGGGAAGTTCATTATGTGTGACTGAAGCATTGGCAGAGCATGGGGGTCAGGGAAAATGAGATAGAAAGGAGCCATCATCTTGGCCTTGCGTGACAAGAGGTGTGGACTTTAACCCAAAGGCAAGCAGGACTTTAACCCAAACTAGTGGGCACTGAAGCATTTTAAGCAGGTGAATGGGGAGATATTTGTATTTTGCAAAGGTCACTCAGGTAAGGTTGAGGAATATGTGTTGGCTGGGGTGAGAGGAAGCTCTTCCTTTGAGAAGATCAGTCAGGATACACAGCAGTGCCTCCTTATCCGAAGTTTTGCTTTCTTGGTTTCAGTTACCTGCAGTCAACCACAGTCCAAAAATATTAAATGGAAAATTCCAGAAATGAATAACCCATGTTTTAAATTATGAACCATTCTGAGTAGCACGATGAAATCATCTGCAACCCACTCTGTCCTGTCTGGGACATGAATTATCCCTTTGTCCAGTGCATCCATGCTGTATATGCTACCTGCATGTTAGTCACTTAGTAGCTTTCAGTTATCAGATCAACTGTCTAGATATTGCGGTACTTGTATTCAAGTAACTCTTATTTTGCTTAATAATGGCCCCAAAGCACAAGAGTGGTGGTCCTAGTAATTTGGCCATGCCAAAGAGGAGCCTTAAAGTGTTTCCCTTGAGTGGAAAGGTGAAAGTTCTCAACTTAATAAGGAAAGAAAAAGAATCATATGCTGAGGTTGTTAAGATCTAGGGTAAGTTTTATTACAGTATATTGTTATAATTGTTCTATTTTATTATTAGTTATTGTTGTTAATCTCTTAGTGTGCTTAATTGTTGTTAATCTCTTACTGTGCTTAATTTATAAGTTAAACTTTATCATAGGTATGTATGTATAGAGAAAAAACGTAGCATATATAGGGTTTGGTACTATCTGCGGTTTCAGGCATCCACTGGCGGTCTTGGAACGTATCCCCTGCAGATAAGGGAGGACTACTGTATGTAGCAATCCAGCTGAGATAGGAAGAGTTTTTGAGTCCACATACTAACCATGAGTTGCAGGTAAAGTGAGAGGTGTAAGAGTTACCTAGAAGGAGACTCTTTAGGACTTGGGAGCTGATGATATCATGGGGAGAGAGTTTGCGAGACAGTGGAGTCAAGGATCTTTTCCAGGTTTTTGGCTTGGGTAACCAGTGGTCCCATTTAATAAGATAAGAATATAGAAGAAGATTTGGGGGGAAATTATGAGTATGATGAATTTGAAGGTCTATGGAACATTACTGGAGACATCCAGGAGGCAGTCTGAGTGGAGCTCAGAAGAGTCATGTGAGCTGGAGAGAGACGGGGGGACCTCAGTAGAGAGGAGCTGCTTACAGCCATGGATGTGGTTGAAATGCCCAAAAAAGTAGAGGAAAACCAAGAGTGGTAACAACATTGATATGGACATTGGGTTTCCTGCTATGTGGTAATTCACTGGGAATGGAGCCTTGGTAGCATGTGTAAATATTTTAGCCCCCTCAGAACAACAAACAAATAAACTTCTAACCGACATTTAAATTAATTCTCTTATTGTTCACTATGACTATGTGTCCTTACTCTCTTTTTTGTTATTCTCGTCAATGATGTGACCAGCTAATCTCTACTTTCCTGGTAATAACAAAGCACACATTACTGAATTAGCTTAATGGTTTCTCTTCAATGCTAACCAACATCTACGTTTCAAATTTACTTATCTTTAACGATTATTGTTGCCCCTTTTATTTCCATCATCTGATGTATTTTTTATACCCCTATTAAAATGTAAGCATTATGACTTAATAAAGACCCCGGTCAATGTCCAATGTAATTGAAGACTTTGTTCCCATCAACAAATATTTTGTGTGTGCCTACATTTTCTGGCCACTTTCCAGGATCCAGGGATTCAACAGTGAACATCTTCAGTCTTCACATGGAGGCTGTGATGAGAAAGCCTTGACCTTCAGTACTAGATAGCAGAAAAGAAGAAAATAGGAACATATGCAATGAGCTGGGAGTGAGGAAAAACCTGCGCATTTAGGTAAAGGTGAAGGAAGTGCATGATACTACAACTTTCTTCCATTGTATTGTGTTAGCTGTAGTTTTTTTCTTGCTTTGCATCTACACATTCTTCCACAACTTTGGGCAGTGCTTGTGTCATCCCTTTTGATGCCAGTGCCTTTTGCATCTGTCTCTTACTGTCACTTGATTATTTTCCCTACAGTCTCCCATCCTGTCTCCAGTGTTCCATTTTTCTAATTCTGTGGAGAATGCAATGTTCTTTTAACTCATGCTGTATGACACTACAGCATTTGACATCTTCAGGCAGCTTCTATCCAAGGGTCTCATGTGATTTGCTACTCACGTGTATCCAGCTCCACAAATTGAAGATATGGATACAAAGGGGCGTGAAGTTCCCCATCAAGATGACTTTCATAAGAGTGACCTATGTGTGCTTTCTTTCCTAGATGGAAACGATCCCAATGTGAGCCCCCATAGTAGGGCAAGGGCTTTGATTAATTTCCCTAATTGTAATGGTACATATGCACAGTTCTCTTTAAACTTGCCTTGTTTTCTCTTGGGACCAAGGATGGTCATCTCTGGGCTGGGAAGCTGAGTGTAGGGGTCTGAGAGCTTCAGGTAGCGTCAAGCTAAAGGCCATGTGATGGTGTATGCTCAGCTTCACTCTGCTCTCTAGCCACCCAGAAAGTGCTGGGTGGTTCTCCTTCATCCTTGGCCATTTTGCTTCTCCTTGGAGTAGAGAGGAGCTTCCTACTGCTGTCCTTTTATTCTAATGGGAATCTGAGTCAATTCAGCATAACTGGTAGAGCATCTACTATGTATAAGACACTGTGCCATGTGCTAGAAATAATATCTGAAAAGAGTTGTCTCTGTTTTAGAGGGACTTATAATTTTTGTGGGGGATAGAGATATTTCCATACATGATGAAAGGGTCAGCATTTTGAGTCTTTTCTTTGACATTTTATTGGATTCTTGCTGGGGACCTTTTCAGTTTTGCCCAGTGGAGAGAACTAGTTCATCCCATGTCTTCATTCTCTGGTGGCCTCCCATGGCCACCCTTTCTAAAATAGATGCCTCCCACCCAGACACTATCTCTGCCCCCTTTCCCTGCTAAACTTCTTTTTACTACTTATCATCATCTAACACAGTTTATATTCTACTTATTTTTCTCACCTACTATCTGTCTTCTCCTGTGCCATGAAGACAGAGATTTTCATCAGCTTTATTCATTGCTGTATCTCCAGGGCCTCAGTAAATATTTGTTAAATGAGTGAATGAGTAATTAAATGGATGCACTCATTTTTTTCAACAAATACCTAGCGTGTGCCACGCACTTGGGATGAAATGGTGAATAAAATTTCCATGATCCTGCCCTCATGTAGTTTACACTTGGTGGGGGAGATTGACATTAATTAAATAGTCACACAAATATGTAATTACAAACCCTATTCACATATCCTGTCCTTATAAGCGATCAACAACTAGCAACAACTCATTTTACACTGTAAACTTGAAATTGTCTAAATCTGTCTCTTAATCTGCAAAGTAGAGAGACTTATTGTAACCATATTGGTAAAGACAGTAAAATTGAACATTTCCTGGCAAAGAGACATGTTTAAGAGCTAATATAACGCCATGCTGCCCTCTTCCAGTCTGTCTAGTATTTAGAAAATTAATTTAACAAAGAAAGTTAATATCCTATATGTAAAAAGGCATTTTCTTACCTGTTCAGAATATTTATCCAGTGGGATGCCACCCAGATTATAGTGCTTAGAATGTGTGACTGCAGATATATTCTGGATTAATTTGACTTCAGAGGAGTCTCTTGTTTCAACAAATGGAGTTTGGGAACTTCTAGTGCTGTAACAAGGATATCAGATTTTTACATTAATTGTGGAATATTTTAAGCCCACTGAGTTTTGTTGGACTCTTGAGTAAAACACAACCCAATCTGAATTTTCAGTTTCCAAATATACATGTTTTGTTCAAGAAGTGCTTTTGATTGTTTCACCTCACTATTTTAAAGGTGAATATAATTTCTTTGGCTTGAGATTGAATTTTTAGGGGCAGATATAATAACACTAGTTTTTGTGGGATTATTTAAAAAGGATGTTAATCAGCAACTGCTCAGTTTCCGCTTATACTTACTTGCCAAAGAGTATAAATGATACTTGTTTGAAAGTTTCATCCATGATTAACCTCAAGACTGTAATGCTGCTGCTTCTTATTCAATTCCTATAATAAGCAATCTTCTGAGTAATAGTTGGTAAATAAAGTTGTCATACATATTGACAGTAATAACTAAACTGTCACTGCCCACAGGCCCCCTCCCTCCCCAAATTTTAGGATTGCAGAATTAACATAGCACCTTTTTTTTTTTAGATCTAAATACATACCAGCTGCAGTCTTTTAAAGTCTCATATCATTTTGTTAGCACAATGCTTGCCTACGTGAGCAAAAACATGGAAACTGCATCCTAATGCAGTTGACAAGATTTTTTATTTTCATGATTACTTCTCTGCCTTTTTTTATTTTGCCTGCAGGCAAAGGTTGGCATACATGTCAAGAGAATGTTCTCCAGCTGGGGCCTGCAGTACAGAGAATTGTATATACCAGAGGGCTCATGGGACTCTAGGCAGATTATTATGGTAATATTGGAGGCTGCTGTCCTCTCCCTCCCACAGCTGGGCCGCCTCTCTCATTGTAAGTATTGAAGCAATATGTTTTGCAAATTATACGTTAGGAACAACAGGGACCCAGTAAAGTGAGGAAAAAGAGAAACATTGCAAAATGTTGCCTTTAATATTATATTTTTCTTGTTCATCGAGCAAAATAAATTAAAGCTTTAATTTTTTTAAATTAAATGAGGATCATATATTGAAAAAAGAGCTATAAGAGTAAAAACTTAATATTGATTTTATTGAGTGAGAGTTTTAAGAAAATATTGTTACAGAGAAATTAGACAGTGGCCTGATTCAAGAGAGTCATGGTAAGATTACATAATAGCCTTTATTACGGATTTCAAAAATCCTTTTGAGTCCAATGAAGCTGGGTTAGCAAAAACTGCACAAAAAATATCATTTTAATTAGTGCTAATGTGATCTCGTCATGGTCCAGCTGTTTCACGCAGGATGAAAATGCGTGTTACTTTATTAGTAATGCTTCTTAGAAAAAAATGTCGCTTCTGATTTCAAACATTTGTTATTAAAGTACATTTTAATACAATGGTAGAGCAACATGATTGATTTGGAGAAATGAGGCATTAGTGAAATTCAGGCAAAAAGGCTTAAAAGCCTTCTTAATTGAGGAAGAAATGTTTTCCTTCTGTCTGGCCTTCCTTTCTGGAAACATTTATAACAAAACAAGAGTCATGTTTCTATTGCGGATTTTGAAGATATCACGGAAGAGAGAGTTAAAATGTCAATAATTCACAAATTAGTACTTTTTCCCTTATAGAGCACAAAGTTTCTCCCCCAATTTAAAGTTGTGAAATATTTTTAACAAATGCTCTGCTGTTTCAGTTTTCAATAATGAATTTAAATTTATTCATCAGCAAACATTTCCACGTCTCTCTCGATAGAGAACCTACAACTCATTCTTTTGGATCCTGCTTTCATTATCTCAGCCCATTTTAATTCAACTTCTTCATTCAGACATGAAATCCTGCATCCTGAGAATAAGAGCTACCTTCTGATTTAAAAACTTAGGAGTGCGGCTTAAATCTTTCCCTTAAATTCTTATTTGGTTTAGCAAGATTGAGTCTTCTCACAGGAGACAATATTATCAAGTACAGTACATTTATTTGTAATACGTCTTCTATTCCACAAACCTATAAAACAGCTCACCATGTGCAAGCCTGTGCCCGGCTAACATATTTATCCCCTCTATTTATTTGATATCATGCCAGTATATTTTAGCTTGCTATTGATAGGGGTGTCCACATACAATTTACTCCCCTCAGCTAGATATTCATTTAGGAGGAATTTAGTAAATAAAAGGCTGGTAGGAAGTGATGTTCAACATAAATGCCAGCCTCTATGATCTTCATTAAATTATAGCTATCATTTGGAACTCGTAGTTGAGGAGAAAAAAAGGCAGCAATTCTCTATTGTTTTTCAGCTTTGTTTCCCATTATACCAATCACTATCTCAGTGTTTAGTCAAAAAGAACACAAATACTCGACTTGATTGATGCCACCAGGAACTTATTTGTCTGTTTCAAGCCTCCTCTGCTTGATGTAGGACAGCACTGTTTTACCGTCCTTTTAATTCCTCTTGTCATATGGACTCAAGCAAGTTTATTCCTTTGGAAGTCCGAGATACTAAACAAAAAGCAACTTTTGATTTTATACAACAGGCACTTTTCTCAATGATTCCTTCCTGTGCTTTCTTGGTGTGGGGAAGCCTCTGTAGGCTAAACAATTTTATAATAAACCTGTTTAAGTGTTAAGCAACCAATCCTTTTGAATAAGGGCCAGAACACACACACACACACACACACACACAGACACACACACACACACACAAACACACACACATTATTTTTCTAAACATAATGTCTTGCTGTAGTGAATGGTGGTAATATGAGGTTCCCTTGTGATTTTCCCAGTGTGAGAATGTAGGCACCATGAAGCTCGGAGAAGGGAGTAGAGGTTTGCCTCTCTATTTCTTTCCTCATACTGATTCTCATATTGTGTACCCAGGATGTGCTTCACTAATGATGAGTGGGTGAAATAATATTCCACAATTGATATATTCTCCTTATTTTTACTTTGAAGTTTTAGTAATATGGAAGCATGCTTTTTTTGGTGATATTATTCATGTATTGAAAATACAGATGGCACTACTAGCCTATACCTGTTAGGAGTCAACCTGAAGAAAATAAAAACCAGCAGTGGCTGCAGGATATTTTTCTCTCTTTCCCCTACTACCTAGAGATATAAATGGATAAAATTGGGTCTGGGCCCAAGTTTATATTTCTGCATACAACAGACAGGATTTCCGTGATGTCAAGCCACTATACAGAGCTTAGATGGTGATGGAGGGGGTCATGGTGCCTGTCAGTACTAGCAAAGAGGGCTGGTGGCTTTCAGAAATAGTGTGGCATTTTGGGAGATATTTGGATATTCGGTAAGCTCAATACTTGTCAGTTAATCTTCACTGAATGCCTACTATGGGCAAAGGTGTGGGGGATTCAGAAGAAAGTGAAGATCCAGTTTCTGCCCTCAGAGAAGCTTACAATGTTGGTAAGGAGACTAATAAGGATAAAGTACAGGCTAAAAATGGCCAGGTTCTGAATGAGTGGCATAGACATCAAGGGCTACAGGACACCAGAGTGGTCACCATGGGTTAGAATATCAGGCTAGGTTTCAGATGGCAGAGCTGGATAGGAGCATTTACTTCTGGGGAAGAGTGAATGATTTGAGTCAATGGACTGAAGTGGCGACGTGATGGAAGCATTTTAGTGAAGAGTTGCTCAGCATCAAATGAAGAATCTCTATTCGCTCTGTAATTTAGGGGGCAACTTAGCGATAAATTTTAGTGGAGACATTCTCCCAGAACATCATATCTGTAGGAATATTGAAATAACCACAGATGGGTTGAAGGCTGATTTCCAGACCTAGGAAGTGAATAGCTCACTTGTATTGACTCCATTTAAATTTCAAATTATTTTAAAGTCTTAAGATAGTTTCCATCCGTGGCCAAATTCTTCTGGAAGTATTGCTTATGCACATGGCTCCATGTGAGCAGATTCAGTTAATAACTTTCTCCATCATTTATTGAATATAATTTCCTTTGACAAAAGTAAAATCTTTTCTTAATGAACACTGGTGACTTCCACATAGATATATCCTTTCACAGTCCAAGAAAAATTGAAGAATGCTAAAACGGTCCAGAAAAACAATAAAGGAAATGCCAACAAAATTCTGTCAATACGTCTTGCAAGTGAAGGATCGTGCTTAAACATTTTAGAAGACTTGCAAAATTAGTTAAGGACTGAGAGTTTCTTTCAAGTGACTGGTTTCTTGGCCTTCCTTTTATAATGTCATTGATATCTTTTATGAGTAAAAACTTTCCTTCTGTTTAAGCTTCTTTCAGAGTTAATTTTTCTCCTATGTCCCTTTTTCCTAAGCACTCTCAAGGAAAAACATGGTGTGATAATCTGGGTAGCTTCTTTTTCACACTCTCCAACACACTGAGGGACTTCCAACTATACTGTCCTCATTTCATCACATACTAATTCAAGATTAAATTTCAGGGGCCAGCCTGGTGGCGTAGTGGTTAAGTTTGCACACTCTGCTTTGGTGGCCCCAGGTTTGCAGGTTCGGATCTCAGGCACGGACAGATGCATCGCTTGTCAGGCCACGCTGTGGCGGTGTCCCATATAAAACAGAGGAAGATGGGAACGGATGTTAGCCCAGGGCCAGTCTTCCTCAGCAAAAAAGAGGAGGATTGGCAGTGATGTTAGCTCGGGGCTAGTCTTCCTCAGAGAAGAAAAAAAGATTAAGTTTCATAAATCCTTTGTTAGTATAGATTTGCATTTTTATGAGCCCCATGACCTTCCTTCTCAATTGTCATCAAGATATTAAAGGTATAGTCTTAACACGAGCCTTAGGAGACTTCAGCAGCATCAGTTAGTTTAGCCTAGTCTGTACTAAGCAATATTATATGAAGGATTTTAAAGATAATAAATAATATCTTACGAAGGACTTTAAAGAGATATATATACGTCAATGTTCAAAGTGTGTTTTTCTGAGTAGACTTGCTAAAAGTGCATATCCCTGGACCCCACTATAGACTTTCTGAATCAGAATCTCTACGAGCAGAGATTAGAGAATCTGCACTTTTAACAATATCCCTAGTTCATACTTGAGTACAGTTAACTATGAGACCTACCAGTATAGAATTTTCGCAATGCAAACAGTCTTTGCATTTAACTTAAGAGGAAACTGGACTGGCCAACAGGTAGTGAAATATAGAAATATAAGATTAGCATCTATGAAATTCAGGCTGATGATACTGTCCTCATTTCATCACAAACTAATTCAAGATGAAGTTTCAGAAATCTTGGCTCATGACATCACTAGATGCCAGATGTGACTCTAGACTTTTTATATATATTGTCCCTTTTAGTTCCCACAATACTGTCATGGGGGCAGATGTCTTATTTTTTCATTGAACAGATGGGTAGATAACTTCCGAGTGGTTCGTGACTGTCTGGAGATAACCCAGGAATCAAGTGACAGAATTGAGATTCAAACCACCACATCCCAGCTACCTCCATGGTGCCCTACGCTGGTTTCTCTCTGCTGCCCAGTGAAGTCCTCACGCAGCTTCCTCGCTAATCAGCTGATAAGGCCACAGGGAATCAAGTGCTTTTTACACCCTACAACATAAGGAACACCTAATCAGGAGGAAAATTCTATTGATGTTAACATTGCACCATACACTCAAATCCCGTCTTTTGAAGCCCCTCTGCGCTCATTAGCACAGCTATGTGAAGGCTGAGTAGGTGTATGCAAACAGATGCATATAGAGAAAACAACACCACACTGAAGACATTGAAACTTAATCTACATTTAGTTCAGGAAGCTATGGAAAACCAGAAGGGCAGTGTAAAGGCCACAGTAAGGTATGTGCATGAGGGATGATGTCAGTACTACCCATCCCAACCTTCCAACCCTTATCAAACTCTACAGTAAAGCGTTAGTTTGCAATATAGCATAGTGGATAACGACAGGGCTCTGGAGTCAGATTATCTGGGTATAAATCTGCTTTCTGTGCCTAAAAACTCTGTGACATCAGGCAAGTTGCTCATATTTCCTGAGCCTTAGTTCCTCCATCTGGAAAATGGGAATAATGGCAGAGTTGTCCTTAAGATTAGATGAGATGGTTCATGAAGAACTTCTGGGACACTGCCTGACACATACTAACCTGTTCCATAAATCTTAGTCACATTAAAAAATAATCAAGCTCAGTGTGGGAACATAGTAGACCCTCAAAGATGCTTGTTGAGTACAAGGTTATATCATCCTGTTTTCCTACATTCAGGGGCACAGTGTCCTTTGGTAGTTTCCCTTTCTTTCTCTCCATCTGTTTAAAGACTGACCTGATACTAGTAATTTCACTAGAGGTTTTTATAGAATCTGGATAGATCCTGCCCTAATTCTTAGGAAATGTTGGGTTTTTTTTGGAGATGGGAGAATAGGTTGGGAGAAGGAAGAGAAGGAGGGAGGTGGAGGATTCTTTTAGTCATAGTTCTGATACCTGAGCATGGACTGTCCCATCTGACTGGCCACTTTCCCCTTCGCCCTCACCTTGGCATTCCCTTTCTGTTTCAAGATGCTCAGATGTTGGGGATCACTATTTTGTCTTCTATTCTCTAGTGTGCTTGCTCAGGATTTCAGCTCACCCCGATTCAGCTACCATCCCCCTCCCCACCTCCCTCCACTCCATGCACACCGCTCTTTTTATGGAAGTGGAGGGGTCCTTCTTTGACTTGGAACCTTTCAAAGATGAGGAGTAAATAATTAACTTGGATGAAGTAATTAAACTAGCAGTAACTTAGATAGAGCCAAGATTTATGTAGGTGGAAATCATGACTTTTAGAGTAATTTTTTTTTCTTTGAAAAGTAGAAACTTGAGCAAAGCTGCTCAGTGTCTGGGTGCTCATCAGAATCCAGGTAGGGAACCGTTCAAACCACATAGCCTTTCACCACCCCGTTCCCCCAACAATTCTGACGCTCACTCCCCTCCACCCCCTGCAGAGTGCCAACGCTAAAAGCATAAATAGAAATGATGGTGTATATATGCACACTCGCGTGTGTGTGTGTGTGTGTATTTTTAACATAAATCTCTCCAATTCTTTCCATAAACTATTGGAAAAAGATCAGGTGATTTCTTTACTTTAAAATCTCTGAATGCATTTAGCTTTGTGTAACTAGGTTTTGTTGTGTTAGAGGCTTTTTTGCAAAAAGAATTAGTAGCTAACTATTTTAATACCTTAAAATTATATTTTGGAATTGGTATTTGTAATATTTAGTATATTTGGATTGTTTTATTCTGTGACCACTATTTTAAGAGAAAAAAACTATTTGTTCTTTCACATTCATGACAGTTCTGAGTATAGTCAGCATGGGATTAAATATAAGAAGATTTCTAACTGCTTCAGAATTCCTATTTATATGTACTCTATGAAAAGGTTTCTTGAGGGACTTTTATTTTCTGATTCTTTATCAATTTTATTTCTCTGTGTATTATGTGATGCATTACTGTTATTATTATTGTTTATCTCTACTGAAGACAGTGTCGCATTTTCCCTTCCTAGATTTTTTTTCTTTTTGGTCTAGCATGAACAGCATCAAAATTTAAATATTTACAGTAGGGATCATTTTAAGAGGTATTTTTCTTATCCTCCTAACCACTTCTAACATGAGACATTGTAAGAACAATATGAGAAAGTTAAGATAATATTTGTCTTTATTGGTGTTTTCATGCTGTTTTCTAGTTGATTTATATCATTATTTAATGCCAAAATGTGAGACCTGATAAAATAATAATGTAAAATGCTGTATGCTTGCTTGGTTTTTATTGTATCAATTTGTATTGAAAATACATAAAATATTTAAAAAATAATAATGAAAAAATTAATTAGGTCTGATGAACACTGGGGTGTTCATCTTGACAGTCCCTGAATAACTATGTTTTGGTTCTGGGGGGAATGCACTGTTGATTCGGAAGAAATGAAGACATGATTAAAGGGAGACTAAAATATCAACTGTCACCTCTCACCCTCAAGTGCTTTAATTTTCTTCAAGAATCCCACAGAGGTTTTATGGGTTGTCAAAGTGCTTGTTACTAGGCAGGGATTAGTCAACAAGTATTTATTACACACAATTTACCACATGCTTTTCACCTGCACTATCCATATCATCCTCGCACCAGCTTTGTGAAGTAGGAACTAAACATTGTGTGGAAATGACTAACCATTAACCCATAGCTAATTAACAGCAGAGCCTGCTTTCAAATTCTGAAATGTATTTTCCTACTAGGTGGCAGGCCCTGTGTTGTTTTATGAATATTCTCTATGATTCTCACACCAATTCTGCAAGGTGGTATTGTTGTGCTCATTTAGAGATGATGGGATCAAAGCTTAGTGAGGTCAAGAGCCTTGCCCAAAACTATGCAGTTTGTGGTACCAGGACTGGACCTGAGGCTTACCTGATCCCAAGGCTGCATTAAAACTGCATGCTGCCTTAAGCTCCTTTCTACTGGTTTCCAAAAGAAACCTCACCATATAATACCCATGTTTAATTCTTCCAATCAGCCATTGTATATCAACACTTCTCAGATCAACAGTAAGAATTATTAGAGGCATGTGAGATAACTCCTGTCCTTCCATATGGGTTAAAAAGGAACCAGACTTTGGATCTTTTATTAAAATTTATTTTTGCTTATTAAAAAATGCTAAGGAAGAAGTTCTCTCCAGATCTACTTAGTAAGGTGTATTAGTGAGCATTTGTGATGGTACGTTGTCTCAGCTAAGGCAGAAGACACAGACTTAAGCTGTGAAAGGAAAATGCAAATTAGTAATTACCACCATTTATCCTGTATGTGCAGGGTACGAGCCAGGGACAATGGAAGGATATGTGAAGAATACAAGAGAAAATCCTTATCACTGTGGTACTTAAAATCCAGCTGAGTAGACCAAATCTACATGTGTGTTCACTGTATGTGTTGCATATCACAAGAGGAATCCTGCTGTTATTTGGGCATTTTATATTTATTATCTGCTTGGTGCAATCCTTCCTCCATGATTGTATTGAACATTTATAATTAGGGAATTTTAAATACCCAGAAAATACTTCTGCCTCCAGCCAATATAGAGTATCACGGATCATATTTATCCTCCCACCTGAAACCAAATCAACCAGACAAAATATTTTGAAACAACAAAGGACAATGATCCCTAAGAGATGGGAAACAAATGAGGTGAGTTCTATGATTGCTCCAGCTAACTGCATAGAGTGTGTCCAGGCTCAGAAAAGAGGAGCCCAGGCTGGAACTGGCAGACTCCCTGAATTGAGGAGACAGAGCTGTGGGTCTGGGGAGACCAAGTCAGCTGGAGTTCACAGGACAGAGTATTTGAGAAAGAACCCCAGAGATCTGCAGAGGGCCCTCCTTGAGCATTCAGCTGAGTACTGATCACTGCAAGCACATGAAGAAACTCCCCACAACTGGGGAAAGGACCATCTGAAAGGATTAGAAGGAAAAATGACTCACACACCCACAGGGCTACGAATTTTGTGGGTTCCCACCAGCCAGACTGAAAAACATGATAATTCATGGGGTATTGGTAGATTATTCAGAAGGGACGTACCTCAGTAGTGGGGAAAAATTAGCCCTATACTAGATCTCAGCTAACAAATTTTAAAAGCAGGATGTGAAAAGATCAGACTGTTTTCAAGTGACTTAACTTCATCCCAGAACAAAACTCAAGAATATTTAATATTTATGAGAATACAAAAGATCCAGCATCCAACAAGGGAAAATGCACTATGTCTGGCATCCAATCAAAGATCAACAGGCATGCAAAGAAGCAGGAAAATATGACCAGTAATGAGAGAAAAATCAATGAATCAAAACTAACCCAGAACTCACATGTTAGAATAACCGACAAGGACATTAAAATAAATTTTTATGGCTGTATTTCACATTAAAAAATGTTAAGTTAATTGATCATATTAATTGTTGGTGTGGATGTAGAGGAACAGAAACTCTCATGCACTGCTAGTGAGAATGTAAAATGTTACAACCATTTTGGAAAAGTTTGGCAGTTTTTTAAAAAGTTAAACACACTCTTCCCATATAATCTAGCCATTCACCTCCCATATGTTTACTTAAGAGAAAAAAAGCATACATCTATACAAGACTTGTATACAAATGTTTATAGCAGCTTTATCTGTAATAGCAAAAACCTGGAAACAATCCAAATATCCATCAACAGATAAATGGATAAACAACTTGTGGTATGTCCATTAAATGGACTACTACCCAGCAAAATAGGAATAACTATTAATATATGCAGCAAAATGGATGAATCTCAAAATAATTATGCTGAGTGAAAGAAAATAAGAAAGAGTACACATTGTATGATTCCATACAGTACATCATACTGTATAATTCCATTTATTTAAAACTTTGGAAATTGCAAACTAATCTATAGTAACAGAAATCAGATCAGCAGTTGCCTGGGGGCAGAGTGGAGGGAGGATCGTAACAGGCCATTAGGAAACTTCTGGGGGTAACTAACTCGACTGTGGTTATGGTTTCATGAGTGAATAAATATTTTGAAATATCAAGTTATAAATTTTAACTATACACACTTTATCATATGTTCATTATAATTCAATAAAGCCATTAAAAAACTCCAGGAACAAATGTATAAATAAGCCTAAAAAATAACAAGAAAAGAATCATTTGGAAAAAAATCACAGTATTGCTGGTTGTTTAGCACTTTATAAGCTCATCCATATTTTTCCACTTGAGAATCTTGTCGTTCTCTTAAAATTCCTTTTTGTTATGTTTTCCATTTATGAAAGTGCCTTAATGACCTCCAGTGTGTCTGGTCCTATATGAGACCCTCTAGCTATGTGACATTTGCCTTTTCTTTAATTTTCTGCTTTTCGGGTTCTCATTGATGGTGGTCATTCCCTTGCTCTTTTCTAGAAATTATTTAGACCTGGCCTAGACCATTCCTTTTCTTTTTTTCTTTTTTTAGACTTGCATATTGTAAAACAAGCACCAATGAAATATTTATATTATAAGCTTCCAGATTTTGAGGCACTTTCTGATGTTTCGGTGTATGTATTATATTGGGTGTATTCAATATATACTCATTATTAAAGTCATTGATCATACTAATCAGCAGATGGAGGTCAAGGACTCTAAATACATTCCCTTAGGGCAAGAAAAGACCAATGAGAAAGCATGTAGAAATATAGATTGGTTTGGGAAAGCCTTCAAGGTATGCAGAAAAATAAACATTGCAGGTTGTTTTTTATTATTATTAAACTGATAAGAATAATAGAAAGCAATGATTCTCAAACCTGGCTAAGTATTAACATAGCTTGGACAGATTTTTAAAAATACTCATTGTTGAGCCCAACCTATACTAATAGACATAATCTTTGGAGGTGGTAATTTTACAAATCTTTGGTGCTGGTAATTTTACAAATCTCCCCAGATGATTGTGCTGCCAGGGTTTTAAGAACTGTGAGTGTCATATGGATCATGGGTGTTGGACTAGAAAGGCTTCCTCTGCCACTTTCAACCTGCATGATCCTGGGTGAGATATTACCAAAATGGTGCTCAACTTTGACTGCACATTGGAGTCACCTGCAGAGTTTTAAAAGCTATTGATGGCTGGGTACCTCACTCAGAGGTTCTGATCTCAGTGGTCTGAGGTGCAGCCTGGGCATGGAGCTATTGGCCGGAAGCTACTCAGGGGACTGTAATGTGCAGCCAAAATGATGGGCCACTGTTCTAAAATAAGCTTTCTCATCTATGATGCGGGAATGATACATCATAGCTTTCGTGTGTGTGTCTGTGAGGCTTGAATGAAAGCACTCGATATAGCTGTTTGGATTATAGTGAACAGTCGATAAAAGGTAGCCATTATTTTTGCTTTCTGAAATCCCTAAACTCTGGAAAAGTGGGATCCATACCAGAAAACTCCACATCCATGAAGGTTTTGCCAAATTCTGGAAAAGTTGAGTCTATATTTTAAAAAATTCTTACACTGCTTTCGGGATCGCGTAGGAGGCCGGGACGTTTCTTTCTGTGGAGCCGGTGCCCCACGCACGGGTTGGGGCGGGTGGTGGTTGGTGGGGAACGGAGTGGGTAACTGAGGGCCGAGCGGAACGGAGGCGTCGCACACACCCGCCGGCCTGGCCTCCGGGCCCAGCCTCGGCCTGAGCTCCCCTTGGCCCCCGCCCCAGCTCCGCCGGAAGTCGGAACCCCCAGACCTCCATCTCCCTGCAGCGCCGGCGCCCCGGCTGGAGACCTTGAACGTGAATGCGCCTCAGTCCCGGGCGGGGACTGGAGTGCTCGGCAGTAGAGCAGAGGCGGTGAGTTAAAAAGAGAAGTCTACACTCGTGAAGGACTGTATGAAGGATGTTATTTTATATAGAATAGGGCTGAGGCATAATGAGGCTTTGCCAGAGTTTCAGAAGTAAATCTTACTCCCTTTGAGGAATAAGACTGGCTTCAATGGGCCCATCTTCATTTTATCTTATGAGAAAAGTGGCGGCTTGTAATGGCGTGAACGCAAGGGCTGCGGGAGACTGGTGGGCTCGGACCCACTCGGCCTCACTCGGGAGCTGAGTGAGATGCGTTAGTTGATGAAAAAAACCTGAGGGTTTTCTTAAGCAAGGCTTTCAGTTGGTCAGTGGTTTTATTTTGGCTGTTAAATATGATCTTTTCCTGTTGTGAGAGAACAGTCACTAAGAGCTCAAAGACAAACGGTGCCTCATAAGTCCCCCAACTTGAGCACATAAATGGAAGCCTGTGCCAAGGCTGCTGGGACTGACTGGAGTTGGCTGCTCTGAAGCGCTGTAATAGAAGTAGCCATATGCCGTCAGGCCTGGGCTGTGATCACCATCATCCCTTCTGTACCCAGCCCTCCACCACCACACCAGTCCCTTTCCCCCAGCCTCTCTGTGGGCAAGGTGTTATCTTAAACACTCCCAAGAATAAAAATTCCACAATTTCCTCACTCACAATTTCAATCTCACTGGCAAAGCCAAGCAATGGCCAGGCGCACGGGGATCAGCCTCACTTTGGAACCTGCCAGACAGCAGTGAGTCGGGGCCTGGTCCCACCAGAAGACTGGAAACAAGTTGCCAATCTTTGTGGTTCAGGTTTCCCACTGGAGAAATTCAAATTAAAGCACCTGTCCCTGTTTTGTGTATGTTTGGATAAGTTACACATCCTATATTGTTTTAAAAGTTCAACTAACAAAGAATTAATTTAAGGGAAATTGCTGTTATTTTCGACATGTTTTTGTTACCATTAGATTATAAACTTGAAGGCAGAGACCATTCATCTCTCAGATACTATGTGTTCATAGAAGGTGTTTATTGAGGATTGATGGACTTCTTGGGAATTTTCCCAAGTTTGATAATTAGGAGAAAAGGACACATAAATTAGGTAAAAACTTAAACGATAACATCCTGCACTTATAGTTAAGTGACCAGGTTTTCTTTATTATGACACCTCAGACTAGATGTGCTATATGGACAGTGTTTCAGGGTAGTTTCACAATAAGGTGTCGCAGAGAAGTTCAACAGGTATTTACTGAGGGTCTGTTGTGTGCTGAGTACTGTGGTGAGAAAGACAGGCAAGATCTCTGATCTCGTGGAGCTTCTATTCTAGTTGAAGAGGGGTGAGGAGGGGAAGACGACAATCACCAAGTCAGCCATTAAGTAAAGATGTGCTATAAAGAAAATAAAATAGGGTGATGTGGTAAAGGATAAATAGGGGATGAATGTAGAAAGGATGGTCTGGGAAGTTCTCATTTAGAGATGCCTTTTGAGGTGAAGCTGAGGGAGGAAAAGGAACTAGCCATGTGAAGATCTAGGGGCATTCTTCTAGGTATTCAGAACAGCAAGTGTGAAGGCCCTGTGGCGGGAATGAACTTGGTGTGTGCAGAACAAAAGGCCAGTGTGGCTGGAGCAGAGTAAGTGAGAGGGAAGGAGAGTAGCAGAATAAGGAAAGGGGCCATTCATGGAGGCAATATGAAAATTTTGGTTCTTGCTCTGAGTGAAATAAAGAATAGGGTTTTGAGTAGAGCAGTGTTTTGTTTTGAAAGTAGTTATGTTCTGAGAGGATCACTCTGTCTCCTTTGTTGAGAATAGACTAGAGAGGGTGAAGAGTAGCAATAAGGAGAACATTTAGGAAACTACTGAATAACCCAGGAGAGAGAGGTGGTTTGTGATGTGGTAACTGTGATAAGAAGTGGCCAGGATATGTTCAAATGAAATCTTCGTGTGGGAGGAGGATAGAAGGCAAAAAAGGATTCCAGGGTTTCTGCTTGAACAATTGGAAGTTTGGGGGTTGCCATTAACTGAGATGGGGAAGGCTGTAAGTGGAGCGGTTTTGGGGGGAAGATCCAGAGTTCAGTTTTGGGCATGTGAAGGATGAGTGTGCCAGTGGAGACGTCAAGTAAACCATTAGGTTTAGAAGTTGGGAGTTTGGGGACAGGTCTGCCCTAAAGACATATGTTTGGGCATTGATAGCAGGGGTGGCGTTTAACTCTATGCGATTGGGTGAGATCTCCAAGGAAGTGAGGTCCTGGGGAAGAGATGCAGGACAGATGAGGAGCTGCCTTCATGGAACTTGCTTTCCAGAATGTGTTGCGGGAGACACCTAGAGTTTCTGTCTTGTGAGTCCCTTCTTTCCCCTAGGCTGATTCGGTTTGATTTCATTCATTTTTCTTGAACCAACCTTGGCTCTACTATCAGATGCCATATTCCCTGATTCCTGAAACTGCTTGAATAGTTAACACCAGGATAAAAAAATGATCTTGGGTGATTGGGACGCATCTATGAGTTTAGAGGAACCAGCTAAACTGAACAAGGTTTCAGTACAATGTTTGATGGAGTCAGAGTGTCTGTTCTGCTGTGTTGTTCGTGTCACATTTTGAATTAGCAGAGTCTAAGAGTAAAGATGGTTCTGCCATAGCATGTCTTCTTTTGCTTCGAAGTTGGTTTCTTGGCCCTTTCTGTTATGGACTCCCTAAATCCAAGCTTTGTTCAGGCTTGGAGGATGATGGCCACAGCCATGGAGAATTTTTACATTAAGGATTTGAATATTTCTATGCATTAAAAATTGTACTTTCTGGAAACTAGTGAAAACATGAGTTATTTTTTTCTGTTTTAACAGAAATGATAATGTAAGGACAAATACAAATTAAAAATAAGAGACTTAATTCTCCCTGCTGAAAAATAAGGGAAAAAATTTCCCTCCCTCCCTTTTGCTTTGAGCATTTATTTTGGAAAACTTGTAATTGAACGTACCTTCTCCTCTCTTTGAAAAGTATTTAAATCCCTTTGAAGACTGGATTGGCATTTTGTCAGCTTTCTGAGCTGGGAATGTCTTTCTCAAGGACCCAAGAGTCATCTCTTTGACATGTAAACATCAAGAGAGAGAGTGCTGGATCACCCAGTTTCTGTGGGGAGTAGGAGCCTAGCTTCCAGTGGGTGCATTGGTCCAACCTGAAAAATTACTTGCTGCCATAAAGATACGAAAAGTTTGTTTTTCCTCTGGATAAAGCCAATTAGCTAACACAGATGGTCACCCCAATTACCAGGTAAAGTTAGGATAGTTTCTGTGTGACACATGGTGCTATCTAGTCCTCTGATTTGAGGACTAGTTACTATTTATCTTGAGAACATGTAAGTAATGGGTTGTATCTGTTTGGCTATATACCAGGGTGAGATTTCTTTCTGTCTTTGCAATCTCTTAGCGGATTGCTTGTAATGCGCACCACATTCCGGTTTAATGCTTATTCAATAATAAACATGTTTTCGTTGTCTATTACTTTTGTGGAGAGGTTTTCTGGGTTGGGAGAAGATTTTGTTTTCAGTTAATTTCCTCAACATTAGTTTCTAATAGGTATTCAAATTACTGGCATGTTTTGGTTCTCTAAAATCTCCTTTCAGACATTCGTGGGTGATTCTTTTCTGTTGGATAGTTTATATGCCTTTTTGGTCTTTTTGTGTGTGTGTGTGAGGAAGACTATCCCTGAGCTAACATCTGTTGCCAATCCTCTTCTTTTTTTGTTGAGGAAGACTGGCCCTGGTCTAACATCCGTGCCCGTCTTCCTCTACTTTACATGGGAGAACTCCACAGCATGGCTTGACAAACGGTGCATCTGTCCACGCCTGGGATGCGAACCTGCAAACCCCAGGTGGCCAAAGCGGAGCACGTGAACTTAACTGCTGCGCCACCGGGCGGCCCCTGACTTTTTGCTCTTAAAAGTAGAGTTGACATTTGAAGACTAGATTCTTCCACTCTTAGGGATAAGTTTAACCACTGTATTATTGGTATAATTAATTTTTGGTTCTTTTAAAATGTTATACCCACATTCTAAAGATAATCACTAAGAGATTTAAGGCGCTACTAAAGTTCTGTTGGTATATGTATTAGTTTGCCAGGGCTGCCATAACAAATTACTTTATAGTTCAAATAACAGAAATTTATTTTCTCATCTCTCTGGAGGCTAAAAGTCCAAGATCAAGGTGTTGGCAGGGTTGGTTTCTTCTGAGGTCTCTCTCCTTGGCTTGCAGATGCTGCCTTTTCCCTCTCTTCATATGGCCTTCCCTCTGCATGTCTGTGTCCTAATTTCCTCTTCTTATAAGGACACTAGTCAAATTGGATTAGGTCTCACTCTAATGATCTCATTATAACTCAATTACCTTTTTAAAGACCCTGTCTCCAAATGCAGTCACATTCTGAGGTATTGGGGCGTTAGGACTTCAACATAAGAATTTTTGGCGGACACAGTTCGGCTCATAACGGTGTACATATTCAAGTTGCTCTTCAAGTACGTGCAAAGTTAGTTTGATCAAAGTGCCTTGGAAACCAGAATGTGACTGTCATTTAAAATAATTTTTATAGGATTAACATGCAGCATTCTACTTGTCTTAGTCACTAGAACCAATATCTCCAAATTTATACCCTATATTTTGTTTCCTAAGAAAATACGATTGTTTTTGAATAATTATTCCTTCCAAGGAGGGACAAAATGTTTTATGGAAAATGCACACTGAGTCTTCTGAAAATGCACCTAAATAATCTGAAAGTGTACCCCAAGTCTTTTTTGCAGCCTCAAGTTGGCATAGTAAATTACCTCTTAAACATGGCAGAATAAAATGTCTTTATTGTCAGCTCCACCCTGTATCATAGGCATGTGAAGTTAGCCCCCGAATGGTATTTATGGCTGTTAATTAAAACTCAATTCTCTCGATGTCCACTATTGTATGTATGGGGGAAGAGTTAACAGATGTACACATTTTCTGACCTTTGCATATACTTGCATTCATTAGGAAATCAGTGCTTCCCCAAGTACATTTTTGTGACCCACAAAGTGACTTGCCACCAGGCCTTACCCTTGGAGGAAGGGGGCGAAGGATGAAGAAATGCTAAAAGGTGGACATATTTTCTCCTTAGATATTATATTTGTCTTCTATTAGATTTATTTTTGGCATGCAGAAGAGCACATCCATATGGGGAACACTTTAAAATTGCTTGTGAAGAGCAGGCATATTTCAAAGAGGAAATGTAACCTTGCCTTCATCTGGCATATCAGATCAATGCGCTGTAAAAGATCATGTTCAGTTACCTCATTTTTTTGAATTAGAATTAATGGCTCATTAGTCTTGATCATATCAATATTATAACACCACTTACATTTGATAGAAAAGGGAAGAAGGCTGATGGAGTGCACTTATTCCCTTTTACTCTTAGTGAATAGACCATGTGCCAGCCTCAGGGAAAACCAGCAAGATCTCAGCGGTGGCCCTTTTCAAACAGGCCCCATTTAGGGCAAATGTGGACTCTTCTGTAAGAGGCTCTTGGAAGAAGAGTTAAAAGGTTCTAAAGGTTTGGGTCGCTTGGGACATATATCAGTGTTTTCCCCCACTTTAGGGGGCAGGCCAGAGTGGGGGAACCGGACACCCTCAGCATTTCTTTGGCCACATGTTGGACCATATGTTGGAAAGTGGAAAAATAGACATTAAGAACCTTTGCTTGAACATCTCTCCCATGAGGAATTCCATCTACAAAGGAGCATGTATTTCTGCAGGGCTCAGAAAAAGAGGCAGGCTGACTCTTTAGAAATAAAAATAGGAAAGATTGCCAGGCATAAGATGATATTATTTAAGATTTATCCCTTTCCCAATCCCTAAATTATGCCAAAGGAAATAGTAACCAAATGGGCTCTAAAATTAAAGCAAAGCAAAGCAAAACAAAGTAAAACAAAAATTCCCTTTATGGAAGGAAACTCCAGTCAGGAACTCTGGCTGTATTATTGACTTTGCCACTGGCTAACCATGTGACTGTGGTGGTGGGTGTTTGTTACTTTTTGCCTGGACAGCCCTTTTCTCTTTTTTTTTTTCCCAGAGAATTGTTCCCCAACCCCACCCCCACACCAGATGAGGCTGTGAACCTATGGCACATGAGTTAGTATCTTCTCTCTCTGGCCACAGTGATTGACTCAAGGATGAATACATGACCAGGGCAGGCCAATAGGGCCTTCCTTGGGATTTTACTGGAACTGTCGGGAAAGAGGCGCTTGCTTTTCACGAGGATTATGAATTGAAAGGATAATCTTAGCTGATCGCTGCTGGTCTCTATTTTTGCTGTGGAAAGGAAACCAGAGGAAGGCATACCTGAGAAATGCCCGGAGAGAAGCAGAGCTGGCTGGTCCATATTTGAATCTCTGGAGTTGGTCACTCTTGGGATTCCTTTTTATACTAGGCAAGACACCCCCTAGTCTCAGCTGGGACTTTGCTACTTGGAACCTGCTTATTTACTTTGTATATTTAGATTCACCTTTCTGAGCTTCCCTTTTCTCATTTGTGAAGGAACGTAGTCAAATTAGTGGATGCCTACGTCTCTTTCCATCTCTGAGCTTTTTGAGACTCTAAATCTAAATCCTTTGACACATTTTACCTAATAATTTGTTGTGGTAATATTTATCCTTGTAGACAGATGAGACAGTCTCTTAGAAATCTCCAAAATTTCTTTCAAAAATTTCCTTCAGTTATTTGGAACTTACGATATTTATGCATGGGGTTAAATTTATCTTTATATTAACAATAAATGAAGTGTTTTATGAGAAAGTTGATAGTATAAACAGGATCAGAGAGTACCATTTAAAACCCTTTTAAGAATACAAACAGCTTTTGGAAGAGAGGGAGATGATGAAAATCTAACACTTATTCATTAAAGTATATCTCAAGAGTTAAATATAGCTATTGCATCTACTTGAAAGCAATAAAACTAAGTATTTTTCTAAAAACTTAATTAATAATTAAGAGTAGGAAGTCCCACCAATTATGCCAGTTCTCTGTACCAATCAACAATATAGAGTCAAAGTTCCATTATGTAAATGTCCTTAACAAAGTCTCCCCTTTTTTTCCCTTCAATGGCATGACTGCATGCTAGCCAAGATACAGAATTTGAGTAGAGAAGAGAACAATTTTCCTTGAGAAAAGGCATTCAAGAACTTGGGCGAGTTGGTAAAGATTAACCAGCATGATTAAAAAAAAAAAAAATTAAAGGACAGTGTCCTGAGTTCAGGTTTTTTTCATTGCTCCCTACCCAGATTTATTAACCTTAGGCCGGGAGAAGACTGAAGGAACTAATAGTAAATATTCTTTCCTCTCTTACCCCTTGGAGAGGCTTACAAAATTTTATTAAGTTAATTTTTAGATAGGATCCAGTGTGACTGGAAATGTCTTTTTGACAGCTCTGAAACTGACATCTCTCTGCGGAACAGGCTCAAAAGTATAGTAGCACTTAGCATTCGTAGCACTTGAAAGTGATTAACTAACACACTCAGCATCCTTTCGTGATATTCCAATGTTGATTATAAAAGAAGGATACAGATCGTCAGAGTGGGGGGAAATGAGAGCTGTATAAACAGTATGGGTTTTAGAACTCACAGTGTTTGACTACGCTATTGTAGAGTTGCCTTGTGCTTCTCCGTTGGGACTTGACCAGCTCTCTTGGAGAGGGGCCTCAGCCTTGGCTCCCTTCATCGTCCCCTGGGGTGCTTGTTTCCTGTACAGCATGTTGGTGACTCATTGTTGTGTGGTGCCCTGAGAGTGCCTTGGCTTTGTGGGGTCTCTAATGTATCATCAGGAGCCAGAGGAAAAAGATAATGTGTTTTCTAAAGCAGAAGTGACTTAGGAAATCCCTGATTGGAAGTTCATCCCTGACTATTTTGAAAAGTGTTTTCCAGTGCTAATTTCTGAGTAGATTCTGCGGTTTGAGTGCCTCTGCCCAAGATATCACAGATGCAGTGTCTGAGGAGTGAATGGATACTCGTGCGTTGTCCACTTTGTGTGGCTGTGAGCAAGCAAACACAAAGTAAAGTGACCATGTTCAACTCCTAAAAACATATCTGGCAAGCTTCCTCTCTGTATGCAGGGGATGAATTCATCCCACAAGCATTTGTGAATTCCCTGTGGGGTATGTAGCCCTGTGTTTGTCAGTGCTTCTCAAACTTTGGTGTGCATAAGAATCACCTGGGAGCTTATTAAAATTATCAATTTCTAGGCTCCATCCCCAGAAATACTGATTCAGAATTCAGTATTTCAGCCCCGCAATTTTGGGCTGGGTTTAGGAATCTGATTCCCATTTGAGGAGTTCACAAACACCCCTGGTTCTCTAACACCATCATTTTAAGTGCTGTGGGGACAGTACAAATTCCTTATTGAGAATCATTCAGTCACAATGGCCAGATAAGGCCCAATGGCCCACACAGGTGACACAGATGATGCGAAAACCTCACAGAAGACCAGACAGAGCAGTATCCCCCAGGAGTACACACCCACAGGGATTTTAGAGTATTGTGGGCTAGATTTAGATGTGAAGGAGTTTTATGAAGAATTTTAAAAGTAACCCAGACTTTAAAGAAAATCAGATCTGATCCTACCATTCCTTTTTTTCTCATATGAGGCAAATGAGATCCTGAGAGGTTCAATGACTGGCCTAGAGGGGCTGGCCTGGTGGCGTAGTGGTTAAGTTCGCATGTTCCCCTTTGGGGGCCTGGGGTTCGCTGGTTTGGATCCAGGGCATGGACCTACTCACTGCTCATCAAGCCAAGCTGAGGCGGTGTCCCACATAAGAGCTACAACTCTACAACTATGATACACAACTATGTACTGGGGCTTTGGGGAGAAAAAAGAAAAAAAAAAAAAAAAAAGGCTGGCCTATATTCACTCAGGTAAGAGTTGAAGGGCAGGACCTGGAAGCAGAGTCTTGTAATTGTGTGTACAAGCAGCCTTTGGAGAGTCTGCTCTGGATGCAGTGGAAATAGGTACATAGACCAGCATCCTATTAAAATGGCATGGGAAATGTCAAGGATGATGTGTCAATAATTTTCAGTGATATGCAGAGAATATTCCATATGGAAGGAAGTTTCTGCCAGGATTCTAATCTATGTATTTTCTACACTGACTTAGATGTACATAGACAATATTATGTTAGCTAAGAAGTATTGAGCGTGAATTATGTGCTTAGCTTTCTTACATGAATTAACTCATTTAATCTTTTTTAAAAAAAGACTCTACAAGGTAGATATTATTATCCCTAATTTACAGATGAGAAAACTGAGACACAGAAGGATTAAGAAACTTGCTTAAGTTTGCCCAGCTAGTAAGTGGCGAAGTGTGGGTGCAGATCAAGTCTGTCTGCCTCCCCAGCCCTCTCTAAACCGCCACTCTACACAGAAGCTTCTAAATCTGCACATGATGGCTCTATGCTTGGAGAGGTAGCAAATTATTGGATGACAGGATTAGGAATTTGAAAGGTCTTGGTTCACTGAAACTAATGATGTAATTTAATAGAGATAGATATAAAGTTCTATATTTAAGTTAAAAAATCAGGGCCTGGGGCCAGCCTGGTGGCATAGTGGTTAGGTTCATGTACTCTACTTTGGTGGCCCGGGGTTCATGATTTCAGATCCTGGGCACAGACCTATCCACCACTCATCAAGCCATTCTGTGGCGGCATTCCACATACAAAGTAGAGGAAGATGGGCACAGAGGTTGGCTCAGGGCTAATCTTCCTCAGCAAAAAAAGGAGGAAGATTGGCAATGGATATTAGCTCAGGGCCGATCTTCCTCACCACCTCCCCCCCCAAAAAAAAATCAGGGCCACCCCTGGTGGCCTAGTGGTTAAGTTCAGCACATTCTGCTTTGGTGGCCAGGGTTTGGTTCCTGGGTGCAGACCTACACCACTTATCTGTTAGTGGCCATGCTGTGGCGATGGCTCACATACAGAAAGAGGAAGATTGGCAACAGTTGTTAGCCCAGGGCTAATCTTCATCAGCAAAAAAAAAAAAAAAATCAGTTGCACATGTATGCAGATGCTAACCAGACTGGCTTAAGTACAGTTCATATGAAAAAGACGGAAGGGCTTCAGCTGACTTTGCACTTATATGAACAAGTAATATAAAGTGGCTGCCAAAAAGCTTATGCAATTTTAGGCATAAACCAGAACAAGGTAGATGAGTCCCACTGCATTTTAGATATGTTCAATCATAATGGGAGCTAACTGGAAAATAAATAAATTAGTTTATTTTTTTAAGGAAACAGAGATCACTCAATTGAATTCAGAGGTGGAAGTCTTTTGTGTGGCAAAGGGGAAGTTTTTGTTTTTTGACAACCCAGCACTTGTTCCCTCATATTCTCTCTTTCTTCCTCTCCCTTGATAACAGCACCTTATTTTTCTTTGTGGAACTATCCACCCTTACCCCATTCTCTGTGGTTTTGGTGGAAATGTAAGTCATAGTGCCCTTGTGCCCCATTTCCCATTCCTGCCTCTGGGTCAAGGGACAAGTCAGTGTCCCAAATTGGGCCCTACTGCATCTTTTGGGGATTTTTTCTTGAACAGAGTGGTACATGAGAAAAGATTGTTGGAGCAGAATAATTCTGACACCAGCATCTGCAGGAGACAGTCTGTGTGCTCCTCACCAAGATTTCTGCGTGCTGCCCTGGTTCCTGTGTTTTTTGAGGCTGAGAGCTCAATATGAACCTAGGTGCTTTTGCATGGATCATTCTTCATGATCGATCAGCCGATTCACCCAAATAACATTAACACCCAGGGTACAGTCCTACAAACATTGGTTTCTCCTTCTCATTCTCATTCCTTCTTCCTCTTTCTTCCTTCTCTTCCTCTTTCGTCTTCTTTTGGGAAATGCTAGGTTCCAAACGTGTGTAGGAGTGTATATGAACACAGTAAGTAATTTCTTCTTAGCAAGCCCAATAAAATGGAGTTGTATCTTTGAACAGTTTCAGATTCGGAGGCCATGTGTCTGGCACTACATGGGTGATGGATTCAGTGAGAAAAGTGTAACTCAGGTGCTAATTGAGGAATAAAAGAAACAGTTATCAAGGCAGATATAGGACTTTGTTTAGTAAAAAACCCTAATTGAGAAGAAAGAACCAAGAAAAAGATGTAAAATTACAGGAAGAGGAAGGGAAAGAGGATGATGATGGTGAAAATTCAATGTGTGTTTAGTTTACCAAATATTTCACAGGTTTTCTTTCTTGCTCCTTGTGAACTCTTGAAGGCAAGTATCATGACCTCTTTTTTCTAGGCAAGCACCAGAGGTCTGGAAAATGTGACTGGCTCCAAGCCCCAGAGCTACGTGAGTGACATGGCTAAATCACCCTCATGTCGTCTCATCTTCCCACCATCTCTTCCTCCCAACCCCCTTCCCTTCTGTACCTTCCTCTTCCCCACCAGTCTCCCTGGCTGTGAAATCTCTGTTATAGTAAAATTCTTTTGGAAAACTTCCATTTCCTTTTTCTTCGTTGAGCTACTGTGCCTTCCATTTTGTTTAGAATCAGTTGCAAAACTCATCTTTGAGTCATGAGATAAATGCTCTAAATCAGATTATATCGTGTACACTCTTTCTCTCTCCTACTCTTGCTTTCCAATCAGCGTCTCCTGGGCCTGGTTTGCTGTTCTTGTAGATTTACTGGGTGAAAAGCCTGGAGCGCTCATAAACTGCACCCCTTGTCAGTCGCTAAGAGCCCTCTCAGCCAACCAAAATGCAGGCGGCTGTGTTCTGGCCAGGTCTGGGGTAGTCAGAAAGAAATTAAAATATGAAGCCATGTTCCTGTGAAGGCTAGAAGAAAGGAAACATTCCTTAGTATTAGCTAGAGATTTCTCTGAAAGTAGAAGGCCCAAGAAAAGAAGCTAACTGTATTCTGAGTGGAGTTTAAGTACCTGGTTCCTGCTGTGAACAGTGATATGTGGTTGTTTTATAAATTAGCCACGTTTGAATTCTAAATCACTATAGGTGCAGCAGAGCCTTTGATATAAGAGTAAGCTTATTTTTCAACAAACAAAATAATTGCTCAACATTGGTGAGTTGGTGGGAGAGGGGAGGGAGGAGTCTGCTTTTTGAGGAACTCTACCTGCTACCCAGATAATATTCTGAATACCTGACAGTACAGAATAATGGTATTGATAAGATGAATAAATCTGATCCTGGCTATTTTATGTCAAATTGGTAGAAGACAAATTTTTATGCAAGTATGCAGAAAAGTAATAAACCTGCTTAAGGAACAAATTTAATGGTTTCTAAGCCTATATATTTCTAATAATTGTTTATACTTTTAATTTAATACTGTTATTCCTAGCAGGAAGCTTGTTTCAAGTTGTGGAGAGATTGGAATAAAACTGAAGAATCAGAATTTTCTAAAAGGCAGTTTTCAAGGGAATTCAACATGGTTAGGTACAATCTTATCATGTTCACTTCTTTATCTCAAAGATTTTTTTGTAAATCAATTTTGAATAGACTTCAATAGCTCTCCTCCATTCTCCCTCAGGGATGTGGGAGGTGAAGAGGGAGGAGGGATAGGTCTTAGAGAATTTTTCTATAAATTATATTTTGGTTTATTACTAAAGGCATCTCCACAATTTATGTACATACACTTTAGCTCTAATTTAAGAAATTACAATGTCAAACCTTAACTTGATGGTATTTTCAAAAAGCATATGAATGCTTAAGAGCAGTCAGTAGAGAGTTTTTAGGAGTAAATGAGGCATTAAGCAATCAAGATAATCATTGCTGGCTGTTGTTGATTCCTGAGAAATTAATATGGGCCTGCCTAGCTGTACCATCACACCTTCCTATTCAATATTGCCTCTCCAGGCCCTCAGACTGCAGTCCAGAATTACGCTTTACAAAGCAAGTTTGAAATCTGTTGGCAAGTCAATGTGGAAAACTTCTGCTATTGCTTGGGTTCTGCCTCTTCTGGAGATATATAAAACCCTCTGTCTCCAGGGTTGCCAAATCAGCACTTTGCAGGAGCACTTAGAAACGATGGCATCCCCACCTTTCCATCAACGACAGGACAGCCGAAAGCCCTAACTACTGGTAATGGCATAATGGGGAGCAAGGGGGTACGTGAGAGAGTCTCAGGAAAGACTTTCCCAGAGTGAGTCAATATGAATGTGAGGTTGTCTTCCAGAATGAGTGGTAAAGCCCTGTCACAGGGATCCCACCCACTTGTGCTATTAATACTGTTGCTGCTTTCGCGGCCCTGCGCGTTGATCAAGCCCGACTAGTGCATTAGACTCCTCGTGGAGCAGACTTAGACAGAGTGTCTGCAAGACAAAGCACTCCAAAATGTTCCGCAGGAAACAACCCCGTGCTGACAGGGAGAGAGGAATGGATGGTCTCCTTTTCAAGTCTCTGTTTCTATTATAAATTAGATGCCTACTTAAAAAATGAGCGAAGTATAAATAATTTAAAGTAAATCAAAGGCCTTTATTACCACCATTGTACTTAGGATTTTGAAGATAACTCGTCTGCCCGGCACGTTTATGGATGCTCGCTCTGCTTTGCCCTTCTCTATTTCTCCCATAATGATGTGTATCCTAAGAAAAACAAAAACAAAACAGAGGGGAAGAAAAACTCAATATGGTATCCAGTCTAATGTCAAGTGCAAGTCCCATGCCCCAAGGGAGCCAGAGTTCCTTCTTGAGACAGTCCACATCTGCAATCTAATGTGACTTGGTCTCTCTTATCCTTCCCAAAGGAACGGATGGCTTTAAAGCCAGAGTGAAGATCCCAGGGACAAAGCCACCAGGGATGCTCTGGGAAGCATTTAAAAGCAAATATTCACTGACTCAGCTTTTCCCATCGTGCTTGTTACTGCTTCCAGTTCTGGTAGAGCTGCAGCTTCATCTACCTCCTTTTGTTGTTTTTGTGATGACCAAGGCCTGATGACCTTAACCTTGACTATCCTATTGTTGATATTTTGTTACTAACCCACTTAACTGTGTTAACTTATGTTTGCTTTTGTGGCAAAATGATCTGACCCCTTTAAAAATAAAATGCAAACATAGTCTTTCACTGGGAGAGATGGAATCTAATGGAAAATTAGTAAAACCTGGGGCAAAACAACTGCCTCAAATATATTAAAATATTTTGAAGCTTAAGCGAGAAAGTAAGAATGGAAAATTAGAAGTGAGAGTGTATCTGAATCCTGAAAACTTTGTAGAAGCTACTACCTTGCAAGACAAAAAAGAAATGAATTAGGGTAGGTAAATTTGAGTGCTCTAGCTCAGGCAAAATAAAACCTGGCTGTACATCTTATCACTTGGGACCCTTATTAAAAATGCAGGTTTCTGGGATTCACACTGGGAGATTTTGTATTAGGAAGTCTGGGATGGGGCTCAGGAATAGGTGCCTTGGGAATCATTGTTCAAGAAGCAATAAAATGTTATTTTGGTAGTTAACACTTTTACTTTAGCTACTTACCCTGAAATAAGCTACATCAGATAGGACTAGAGCCTGTAGTTAGCCAACCATCTGAAAGTAATTCCATTGGTGGTTAGAAAGTTGAGATTTATGGCAGTTTTTGTGAATTGTGGTAATATTTTTATTTCTTTATAAAAAGTTTGAAAGATGGGCTGGCCCTTTGGCATAGTGGTTAAGTTAGTGTGCTCCACTTTGGTGGCCTCGGTTCACAGGTTCGGATCCTGGGCACAGACCTATACACCACTCATCAAGCCATGCTGTGGTGGTGTCCCATATATAAAGTAGAGGAAGATTGGCACAGATGTTAGCTCAGGGGCCATCTTCCTCAAGCAAAAAGAGGAAGATTGGCAACAGATGTTAGCTCAGGGCCAATATTCCTCACCAAAAAAAAAAAAAAAGTTTCGAAAGAGTATGGAGAATGGCATTGTATTTATTTACCAAATGACAGTTGAATTGGTAGCTGTATTACCAGAACAAGGCTCTCCCCACAATCTCCTGATGGTAGTTTTCTGTAATATATGTGTCTGAAGAATCTTATCCTCTTAGCCAAGATGAAATCTCAGCCAGTGTGGAAAACAACACAGATGACATCCTTCTAAAATAGCAGAGCTTTTTTTTTTTGATGGGTTGTATCTATTGATATTAACCATATTAACAATTAAAACTGAGAACTTTTCAAATATTTTAACTCACTTAAAAATAACATAATGAGCCCATAACATGTTAGCATAACCAATATTTTTGGAAAAATAACTATATTTTATGAAACAATTAAAATTTATGAAGAGTAGTGTTGTTTTGCGCTTTTCCAAGTCTTGTTAAATGTCTGGCTTTATAAATGACAGTTGGATTTTCATATCTGCTTCTGCATTCAATGTGTTGCAATATGTCGTTTGATTGAAGCATATAAAGAAAATCTGGCTTCACACGGATACATAATTGGAAAAGAGAGGTCCTTGTGGGTCCGGGAAACTGTCTCAGGGACTTAGACTCCTTGAACCATACCTTGAGAACTACCCTTGTAGAATGATCTCAACACCCTCGCCATGGTGGTAAGCTGGAGTCATCAGCTGAAGGCACTCAGCTGTGAGGTCTGTGGTGGCTGATTCAAATCACAAGGATTTCGGATCTAAGGACAAAGCATATCTAGGTAGTCCAGGTTGGCCAAGAGGCAACCATCAAGAATAAAGAGCTGTGGGTCCTAGAATGAGGTATGATATGGGATGTTTGTGGGGAGTTGCTGGGGTGGAAATGAAGGGTTCTTCCAGTGGAGGAGTCTGGGAGAGTTGCTGAGCAACATTGCTGCTGCTTTATAATCTGAGGGCAACTCAGGCCCACTGTTTTAGGAATTAAAAAAAAAATTCCGTTTAGTCTCTCTGGGGTGTTCAGATGACTCAGTAAACCTCATTTGACATTTCTGAGGTGTTTTTTTGAGGTGTTCTGGGGTTGAAGACTTTTATTCAGTTAAGTAGAGGATTGCCCATAAGCATTACCCACCTTTTTCTCTAAGAGAATTTCTTTTCTTTTTCACCTTTTTCAGAAAGTTCATAATCTCTTCTATTTTTAAACAGCTATTTCCCTACTTCTCTCTTCTCCATAGATTAGCCAGTTCAGCAGCCCTTGGAATAGGTTGTAGGTTCAGTTCTTGTACAAGTTATCTCATTGCCCTGGGAATCTGACTGGAGAATTTATTTAGTCTCATCAATTCTGTGACCATTCTCCCTGGTTCCTGCTTCGGCTTCCTGAATCCAGTAATAAAATGGCCAACCAGTTCAGCTGCAAAGTCTATTAAGGAAGGACTCTCTTATGGCATGAGACTCCAGAGCTTCTTTCAAATGGGATTAAAATCTGTTGGCCCTTTTCTAAATTTTAAGTTTACATTCCAGATCAGTTACAAGGTCATAATTGTGGAGTGTGGCCAAAAACATTTCCCAGCTGTTGGCTGCTTGTTTGTAAAGGAAGTTTGCACACAGGCGTCATCCTCTTAACATTCCTTTGCCTTGAGCCCTCATATCAGAATGTCGGCCCATTGTACAGCCACAGAAGCTTCTCTTTCTCTCCACCATCTTCCTTTCTCTCTCCTGCTCTACCCACCCTCCCCATGCAGATGGAGTCCAGGATTGCTTGGAGCCAACTCCAGCCTCAGTGTCTGCTTCTCAACTCTTGCCTTCCCCTGCAAGGCCCCTGTGGAATTTCTGAAAACAGAGCAACTCTGGCCAGAGAATAGGTTAACTCTCTGTGGTAGCATCTTTCTCCTCCATCCTCTGTTCTCTTCTCATCCATGCTCACTGATCTTTTCAGCAGGAAGGAAAATTAATGTTTACTGAATGTCTTCTATGTTCCGGCCACTCTTTTATAAATATTACTTCTTCTCATTTAATCCTAATTAACCTTACAAATCTTTACTTTTGTAGAGAGATAAACGAATCTTGCACAAGGTCACCCAAGGATCTGTCAGACTCCAAAATTCATGCTTTTGTATCACTTTGTGCTGTGCTGCCTTAGCCCAGGAATGCCCTAATTGTCTTCTTTCTAGAGCAAAGTTGGCTACATTTGAATCCTCTTTCTTATTTTCTCACTACATGAAGTGAAACTCGTTCCCAAATCCTATCAATTCTACCCTTGTCATAATCCTGATAGTTATCTCCCTGTAGCATGATCCTACTTTAACAGAATTACTTCAGGTTCTTATTCTATCTCCGCTGCCTTCTGATGATGGCCTCCTCACTGGCCCTCCTCACTCTACTCTCACTTCTTCTGGAGTGGAGACTCTGGGGTTAGTGGTCAAGGGAGTGGGTGCTGCAGCCAGATTACTTGGATTCAAATCCTGCCTCTGTAAATTCCTGTCTATGTAATCTTTGGCAGTTGATTTAATTTCTCTGTGTCTTGGATTCCTCAGGTGTAAAATGGCAACAATAATAGTACTCACCTCACAGGATTTTATGGAGACCAAGTGGTTGATGCATCTAAAGCATTTCAAACAGTGCCAGGCATGTGCTGAATGAGTGTTAGCTGCCAGCCTACTTTTCCTGCTGCAGAGCTCAGACCAGCTTGTTCCTCAGTGGAGCAAACTTCAAAAGCTTCCCTGTCATGCCAGATGAAGACCAAACTCTTGAGCTTGGTCTTCAGTACTGTCTATTGTTTTCCTCCAACCTATTTTCCAAACTCCTTTTCCATTAGATGGCCACATACACCTCCAGCCAAAAGAGCTCCTAGACATCTTTGTGTCTCATATTTTTGCTGGCATATCTTTATATCTCTGCACATTCAACTTCCTGCACATTAGAATTCTATTTATTCTTCAAGACTCAAAACCCAGTGTCATCCTTTTCAAGAGGGCTTCCCTTGTCTTCCCAGCAGGAAGTAATCTATTTACGTTGTAGACTCCCATAGCCTCTCTTTTGGCACATCATCATGTTTTATTATCAATTATAGTTATTTATATATTCATCTACCCAACTAGAATGTAAGCCCCTCCAAAGTAGGGACTATGTTGTGTTAATCATTGCATTTCCCAAAGTGTCTATACAGGGTCATGCTCATGATGGGAATTCAATAAACATTTTGTTTGCATGAGTTGGATGTGAGTTTTATCTAATAATAATAATAGCTACCATGTATTGAGCTCTTCCTCAGTGCCAAGTACTGTGGGGAAAGTTTAATGTGTATTGTCTCATTAAATCTTCATGTCCCTATGAGGTGCTTACTATTATTCTTCCCATTTTCAGAGGATGACATCGAGTCACAGATAGGTTAAGTAATTTGCCCAAGGTCAACCAGTGGTAAATGACATAATCTGGACTTGACCCCAGTGTTGGTCAACTCCAGGCTCATGCTCATATCCACTGCATTGGAGTGCCTCTCCCGTTGTCAAAGGAAGGCTTTATGGAGCTAAATCAATGCACACACACATATACTTACTGTTACCTAATTGGCCATCGGGCCTGCTGCCATCTCAGCATCCTGCACACCCATAGCTCTATCTTAGCTGAAAGGCATTTTCTCTTTTTTGGGCAGGGTGTATTCTAAGAGCAGTCATAGGGAGACCTCTCCTGCCAGCTCTGCTTCTAGGGAAAGGAACTGAGCTCCACTAGGTGGACCAACTACAGTGAACTTTCCAAAGGATGTGTCAGCATTTATGCCAGGCTGATTAAAATGCAGCAAACAAATCATGTACTGCCTAATGTGCAATGCATTGTAGCTTATTTGATAGCATATTTATGCACATCTTCAGAAACAATATTCTTGTAAATCTTGTATCAAACCCTTGGGGAGATATTGGTAGTAAGCAAGAAATCAGCAAACACATTGATCCTACATGCTCTGTGATGTTAGTAGTAGTTGTGAAATTGAATTTCATCTTAACATATTAAAATCAATATACAATGCTCAGTTTAATTTAGAATGTAAATACCATCAAGGGTTTTCAAGACAGAGAAAATAATAGTTCTAACTTGGATATGTATGAATCATTACACAGGCCACTTTCCTTTTTTTTTTTTTTTTTTGGTGAGGAAGATTAGCCCTGAGCTAACATGTTGCCAATCCACCTCTTTTTGCTGAGGAAGATTGGCCCTGGGCTAACATCCATGCCCATCTTCCTCTACTTTATATGCGGGTTGCCTGCCACAGCATGGCTTGGTAAGCAGTGTGTAGGTCCACACCCAGGATGCGAACCTGTGTACCTCAGGCTGCTGAAGCAGAGTGTGCAAACTTAACCACTATGCCACTGGGCTGGCCCCTCCACTTTCCATTACTCGGAACAAGTATGACCCTGGAATAGAAAAACATCTAGCTCAGCTGTCAGAGTAAATGGGAACTCAAGTTCTCCATTGATCAGAATCAGTAGCATTTTCATTTTAAACTAACATAGAATGTTTAGCTATTTTTCTCCATTTTATTTAAAATAAAATTTTGCCTAAAATTGCACTTACTGTTTTTAATTCTCTAACTGTATGTCAAAGAGCATTACCTTGTATAAAACTCCAGTGGGAGAGTACTAAGATTTTTCTAGTGTGTAACAAAACAAAATGAAATTCTCTTTGACATTATGAGGGATGTGGGCCCCAGTGATACTCCTTATTTTGGGGATTTGGGAACCTGAAGTTCAGAGTGCAAGGGCTCCCAAATTCTCTAACAATCTTGTCTGCTTTCCTTCTCCAATCCTCTCTAATTTCATGGATAAAATTGGAAATAGTAATTATTGTGTATGATTATTGTATGTTTATTGAAGAATGAAGATATGCCAGGGACAACATTAAGTTCTTTACATAGGTGGTTTTAGTTAATACTCTTACTAGCCCTCTGATGTAGGCATCATTATTATTTCTATTTCATAGATGAGAAACAGGGACTTAGAGGAGTAAAACTACTTGTCCAAAGTCACATGTCTTGTCAGTAACAAGGGAAATTTGAACTGTGTTTGTGGGACTCTGGAACTCGTGCTCTTTTCTATGACTGGCCTGGAGCAGGTAGTGCTGCTCTCTTGGAGAGAGGAGCTATTCTGTCTTCAAATGACCTTAAAGCCTTACTGCTAGAGAGACTTGAAAAGAAAGCAGGAGGAGAAAGGATTGTCCTATGACCTGAACATGAAAGTGTGTATTTCCCAGAGCACAGGGGTAAGGAAATGACTCAACACAGGGGCCGTTAAGCAGCAGTGATTTTGTGGCTAATACATCTTTCCATTTTCACCATTGATGCTGGCTCTTGTGCATGGAATATTTCTGTGTGATCTCTTTCACATGCCTGAAAGGCTAACTAGGAAGTATATAGTCAACTGGGTAGTTTTTTAAAGTACACAGCTGTACGAGTCAGGCCTGTAGAGCCCATTCACCCCTTCTCTCCCCTAGACTGGCACATGTGATGCCCAAAGAGTACATAATCATCCAGTCCAAGATGCTTGTTGCCTGTGCTACCTAAGCACTCCGAAAAAAAAAAAAAAAAAAGCCCCTCAGGGGTATTTAAGTAGTCCCACTTTTATCTTTCAAAAAATATATATTACCTGCTGGTTTCTAGATTTCTTGTGGTGATTGAGTAGGGCTGAGCTGTTAGGAGCCACTTCTCAGGTTAGGATCACAGGGATGTTGTGAGGTAATGTCTGGAAAGCACTTTGAGCTCCTTTGAGAAAGGTGCTATGTCAATACCATGTATTATTATTTATTATCAGCCTGAGAGAAAAGCACGGGCAGTAGATGCCTTTTGTCTCCTTCCCTGGATACAACAGTGCTGTGGCTTAGGTAGCTTTCAGTTAGGGGAATGTTCCAGCCCCTGCTGTCTTTGACTGAAGAGATGCAGACTGCATCCAGGATGCCTCTAGGGACAGAGGTTTGGTTTAGTGCCACAGATGAAGAGGGACAGATTCTGCGATTGTGCAAGCCAATCACACTCTCTCTTAATGAGCAGAAGCTGTACTCTCCTTATGTTGGGAATTGAATTTTGTGGGGGAGGGGAGAGAGGGGATGGGTTTTGCGTATCTGGCAATAATAAAGCACTCTTAAAGAACAAAAGTGCTTAATGCAGTAGCATGTGTGCTGGGGTTCTGTCGCTTCTTGCCCAATTATATTTGTAAAATGTATGCACATCCCATGTTGACCCCCAAGTTGTGCCCCCACTTCCCTAAAATAAGCCTCATCCTCTTGGCTCCTACAAAATTCAAGTCATCTTTTAAGTCCCAGCTCAGATGCCAGGATTTCTTCTTTAAACGTTTCTAAATAGCTGTTATGGTTGAACTGTGTCCCCCCACCCCGCATATTCATATGTTGAATTTCTAGCTCCCAGTGCCTCAGATGTGACTGTATTTGGAGATAGGATCTTTAAAGAGGTACTTAAAGTTAAATAAGGTCATCGGGGTGGGCCCTAATCCAATATGATTGGTGTCCTTATAAGAAGAGACAGGACACAGACATGCACAGAGGGAAGGTCATGTGAAGATGCAAGAGAAGGCAGCCATCTGCAAGTCAAGAAGATAGACCTCAGAAGAAATCAACCCTGCATACACCTTCATCTTGGACTTCCAGCCTCCAGAATTGTGAGAAAATTCTGTTGTTTAAGCCACCCAGTCTATGGTACTTTGTTATGGCAGCCCTTGCAAACTAATACAATACCCAAAAAGTAATTAAGGAAAAAGGTTATGCTCTTATAAAATTTTGCTACTCAAAGTGTGGTCCACAGGCTAAAAGCATTGGTATCACCTTCACCTGGTAAGAACTGCAGACTCTCAAGCCGTATCCAGACCCTTGGAATCAATCTGCCCTTTAACAAGATCCCCAAGTGGTCCGTAAGCATGTTAAGATGTAAGAAGAGCTGCTATTGAATGATTCAGTTTGGCTTTGAAACCACCCCAAAACTTAGTGTTTAAATGAGCAACAATTTATTATTTCTCATGATTCTGTGGGTTGTATGGTCAGCTGGGTTGACCTGGCTGCATGTGGCATTCACACAGTCTTTGTTAAGCAACTGTATCTCCTGAGAGTTTTATGCCATTTTTTTTGTTGTTTTCATTGCATATGTTATATGGCTACCTTATATTTATGACTGGTGGTACTATTTTTCCATTTATGGTATGAATATAAAATTTCATTTTTAAATAAGTGCCCTTTTTAGAAAAAGGAGTCAATGCAAAGAAAATTGTTAAGTAAAGAATGTCTTGGGCTGTACAAGGCTATAGCAAAAATTATGAAGTTAGTATGTGAACTATTAAAGTTTGAGAAACACTCTCTTGTTTCAAAATCTGCAAATTTTCCAAAAAGTCAAAGGCCCACCTACTATTTTAATATTTTTAGGAGTCTTTGAGGGGATAGTAGGGAAGTAGAAAGATGCCAGGTCATCAAAATATTTCTTCTCCCTTAGACCCAGGAGTCAAGTGGGAGCTCAGGGTAAAGGTGAGAAGCACCTCCCCTCTTCCCTTCTTACTGTGTTTCTTTTCACCCAGGATTATTATGGTAATATCAGCATCTGACATTTATGTGGGATTTTATGGTTGAAAAGCTCTCACACGTGCTTGGTGTCATTTGATCTATCAAACATTTGATCTGTATGGCATTTCTTCCTATACAGAAAGTGAGCAGAGTGATCACTTGTCTTTGAAGGAGACGAAAGCCTGGCTATTGTCGGATTCATTCTCCCAGTAGGGGCAGAGCCTCTCCTGTATGCATAGTTTTCTTATAAGGCTGACTCTATTTGTTGGAGGCCAACTGTGCCTTTGGTCTTCTGGGAATTGCTGAGTGATGCAGAGTCAATATTAACTGCACATTTTCCAGGGAAGGGCAGGACCAATGGATTGAACCATGTGCACATCCCAAGCTGACCAGGTTGAGCTCAAGTTGTCTACTCAGTGCCCTAAAATAAGGCTTATTCTTCTTGGCTGCTACGAAATTCCAGTCATCTTTTAGGTCCCAGCTCGGATGCCATGATTTCCTCTTTAAACTTTTCTAAATGACTGTTGTGGTTGAATCCAGGATCACTGCTTTGCCACATCAGTATCCTTTGCAGCCCTGCCTCATGGTCTTGGTAGAGGCATTTAATACTTGACAATATTGGCACGAAGCTGTGGCCCTCTACAGTCCTCTCCATCCTTCAAGCCCTCATTTAAATCATAATTTCTTTCTCAGGTCCTTTTAGGTAGAATTTCTCTCTCCCTTTTCTAGAGTTTCATAGAAACTTTAAGGTTTTTCTATTATACCATTTGTCTTAAGCGATTTTGTTTGTGTTTTTGTCTATTTCCAGTGCTAAAGAGCAGACCCGAAGTCTTACTCATGTTTGTGTGGCCACAGCCTCTGGTACTGTACTTTGCATGCGGCAGGTGCTGAAGGAGGCTTTGTGTACTTGAGAACAAAACGTAAGACACAAAATATTACCAAAAAGAGAGAAATTCTAAGCATGTTGTTTGGCATCAATATCCTTTTGAGACTTATATTTAGTGAATTGTAGTCCAGGTATAAAATTTTGTGGTCCAGTTTTTTTTCCTTTTCGATCATCCTTTGGAGATGTGAAAGTTTGGGACCATCTAGGAGCTATGGCTGAATCAAGTACTGCTATCCTGTGGGTCTTTGAGCAGATTTTTATTTTTAATTTTAAAACACATGATCCCCACTCCTCTATTAAATTTTGAAAATTAAGGCATACATTTGTGAAACAGTCCTACTTTTCTTAAGGAGTTATGTGTACATTAATTAATGGTTATTCAGACACTCTTATGTGTTAAAAATATCTAAGATAATACCACTTGAGTAAGATTTTAACAGGTGGAACTACTACCACATATAGCAATTTAATAACTTACGTGAGAAGTATGATTGGTTTAACGCTCAGAATAAAAGCTATTTAAGCAGGCATAGAATTTAGTGGTTGCTTTTTAAGTTTTATGTAACCTATAATTAAAATCATTAATGCTAGGTATCGTTTGTTAACACGACAGAATCAGAACTTGAATTCCCATGAACACTTGGTTACTATCTCTAATATTGAGACTTGCACTGGCTCTTTTCACCCCAGCTCCTGAATTTTACTAAGGGAAAGTGTCAAGCAATATTTAAAGGCTAACCTATGTTTCTGATCATGTGCTAAACCCTGAATATATTTTGTTTATTTGTGTAATTACTCCTCTTAGCTGTGAGAATTTGGAAGTGCAGGTATAGGAACAAAGTCTGCACAACTTATTGTATTTGTCCCATATATTGACTTTTCAAAACTCACACGAGTTCAGTAGTAAGATAGTGACAGGCTAGAAACAGTCTCTAATATGACCTTTCCCAACTTCCTGTGAAAATGCCCACAAATTGCTCAATATCTTTTAGAAAACAGGCTCTTGGAAGCTTCCAAAATGTGTCATGGGGGACTGAAATGCACAGAGACAGGAGGAGCTACAGAAGAAAATAACTATTAATTGACACTTTAAAAAACAAAGGAAAGTGGGTTAAGATGCATATATTTTAGTCAAAATTAAAAGTATATTAAAGGGAATGAAGATGAAAAATTGGAAAGGCTTGAATACTCCTAAAAATTAAAGCTAACACTCAACCATGTGGCAGAGGCCAGGAGGGAGTGGTGTCTCGGCATCTGTGGTTTGAGGACACCAGTTTGAAGAACCCAGTTGTAGTCCACACATGCACTTTGAATCTGAACAGCACAGCTGGCTGGTAAGTAGGATAGAGGACACATTGACTTTTCTTCAGCCTACCTCTTGGATAAAAAGGTAGGAGCAGATAACTGGGCAGCTATCATCTACTGTTTAGGACATGTCTTCCACTTTGGCCAAAATAGAAGTAGCTTCTCTTTTTTAATATACTATTACATCTAGTATCCAGTACATCCAGAGTTGAATACTAGTGGACTAATGCATTCCAGAATCCTGGAACACATTTTGTTACTAGGTAAAGATCAAGTGTACACACACACACGTGTGTGTGTGCACATGTGCCCTTAGTAAAATCTTAGAGAATTTGGGAACTATAATTTCTAAGGTTATCAAGCCAAATACTCTCACCATAATATAATAAACAAGAAATTTTATTAAAAAAAAATTTAAATAGAAATGTTCAGGCCCTTAAGAAATTTTTTTGAGTATCATTTTCCCCCAAATAATCATACATTTTATTTAGACTCAAATTATTAATATAAAATTATACATAGTATGCTCATGCAAGCAGTTATAACTTTTTTCTTATTTCTAATTTCATATTTTTATATTTTATCTCTTTAATTATTCATTAGCTTTGCAAAGTGTTTATCTAGTTTGTTGAATTTCTTAAAAAATAAACGAGTTCTTAAATTCATATTCTAATCACTTGTTTCATTTTATAATTCACTAATTTCTGCCATTAGTTTTATTATTTTCATCTTTTTACTTTTCTTGAGGGATTTTCTTTGCTTTCTTCTAACTGTTGAGTTCAATGATTAAATGATTTATATTCTCTCTTTTAATAACTAATATGTTTTTGAGCATATCCTTAAGTACATCTTACATTTTTATATATAATACTCTCATATTTGTATGTTTGAAGTAATCTACAGCTTCATTGTTGATTTCTGCATTAAACAAGTTACTTGGAAAGCAATTTTCTTAGCTTTTAAGGGCCTGAATATTTCTATTTAAATTTTTTTAAATAAAATTTCTTGTTTATTATACTATTGAGGAAAAAAAGTACAGAGCAAAAGTAATATGCATTTGGGCAGACACCAGCTTGACTTCTGTGGTCCTAGAAGCACATATGGAGATGGGTCCTTGGACAGCCCGATTCCTGAGTGACTCTGATAAACAGAGCCCCCTACTGACCCCGTTGGATGTATAACTTGAGTGGGAAATCAACTTATGTTTTGTTAAGCCACTGATATCTTGAGGTTGTTTGTTACTATAGTCTATCTTGACTGATGCTACACTAACATAAAATATATTCAATAGCATAGAATAAATAACTTGAAAATAGACCCATTATGTAAAAGAATATTGTGTGTGATAAAGAAGCATCACAGATAAGTGGGGAAGGCACAAAGATTAGTTAAATGAACAAATAGAAATTTTAATTCTCACTTTATACCATAGAACAAAATAAATTTCACATACATTATAGAGTTACTTGTAAAAACTCAAGCCACACACAAAAAATGATGGTGATTACTGAAATTCTGAACAGGGCTGTATGCTCTGGAGGGGCTTAAAAAGACTTTGGAACTGGGAAAAAAGTTATCCCCAAAGAAATCCCCATGAAATTTAAATTAATAAATGTTGAATTAAATATTAAGAAACCATAACCTAGTCAATTGCTACTCAATTCATCTCGTATGTAATTCTATATGAGTTTAAATCACAAGAATAAAGTCAAATAAATAATTTATTCTTAGTAAAATTCATATTTTAGCTTATAAGATCTTATAATCAACGTTGAATTTGTCTTCTAGAATTCCAAGGCATCACTGGCCAGAGTTAGAAGTATGGGCTCTTGACTTGGCTCCTGTGCCAATCAGCAATGTAAGCTCCCACAGTCACACAACCTCTGGGAGATGGTTTCTTTCCCCCGAAAATAAAGGTGTTGGACCAGATGATCTTTAAGATCTTTTCCAATTGTTAAATACTGTGATGGTATAGCTATCTCGCTGAATAGTGTAACTATCTGCAGCAATCAAAATATTTTAAAAAATACTGTTAAAGGGGATATTAAATAGTACACAGACAGACTGGTTTAAAGGGAAAGCATATGTTTGTAAAAGCATAAATTAAACAAATTAGTTTTATTTTTCTCCCGGGATTTGAAAATATGATGCATGTGCATACTTAGATAAGGTACAAGGAAAATATGTCAGTCTCTTACCGAAGTAAAACTCCAGAATTCCATAGTTGTAAATTCACTCAGGTGACCTGGTGACCTATTTTTGATGAGTGAGTTTTTTGCAAATTATCTAGTAAGCAAGCCAACCCACAAAGTAAAAGGATACTATATCATGAAAAGTATTTAGGTCATTTATATTGATATGTGAGGTTTGATTTTAATTATTTATACAATTTCATAGTGCAGTAGTAAGTGTCTTGTGGTATTTTTCTAAAAAATAATGATGTCTAAATATGAGCTCTCACTAGAGCATCTTGCTGCTAAATTTTTACAGAAACATTTATTTAGCGAAACTTCAAATTTAAGGATGAATTACATTCAAATCAGTGAGGTTCTCATAAACCAAATGTGTTTTAAACTTATAAAATAAAAGAAAGTAGAGATGTGTTTAAGAGAAGGAAATGAAGTAACCAAGCAGTAATTCATACCTTTGCTCATCTGAGCATTACTTCTCGAGGCCACTAGGGAGAGTTTGGACTTGGGAATGAAATCCTAGGCTTTCCTCCCACATTCAAGGATGAGAATAGGTGTGTCAAAGGCAATGAAATAGCAGGTAAGGTAAAAGTCTGTCACTGATGGGAGCATGACTGTCAACAAACATTTATGAAGCAGCTCCTCTTTGTCAGGCACTGTACTAGTCTCCAGGAATATAAAGGTGAACAAAACACAGTTCTTACTCTCCAGCAGCCCGGAGCCTAGTGCGGAGACAAGCACAGGTATCAGGGTAAATACCATTATGTTCTCTAATATACAAATGCCCAAATTTCAATGGCTTAACACAATATAAATTTACTCCTTAGTGGCCAGTGGCCTTCCGAGTTGTCATTCAGAGTCTGAGGCTTCTCCCATTGTGGGCTTGCTTTCTGCTAGGACTATGGTCCTCTGCTGGATCCTTGTATCTCATCAGAAGACAGAGTGCGGAGAATTGCATCAGAGGGGTTTATGGGCCACGACAGGGAGGGACATACATCACTTCTGCCCACATTCCATTGCCCAGAACTTGGTCACAAAGTCATACTTAATTGCCAGGGGAGCTGGGGAACATGGACCAGCTTTGTTTCTAGGAAGTGACAGAAATGTGTTCCAGTGAACACATTTGGTGTCTACCATAGCATATGAAGAAAAGGGACCTCAATCAGTGCATAGTTACTATAACAGAGAGAATACAATCCGCAGTGGGTGCCAGAGGAAGGAGGGATTGACCCCAGCTGGGGTAAGCTGACACAGGATAGGAATTCTATTAATGGCAAATATCAAGCTGCGATTGCAGTTATGGGCTCAATAAATCCTCACAGAATAAAAAGAACTAAGAAATTCCCAAATTATATTAAGTGAAACCTCAGTTACTTTATAATACAGAACAATAGTGGTTTTTTAAATTGAGACTTTTATTGAGTTCATTGTTGATTCATGTGCTGTTGTAAGAAATAATACAGAGAGATCTCTTTTTTTTTTTTTTTTTTTGTGGGGAAGACCAGCCCTGAGCTAGCATCTGTTGCCAATCCTCCCCTTTTTGCTGAGGAAGACTGGCCCTGGGCTAACATCCGTGCCCATCTTCCTCCACTTTATATGGGACGCCGCCACGGCATGGCTGACAGGCAGTGCGTCGGCGGGCGCCCGCGATCCGAACTCGCGAACCCTGGGCTGCCAAGCGCGGACTAAACCGCTGCACCACCGGGCGGCCCCGAGATCTCTTGTACACTTTGGCCAGTTTCACTTACTAGTAATATTTTGAAATAACTATAGTAGACTATCACAGCCAGGATATTGACATTGATATAATCCACACAATCTACTGAATTTATTCAGATTTTCCCAATTTTACTTGTACTCATTTGTGTGTATGTGTGCATTTATTATCAATTTTTATTACTTACATAGGTTCATGTATCCACCACGACAGTCAAGATACAGATCAGATCCATCACCACAAGGACCCCTCCCTTTCGCCCCTCCTCTGTCTCTCACCTCCGGCAACCACTATTCTTAACTCCGTTTCTAAAATTTTGTCATTTAAAAAATGTACAGATAGAATCATACAGTATATAACCTTTGGGGATTGACTTTTTTTCACTCAGCATACTTTTCTGCAGAGTCATCCAAGTTGTGTTTATCAGTAGTTCCTTCCTTTTATTGCTGAGTACCATTCCATGGTGTAGATGTACCACGGTTTGTTTAACCATTGGCCAGTTGAAGGACATCTGGGCTAATTCCAGTTTTTGGCTATTACAAGTAAAGCTGCTACGAACATTCCTGTACAGTTTTTTGCAAGAACATAAGTTTCCAGTTCTCTGGGATAAATGTCCAACAGTGTAATTTGCTAGGTCACGTGGAAGTTGTATGTTTAATTTTATAAGAAATTGCTAAATTGGTTTCCAGAGTGGCTGTACTATTTTACATTCTCACCAGCGGGGTACGAGAGAGCCAATTTCTCCGCATCTTAGCCAGCATTTAGTGTTATCACTATTTTTGTTTTAGTTATTCTAACAGTTGCGGTTTTAATTTGCATTTCCCTAATGGCTAATCATGTTGGACATTTCTACCTGTGGTTATTTGCCATCTGTATATCAGAATCATAGTGTTTTTGATTTGACAAGGATTTTAAAAATTTTCTAGTTCTTACAAATAACTTCTTTTTTTTAAATTCTGGAAAATTCCTACTGATTCTTCTACACTCCATCTAAATGCCCCATTTTCTTTGAAGCCTTCTTCAAGTCCCAAGTCTGAGTGAATTAAACCTTTTCTGTCTTCTAAAGGCAGAATGAATCTCTGTCTTCTCTGAGCTCCAGTTTGTTTCTCCTTTGGTTGTAGCACTTATCCAAGTGTGTTTTCATTAAGGTACTTACCTATCCGTGCTTTACCCTCAATTGTGCCCTGAGAGAAGGGACTGTCTTATGTGGGTTTTTTTTTTTTTGCCTCCCCAGCACCTAGTTTGGACTCTGGTGCATTTAAATGCTTAATAAACATTTTCAGTGAGTTTGGGTACTTCATTATGTTCTGCCTCTTTCCCCCAAAGAATTTGAACATCTACTTTTTGGTAAGCACTGTGCTAGGCATCTTCACAAATGCTATCTCATTTAGATCTCACAGCCAACCTGAGGAATAGGGATGTTTATCTCTATTTTGCAGATGAGGAAGCAGAAACTCAGAGAATTAAGTAATTTGAAAATTGTGACCCCAGTAAGCGGCAGAGCTGAGGCTTGGCTGTGGATCTTCTCGTTGCTGTGTCACAGTTGCCCAGAGGGGATGCAGCTGAGTTTTGCACCATGTTGATGGTGCACCCACTCCCATCTCACTCATTGACTACTATAGAATTTGTTCATGCATCCTCCTGACTGTCTGTGCCTTCTCAGCCCATGTCCAACTCAGAATGGGCAATTACCATTGCTACACTTCCCTTCCCTGCCCTGCTGTGCCCTGAATACCTCCTTCTGCACCAGCCCTGAGGCTTAAAGTTTCTACCAACCTCACCTAATTGCTGATTCCTCATGGCTTTCCATTCTTTCTAGTGGCCCCTGTGCCCTTGGCCTTTAGGTTCTACCTTCACACTTCACCTCCATTTTTTTCCTTCATTCTTCTAGTTTTATACTACCCATTTCTCAAAGGAATTAGATTCCATCTAATTGATCATCTTTGAGATCCTATAATGTGAAAAGTGATACAATAGGCTGTATGAGGAATACAAGGATGGAGAGCTCAAGACTTTTTTTGTGTTGTTGTTGTTTTTGCAAATGACAAATCTATTCACATAGACTTAAGCAAAAAAGAAAAAAAACGGCTTGTGTAATTGAAAATCTAGAGGCAGAACTTGCTACAGGGCTGGCTGGATCCAGGTGCTCAGCCAATGTTGTCAGGCATCTGCCTATCTCTCTCTCTTGCTCTTTGCATCTCTTGGCTCTGCTTCTCTCTGGGTTGGCTTTATGCTTAGCCAGCTCCTTGGCTACATTAATCCCAGAGAAAAGAGAATACTTATTTCCCAACACTCCAGCAAAATCCCTGGCTAGGTACTCATCCTCGAACCAATTACTGTGGCCAAGGAGATGGAACATTCTAATTGATCAAGCCTAGTCTACCCATACCTAGGCCCAGGGGAAAGACTCACAGAATGACTTATATTGAGGAAGGGAGTGGTTCCCCCAAAGTGAAGAGATACAGAGACATAGAGCAGACCAAACTAGTAGCTAATGCCCAATGAAGAGAATAAGAGAGCAGTCCATGCAAAATAATCGAGATCTAGGCAAAGGCCATGGCACTAAGAGTTGAGAAAGTAGCCTGACCTTTAACTTGGGAGATGAGTACTATTATGTTGTCAATTTTACTGATGTAGAAACTGAAGCTTAAATAAGATAAATAATTTGCCTGTAGTCCCCTAGCTAATCTTGGGCCAAACTATGTCTCTGTGACCCCAAAGCCCATGCTCCTAACCACTAGGCTACAAGGAAGCCTGAGGAAGGAGAATGTGAGGGGAAACCAACTTACTGGTATGCTCACCCCAGCTGCCTAAATGAGAAGGGAATGAAGAGGAAATTATGTGCTACTTCTGTTACCCAACTCCATCCTCAACAAAACTGAGGGAAGATGGAGAAGAAAGGTGTTTAGAAAGGCCTTATCAGCCTTCGCCCCATTGACATATAAGGCCAGATAATTCTTTGTTGTGGGGGGCTGTCCTGTGTATTGTAGGATGTTTAGCAACATCCCTGGCCTCTGCCCACTAGATGTGTATAGTACCTTCCTTCTGTTGTGACAACCAAAAAAGTTTCCAGAATTTCCAGATTTGCCCTGGGCACCTGCTAACCCCATTACCTCCCTTACCCAACCTCGGTAGGGGCCTGCCTCATTACCCTGGAGCTGTGCTCTCCTCTATCCTAACGGAGCCCTAGCCCCAGTGTGAAGCTCCCACATTTTAAACTTGCTTACTCTCTCCCAGAGGTGACTTCTACAACACTTCCCTTTTCTACACTCCAAACAAGGTGGATTGCATCTCTTCACCCTTGCTCCTTGGAATTCTGGGATTTCTGGGAAAATTTTTGGGAAATTCACTGATACTGGGATCCTGAAATCTCATTTCCAAATGAAGAAGACCACATGGAAAGAAGACCACATAGACAGTAGGTCAAAGGTAAAGTTAGGTCATTCATAATTGGTTATTTCAATTGAATTTTGTCATTTAGATTGCCTTACATTACATTAGAGACCATAGAGTGAAGAGGGGAAATGATACTTTCATCGTTTACAAGCATTGTGACCCAGGGCAACTCAATTTCCCTCCACCTCAGTTTATCTACAACCTGGAGCTGGTACAATGTAAGTCTTCGAGGCCATGGTTTTACAGAGCAATAGTGCTGAACTATCACAAATCTGGCCCGGCATCATCAAGAAAAAGCTAAATATTTAATATATATCATTTCAGATTAAGAAGGAGTTTAGAATTGTCTAAGAAACAGCTTCTAAAACTGTCCATCAAGAAAAGAGAAAAAGATTAAAACATTTCAATATGCTTCTGAAAAAAATTCATTCCTGTAGAATATTTGCTAACCTATGTGGATTCTATTTAGTTAACTGGCCTTTTCAAATTCTAAAAGATTCTAAACTTGTAGGTTTGGGTATTATCTCGTATGTAAGGAAATTTATTGCAGAATCTCTTTTTGTTGTTTGTGTTTGGAGAACTTTGTTTTAACTCTTATTTAGACGTCTGAATCCCCAACTAGAGACAGGAAAGGACTCTCAAATGTGGATGTAAAACAGAAGAAAGTGACTTTCTGAAATAGAAAAGGGGAGAGAAAAAGAGTAAAAATATATGTCCTTTTCTCCTTATGTCTAATTAGTAACATAAATATTGTCACATTCCTTTAGATTATTCTCTGTGTTAATGCCCTGGTAAAATAAAATTTAAGCTTTGAAATTACTTGGAACATCAAGTAATAATAGACTAAGATGCTAGAATGAAATTCGCTAACCTGTTTTTGTCCAAGAACCCAGCAGCTCTTCCCATGTAGATCACGTGTCCCCAGCCCTCTAGCGCCCCCTGGCTATTTTCTCACCGGGACTCTGATGACCTAATCCCTCTGGTAATCTAGGGCGCCGTTTCTTATCTCCTCATAAACGTCAGTGCCTTTGCCCTCTGCCTTCTCACTTTTTATTCTGGTGAGATACTGTGTGTTTTGCAATTAGGCTATATTTATTTGGTATCACCAGGAAGTGAGTTCTTAGTGATAAGGGAATTTCAAGAAGACTTTAAACGTCGAAACTTTTTAAAAATGTCCTATTGATGAAAAATCTTTGCAAAATGTATCACACATTTTCATGCCTTACTTAACACAGAATTGATCAAATTTGAATTTTTCTTACAAAGCAGTCAGGTAGAAATGTAGAGTGATGTCTTAGAAACTGAGTTTTATAGGCTTAGTTTACTTTTATTTATTATTTCAACAAAGGTTTATTAAGCACCCATTATATTCCATACACCCTTTTTGTGTCTTTATATTTAATTCCTCCTGATTGCCACAATACTGAGGTTACACAAAATGTCTAACATGTAAGAAGCAAGGACTACACATTTTCCCCTACATTAGACTTTTTTTTTGAGTTTTCAGGAAGCAAGAGAGAAAATAAGAAAAAAAAATGCGGTCAAAATGCACTAAAATTTGACGTATGATACATATTCAAGCCATTTTATCTGGTTTTCTCAGTCCCAGCAACCTTCACCTTCCCATGCAGACCGAAACACAGGTGCAAAACAGAAGAAAGTGAAAACGTATCTGAGTCTGATAAAGCAATTGTAGTAAAGACCAAGAATATCACTCTAATGACATGGAATGGGCAATACCCTCCCTGCTTTTTTCAAGAGCATACTATATTTAATCAAATTTAAACGCAAGTGAAACTTTCTGCTTATGCTTGACACTCTTCAGTTCTGTGGGGAAGCAAGCAGCAGAGGCTACAGACAATGATAACAAGATGTGCGGCTAGTATGACTGTCAGGGAGGCCGAGGGGCACTAAAGTCCACTGATAGACTGGAACAAGAATTAACTAAAGTAGAACCACCAATTACACTGATAAGACTCGATTTTAATGTGAACTTTGAGAAATTGAAAAGAGCAACTGAAAAAAAATCTTCAGAAGTCTTATAACATCCAATTAAAAAGTAATTGGCCATTGATCACTGAATATGGTAAAGGTGCCGCATGTTCCAAAGGCTGAGTGAAAAGAGCAGTCTGGGGAACAGAAAGTAATTCATATGATTGGGGAAACAATATGGTTAAAAGATAGGGCTAAGAGAGGTAAAGAGAAGCGAGATTAAAAGGGCCTGAGCAATCTTACAGGAGGGAAATGGGAGCCATTGAAGGTTGAAGCAGAGGAATGACATAATCAGATCTGTATTTTGAAAAGATGATGGGTAGTAGTGTGAGAGGAAAAAGGAGAGAGTGAGCCTAGAGGCAGCTAGAAGGACATTGAAAAATAACAAAACTCAAGCAACAGGGGCTGATAGCTTAAGTGAGATGCTGGCTTTGGGAATGTAGAGAAGTGGACAGGTTGCAGAAACATTTGGGAGGTTGAAGCATAACAACTTCATGGTTGACTGGATATTGGGGGAGAATTTGAGAGATGTGTCAAGGACAATGCTTTCATGTTTCTCTAGGCTGGCAATAAATATACAAAAGCGATAGGATCTGAAACATATTAGTGCAAGCTACACGCCATTGTATATATTTGTCTTTCTAATTTTACTGCTCTTATGAAACTGCACAGAAAGCGCTTACAATTCCAGCTTCTGTCCCTGAAATTCAGTAGGATCTGCATTAACTTGGAATATTGATTGGCATGTTTGATTTGCAATGTCTACCTCCTATCTGGAACTTTAAAAGCAGACCTGAAATGTGTATAAATACGTGGAACATGTGGAAATTGACATCTAAGCTTAAATTTAACTGACATCTAATAGTCTTTTAAGTAACAATTGGTCTATATGGTTGCTGATATTTTGCATGTTATTGAAAGTTATTTTTAGGGACTTCAATTTCTCAAATTTGTTGTCTTTAGTTGAGAAACAGGTTGGTGATGGCTAGAACCTATATAATTGAGTTTGCTGAGAAATAATTTGATGAAATTAATAAAGAAACTTAATGTTCTCTAGGCAATCGTATGCTGCCAATGTGCTAAATCTTTGTCCGTTAACTTATTAAATTACTGTTTTATGAATCTTCTGTAGGACTATATCCAAATTGAATGTTTTGCCAATATTAATCCCCTACTGGTGGTTCTAACAAAGAGTTCTCTTTCAGGGACAGGTCTTTTTCCTTGGGGAAGTAAATAGAGTCAGTGATTTACTGATAAAGCCACCCAGTATATACATCATCTCTGTCCCATATATCAATGTCACGGGCAACAGCTTGCTCTACTAAGTGATTCTGCACTGTCTTCTCAGAGACTGTTTTGTTTAGTAATCAGATCAAAGTGCCAACATGCATATTTTTTAGCATCATATGAATTGTTTTTATCTTTAGTAGCACAGTTAGTTCAGAGACGTTTTTATTGAATGATTTCCACTGCTGAAATTTTATCCTACCATATTGGTCTACTTAAAAAAAAATGTTAGTCTGTGTATCACTTGTGTGAACTTGAGCATGGATTATTTGCAACACACTTTGTGTTTAAAACTGAAGTGTTATTCTTGTTACCAATTAGGAGAATTCTAATATTTGCAGCTCTTCCTAACTGACCAACTTTTAATTTGGTGTTAATTATCTAAACGGTTTGGGAGACTAGGCTGCCTTTCTGTTTCATGCTTTAAGTGGCATCAAATATTTTCTCCAAACCCTTGAATATGGATTGTGAAACTAATGAGTGATGGCTTTGTGAGAATTTACATGGGGGTGAATAGAAAATCGTAAAGGAAAAGGGCCCCTTTGATGATGACTGACAGATAATGACAGAGCTTTCCGTCTTGGTTTAAAAAAGGTTTTACTGAGTGGGTAGTTCAGTTTAACATCTTTTAGATTGATCCTGGAAAGGACTTTAGGAAGACAATTGGAAGGACACAGAATTTTTTTTTAATAAAACATTAAGATGAAGAAAAGTTTTTTAAATGATATTTTAAAAACAAGTTATTGATTTTCTTCTTGTATTTGTGATGTAGGCATTTGAGTGAGTTCCATTTCAAACCGTTTCTCTGTAGAAGCGTGTTATGCTATGTACATAATCTTTGGTGAGGAATTCTACTTGCAGCATATTTTTCTTCAAAGGCTTTGCATTTCTGCATAAAAAGCTTATTAATTATTTGTAGCTGCTTGTCATCGTGTTCTGATAATAGAAGGCTGGTCAAGGATAATAATTACCACTTCACCTTTTTGGATCATATATATCCACTATTCCTAGTGCAATATTACCCAAAGCATCTCTCCTCTCCCTGTACACAGGACCAAAAGTGCAGGCACATCATTTATTGATAAGACAAAAAGAATGTAATGAAATTATCAATGTTCTTGAATTAATTATGAACATGATTAAGAAAGCTAAAATCTCAGGAGCCAGGATCTCATTACCCATTCAGTCTTAGGGATTGCTTTCATTCAGCTAGGCAAAAAGGCTTTGAGCAGCCCCACAATTGCCTTTCTCTCATTTATTTGTGCTAGAATTAAGGTTTATTTGTTTTCTGTTTTCTTCTTCTTCAGATTGTTCCTCTGTCTTTATCCATTTAACAAACTGTTTCCTCCTGTATCTCAGAAGGATGCACCTATAGGGCCTACATCTCTGTCTGCAGTCTGCATACCTTCTGCTTTTGAGTGCATTTCTCTCAACTCACTTTGCTGGAGCTCCTAAATATCTCTCAAGGTAAGTCTGAGAATGTAGCCAAAAAGTTCTTTCAGATTTATGTCTGCAGCTATACAACAGTTCTGTCTGAATCCCATTCAGCTAGGAGTCTTAATGACATCATTATTACGCTGTCTGTACTGGGCTAGATTTTACTTGGAGCCTGCACTGTATTATTACTTATCCTCCTTTCTGTATGAATGTGTGAATAATACTTGTTTAGGGTGGGGGGAGTGATTCAAAACTAAGAGGGAAATACATTTTTTATTCAAATCAAATTTTTAAGAGTACTAAAAACAATAGGCAAAAAGTAAATCCATTTAAAATTTATATTTGGTGTACAGATTTCCTAATTGCTCTGGAATTCCTACCTTCTCATCCTCGCTATTATAACTGAATTGAGAAGGGCAAGCAAAATGTAATACCATATTTAGATTTATTTAAAATTTTCCAAGTGTTCTCTTTTTAAAGGCCTTCTGATTTTCTGAGATTGTAATGTCCAATGCAGAGGAATATTGAATTGGTTTCTGTTATAAAATGTCTTGAAACTGTCCTAATGGCACCTGACTGACCTGATCATTTTTTTTTTTTTTTTTTGTAAAATTGACCAAGGGTGGTTTGACAGCAAACTTTCCTGAAATTTGATAATAGGTCATTTATAAACAAGGTCATTGATAAATCAGGTAAAGTGCTGTCAGCATGCGTTTTACAGTCACATACAGAGTGATTACAAAGATCACACAGTTGGATGTTATTTTGGTTTAAAAATATTAATATAGGGTTCCTAGTCTTGTATGAGAGAATTAAGTACTGCGAAGATAAGACAGGAGAGAAGAACTGTAGCTTTAGGCCATTGAATAAATATGGTATATGTGATACTAAATCCATTGATCCTGGTTTTCTTTAAAGTGATGGTTTGATAAGATTGCCAAGAATCTGAATGCATAAAATCATTGAAAAACCAAAGCATGTTGAAGTGATAAGTGACAAAGTGATTTGATTATAGCACACAAAATATAAAAATGCTCATCTCTTAAATCTTAGGAACAACCTTGACATTTGAAGATTTGTTACAAAATGTGATTAAATAACACAAAGGAAGAAGGCTATTTGACTGTTTCTGTAAGCCTGCAGCCTTTGGATACAATATTTCAACAATTATGTATGTCACATAAAAATGTGTGTTTCATATTAACTAAATATCTAAGAAATTAACTATATTGCTGGAGTATTATATGGTTAATGAACATAGTATCTTTTAATTTGGGGGCACATTAAAGGTTTTAGTCCTCGTATGTTTCCTGCTACATTTTTGAGTTTTATTAATTTGATGAGCAAATTGGTGCTTACTAAAATTACAATTGCTAGGCATTGTTCTTCTTTGTTCTTGTGTTAACTAGATTAATCAAGATAGGTGGTTTAATTTGAAAGGTTAAAATTGCGAAAAGACGCCGAATCTTGTGTTTAGACATCAAACAAAAATAGCAGTAAAAATAATTTTCTTACTTTATGAACCCAGAATGCCAGGGAAAAAAAGCATGTTTCTTAAGTAGAAGCTCCTTGTACTTCATCTCATTCTGAGAAAATGGAAATATCTCTGAATTTCTTTTGATATTTCTTTCACATCTTATCAAAAAGGGAAAAATGAATCATAAAATACCCTGCATGCTGTTTCTACATGAAAGGAATGAACAGAAGTCCCATGTGGCTCTCTCGAGGGGACGCCCATTATAGTGATTCTCTAGGTGGTCCCCTGCACTTCAGCAACTGGACATGATCAGGTGAAAGAGTTTGGAAGCTAAAAGAGACACAAATAGCAGAGGCTGAGGTGGAGGAGAAGAAACTGCATCTCTAGCAGAAAAGTTGGTAAAGAGCATTTTTCTTTTTAGTTTGTTGGTGTCTAAGTATCAATACGTTTCTAAAAAAACAAAATAAAAGAAATCAATTATTAGTGCCTTAGTGGGCCAGATTCAGCTAAGTAATAGAACCTTTAATAAACTTAAAAAAAGTTACATTAGTGAAAAGTGTTTAAATGCTGATCTCAGAAAATCAAAAAGCATGCTTCTGTTTTACAAAGTAACTGTCAGAATCATTGTGGTTTACATGTTTTCATTAATTTCTATTGCAATAAAATGAAATGACGTTTTAGTGTGTCATCATTAACTTTACCGAGTTCACAGAGTTTGAAAACTAAAAATTGAATAACAGTGGAGAAGTTTGAATATTTATCCCAGTCTTGAAGACAACATTATGTGGGGGAAAAATAGGGACGGTGTCCAAAACTGTGCACAGCTGGTACCAGATTTTGTTTTTCTGTGTGTATCTGACTTTGACACTTTAGACTTCTGATACTGAGTGAAAAGGTGAATGTATTCAAATCTAATTGATATGGAAATAAAACATCAACCAAAAGTCAACATAACTAATCTTAAATATTTAATACATGACTACTGTTTTTGTTCATAGTTTGAATTAGTTCTGAAATCCAGAAAGTGCTAAAATCTCATATGTATGTGAAGTTATATATATTCACAAAGACTTCTGTTTAAAAGCAGCAAAGTATAGTAGAAAAAGCATTAGCAGGTATTAGAAGATTTCAATTCTGTCAATATCTACTTGTGACCTTGGATAAGTTATTGAATCTCTCAAAACCTCCATTTTCTCTCTGTAAAATTAGTGTGGTAAATTGATACTATTTAAAACCCCCTCACACGCTACAATCTATAATTTTACATCTGTGTGTGAAAAAATATATAAGTATTCGTTTGACTATACAAGTGAGCCTGAAATCTATCTTTAGCGTTTATTTAACCATGTGTTCAGATATGTAAGAACACTTTTCATTTAGAATATATGAAACTCTAATATTGTATGCCCATCTGACGTCCCTGCTAACTTACTTCCTGAAATGCAAGGCTTAATTTGCTCTTACACATTCTTCCATTTGCATTTATGCTGATCTGTGCCTGTAAACAGTGGGACTTGCTTCCCAGCAAATATGTCTTTAACAACATTCCCCAAGTGTAGAAAGAGGGAGTTGTTTCATCTTCACATTCCTCACAGCAAGTTGTTGGGTCTTAGCAAATTGCTAACAGGCTCGTTAAGCTCCTGCTATGTACATCTACCAAGCGAACACAGAATTGATCATTACAACTAAAACTGGATTTCACTTTTTGTTCAGGAGCCTCAATTCTACAATCTTTCAGAGTGACAAGATTTTAAAAAATGCTTGATTTAGAGGACAAAAAGTGGTGTTTTGCAGTTGTCTTCCCTGGGAGTTTGAAGACAAGGCAGTGTCTGGAGAGAGTTTGAAGGTCCTCTGTGATGGGGGTTAGATCTGCTCTGAACGGGTTAAGAAGAACTACCTGCTTGAGATTGATTTAAATCAGTAATGGATCATCTCATAAAGCTGCTGTTACTAGATATTACCCTGCTATCTCCGTCCTCTGATAGCACAGATAAGAAGTGCTTACCACAGAGGAGGTTCCTAGAGGACAGATACTGTTTCCTGTACCTCAGGGAGTAAAAAGCCATACTGCTGGATCAGTGACTTTTCCTAACAGCAAGTAAATTCAGGCCTTATCAAGTTACAGCACAAACGGCACTCATGTTTTATTATTCTCATTAGAGATTTAAGGACTAATTCCAGTTGTTAGCGCTTAGCACTTTAATGTTTTCCATAGATAAGAATTAAGATTCTTCTGGGGGATTTTTTTATTTGCTAAAGCTTGCAAAATATAATGTGGTGATGCACTTACTGTGATGTAATGTGGTAGATTTTCTAAATGTCCTGAATGTTTTTAAGACATACATTTTAAAAATTTAAATCTAATGACTGAATTTTTCCAAGTTGGACATGCACCTATTCTGCTGAAACATGCCTTTCTTTGTCTGGGAATCCAAATCTGCTGTCCCTCTGGCAATATGACAAAAGAGCCTGGACTTGATGCCTCCATAGCTTGTCTTTAACTGCTGTGTATTTCTCAAAGTAAATTCACTTAATTGAGACTAAGTGTAGTGTCTGATTCAAAAGAAAACCTTGAACAAGACCTATTTTGTAAGTAAACTTGGCTTTAAATTATTTCCTTGAAGCAAATCCAACTTTCCTTCCCAAACAGGTGGAGAAAAGCTGTGACTGTCATGTTCATTCTATTTCTGTTTTCAAAGAGATTGCAAAGTTTGAATTTAAAAATGAAAATCCAGACTTACTCTCTGCTTGAATACTAACATGGAATCAATGTTTTAGTGACTTTTCTGTAATGAGAGTCTGTTGTCCAGAGTTAGTCCTCTCAACATTCTTGAAGGAAAAAGAATTTTTTTGAATAAGAAAGTTTAATCTAAGTTACAAGTGTGATAACATTATTACTGGAATTGAAGCTCGATGATTAATGTCTTATTTTGGGGGTTATATTTATTGAAATTCATCTTTTTGTATGACAACTCTAGTGTGAAAAACCTTATTTCACCCCTTTCTTTTTCTTGGGTTTATCTTCAGATTTTTCATTACATGTGGTTTGTGGTGTATGGTACATTCAGAGGTAGCTGAATTTCAATAGTGTCAGTCACGAATACTATAGTTGTCAAGTTTTGGGATCGTTTAGAAGAAAATGTGCTACATACAAATGAAAGTTTTTGTCTGTTGGAGGCATTCATTGGCTGACACTTTGATATCTGTTCTTGGAAAAACGTTTTCTTAAGGTAAAATAGTTCTAGCAGAAATGCTAGAGGAATGGTCTACTTTGTGGCGGTTCAGGAATCCTGACTGTCTACTAGATAGGATTAATAATATGATGATAAAAATAGCAGCCTTCATGTATTGTGTGCTAGACACTGTGATAGATGTTTTAAATGCATTATCTTATGCATCAATTGTTTTCAAGCAAGTTCTCAATGTGTTAAAGTTAACTTTTTGATTTTTTTTAAGACAGGAGGATCTATTCTAGTTAATGTTTTGCTTATTCCTGGCTTTGCAGGCTTTGTGCCTGTTTATGCCCCAGATTGTTTTTCCCTTTCAGCCAGTGATATTCTGCCAGAAGAATTTAACATGCTTGTTCCAGTTACATTACTGGGTGCAATCCTCCCTTATACAGGAAATAAATTTATTATGAAGAACTCCCAGTAGAAGCCTTGGAAAACTTACACAGAGCTGTGCCACATCCAAAATGCTGTTCAGTAGGTTTTCCAAAGCACCCAGGTAACAGCTGGTGCAGGCCATGTGCCAGCCCTGACAGCCCATATGCTCTCTTTAGTGCAGTAATTATCTCAACACCAAACTCTGATAGCCTAGTCTACTGGGTCCAGTTTCCCTGGGTTAAATTGACTCAGTGGCTTTGTTAGTAAGTTCCTTTGGCACTGTTAGAACTTCATCAAGAGTTTAAGTATTGGGATAGGCTTCAAAGACCAATATGATTGCTACTTTCAAGACAGGTGGCTTATTAACCCTAAGAGATTCTAGGTGGCAGTTCATTAGGCTGTCACCCCCCCCCCCCCAAGCAGCACTCTAGTTAAAGGTCTGTCATTGTTTCTACCAGATACCCAGGTTAGGGATGATGGTTAACTCATCTGTTTTGGTAGTAGGCTAATAGTTTAATTTTTAAATTTCAGTTCTAAGACAGGTACAGAGATTTTTTTCTGTATTTCAATGGTGGTCTTGGGAATGGAAGTGTCGGAGTGAGGAACTGTAAGATAGGAGAAGAGACTAAGAAAACTGAGCTGATCAAAATGGCTGTAGTCCTCCTTACTTAGAACATCACAGAGAGGACTTTTTCTCTTTTTATGTTCCTGTGCCCTCTGAGATGTTAACAGTTGCTTTGTGTGTGTAAAATTCACATATTACAGGTCAGTTTCTTTCCTTCTTCCTTCCTACTCCCTCCCTCCATCCCTCTCATCCTTCCTTGCTTCCTACCTTCCCTCCCTCTTATTCCTATTTTCCCTTTTCTTCCTTTCTTCTTTCTTTTCTTCTTAGAAACACAAACATCCAAAGGACCAGTTGCAATAAAACTATAGATGCAAACCTGCAGTTATAGTACAGACAAAACTTCCCATAAATTGACCAGCAATAATCTTGAAAAATGTTGCCTGATATGGAATAATAGAATTCAACACAAATGTTTGAAACTAAATGAAGGTTATATGATATTAGCATTTTAGCTTCTTTTTTGTCTTCTGTTCTTAGCACAGACCTTGAATGATGGGTGTGCTTGTCATGACATACTGTATGTCAGGTACAGGCTTAAGTGTCACTTCTGGTCTGTTTATATGGTACTAGGCTCATAGTCTTAGTAAGAAGGTTGAGCTACTAGATCTTTTGGCCATGATCAACCTTCACTGTGCTAAGATTGTGGGGGTAACATGAATGGCTGCTTCTCCAATGGACCTTTTGTGGGGGATAGTTTCAGATACCCCTCAGAGGAGGGATGGCATTCTGCCCATTTGAATCACTAAGTGGCATACAGTAATTAGATTATCTCAGTTATTCCTGAACCTAAAGAAGGAGTCAAACAAAGGCTGTCTGCTTTGTCAATATAGCTTTAATTTCTCGTGTTCAAATGGAATTCTGAGGTAGAGAGGAATGCCCTGAAATAAATGGAATGGAATGTCCAAGAGGGACTGGGTCATAACCTCGTAATTCTATGTAACCTCATAATACCCGTAAAATTCTGATCATCTAATTTCTTTCATTCTTTACCCCATACAGGCTAATCTGGTTCTGGCCAGACCTTGACTGTCTTGTTCATTACTGTAACTTCAGAGGGTAGAGTAGTGCCTGGCACATAGTTGATGCCCAGTAAATATTTGCTAAATGAATGAATAAATGGATTGATGTCAGCTCTTTTCTTTATGAAAATGACTTCCGCTGTAAATGACAGTGTACAACCTGGGGTGGGTAGTGGCGATGGGGAGCAGCGTGGTCCTCAGTGTTGGGCCATGGGGGAGATTGGGCTCCCTTGGTGATGATTCCTTATTTAAAGGATAGTAGGGAAGCTCTGGGTGCCCAAAGCTATTTTTAGTGACCAAGATCCAGGGGCAGGTATATGACCAAGGTTGACTTATTTCCATCTGGACTCTAGGTTGAAATTGGTTCAGTACTAATGTAATGTCATTGCATTACTGTGTTTTCAATGTAATAAAGCAAATTATAACCCCAAAGAGCTTATATAGAAAGCCCAGATCAGCTAGTTTATAAAACCCAAACACGGACCTTTGTTATTTAGTTTTCAGCTATAGGTAGTTATACTTCTAAAGTCATTATTTATATGTTGTCAGGAGCACTCACCAAATTTATTGACTTGTACATTATTCGCTGCAAATAAGTTCTGGCTGCTCTCTGCATATTATAATTAAAACGACAGGGACTTTAATCATTTATGAAATTTTAAACTACATACTGAATATAAATGTATCATTCAATGTGATAGAATGAATTAAATTCATCACTGTCAAATAACTGTATAAAAGATGAAATATCTCTCATCCCACATCATTAACTTATTAAAAAAAAAAGAGCCAGATTTGCAAGCATTGTAATAATACTTTTATGGTCTTTTAAGGACACTTTGAAAACTGAGACATTTGGCATACACAAGAAAAGTACTTCTGACCAAAAAGTTGACTCCTAATTTTATCTGTGAAAGTTTCATTTGAATTTGGTGATGAAGAGTAACTTTTGCCTAGACAGAATAAAATAGATGGAAACTCTTCTGTGGGTACATAGAGCATTTTTTATCACCATGATATACATAGGTGTACATAGATAAAATAGAGTTTTGGTAATACAAATCATTTACGCAAAAATCCTTGCTGTGGGTTGAAAGGGTAATTTGGGACACAAAGGTGATTGAAATATTTATCTGGTGCAGGTAAGTATCTGGCATTTGATAAGTTCCCAGCTAACTTTTTTTGTCTCTCTAGACACAACGTCAACACCCAGATCTCTAAGGAAAACCAAATAGATTTGGCAAGCAATGATTCTGATGATTATTTTAATTTTAATAGTTTGATAGTATATAATCATTACTATATTTCAGTTATCTCTAGTTGTTAAATAATATGGGATTCAATTAAAAATAAATTTTACTAGATAATTTTATATCAGAACTCTTTAAAAAATGTGAAAATCTCTACCATTTATTGATTTATTTCAGGAAAATATGGGCTATGTAGACTTTTTAACCTTTCTCCCCCAATCTGAGTCTTTTCACGTTTCAATTATTTTATCTGTGTTTTTTGATTTCCATCCCTCCGTGGGCAGGATATTTGTTAATTCACTGATTGATTCATTAATTCATTTAATAAACTTTTATTGAGCCTGGCAAGAGGTAGGGGGTGGGGAAAGAAGGGACTTGGTTTGGGGAGGAGATGAGAATCTGAGCCCCTCCTCTCAAGGAATATCTGTCTAATGGAGGCTACACAGGTCTCGATAAAACCTGAAATAGGCAGTGCTTTCATTAATTAATTAATTTGGGGGGAAAAGCATAAATTAAGTGAGGCACTTTCCACATCTCAATTTGTTTAATCCAGCTCCCAGTCAGACAACTTCATGCAATGTTTCCAACCAAATGTAAGGAAGCAAGACATGACTAGAAGGAAATAAGCCTTTTGTGGTGTTCCAAGATATATAATGCATTTTTATATAAATTGAAATAGGAAGAAAATCTCAAGCCCAGGCATGATATATTGCCGTGGAAACCAAATCTATGAGTTTTCACAATAATCAATGCTATCTTCAGTGATATTTTACCTTGTCAAGAATTTTAGATTGGGAATTTTGAGAGTGTAGTTAAACGGTATTAAATTTCTTCTATTCTCTGGCCTATTGAATTCTTGTCACATTGCACCAAAAACCAAGAAATCAATGTAATTTAGAATGTTATGTATTATTATATTAGCTGCAAAATACCTGATTGACCAGTAATTACTTGAAAACTATTTTTGAAAACTAAATTATTTTGGGGGTGGGGCAGAGTGAGAAAGTGTATATAAGACTTGGGAATGTATAGCAAAAACATATTCCTGTGGATTAATACACCCTGCCCTGACAGAGCCTGTTAGAAGCTGACTAGAAACCAATGTAGCTTGACTTTTATATTATAAAATTAACTTTAGCTCTATTTTAATCAGCAAGTGTGAATAACAGAACTACAAAAAAGACTGTTGTAATTAAAAGAAACACACAGTGCAGAGAGCAGAATCAAAAATGTAAAGAAATATTTTAGATGAAAAAAATTTGTTATAAAATGTGCTTTTGTAGTAGCGTGCACTACTTTTTTCCCAACACATGGGTTCTTCTCTGTGAAATGTATTTCATATGCATTTTGCCTGCCTTTAAAAATGGCATCACTACTTCCTTTGTACTCTTCCTTGCTCATACTTTTTTACATGTGTTTGTTTTCACAAAGCAGTATTTCCTCATTAGCCTGCTTTAGGAACTTAAAATAGACAAGTTTTAATACTGATCTTCATCGTTAAGAACCTGATATGAAAATGATCAGTCTGTTTGAGAGCAAGAAGCCTTGCTGAAATGCTTTCGCCGATTTCTAGCAGCATCCAGCTATGTTATAGAGCTGTAACTGTATACAGTGGTAGTTGGTATGAAGTCACAAAGCCTGGCTCAGGATAGAAAAATGCTGGCAATTTAAGCATCACTTTCTAGTAGCTTTATGATAGGACTTCTTTATACTGAGAGATTTTTACTAGGTTTGAAATATAATTTTCACAAAGTTGCTACAAAGTCAGAGTAAAGTGCATTTGCTAAACCCTTTATATTCTTTCCCCCCTGCTTCTCAGTATTGTTTCAGAATAGAAGGTGAAACTGTATTCCTTGGTGTGCAGTTTAAAGTCAAGAGCAGCAATATTTAGCACATGCTTGGGCAACCTTGTTTGAAATCCGTGACGCCCCTCTCTGGTGTTCTGATGTGCCTTTAGGGGATGCTTGCCTGTTTGTAGTTTGTTTTCTTTTGTTTAAGGTTTCAGCCACTGCATTGACTAATGATTATATAGCAGTAAACTCTCGTCCCTGCTAAATTCAGTAGCAATGCCTCAAAAGCATTTTTCCCTTGTGTGACATAAAACAATAAAAGAACTAGACAAACCCTTTTGAGGAAGAATAATCCTTTGTTTAAAGAAAAGAAAAGGTACCTTCTTGATGCCAGAGGGTGGAGAATTCAGATCAAAGGCTGTTAATTGATAAAAAATAAAACAAGTGTTAATTCTGAAAATTTTTTGCAGTCAGTTATTATTTGTCAAAAATCATTACTAATATAATGATTTTTATCTGTGCATAACCTCTTCATTATACTAATTCTACAATATTTATTTAACACATTATTACTTGATTGACACCTTCCACTCTTGAATCTAAACTCTAAATAATGAATCTGTTTCTTCAGAATGCTGTTACCAGCAGAATTTATCAATAGAATTTTGGTCAGACACTTATATTTTATTTCTTTGAAGATATCTAAATGTATCATTTCCCCCTGCATTTATTCTTTAATAAAAATTAAAACAGTTCATATAAAAACATCATTTATATATTACAAATCTGACTAAAAAAATGAAAGGAACCAATAGATTTACGTGATGCATATTCTTAGCCTTTAGATTTACCAATGCCAAGTCCAAAGAATTTGAACATGCCGGTTAATTGTTCTCCCTGCAATTTTTTTAATGAGACTTATGGCCATAATTCTGAGTGATAAATTCTTCTTGATTTGTCTCCAGTTGTCACTGGCCAAACCTTAGGGAATGACAGATTAGTTACGGTTGCAAACGACTTATTATTTTAAACTGGAGAATTTTTAATGTCCTTAACCCAATTAAGCAGAGAGTGAAGAATCTATCAATATTGTTGGCAGTTTATTAGAGAAAAAAATCTTCCAAATTTTAATTTAGCTGGAGATGCTGTTCAATTTCTGCCTTTAAATTAGAATAGAAAGACTGTATTAAATTAGTTGTTGACCCTGGTGCCTAAATGTTGCATCACTAACATAAGAAAATTGCCGTGTGATTAAAAACAAAGATTTCCATCAATGATCAGGGTTTCAGCCCTCACCCAATTTTTAATAGCGTTTGTCTATCACCCAAGTCCTTGAATAACATAAGCAAGCTGTACAACAATTTGTGTGTACTTGGTCCTGTAGTGAGATTAATGTGTGTATTCATAATTTTAATCTCAATTTCAAAACTCCAAGGAAAAAAAAGTTTTCTTGTTAAGTTTGATGAATGCAAGAGACCACATTCAGGCCACAAAACAGTCCAAGTTGGCCCCAAATGCAGGTGCTCCCAGTTTGAACATCATGCCTGGCTTTTCTGCAGAGAAACGAAATGAAAGAGCAACTTCAAACACAGGTGCAAAACCCTGCATCTGTGAGGGACAGCCCGAAACCATGGCTTTCTCCTGACCATTTTCGGCTAGTAAACCTCATCCTCCACAGAGCACCTGTGTCAGAACCAGTCAGAGATGCGTATAAATGTTATCAACACCTACACATCATTACTTATTCATCAACATCAGCACCAAATATTGATGCAAACATGCAAGAGTGGTTTTTATTTTTTCCTATGGAGCAGCTCTTTTCTGAAGTTTGTGTCCATTTGTCCAATGGCTGATGGGAAGAATTAAAATACACAGATAAGAAGAATTTGGAATATTTCATGCTTTAAACCTGCAGTCATTTGTGTTGGTATCACTTTTTAATCTTTAATTCCTTCGGTGGGAAAAATGGAGTGTGCACAAAAGGTTCGAACACATTGATTGCCTAAAGGCTTAATTGTAGTAATTCCATACTTGGAGTACTTTTCAGCAGGCACCTCCTCCGTGGTTGTCTGGTGCTTTCTCGCTGTTTGATTAGCACTCAAAGAACCTATATTTGAAGCTGTATAAGATTTTGTTTTTCAATAGCAGTAGCAAGCAGCAGAAGCAGCAGGATCTGGCTTCCTAGCAAACTCCACAGGCATTTGGGTTAGTGGCTTTGTATTTGCCTCTGGGTCTTTCCTGCACGGGGCTGGGGGGTGGCTATTGGGCTTTTAGAGGCTTTGGAAACCATTTCTTCTTTGACAATTTAAATTTATGTGGTTTTTAATTGTCTGTAAACAAAGCCTTTTAAATCTAGCACTAAATCTCCGTGGAGGTCAGCTGGCATCCAAAGGGATGGTTGCTGATTTAGTTCGAGTCTGCTTTTCTTTCCCTAAAAAAACCCTCTCAATCAGTTTATTGTTCTCCAATAGAGATACACAAAACCCACAAATCACTTGGCCCCTCCCCCCCACTTTGAATGAATAGATAAAAATCCATCTGTTTTTTATCTGCCTGTTTTGAGGGGCCAAATTTGTGTCCTTTGCAAAAAATGGCCTCAGCGATATAATTTCCTAGCAAGCAGCTGGGAAGATTGACCAACACTTAGCTTTTTAGCTAGTGATGGTTATAGCTGAGAAACTTTCCATCTAGTTTTGGCAGTAAATTGTCATTAGATGGAGATCATTTATGCTGTGAATAATTGAGAGCTAAAGATGTAGTATAATAAACATGTATTGGTTATCGTGGTTCAGTTATTGATTATATGACTTTCTTTATAAAATAAAAAGTATATCATAAAAAATTGGGGGAAAGGGTGGAGTAGTGCAAATGTTTGGTTTTCTATAGATTGTCATACAACTGACGATAATCTTTCAAAATCATAATTTAAGACACATACAGACAAATGTCTGACTGTGGGTCCCTGGCTCCGCTCTGGGGAGCCGCAGAAAACCTTGGACACTCTTCCTGTCTGCAGCACGCTGAGCTGCCGCTGGCTGCTCTCTTGCCTGCCTCCAGCCTGCGGATTCCGTGTGGCAGTTCTCCCATTTCTCTGAGAGCCGGTTCTCTGAGTCTCTGCCACAAGTGAGGAAAAATGAACCATGACAAATGAAGAGAGACATAGAGCTCTTGGGGAGAAAAGAAACGTAGAACCCACAGAGCAATGGTGTTCAAATAAAAGCTGTAACTGCTGAGCGAACTGAAGATCCTAACTCTGGCACAGGATTCATGTTTTAAGCAGCGCTGGCTCAGTGAGGGAGAGACAGAGAAGAGCTTTCAAATATTCCTTTCTTTGTCTCCTATAAGCCCTTGGTTCCTGCTTCGAGAAAGAACCACTAAACCAAAAAGAATACTTTCGATTTCTTTTTGTAAATGTATCTGTATATGTGAGTTGTTATCTCATATGAAGGATTGATACTTTTTTCTTCCAAGCCTATTTCTAATTTTTGGTGATGCCAGATAATAAAAAGGAACCTGCCCGTCTTTTCAGAAGACAGTGGATTTGATTCCTGTCTCTGCTAATTATATGTCCTTAGACAAATTACTTAATTTTTTGGGTCACTTTTTCTTATCTGTAAAATGGGAATAATAATATCTACCATGTGAGGTTGAAGTATGGACTAAAATAAGGTAATTAGAATATAATTTCTTACAGTTCCTGGAACATATTTGCAGCAAAAACATTGCAGACCAAGAAACAATTTGAGAACAAAACAATAAATGACAACCAAAAAAAAAAAAAAAAACAAGAACAGAAAAAAGCCCTAATAAATAGGAAGAATATTCAGAGTGAACCCATAAAATATAAAATTATAGGAATTAAGTTAGGACTGTAAAAAGACAGGGATTAAAATGAAAACTGCATATTATGATATCTAAAGTAAACGCAATTTGGTGCTTTAAGAAAAGTTCATTATGGAGAGCAGATGTTTGAAATGGAACAGAGAAATTGTCCTATTGCAGGGATGAAGAAATTTAAAGCATAAAAATTATGACGAACAGAAGCCGAAAAGTTGAGCAGCCCTGGTCACTCCAGCGGCAGTGGGCAGTGGTCTCCAATAACATAGCTCCTGCAGGCTCTTGGGAAGGAGTGTGTGATGGGGGAAGGCCCACACCTCCTCCACATATTCTTCCCACCCATGTCAGTCAGGCCATCCTGGTGCTTGAGCAGCTCCATTTGTGGGTGCATATCAAAACCAGGTAAGGCACCTGCCCAGTTGGCTTTGAAGGTCCATGGACTTTAGTTAACTGTTCTGCAATCAAGTCACTCTTGTTGGAATCTCAAGTCTATTCAGGATGAAGATGTGGGAGAAGCCAGATTCCTACTCCCTTACCATAGGATCTCAATGCAAGTTAGTTAGCTAGTTCATTCGTTGGTTCATTCATTCATTAATTCAACTAACTTTTGTTGAGCGTCTACTGAGTGCCAGACATTGTGCTAAATTCTGGGATTGAAACTGAATTGCAGAGACATGTTCTCTGGCCTCTAAGGGATATGGTTATTTGAGGGGATCTCACACAATCCTATCAGCATCCCTCCACTGTAGTTTTGGGGCCCTAGGGCTTCCCTGTTGATCAATATGCACCCAGCCGCCTTTTAGCAAAGCTGAAATGCACTAAAGTCACCCAGCGTTTTTCATTAGGATGTTAGCTAAATTTAAATAAATCAGATACTCTATGTCTAGATTCTGTGAGGAAGTATCTGGTTCAGGCCCAGTGGGGTTAATCTGAGGTCTAAGGTCAGGTGGGGGAAGAAGATATCAAGGTGTCCAAACAGTAAATAATGAAGATGAAATAAATTAGTGGCTAGATTGATGGACAAATGGAACATGAAACATAAATTTTAGATTCTTGATCACTCTCTTCTCTATTATAATCTTCCTTTCTGGTTTCATCCTATTCTAATCTGTTGGACTAGAATATTAATTCACTATTATTAATAAGTAATAGCTATTATTTAGCTAATTATTATTATATTATGCAATTATTATAAAACCAGCTGTTAATTAGTTATTAGTAATAATAGCTAATGTTTACTAGTGGTTATTATGTACCAGATACTATGCTAAATTTATCTCATTTAATTCTCACCTCAAAGAAATGGATATTATTATTATTACCATTTTGGAGATAAGAAAACTGAGGCACAGAGAGGTTAATAAACCCTCTAAGATCATACAATGGTAGAGTAAATGGTGGACAGTTCACAGCCAGGAGTTTGTCTCCAGGGCTGACATTCTTATCTCTATTTTCTGCCTCCTTCAATCATTCTGCCTCTCTTTAGTTGTCCAGATTTAGTTGGCAAATTGGTTTTCATCTGTGTGTTTTTGATTTGGGATTCTTTCGGTCTTTTAACTTTTTCTTAAAGAAAATTCCAAGCAAACAAAAGTAGAGAGAATAGTATAACAAACTCCATAAAAGCATCAATTTTGGATTCTCTTTGCTTTCACCCCAGGTCCTGATCTGTTGTATTCAATCTTACAGATAAACCTTAAATTTCTACTTCCCTCACTGATTTGATGATTTGACTGTGGCAGTCTTTGTATTTTACTGTACTCCAATGGCCATGGTTGACCGTTCAGAAGGAATGGTCCAGGAAATTTTTTCCCCAGCTTTATTGAGATATAACTGTCGTATAACATTGTGTAAGTTTAAGATGTGCAATGCAATAATTTAATTAATACACATATACATTGTGAAATGTTTACCACGATGAGGGTAGTTAACACATCAATCACTTTTTTTTTGTAATGAGAACGTTTAAGATTTACTCTTTTAGCAACTTTCAAGTATGCAATACAGTTAACTATAGTCACCATGCTGTACATTAGATCCCCAGAACTTCTTATTTAGCTAATTATATTATAATATTCTATAACTATATTATTATAAAATCAGCTATCAATGAGCTATTATTAATAAATAATAGGTGATGTTTAATAATTCTTTATTATGTGCCAGATACTGTGGTAAATTTGTCTCACTTAATTCTCTCCTCAAAGAGATGTTTATACCCTTGACCAACATCTCCCCATTTCCTCCGCCCTCCAGCCCCTGGCAACCACCATCCTAATCTGTTTCTATAAATTGGGCTTTTTTAGATTCCACACTTAAGTGAAAATTTTCTCTATCTGATTTATTTCACTGAGCATAATGCCCTCAAGTTCCGTCCATGTTGTTGCAAATGGCAGAATGTCCTTTTTTATGGCTGAATAATATTTCTCTGTGTGTGTATGTGTGTGTACACATTGTGTATATAAGTGTGTGTATATACACATTGTGTATATATGTGTATATATATATCACATTTTATTTATCCATTCATTTGTTGATGGACACAGGTTATTTCTATGTCTTGGCAATTGTGAATAATGCTGCAATGAATATGGGGTGCAGATATTTCTTCTGGATAGTGATTTCATTTCTTTTGGATAAATACCCAGAAGTGAGATTGCTGGATCATATGATAGTTCCATTTTTAATTTTTGAGGAAACTCCATACTATTTTCCATAGTGCTACACCAATTTACATTCCTACCAACAGTGCACAAGGGTTCCCTTTTCTCCATATCCTTACCAAATACTTGTTATTTCTTATCTTTTTGATGATAGCCATTCTAACAGACATGAAGTGATATCTCATTATGGTTTTGATTTACATTTCCCTGATGATTAGTGATGTTGAGCATCTTTTTACATACCTGTTGGCCATTTGTATGTCTTCTTTGGAAAAATGTCTATTCAGGTCCTCTGTCCATTTTTGGATTATTTAATTTTTTGCTATTGAGTTGTAAAAGTTCCTTATATATTTTGGATATTAACCCCTTATCAGACACACGGTTTGCAAATATTTTCTCCCATTTTGTAGATTGCCTTTTCATTTTGTTGATGGTTTCCTTTGCTGTGCAGCAGCTTTTGTTTGATGTAGTCTCACTTGTTTATTTTTTATTTTGTTGCCTGTTCCTTCGATGTCATATCCAAAAAATTATTGCCTAGATCAGTATCAAGGAGCTTTTCCCCTCTGTTTTCTTCGAGGAATTTTATGGTTTCAGGTCTTACATTTAAGTCTTCAATACATTTTGAGTTCATTTGTATGAGTGGTATAAGATAGGGGTGCAGGCCCAGTGGCGCAGCGGTTTAGTTCGCACTTGGCAGCCCCGGGTTCGCGAGTTCGGATCCCAGGCGCCCGCTGACGCACTGCTTGTCAGCCATGCCGTGGCGGCGTCCCATATAAAGTAGAGGAAGATGGGCACGGATGTTAGCCCAGGGCCAGTCTTCCTCAGCAGAAAGAGGAAGATTAGCAACAGATGTTAGCTCAGGGTTGGTCTTCCTCACCAAAAAAAAAAAAAAAAGATAGGGGTGCAGTTTCATTCTCTTGCATGTGAATGTCATCTTTCCATCACCACTTAATGAACAGACTAACCTTTCCTCATTGAATATTCTTTGCTTACTTATCAAATATTAGTTGACTATATATGTGTGGGTTCTTGATTCTGTTCCATTGCTCTATGTCTATTTTTTATGCCAATATCATACTGTTTTGATTACTATAGCTTTGTAATACAGCTTGAAGTCAAGAAGTGTGATGCTTCCAGCTTTGTTCTTCTTTCTCAGGATTGCTTTGGCTATTCGGGGTCTTTTGTGGTTCCATATGAATTTTAGGGTTGTTTATAGTATTTTTGTGAAAAATGCCATTGGAATTTTGATATGGATTGCATAGAATCTATAGATGGCTTTGGGTAGTAAGGACATTTTAACAATGTTAATTATTCCAATCTATGAACACAGGTATCTTTCCATTTATTTGTATCTTCTTTAATTTCCTTCATCAATGTCTATATGTATGTAATTTTCAGTGTACAGATCTTTCGTGTCCTTTGTTAAATTTCTTACTAAGTATTTTATTATTTTTGATATTTTTGTAAATGGAATTGTTTTCTTTATTTCTTTTTCAGATAATTCATTGTTAGGTATAGACATGTAACCAATTTTTGTGTGTTGATTTTGTATCCTGCAACTTTACTGAATTTATTAGTTCTCACAGTTTTTTTGGTGGAATCTGTAGGATTTTCTGTACATAAGAACATATTATCTGCAAAAGACAGTTTTTCCTTCTTGTTTTCTGATATGAATGTCTTCTATTTCTTTTTCTTGCTTGATTACTCTGGCTGGGACTTGCAGTACTATGTTGAATAGGAGTGGTTACCCAAGAATTTTCTGTGGTATTTTAACCACTTCCAAACCCTAAATTATCAATCATGTGATTCTAGGGCTTAAATTGGGCAGATTATCAGTTACTAGGGCTTCCTATCTGCTTAACTCTGTAGTGCCAGATCTGTAGTAGACAGATCAGTATGTCAGTTACAGAAGGTAGACTCCTAATGAATTAATTAAATTAAACAGGGTGCAGTACTTTAAAAATTGTGACATAGGAAAAAAAAAAGGCATGGGCATGCTTTTAATTTTTGTGATGGGGTAGAAGAGTTTACACTTTTTTTTTCTTGTGCCAAAGGATTTTCTAAAGAATTTTTCTTGTCTTAGTGAGACATGAAGTTGTCCATAACCTGTTCCTATAAAACTAAGACTCCTGGGAAGAGAATTTTCATGGCAGCACTTGTTAACATGTTGATAAAGAAGGGTTCTACTAGACTTAGATTGGGGAGGGGGATAAAATTCTGTCAGGGGCCAACGTGACAGCAGGCATGACCTTGGAAAAGCATTTCTTTTGTCGTAGGAGTCTCTTCCAGTTTGTGGTTGGATGCTGTCTGAAGCTTGGTGTTTCCTGAGGTTTCTTCCAAGTCTCAGTTCTCTTCAGACTCTACACATTGGCCTTGGAAATCTCACCCTCTACCATGGACTAAATTAACAAATAAATGGTGTTGACCCTTAAATGTCTAATTCCAGTCCTGCCTCTCTCATCTCCAGACCCGTTAATCCAACTGCCTACTGAAAATTGCCATTTAGATTTTCACATTTTCCTCAAATCTAAGATGTCTGAAATAGAATTCATCTTCCCATTAACCACTCCTTCTTCCATTTTTTGTACAACACAAAATGACATGCCCCAATTGCCTAACTCAAAAACCTTGACTCCTCATTTTCTCTTCTTCTTCACTTGCCATTAATCACCATGTCCTGTTGAATCAGCTTCCTAAATATATCTCCAGTCTGTCACTTCTCTTCAGCCTCACTACTGCACACCATGTCTCAGTCGTCATCTCTAGAGTACTATAAAAGTCTCCTAATTATATCCCTTCTTCTAGTCTTGTTGCCCTCTAGTTCATCTTCCTGCTTCCCACCAAAGTGGTTCCTCTGAAATGCAAATATACCAGTATATGGCCAGTTTAAAACTCTGCAAAGGATCCACATTGCCTAAAGCTCAAACTTCCTAGTGTAGTAAACCTCTCCAACTACCTTCTTTCTGTATCTCCCCTTACACCCTAGATTTCAGACATAATGATCTGTTTGTATTTCCCCGGATACCTTGATGGTTCCCCAGTTTTGTGCTTTTCCTCTCCATCTTCCTTCTAGAAGAAAGGAATATTTACCTTTACCCTTTTCTCCTTCTCCATACCCCCACTAATGACAGGCTACTTATCCTTCAGTATATTCCAGACGTAGCTCAAGGGTTCCCTCCTCTATAAAGCCTTTTCTGAGCCACTCTAACTCTGCAAGGATAGAGTTGACTAAAAGCTTATTTGGGTTTCTACTGTACCCGTTAGAACCTAAAATACATCCAACTTCTTATTTCACTCACATTCTAATATATCTACCTTCTTTATGAACAGTTTTTTGTTTCTTCAATACCTAGTGTTAGTTTCTGGCATATAGTATACTAAATATATTTATTTTGGTTGTTTGCTTGATTAAGTGACTTGATTAAATAAGTAAATGTGTACCCCTGAAGAGTTTTTTCTTGTTTCCACAAATAAGTTCATATATTTTATTTCCTTTTCATTATCACAAAATTTCCTCTGTTTGTACTGCTAAATACTATTAATAGAATTAATACTTTACATGAAATGATTATTCCTATCCTAAATCTTTTCTAAGCCCCCAAGATTTATTTACTTTATTTTGTTACATAGTTAACCCCTCAATAATGTTAGAATTTAAATCAATTTTTACAGTAACTTTTAAAGGGATACTTATGGTTTTTGCTATTATCATCTTTAAAGTATCTTCTTTCATTTTCGGCACCCTTGCCTCTTGCTAATTACAATAAATATGTGGAGACAGTCAATTTCTTATCACTTCTAATTTGGTAATTTGATTTGGTTCCTTTGGACATGTTATTAGAAACTAGCTGATATGGGATGTTGATTTGGTAGATTTGCTTAGTTGTTTCAAGATGGGATCTTCTTTACTCCTTACTTTGGAAATTTCATTCAGAATGTATTGAGAGCTTAGCCTTCTCTAGGCGCATACTAGGTGGGAATATAAAGATGAGTAAGCACAGCTGCTTACCTGAAGAAGTTTATAATATGGAAGGAAGGTAAGACAGTTGCACAGAGAGCTATAGCATAAAGATAGGATAAATGCCAGGAGAAATATACAAAGTGCCGTGGGAACATAGACGAGAGACTTATTGCCAGTAAGGGGATCTAAGGAAAGCTTCGTGGAAGAAGGAGACTTTTAAGCTTGGCTCTGAAAATTGAGCAGAATTTCAACACGTGAAGATTGGGGAAGGACATCGCACACTGAGGGACATGGGTGGTGGAACGTGGTGGAGACAGTGCATGGAGTATGGAGAAAAAGGAGTGGAGCAGGGGTCCAGAGCACAGAGTGTGGGGTGGCACTTCTAGAGGACGCTGAAAACTGGGAAGATAGGTTATAGCCACACATTAAGGAAGCCCTTGAGTGCCTCACCAACAATCAAGACTCACATGAAGTTTTGAACAGAGCAATGAGCCTCCTTTTCTACCCACGGGAGCATATTATGTTCCCCTTCTCTTTCCTACTCTGCTTTTGCAAAGAAATTGCCGTGATATCACTTCTCTTTCAAGACCTTCTTTTCTAACCACTTTTACATCATGCTTTTTTTCCCTTACTCAGTCTTTTGGCACAATGTTTTGCTATTTGAACTTCAGCCACATTTTTTTTTCCAGTTCCTTTGGGGACACTGCTATTAGAAACTAACTGATATGGGGTATAAATTGTTCTATAATTATCCTCACTGTAATATAGGAGTCTTATCGAAACCTTCTAGCTCTCTACCTGTCGTTTGATTTAAATATTATAATCTCTGCCTAATATCTGTTGTGTCATATTAATGATACACACCAAGGAATGTTCTCTTGGGAATGTCATATTGCTTCTTTTACCCATTACTCTTTAAATTCAGAAATTCAGATTTCACCCACTTTTTTGGGGTGGGATACAGGTCCCATCAGACATGTATATGGCGACTCTTTTCTCCCAGTTGTGGCTTGCTGTTTCATTTATTTTAATGGAGTTTTTTTTAAAACAGTTTTATTCAGATATAATTTATATACCATAAATTCACCCACTTTAAGTGTCCAATTCAATGAATTTTAGTATATTTATGAGGTTTAGTGTATGTACAACCATCGCCACAATATAATTTTAGAACATTTTTGTTACCTTAAGAAGAAACCATGTATCTAATTACAATCATTCCCTATTCCCACTCTCAGCCCTAGGCAATGACTAATCTACTTTATCTTTTTATATTTGCCTTTTTTAGACATTTTATGTAAATGGAATTATACAATATGTATTTTTTGTGTCTGGCTCATTTTGCTTAGTGTGTTTCTGCGGTTCATCCATTTTGTAGCATGTGTCAGTACTTCTTTTTATTGCCAATAGTATTCCATTGTATGGATATACTATATTCTGTTTATCCATTCACCGATTGATGGACACTTGTGTCAAATCCACTTTTGGGCTAGTGTGAATAATACCACTATGAACATTAATCTACAAGGTTTGGTGTAGACATGTTTTCACTTCTTTTTGGTAGATTCCTAGGAGTGGAAATGCTGGGTGGAGTGATGAATTTGTGTTTAGCCTTTTAAGAAAGTACCAAAATGTTTTCCGAAGTGGCTGCTCCAGGTTACATTACCACCAGACATGTATGAGGGCTCTGGTTTCTCTGCATTCTCATCAACACTTGTTATTATCTCTCTTTTTGATTATAGCCATTTTAGTGGATGAGATAATATCTCATTATGGTTTTGATTTGCATTTCTTTATGACTAATGATGTTGAGCATCTTTTTATGTGCTAATTGTCAATTTGTATATTTTCTCTGGATAAATGTCTATTCCAAGGCTTTGCCCATTTTTAAATTATTTGTCTTTTTATTATTGAGTTGTAAGGGTTTTATATATAATTTAGATACAAGTCCTTTATTAGATGTATGGTTTGCAAACATTTTCTCCCATTCTGTGGGTTTTTTCATCTTTCTACTTTCTTGATGTTGTCTTATGAAACAAAATTTTTAAATTTTGACAAAACCCAATTTATCAATTTTTGCTTTTATTTTTGGGTTTTCTATGTTCACCCAATGTTTTTGAGGTGTGGGTCACATTAGTTTATGGAAACTCTCTTTGTTATGTATTACATAACAAATGGAGGCCTTTATCAACTTATTGGCAAGGTGTTTGGGCTTGCTTCCCTCTGAAGCGTCCATTGATCTACTGTGGATTTCCTGAAATTACAGCAGTGAATTAAAACTACTTTCAGCTTTGGGGGTTCACTGCCTCCACAAACTTCCTTTTCTCTCTCACTATCTCATCCTTACCCTTGAGATAGTAAGGATTCTCTGTTCTGAGTTTCAGAATATATCATCTGTCCAACTCCTGAGGGGTGTACTGCATGTATAGGGTAGAGAGTCCAGAGATGCTTCTCAACATCCTATAATGCATAGGATGCTCCTACAACAAAGAATTATCCAGCCCAAAATAGCAATAGTACTAAGCTTGAGAAGTCCTGCTTTAGAGCATATTTTTCATTACTACTTTTAAAAATTTCCCTTTCTTGTTTCATCCAAATACTTTCTTTCCTCCAAAGGTCAGCTCAAAAATGGAGCCTTCTTTGTCCTTCCTAATTCATAATGATTAATTTTTTCTTTTTCAGAATTCCAATGCTACTTATTATTATGTCACTAATAAGTCTAGTACAATAAAATAGAACTGTTACTCTAGACAATTTATCTTTTTAAGCAATAAGAAATGTATATTTATAAGGTAATCAATTAAAATGTTATAATTTACAAGACTTTTTCTTTTTGTGGGGGCTAAAATTTTTGGCAATTTACATGTCAGGGCACTTTGAGGATCTTTCCCAGCCTCAGTCCATTCCAGGCTCTTCACTGGGAGCCCAGTCCAGCAAGGAATGTCTCAGATGGTTTCACTCAGGGGAGTAGTGACTCCACTTGGGCTCACTTAGGGACTGTCTGTCAACCAAAGACATGAAGGCAGGGCCTGGGTGAAGATTTCATAGCAGGGCCACTCCATGGCTTACACAGGAAATTTGTTTTCTAAAATAAATTTCCTTGCACTTTCCCTTTGTATGCCACACTGTTTTAACATCTCCCTATTCCTCTACCATATCATGTAGGTTATGAATTATTGTCTTTGCCAAAATGTGAACCAGCTTAAAGAAACACATTGGAATCACTTGAGAAACATTAAATAGCACCAGGTGCAGGACTGACCCCAGGAGGACCACTACTCAATATGCCCCTGAGGGTGACATTTAACCATTGATGATTTCTGAATAGAGCCCTCTGACCAATAGCACATCAATCAATAGTGTTCTTCCAATCCCGCATTCCCAAAATCACTTCTTCTCTTTAGAGCTGACCTCATTTATTCTCATTAGTTGTTTGACTTGGTATAGCTAAAATTTAAAGGCAACTGCAAATGACTTATAAAGAGAATAGACTTAATTGCATGATAGAGATCAATTGGCTTGCAAACATAAAGATATTATGGTTTTTCAGTTTTCATTTTACCTTCACAGGTTACTAAAAGAATCTGTCCTCCTTCTTTTGTGGAATCTGCCTTCTTAATTGTCTTCATTGAGCCTTAATTTGACCATATGGACTCTGTGTGTGTGTATGTGTGTGTCTCTGTGTGCATGCAGAGGGGTTAATCTGTTCAATTAGCATTGGATTTTACATGATATTCTCTCTGTGGAATATCCACCATTCAATCTTATAATTTTACAAAACAAATCCAACCAGTAGACTTTCCACTTTGTTCATTTATTTAATTGAAATTTGATAAGAGATTTTTAGGAAACAAATACATGTTTTTCTTAATAAACTTAATTTTTTAGAGCAGTTTCAGATTTACAGAAAAATTGAACAGAAATTACTGTGAGTTGCTATATGCTTCCTCTCCTTCTCCCCGTCCCCTAGTTTCCCTTATCATTAACATCTTGCATTGGATGGTACATTTGTTACAATTGATGAGCCATATTGATACACTAATATTAACTAAAGCCCATAGTTCACATTAGAGTTTATTCTTTGTGTTGTACAGTTGTATGGATTTTGCCAATGCATTATATTATGTATCCACCATTACAGTATCAGACAAGACAGTTTCACTGCCCTAAAAATCCCTCATGTTTCACCCATTCATCCCTCTCCCTTTCTCTCCCTACCCCACCATATCCTGGCAACCGCTGATCTTTTTTACTGTTTCAGTAGTTTTGCCTTTCCCAGATTATCATGTAGTTGAAATTATATAGTATGTAGCCTTTTCAGATTGGCTTCTTTCACTTTGCAATATGCATTTTAGGTTCCTTCTTACCCTTTTTTGCTTGATAGCTCATTTATCTTTTATGCAGAATAATATTCCACTGTATAGATGTACCACCAATTTGTTTACCCATTCACCTATTGAAGGATATGCTGATTGCTTCCAATTTTTGCAATTATAAATAAAGCTCCTATAAACATTCTTGTGCAGATTTTGTGTGGACATAAGTTTTCAACTCACGTGGGTAAATACTTAGGAGAGCAGTTGCTGGATCATATGGTAAGTACACGTTTAGTTTTGTAAAAAACTGCCAAACTGTCTTTCAAAGTGGCTGTACCATTTTGTATTCCCACCAGCAATGACTAAGAATTCCTCATGCTCCATATCCTCTCCAGCATTTGATATTGTCAGTGTTTTGGATTTTAGCCATTCTAACAGGTGTGTAGAAATATCTCATTGTTGTTTCAATTTGCAATTACATAATAACATAATGATGTTGAACATCTTTTAATATGCTTATTTGTTATCTGCATATCTTCTTGGCTGAGGTGTCTGTTCAGATCTTTTACCCACTTTTTAATTGGGTTGTTTGTTTTCTTCCTAAGAATTCTTTATATATTTTAGATACAAGTCTTTTATCAGATATGTTTTTTGCAAATATTTTTTCCCAGTCTGTGGCTTCTTTTCATTCTCTTAACAGTGTCTTTTGCAGAGCAGGAGTTTTTAATTTTAATGGTCTATCATCAATATTTTTCTTTAATGAATTGTCATGTCTAAAAACTCATTACCAAACCCAGGATCAACTAGATTTTCTGCTATGCTATCTTCTAGAAGTTTTATAGTTTTGCATTTTGCATTTAGGTCCATGATCCATTTTGACTTGATTTTTGTGAAAAGTGTAAGGTCAGTGTCTTGATTCTTTTTTTTTTCTTGCATGTGGATGTCCAGTTGTTCTAGTACTATTGACTTATTTGTCTATTCTTTCACCAATATCACACTTTATTACTACTGCTTTATCGTAAATCTTGAAGTAGAGTAGTGTCAGTCCTCTGACTTTGTTTTTCTACTTCAATGTTGTGTTGGCTTTCTGGGTCTTTTGCCTTTTCATATAAACTTTAGAATCAGTTTGTGGATATCCACAAAGTAACTTGGGATTTTGATTTGGATTGCATTGAATCTATGGTCAAGTTGGGAAGAACTGACATCTTAATATTGAGTCTTCCTATCTGTGGAATATTTTTCCAGTTATTTAGATCTCCTCTGATTTCGTTCATCAGAGTTTTGTAGTTTTTCTCATATAGATATTATACATATTTTGTTAGATTTATACCCAAGTATTTAATTTGTTTGGTGCTAATGTAAATAGTGTTGTGTTTTTAATTTCAAAATTCAGCTGTTCACTGCTGGTATACAGGAAAGCAATTGTCTATTAGCCTTGTATCTTACAATCTTGCTATAATCGCTAATTAGTATCAGGAGTTGTTTTGCTGATTCTTGGAGATTTTCTCCGTAAGATAATCGTGTCATCTGCAAACAAAGACAGTTTTATTTCTTCCTTCCCAAATTTGTCTATCTTCTGTTTCCTTTTTGGAAATTGGTAATTCCAATTACCAATATAGTTATTGATAGAATTCTTTCTATTTCACGATTCATAAGTTATCCAAGTTGAATTAAATGAATAAAACTAGTTCTCAAAACCTTGACTAATAGAGAAGTTTTTTCCCCCAACATTATTAATATTGAGAGTTTGCTTTTATTTTAGATAGTTAACCAATTATAAGGAAATAATTTTCCAAGTTTAAGGTCATAGTTCTGATACAAATTTTCTTTCATACTCCTCAAAAGCTTGAGTAAATGTGACTGAGAAAAAAAAATGCAAAGACAAATTTAGAATTTATAGCTCAATATCAAGATTAGGGGACTGGAGTGAATGTATTTTCATTTACTTATTAGTTGGTATTTTGAAAAATGATCCACACAGTGGAGAAGATAAGAGACCTAGTGAGTTTAAAGGTGCAACTCTATTAAGAAGTATTGTGAATGCTTGATAGGACATGATTAGGACCTAAATTATTACATTTGTCTTTGATTTGTCTTGAGGGATAGGTACATTGTTACATCTGCAAATGACATACCAAGGCCTTATGAAAACTGAATGTAACTCAGACAAATGACTTATTTTTATGTCTATGATTCATTCCATTGTTTGGTCTACCCAGTATTTCTGGAGGCCAATGTTAATGTCATTTAACGGTTATATGATAAGAGCCTGGTATAGTGATCACCATGCCCAGGCTTATTTCTATTGTCAGCCCTGAAATGCCCATGCACAGAACAAAAATCCCACAATTTTATTACACTCTACCCTGTTAGCCCTTAATAATAATGGTAAGTAAGATTAATAGAGTGCTACAGTGTGCCAGGTGTTAATGTATTACATGCATTAATTCATTAAAATATTACAACAACCCTAAGAGTCAGGTACTAATATTTTCCCCTATTTTATACATGAGATTGCTCAGGCTTAGAGAGGTTATATACTGTGTGCAAAGTCACCCAGCTATTAGTTGGTGCAACCAAGATTTAAACCCAGGTAATACGAATTTAGAACTTCTTCCCATCTACTGTGCTATGTTGACTTCCAATTAAAAAAGAGACAAAAATAAGCAAATATCTTCAACTCTCTTTAAACAAGTTCTTTTTTTATCTGTTGGAATCTTGTAGACATTTTAGACAAAATATGGAAAGAAAATAATTGTATTTATAGCCCTTTAAAGTAATCTTTATATTTTACTATTAATTTAACTTAATTTAATCTAATTTAATGATTTAAACCCCCAAAGGGGATTTATTAACTCTCCTAACTGGGAAATCTGGGAATGCCTCTGACTTCAGGCACAGCTGGATCCAGGGGCTCAAATCCCATTTTTAGGTTGGTCTCTTTCAACATCTCTCAGATATGTTTTCTTCATGGGGGTGGGCCAAATGGCCTCCAATAGTTACATCCTAGCAGTTTAACAACTACTTTAATTAATTAATTAGTTACATTTCCATTAATAGAGTAAGATTTTTTTATCAGAGCTCAAGAATCAACTTCATGCTTTTGCTCAGACCAATTTAACTTACAAACCTTCTGGATAGGACTCTATGCTACTGTAAGTTGTAGAGACTTTTAGAATTTTGGCCTCTTTTTGATGTTTACTCTTAGCTGAGAGTGTAGATTATCTTATTAACATCGCCCACATCTTGTATTAATTCATTTCTGAGGTAGAATTAACTTAAAAATCCTATATAGAGATGGTCACCCTGATTTAGCTCGCTTATTACACTGCCCCGTGTGTTCTGACTGCTCATATTCCTATTCTAACTCTGAGATGGGAGAGGAATGAAAACTCCTCCCAAAAGTGTTAAAAAGATGAGCTAGATGTGAGTAAAGTCATTAGCCTGGGTAAGGACTCAACAAGGGCTGATTAAGTTACTATCCTCAGATGAGTTTTCTTCCTTACAGCCCAGGCCTTCAGTACTACTTTCAGTTCCTTGATGGCAATGTCTTGAAGGCCATGGCCAGCTCTCCATGAAATAGGATATTACTACTCTCTGAAGCTATATGGTGCCCTGTCTGGTATCCAAGAGTGTACACGGGAGCTTGGCTGTCCTCTGGCCATCCAGGTGTCTTAAGTCTTCCTTAGGGCTTATGAGTGTTCCAGGAAAGAACAGAGAAGTGTCCTCAAGAGATAGGTAAGTGATTGGTGCTAAGATTCAAAGCATAGCCAGGCTCTCGGTCCTCCCTCACCCCGCAGAAATCTTCTCACACATACGGATGTTGGCGGGTGGGATCTGGCAATGCAGCTGGCCTTTGCAAGTTGTCCTCATTCAGTAGGACTGGACCTGGCCCTCTGGTCCAGCACAGCACCTGTACACTGGAACAGCATTTTTGATAGTGGTCCTCTTCCTGGTCCACTTCCCGATACTTTCTGAAATATATGCTCTCTGAGACCTTGCTCTAAGATAGGGCCTTACTTAGGCATTTCAACTTCAAAGCTAGTGAGTACTCTCTTCCTTGGCCCTTTCTTCTTTCTCCCTATCTCTTCTGGGTCTCAACCCACCCTGGTTCCTCTCACACAAAAGACCCCTAATGTTCCTTTTCTTCCACAATGGGGCTTAGTGGCCACTAGTTCAGAGTCCCAAGCAAGACCTTAGCAACATGAAAATGTATTAATTTTTTAGGAATAAGAAAAACCTTTACCAACATAAGTACTCTTTAGAGAAGAGAGGTTTTCTTTCTCCCCTGGGGAGTTACTCTCCTCATGAGTGAGCCAAATGGCTTCAAAATCGGTAAAAGTAGAAACAATTGAATTTTTGTATGAAACACGTGAGTTGAATTTTTCACATCTTACCTCTCTTCTGCTACATAGCTATCCAATCTGAGCAGCTTGAGAAGGTTACCAGTTTCTTATGTGTTCCCTTCTTCAAGATCAATCAGAAATGCAAAAGGTGCCATGGTCCCATCTTCCTTCCAGATCATTCTTGCTTCTTCACTGTCCAATAGAACTTTCTGCAATGATGGAGATATTCCATATCTGTAGTTGTTGAGCACTAGCTTTGTGGCTAGTGTCATTGAGAAGCTGAATTTCTAATTTTTTTAAGTCTAATAAGTTTAAATATAAATAGCCAGATATGGCTAGTGGCTATCATACTGGACAACACAGGCTTACATTTTCTGGAAAGCAACTAATAGCATAGACCAAGAATTAAAAAATATCTATATACATATATAAAAAATATATATATTTAAAGACCTTATTTATTTATTTAGAGTAGCTTTAGTTTCACAGTAAAACTGAGAGGAAGGTACAGAGATTTCTCATATACCCTCTTCCCCCACTTAATATATTTTTACTTTAAGAACTATATTCCATGGCAAAATAGTCAGTAAAAGATTCATATGTAAGAGTGTTTATCATAATACTTACATTCTAAGTAAAATCTGGAAAGTGAAATAAATTATGGTACAAGCCTTGGCTGTTAAAATTTTGGTTTAAAATAAAATTTAAATACATGCTGTTTAACACTTCTGTTATGATGTTAAGTAAATATATATGGATTCAAACTTTCTATGTAGTGTTATCCTAAATTAAAATACATATATTATACACATAATTAAAGTAATTGAAAAAAACCAAAATATTAATGGGTTTATGTTTGAATAATGAGCATACAGGTGATTTGAGTTTCGAGTTTCTTCCTTATATTTCTCTTATAAGTTTTATATTTTATACGATGAATAGGGATTGCTTCTTAAATGGGAAAATCCATAGTAAATATTATTTTAAAACAGTTGTAAAGTCTTACAGAAGGCATGTGACTATATTACAGAGAAAAGAGCCTGGATTTGACAACTAGAAGGTCAGTGATGGAATTTGGTAGAGCAGATTAAGGTGGACAGTGTCAGAAGATGTTGAAAGGGATCAGAGAGTGAGTGGGAAGTAGAGACCCAATGTCATCAGGTTCTGCCTCCCCTTCAGAAGGGTATGGCTCTAAAAGGAATGAGGAAAATATGTCATAATCATATCCTCTTTTGAGTGGCTACTAGGTCTTTTACTGAACTGACAAAACAATTAAATGTTGTAATGTCCACTGTAATAAGAAAACTGAGACTTAGAGAAACTAATTTGTCTTACGAAAACAGAGCAGCAGATACTAAAGCCTGGTGACTTTCCAGCATGTTCCACTGTCTCCTACAGGATGGTCAGGTGAATGCTGTCTTTCATTTTATGTTTTGCAGCTAGTGAAGACCCATCTAAGCAAGCAGGAGAGAATCACAGAGCACTGTGTGCTCCTACATACTGAGTGTCCTTGTCAGTACAGCAGAGCAGCTCACTTACGAATTTGGACTCAGGCCAGCCTGGATTCAAATCTCTGCTCCACCTGATACTCCCTGCCTGACTCGGCACACCAGTTAGCCCGTCTGGCCCCACTTTCTCACTTATCTGGTGGAGGTAACAACATCTACCTCAGAGTTGTTGTGAAGATTAGGAGGGTAGCATATGTAAAAGCATCCAGCATAACAGCCGGCACAAAATTGCCTTAATACACAGCTGATGTAGTTGCTGATACTGTTTTTGTTACAATGTGATTAGTTGTCCTTGATTTCTTTGAGGTGGTAGAGGGCAGGTCTTGATGCTGTTTTATATTTAGAAACATTCTACGTTGTAGTGTGCAAAGATGAATAAAATTTTAGTCACTGGCTGATTCATTCCATTAACAAACATCTGTTAATGCCAACCACATGCCAAATGTGATGCTAGGAAGTAGAGATGGAAGAATGAGTTAGATTGGCCCTCTTCTAAGAAGCAAGCGAACAGACGCTTATGTAAAGTGATTTGTATAAAGCAGTTAATAACTGCTCAGATGAAGATGTGAGCTGAGTGTTAGGGAAGCCGGGGGAGGTAGCACTCTGCCTGGGGTGGTTGCAAAAGGCCTCAGAGAGAAGGTGACTTTTTATAATAACTAAAACCATCTTCTGTGGTCCTACAACTGTACTAAAAAGGGTTGCATATTTTATTGCATTTGGTCTTCATTATGTTATCCTGCCTCCTACTTCCTGACTGTCACTAAAAGTTGCCATATAAGCGAATCCTCTACTATTCCATCCAGAAAAGGGGAAGGTACAAGATTCTCTAAGTGTTTTCTGTGGGAAGCTACCCCTCACAGATGCTACCTGAAAAGGATTCCACAGCCAAATATGTTTGAGAAATAAGTAATGCTTTTGCCTTTTGGAGTGTTGCAATGTATGATGATATTTTACAGGTTCTGAGACTTGTTGAGATGTTTAAACTCAGACTTTCCCAAATAGCAACTAAAAAAAATTTTTTTTTTTAAATAACAACTACAAACATCTTAAGGAACTAAGTTTTGTGGAAATCTGTGGAAATGCTGATTTATGCTATCACTTACCTTCTCAGCAAACATCTGTGTGCTTTCTGAAATACTCTGTTTAATAGAGAGAAGCATGGGAGGGATGGTGACTTCTGTTACATATTTTAAGATATTTCTAATGAAAATGGCACAGGCTTGACATGGGTGGGAATGATAGTAGGAGAAGCTGGGAAATTGTGAAGTGGCATAAAGTGCAGAACCAGAAAACAGCAAATTTGTGGAAGCCTGTGTTGTTTAGAAGAGGGTAACTTACTAAAAATTTAGGTTAATCTCTTGTAAAATTTCAGGAAGATGATGTCATGGCAAAGTGTTTAGAAAAGATATACATAATTATCATTACACTAACATGAACTAATACACTCAGTTTACATTATTTTGCTTGGTTTTATGCTTTCTTAAACCATTCCTAATTAAAATTTCCCTTAGTCATTTTTTTTCATATTCTCCCAATATTCTAAACTTTCCTTTTGCAGTATTTCCTATTGATGAATAAGCCTTCTAAAATTACTGAAAAATACCTTTTACAGTGTTTAATCAGTTTACAGTATTTAATTGCATGATTGGTTTTCAATGATATTGTGGTCACGACCTGAATTTTCTTATCAAGGGTAATGAATCTTTTCATATGTCTGGTTAATTATTACCATTTGATGAATATCTGTTTAATGTATTGAAATTGAATTGAGTCTAACACTTCTCTTTTACTTCAGTATTGTGATGTAAATTGTTCTAAAAGATGATTAAATGATAAAAAACATATTCCAGGGATATCCCTCCCTATCTTGATCTCACCTCATTTGCACTTGGGCTCTTTAAGTTTTCTAATTGTCATCAAATCAGAATTTCCCAGAAGTGGCAAATGTTCCATTCAGTGATGCACACATCAAAACTTTAGTCAGTGGCTCAAACGTGCTGCCCCTCAAAGGAAAATATAAGGCCAGAATGGAGCAAGATGGAGGTTTGACAGCACAGTTGCAAAAACTATATTGCAGGTGCTGTCTGGTGTCCTTTTGGTTTGGGACAAGCATCGTGGGACGCAGGGAGAGGACTCCCAGGCACTAAGGAGTAATTTGCCTGTGCTGCAATGGGAGAGGGCTAAAAAACAGCAGGGTCACCAGTGTTCAGGAGATCTGCTTTCTTTTCCTCTCCATGGTCAATCCGGATTTTACCATGTACATCTCCTCTTTTCCTGTACTAACTACTGTAAGGAAAAAAAAATTAACTAAGGTTTACTTTTTAATTAAATGTAGTACCACTTAGGAAGATGTATGTTAATCTGAGGCCAAATCTGCCACCCTCAGCTTTACAAGATGCTGGCCCCAGCAGAGGCTGTAAAGCTCTCGATAAGAGAGGCGAGGAGCAAGGTGCAGGTCCCCCAGCGATAACCTCCTGACTCCAACATTATAGGTCTTTCTGCTGGAATTGAGTTCTACATCTTACTCGATGGGTTATTGTCACCGATGAGTAATGAACATACCCTGCCTGAGTCCCAGGGTACAGGAGGCAGTCGGTCAGGCCCAGCTGCAGGCAGCAGGGTGGGCAGTTGAAGGGAAGGCAGTTAAAGGCACAGGGACAGTGGTGACTGGGCGGGACCTGCTGGGGGAGCAGCCACGGGCTGGGCCTGTTGGCTGGGGCAGGGAACGTGTGCATTAATCATAATGTTCCCGGGCTAATGGGCAGTACAGAGAAAGCAGCCCGGACCACAGAACAAAGGCAGAATGTGATGAAGGGGGCACCTCTGCCAGCTGGGAGTTTGCAGGGCTGGTTCTTAGAAGGTGAAATAAATGGCAGTTACCACCATGGCAAACTGAAGGTGTAAGGCATGATTAGATAGCATGTTAGGGTAGTCTGTTTTCATTCCTTCCAGTGTTCCTTTGTGAACTTAGATTTGTTTATTTGGATGTCTGATTACCTTGCAGCCTCCTAAGGAGTTCAGCTTAGTGGTGACGGGACTCCTCTCTGAGGAACAGAAGTGCAGGCTTGGTATGAGTTCTGAATTAGTTTCTGGTTATAATTTTAAAAATAAGGTTTGGGTAACTTCTGAGATATAACAAATGACATCATTAACTATGATTTTAAAATCCTCGTGTATAATGCATTTACATATTGTTCTTAAAATTCCCATTGAATTGATTTATCAGATAGATTAAAAAACAAAAAGAACCTGACTAGCTGTCTGCAGTCAATTCTGATGCTCCACTTGACCATTTCCTCTTGAAGTTCCAGAGAAAGAGAGAGAGAGAAGGACTTTATTAGCCAAGGACAGCAAAACTTTAAGAGCAGGAATTGCAAATATGTGACCTAACTATTCTCTGAGGTTAAGATAATGCACAGTTTTTAGGAATGATGATTTAGAGGAAGATAAGCCAATTGACATTTTCTTTATATTTTTATAGCAATTGTATTGCACTGAATTATAAAATAAGGTGGTTTATTTATAATCCTTTTATTTGGAAAGATTTTATATTCTCCTTCACATTTGGCAAAATAACAGCTCTAATACTTGTTTTTAAAAAAATGTGAAAGGGGCCAGACCAGTGGCATAATGGTTAAGTTCACGCTGTCTGCCTTGGCTTGCCTGGGTTTTGCAGATTCGGATCCTGGGCGCAGACCTATGCCCCACTCGTCAAGCTGTGCTGTGGTGATGTCCCATATACAAAGTGAAGGAAGATGGGCACAGATGTTAGCTCAGGGTCAATCTTTCTTAGCAAAAAGAGGAAGATTGGCAACAGATGTTAGCTTATGGCCAATCTTCCTCCCTCCCACCCCGCCCCCAAAAGTGTTAAGTCAGAAATTCTTGGAGAAAAGGGAGGGAGGAGGATGGAATTAAGTAGTAAGTAGAGTAAATAGGGTACAAGTTCAGGCTGGAAAAATAGGAAAGACAAAGTTTCTCCCTTTTAAACCAAGAGCTCCTGAGGGTGTCCGGCCTGGGTGACTTTCCAACTAGCCAATCACTTGGATGAGAGTACGGATAGTTCCCTGCCTTCCTTTTTCTTTGCAATGATGCAATTGTGTTACAGATACCTAGTGACCTGGGAGAACTATGTTTCCATTTTGTCATTCAATTCCCTTTTAATTTTATTTATTTTTTTCAATTCCCTTTTTAAATTAACTCACTTCTTTTTTCATTTTTAGTAACAGTGGTATATTAATGTCCTACCTCTGCACCCCCAAATTCTATGCTGATTAGAGAGACAGTATTTTAGAGACATCGAATTAGCTGTCAGCCAACCTAGGGTCTAGTTCTGCTTTGCCAATTACTAATTGTTTGGCCTTTGGCAAGTGGTTTCATTTTGGAAGGTAGAGGGGCCTTCTTTTTCTCATCTGTAAAATCCAGACTTGGCAATGGAGTTTCATTGATTCTTTGCTCATTCCCCTTAAATGCAGTTAAACTACAAAATCTTCACATGTCTCTACTAGCCTTTGAACAAGGGATTCAGAAATTTAGATGAAAGGTCTAACATGAATTAAGATACGCTCCCTATTCCAATAACAGCAGTTTTGCTAAGCTCACGTGTATAGTATATGAGTACCCTAGTGTCTTAAATATGGGAAAATCTGAGATTTTTATATGATGATGTAGAGCATTCCAGTAACTGCAAAATTAACACATCAATTACCATAAATTATGGTCTCTTAATTTGTAGGGTTGTCCTTCTGTGATTTCTTCTCTTAGCCTTTGTGGGTGGCTCTGGCTCACTTCCTGACTGCAATCTGTTTCTCACCCATCATTATAATATAGTGACCTGAGTTCAAAGCAGACCCACTTCCATCAGAATTGTGGTGCATGAGCTAGTGTGTATTCCATGCAAGAAACTACCCAGGCCTTTATGGGATTGCAGAACTCTCCTAACTGCTGGGTCATCATCTGGATCAATATATTTGGTTTCCATGGTCCTGAAAATAAGAGTTGAACCAGAGAACTCCTAGCAGCTCTTATTTCAGAATAACAGTTGACTGTTCCATCATTTAGAGTAAATTGGTGAGTCCTATTTTGAGCCAGGGAAGAAGAAGATTGAATGGGTACATCATGATTTGGAGAATCAATTCTGTTAGTTAACCTTCAACCCCCAATAGTACCCCAAAAGGCTCAGGTCAAATGAGTATTAATGAATGTTTTTCCTGAATGTGTGATTCTAATGGATAGGGTCATCATCATATTATTATTTTTGACACTAGATTCTTAAATTTTACAAATGGCTGAATTAGCTTAAAAATATACAAAATACATGATTTCCAAAAGAGAGAAGGAAAAAAAAAGCCCTCACAAGTGGAAGACTCTGAGCATAAGTCTGTACATAATCTTAAAAGTTTAATTTAGTTTAAGATATTGATTGTAGGTGAGAATCTGGAAATGTTATTTAGCTACAGAATGCATCAAATATGTATATTTTCCCCCATGTTAAAATGTGCTCAGATGGTGTTCATCTTGAATCCTGCAGAAGTATCAAGAAGCAAACTTAATAATGTATTAAAGATGATAGGGCAGATAAAACCAAGGAAAGCACGAGCAAGGATTTATTCCTTGCTGCATAAAGGATATATTGGTGAGAAAAAAATCTTCTGGAATGAAAATAATTCCAATGCTCGCTCACTCTTCTGAAATGGGATTCTCTTTTTAGAGTTTGCTGTGGTCTGTGCCCTTATCCATTCTAATGCATTTGAATCGCTGCTAAAAAGAAACTAAGTTCTTGTTAGAATTTAAAACACAAGGATCCATTTCTGCCTAACAGTCTTGTAGCTGCGCATTCCCTGAAGTGTATCCCATCTGCTTTGGGGAGCTCTCATTGCAATATGCAGTGATTGCAGGATAAGCACACCATTTTCCTGTCAATACTTTCCTATTAGCCTCCTGGATCCATACATCATCATCTTGCTGGCCTGCAGTTTGCTTATCTTTGTCTCCGAGGCTGCCTTTGATTTATCTAACACCCAAGCTAATGAGGCATGGAGCCCAGGGTGGCTCCAAGGATAATGCACTCCTGTATAAAAATGCTTAAGGAAGGATCAAGTGCTAATCCATTCTAGACTAAAAGGCCTAGCCCTTCAACAAATGTTGTATTTCTTAATCGCTAAACTAAGACTATAATAGCTCTCCCTTAAGCTACTACCATCAGTAAAACTATATACACTAACTACATGCAATTTACCAAAAGAACTGAAAATTGGATTTTAATTTGTGCTTCCAAAAAAAATGCCAAAAAATAGTTTCTATCTTAGCAACAGTTATCACCATTATTTGACAGCATTCTTATGCAAAAATAAGTTAGCTTTAATATTTAATTTACTGTAATAGTTTTATATTCCCTCACTGGGACCTATGTTTTTCTAAAGACAAAAATAACAGAATCTACAGTGTTACTGTGGCAAGGATAAATCAAGCTGGCTATTTCAATAATGGAGTTAATTACAAAGTGTACATATCTGAAATGTACTGGGTGGTTAGGGGTTGTTTAATTAACATAAAAATTTCAATATCATTGGCAAGTATGTTGCTATCACAAAAGCATTGTTAAAAATGTATTTTAAAATAGTAATGATTTTCACTATTTCAGTTTACACATTTTAGCCATAAAGAGACTTTTTACTGATACACGGTGGATTCTACATCATTGCAGCTATACAGCACAGCATAAAGAAACTAGTGACTATTTAATTTGGTCCATATAAATAACTAACCTAGAAACATAGGCCCAAAATATTTCTCTTGGAAATAATGTCCACATAGGATATCTATATTAGTCTACATGCATAGATAATTCCTAAATATCTGCTCCCTCTATTTTTTCAGTGTAAAGAACCTTAAATTCAGTGTACAGAGGTTTTCTTAAAATATTTTGCTGTTTCTCTTAATCATGTGTAGTGAGAAGTAGGATGCAGAAGATTCTTCTCTTTATGAATCTTTTGCCAATACTAGGATCAAAACTATTCTATTTAAAAGAAAATATGGAAGGAAGGGAGGGAGGGAAAGAAGATGAGAGAGAGAGAGAGAGAGAGGAAGAGAGGGAGAGAAAGAGTCAAGGAGGGAGGGAGGGAGAGGAAGAGGGAGAGAGTGAGGGGGAGAGAGAGAGAGAAGAAAAACGCCAGTCTGCAACTAAATTGTGGCAAAAGTCCCAGGAGAAGAAAGGCTCACTCAGAATCATGGTGCAGCAAGAAAATCCTTCACCCATTGGTTCACTCTATGCCCCTGAGAATCTGATCAAGGTAGTAAGTCCCTTTGTCGGTCACTAACCAACATTATTGAGAACCAGGGTGGAATTTAATGATGTGACATTTTTAGGAATTGTTATTGAGATGTAAATGATCGTTGGTTGGGTTATTTAAGTCACATAAGGAACCTAGTTTAGAATGAAAATTACTTATTGATTATTAGAGCAATTAACAGAATAAATTTTAGTGCTGGTATTAACATTTTCCTTAAGTCCAAAACTGTTGCTGCTTAAACTCAGCAGAACACTTAATTGGTCTGGGACTCAAAGATTATCTTCTTTGTGGAGATTTATCCTTAAAGAGTTTTTAAAAGTAAGAAACCAGTTGCCAAAATCCATTCTAAAGTATTTGAAGTTCTTCCATTTTGGCTTTTAGTAGAGGGAAAAACATGCCAGAATAAGATGGAGCTGCATAAACTTATTTGTGTAAGTAAAGGAATGGGATATTCCACTTTTGTTCTACTAAAAGAAACCCCAAACCTTTGAGGTCAATTAAAGTAGAATCTGTATTGTAGATTTCCTATTGCCTTTCCTTTTGCTGACGTCTGTCAGTCAGTCAGCATCATTCGTCATTTATGGGGTTGACTTTCCTTAGTTGTAATTCTTTCTTTCATTAGTCTTTATTTTCAATATATAGTCAATTCTTAGAATATGGCCTTTGTGAGAACTGATCGTCCTTTCTAAGACTTTCAAGCAGTGATAATGGTGTGTACAGTTGTATACACAAAGATGTAGAATAAAGTTAATTAGATGCATTATTCAACACTCAATCTTTGAAGTTTACTTGAATTATTTTGATATCATGGGCAAAATTTTTTTTTAACCTACATTATTGCCATTAGCCTCATCCCATGGTTCTGTGCTGGATACTCTTCAAAGGGAATTTCTAATAGGCCTAATCTGTTAACTGATATCACTATTAGGTTATCTTAAAATATATACAAAAGCCCGAGTGACAATTTGGGCTAAATTATTGTATTCATTTCCTGGTGCTGCCTTAACAAAGTGGCTTAAAACATCAGAAATTTATTCTCTCACAGTTCTGGAAGCCAGACGTCTAAAATCAAGGTGTCAGCAGGGCCATGCTCCCTCTGAATGCTCTAGGGAGGAATTTTCCTTGCCTCTACCTAGCTTCTAGCTGCCTCTAGAAATCCTTGGCATTCCTTGGCTTATAGCTGCGTTACTCCAGTCTCTGCCTCCACCCTCACATGGCCTTCTCTGTGTGTCTCTGTGTCTTTCTCTGTGTCCTTTCCTCTTAGGAGGACACCAGTGATTGGGTCTAGGGTCCACCCTATTCCAGCACAACCTCATCTTAACTGGATTATATCTACAAAGATTCTATTTCCAAATAAGCTCACATTCACAGGTTTTGGGAATTAGGCCTTGATCATATCTTTTTGGGGGTACAATTCAGTCCATTACAGTCATATAAATAATAATCCTTATCTTCCACCTGCCTCATTAACAAAGTGCCTAGCATGTGCTAGATGCTTTGCAAGCTTTTTTAAAACCTATGCAAGAAGGTACTATAATTCTGATTTGCACATAAAGAAATCGAGCTTTAGATACCTTACCCAAAATCACAAAGCTTGTGAGTGGTGGAGCCAGTATTTGAATCAATCTTCCCTATTTCAAAGCCCATACACTTTTCTCTATACAGTCTTCATGAATTAAAGAGAACATGAAGTATTTCTACTTGGTTTTGTAGTAGATTCAGTCTTTACATAAAGATATGTTAAATATATATATATAAATTTGCAGATTTAAGAGAAGAAACCAGTCTTTAGTCAAAACTGCAAATAAATACCACACCTCTGAGTACAGACCCTGAACTAGGGGCACCCTGAAAGACAATGGATAGCATCACGTGTTACAGTGAACACGAAGGTTCCACCCAACGTCCACTTTTGTTGTCCCAATGGTGCCACATATCTTAGGAAAGAAGTCTGTTAAAAGATATTTATAAAGCAGACCAATGAAATTTTTTTTTTTTTTTGGTGGGGAAAGATTCACCCTGAGCTAACATCTGTTGCCAACCTTCCTTTTTTCTTTTTTCCCCAAAGCCCCAGTGCATGGTTGTATATCCTAGTTGTAAGTTCTTCTATGTGAGCCACTGCCACAGCATGGCAACTGACACACGGATGGTGACTGGGAAACGAACCAGGGCCGCCAAAGTGGTGAGAGCCTGAACTTTAACCACTAGGCCATCAGGGCTGGCTCCAATGAAATTTTTTAAGAGATTGAAATAGCTGAATAGATATCACTTTGAAGAGGTCTTATGGGGATAATTTTAGATGTGGATACTCTGTTTATATTAACACATGTATTTTATTTTCAAATTGCTTTAGTGTAAAGTTTCTAATTCAATATTATGCTTGCTGAAGCTTAAAGTACTTTATAAAAATGGAGCTTAATTCTATCTCCAAGTGAAAAGAGGACAATGAGTTTAAAAACTTAGTTTATTATTTCTTTATTACACAATTGATAGAGACAATAAAATATTATTGTAATTAGACTGCACTTATTTGGTTATTATTAGTGAAGGTACACATTTAAAATCATATTTCTTGGCCATTTACAATGATTTTTTGACTTTTTATATCCTTACCTCTTTGTGTGATGTGCGTGTTTGGGGATTGGGCATATTTTCTCCTGATGGTTTGCAAGAACTCTTTCTATATTAAGGATGTTAAGTATTTGTCTGCCACACCTCTCTCTTAATATTTTTCCCTGCTTACTTATTTCGCTTTAACTTTGTTTATAGTGCTTTATTTTAAACTCCCTCTCCCCCTTTTAATTCTTATGTAATCAAAGTTATTGCTTTGTTTCTTTATGGTTCTCTTTTTAATGTTATGTTTAAAAAGTCATCCCATAATTCAAGATTATTTAAGTATTTTCCTCATCAGCCTCATTCTCATAATTATTATTTTACAGTTTAATCTTTAATCTATGTGATGATTTTTGGCTCAACTTTCAGGTCTTCATTGTCATTAAATACCAGGAAGAAATACTGTTCTCCTTAAGGAGCAACTATGATATGCAGACTAGAGAAAGATGCTTCTTACCAGGAGACTGGCTGCAGAGTCTCACTGAATCTCAGGTTCTTTAGCCCACATTAAGTAATATGAGCTAAAACCCATAAGCTGTCAAATTGCTTTCCTCAACCCTGTCTCAGTTTCTCTGTTATTGACCTGTGGAGTATTGCACTTGCCTCTAATTCTTCAGAAGTTCTTGCCCCATCTCATAGCTGCTCTTTGATTGTGCCATTCATTAGTTAAGAGTACCAGACCATGTTTAACACAAAAGATGAGGGGAAATTACAAGTGAGCAGCCCAGCCTCTCTGAGCCAGCTTGCTAATCTATAAAGAAGAGATAACAATAATACTTACTCATAGGGTTGATATGAGTAAATAGATGAAATAATTCATGTGAAGCAAGTAAGTGCTATTACAATTACTGTTAGTGTTATTAATACTTCTTCAAGTTTGATCAAAGATTTGCTTTTGGGGAGTTTTCAGTATCCACTAATTTGGGTTTATTTTTGGATTTCAGTTGTTTGCACTAATTCTGCTCCTATTGGAGGGTTAATGTAAACCATGTGGGCCATTATGTAACCGAAGGAAATGTGGATGCCTTTAGGGTAACTAAATAAAGTATGGCATGATGAAAAAATTAAGCTTTTTAAATATACTTTTAAGGGCCCAGCTACTAACTATTACCTTCTAAAAACTGTAGAACAGCAATTAGGAAATGACCTAGAAATTTGAAAACATCACCTATGGATACTTAGGGAATTATTGAAAATGTTTTATTTTGTAGTACTTAGTGTTTTACAACATTATCCTTTGCATTACTCTGTTGCAAAAGACATGTTATAATGCAGAAGGTATTAGAATTTCTACCTTATTCATTTTTATTTTTCTAAGAATTGAATTACAAGATTGAACCAGACTACTTAATCAGCTTCTTAAAGATTAATAACAAAATAGACAAACCAGGTGGAGAATATAAAGTACTTCATTCACTGGAGCATATAGAAATTCTTAATTTTAATGGAAATTTCATTTGAGTCAGCAAAAACCTAACATGAGGCTTTGTTCTCTGAACCAATCTAATTGCATTAGGTCAATAGCAGACAAGTGAGCAACTGTCACTCTCCTGTAACTATAGCCATCAGAAAAAAAGGTGTAATTACTAACTCCCATTGCACTTATTTAGTGTTCTAAAACTACAGTTACTATAAAAGGACATTGTCTGAGGTGAGCAGAGTTATTTACTTTACTTGCCAACAGTCTTCATTGCCTTTCATAGTACTTCAGAATAAAATTGTCTTAGATCATGCTGGAATCTTTTAAAATGTACTCACTGCACCAGAGGAAACCTTAATTTCAAGACTCTGTGTGTGTGTGTGTATTTTAACCATTGAAGATATGCTTGCTTCTTCTATACTCCAAACACAAGTGTGTTTTGAGATAATATTTTTTCAGGCTACATGATACTCTATATTATATAAAAATCATTCTGTGTTAATCATGGGCATTATTAATTAAAAACCACATGCTTAGTAATTAGCCTGTAGGGTTTGTCCTCCTGCCAGGATAGGGAAGACTCCCTGGATAGAAGATGTCACACCAACTAAACTGATGCTGTGCTTGCTCTTAGCCAAAAGGCCAGGAAGTAAGGCAGCCAGTTGGCTGGAATTTAGCAGCCAGTCAAATGGTTTAGTCCCTGCTGGATGTAAAGTAATGGACTGGGTGCCATGGGGGCTCTCTGATGAAGCAGAAGACACAACAAGGGGTTCAAAATCTAATGAGAAAAAACCTTGAAAATGGAAGTAAATGATAGTACAACTAACTGAAATGATGAAGAAAGGATTATTTTTAGTGATTAAATATTCCAAATTAGATAATTGGTGAGTATTATAAACACAACAAAATTCATGTTATTAAAAAATCTTCTCTGGACAGTTTTTGCTTTAGGACTAAAAGCTAGATTATTTTTGGCCATCTTTAATGGATACTGCTGATTGCCTTTCCAGAGGCTGCTCCTCTCTTCTTCCTTCCAAACAGGATTTTCTGTTCAGAAATCCACTCCTCTCTGCAGTCCACATGATTCAGGGGAAGCTAAATCCAACTTCTGCTTGAAAGGTGCACCAAGAAGCAGCCAATGGGCAGTTGTTGGTTGCTGTGGTGGGCATGTGACCAAGCTGGACCAATCAGGTAAAGATTTTTTGTGTGTGTGAGGAAGATTAGCCCTTAGCTAACATCTGTTGCCAATCCTCTTCTTTTTTGCTGAGGAAGATTGGCCTTGGGCTAACATCCGTGCCCATCTTCCTCTACTTTATATGGGACGCTGCCACAGCATGGCTTGACAAGCAGTGCGTATGTCCGTGCCCGGGATCCCAACCTGCGAACCCCGGGCTGACGAAGTGGAGTGCACGAACTTAACCACTATGCAACTGGGCTGGCCCATTAGATAGAGATTTTTTATTCCACGCTGAGGGAAAGTCAGCTCTCTCTTTTAGCTGCACATGCACAGGGAAACCTGTGTCCCAGTTGTTGCTGGCCTCCCTCCTGTAACCAACAAGGGAGCCAGTCTGAGGTCAAAGTGGATATATAGAGGGTGTAGGGCTGAGAGGAATTCCAAAAGGTGGAGCTGCAGCCCTGACTGTGTAAAGCTTTGACGTTGCCCTATCTAAGGCTTCGTGTTATCTGAGATAACATATTTCTAACTTTTAAAAGACAGTTGGAGGTGGAATTTCTGAAAGGATCCTAACTTCTATACCATCTTCTAAGGAAAAGATTATCATTGAAGGCAATTATATACTACATTTTATATAGCATTTTAATTTATTGTATGTATGATTCTTATATCACTCCATGTCTTTGAGAGCTGCCTGACTTACCAAGCCTGCTGTCTGTTGAAGAAAGCTAAGCATCTAGACTTTGTGGTTTTTGAGTTTACTCTACCACACAGGTTAGTTTTAAACTTATTTTAATTATCTTATGTTCTTATTTTTCTCAGCCATAAAATGGAGTTAATCATATTTCTTTCACAAAGATGCACAGATAAATAATAGGCAATCTCTATGAAGTATTTGTTTTTTTAAAAAATCGAAGTTACAGTGCAATATGATGCCATGTAATTATATGCTATTTTTCCCTTTTAGGAAGCCACGTTCTTCCAAAATTCATCACTTAATAAGAATATGTCTTTTATATCATGCACTAGATTTAAACAGAGTATCTGAACTTCAGCTTATGTCTAATGTGATCCTGGCTAAAAGGAAAATTCGCCAACCCCTCTGATTAGCTTTTCTTTTCAATCAAAGTCCAGTATAGATCATGTTGATTCAGGAAAAAGTGAGACCCATATCTATGCACCAGGTTAGACAAATTGCTTTAGCCCAAGGATTGAAAAGGCATCGCCTGGCTGGTAGGCACACCAGAACAGAAGCACGCCTGGCTGAGAGCTTGTTTGCATGAACCTTGTTCCCCAGGTGGTGATTCCAGCCACCAGCAGAGTGGGCTCCTTTTCTCCACGGGTTCAGTGGCTTCTCTGCAGGCTGACCTTTTCTTATTGCAAACCCAGTATCTATATTCCATAACTTGTGCAGCACGGTAAACTGGATGTCATTTACTTGTGTGAGATCACAGAGTAAACTGGCCCCTCCAGGCACTTACTAGCACTCTTTTTTCTTGCATTGAGACTCATCAGACACACAGTGTCCATGTCTGAAGCTGTGGTTCTATGACTCGCTTGTAAAAGGAATGTTTCTCTGAAATAGACAAAATGTAAGAGGAATTAAATTTAGAACATGCCATTCTGAAGGGAAGTGGACTGTTATTTTCTATATCAATTGTGACGGTACTTCTGCCAATACGTGTAAATTTCTTTGAGCAACTCAGGGGAATGTGGATATGTTATTGGCCCACATCTTTAGAAATAAAACTGCAGACTATCTTCATACATTAACTTGAGCTTTAAAGATTTATTGAGCATCACTTCATATCATGTGTTGTGCCGGGGGCTGGAGATATGTAAAACAGTGATAAAGGTCCCTGCTTTCATGATGTTTCTGGTCTGGCGGGAGAAGCAGACAAAAATCAGATGATCATACATGTGAAGGTCATATTAGTTCTGTGTAAGTACCTATGACAAAAAGTTATGTGGTGCAGAGAGCAGAGAGAGGGTTAGAGAGAATTTGACTGAATGAGGGAAGGCTTCTGATGGAGGTGATAAGGAAAAAGAAGAGGAAGAGTGTACCAGGAAATGGACCATCCTATGCAAAGGCCCAGTGGCGGGAAGAATTGAAAGAAAGTAGTGTCTGGAGCAGAGTGGGTGAGAAGTACAAGATGAGCCTGAAGAGGGGGCTGCCAGCCAGTTTGGCATGCAAGGTTTTGTAGGCCGGAGTAAGAACATCCTATCCTAAGAGCATTAGTTAACGAGATATTTTCAGGTGGGAATGGGGATGTGTGATTTTCCATTTTATTCAGAAAAGATCACTCAAAATACAGAATGCAGAATGAAGTGGAGGAGAACAAGAGTGGAATTCTAGACATTTTGAATCTTTAGTTACCACAGCTGTCTCCTCTGCAGCTTGTTCCCTTACTTCTTCCAATCTCCAAACATGAAAATGCCCCAAAGTATTTTTCCAGTCACTTCCTTGGCAATCTTACCCAGTTTCATGGCCTCAAATGTGATTTATATACTGGTGGCAACCAAATTTATTTCTCCAGTGCTGACCTTTCCCCTGCGCTGCCAAATACCTAGTGGCCTCCTTGACTTTGTCTCTTGATGTCTAATAGACATCTCACACATAACAGGTCCAGAAATGGATCTCCCGATCTTCCCCAAACTTGCTTCTCCTATTGTTTGTTAATAATGTAAGTTATTGGCAACTTCAGACTTCTAGGCTTAAAAACGTGGAGTTCCCTTTAATTTCTTCCTTTTTCCTCATACCTCATGTCCAGTCCATCAGCAAATGTTGGCTCTATCCATAAAATCATATCAGAATCAGACAATTTCTCACTTCCACTGTCACTTTCCTGGTCCAATCCACTAGCATCTCTCACTTAAACTGTTCTAATGCTTTACACTGATTTTAATGTTTCCTCCCCTAGACCTCCACCCCAGGCTCTTCACAACACAGCAGCCAGAATTCCCATGTAAGAATTCCCAAATGTAAGTCTGATCACACCCTCCCATGCTTGAAACCCATCAGTGACTCACAATGTCACTTGGAGTAAAATCCAAAGTCCTTGTAATGTTCTACAAGTCTCCTGTCATTTATCAGTTACTGCATCTTCTATTACTCTCCCTCTTGCTTCCACCTGCTTGCTATTCCTCAAACACTTTAGGCATGCTTCCATTCTCACTCTTTGCACTTGCTGTTCCCTCAACCTGGAATGCTTTTCCCCCATGGTGCCCACATGACTCACTCACTCACTTCCTTCGGATTTTTACCTAAGGATCATTTCTCAGTGAAACCTTCCCTGGCCACCTACCATTGCAACATTTCCCCACCCCTGACATTCTCATCCCCCATCCCTGCTTTATTTTTTTTCCATGGCTCTTTTCACCGACTAAATTCTACGTATTTCACTTACTTTGTTAAAACCTTTCTTCTTGCCGTGCACCCCAAACGTAGCTGAAGAATGTGAGCCCCATAAGGGCAGGGATCTTTGTTAAGGTTGTTCACTGCTGTGTCTTCAGTGCATAGAAAAGTACTTGGCACATAGTAGGCACCCTATAAATATTTGTGGTTGAATGAATTCATTTGTGCATTTTTAGCACTTAATTGGCTGTTTGGTGTGCAGTAAATTCTCAATAAATGTTTTGTAACTGAATGAGTAGAATGACTTAGTATACATTTCATTGTCAATACATTGCCCTCTGAAACAAAGTACTCAACAATTTTTCATTAATTCATTCATATGGTAGACATTCAATAAATATTTCCTGAATGAACAGTTTTTTGAAACTTTTTTGGACTGCCCAAACCTCAGTGATTTATAACTTATTTGCATTTCTATACAGCAATATTTGCTATTTGTGGCACTCATTTGTTATAAAGGATCCTTACATGGAACAGGTCAGAATCTGTCTCTACCCTGAGACTCTGGCTTTTTGACCCTGAAACCCAAGATGCTGTTAGTTGAAGTTGAATCCATGGATGAATGAAAGAGTGAGTGCACAAATAAATGCAAATAAATTGAGGCTGCGCTGAGAAGGTTCCACCAGGCTTTTCCCTTCCTCTGATTTATCCATGGAGCTTTCCTTGTCTGTACTTTCTGAACTCAGGTCAAATCCTGTTTCTGGTCAGTCTGGAAGAAAAAGATAATGGCAGACAGAGGAAACCCCTTCTCAAGTGTAATTCCCAGAGGCTATGCCTCAAAGTCATTGGGGGAGGGAGGGTGCTGTGGAGAGGGGCTTGTTAAAAGTACAGATCTGTGTTCTGGCCAGATCTCCCATTTCAGAATTTGCATTGTGGGAGATGCCACAGTGAAGTGAACATGCACTCTTAACAAGTTTCCCTAGTGGTTCTCACACTAAAATCTGAAACCCAGTACATTCTCTGGTGAGAACTAACCTTCATTTGAATGAGTCCATCTAGTCTAGGGCACTGTCCCTGGTACCAGAGATGATTTTATAGATTGTGTGCAGAAAAATCCAGAAATTACCATTGAGGACTCATCTCCATTGGGAGATTTCTGTTTTTGAATAAATTGCCCATGGTTTTGTTCTTAATCTCTAGGAAATTAGAAGCAGGGTTTCTGGGTGAAACAAGCTTGAAGGAATAGAAACATAACTGCTCTGAATCTAGAGTGGTTTATGGCAGGTAAGGATTTTAGGATAAGAAAACAGGGCCGTGAGGTCAATAGAACTAGAACATTTGCAATGGAAAAGAAGAGTGTGGCCTGGCCATGGTCTGATAGTAGGATTTACATAGGAGGTGATAAAACTGAGGTCATAACTGCCATTCTCTGTCATGGGAAGGGCAGACAGAGAAAACTGATTGAAAACTATAGCAACAAGGATTTGAGTTCAATACAACATGTATTTTCCAAATCATGAAATTGTTAAATGCTGAATTTCCCAGAGAGGGAAGTTTACTATCTCCTTTAGTGAATATCTTTAAAATGGGATACATATAAACTTGTCTGGGGTGTTTGAGGAGAGAGGTTGCTACAAGGCAGGGGCATAGGCTTGATAATATTTCAGGTCCTCTTTGGTCTCTAATTTTCTAATTTGAAATATTTACAAAGTAATATTTTACAGATAATATGACAAACAAGATCTATATAGACAAATGGGTAAAAATTCAATGGATAAAATAAGGTTTCAGTAGGAACCATGTGGGGATTTGCATTCCCTGAGTTGTAGGGAAAGACAATGAATTTTAGGTTTCGTATGGTTCTGCTTCATTAACTTGATCATGGGCAAAATGAGATTCCTGATTTCCACCTACAAAGTGGCATATGAGTTAGCAGTTAATTATTTATACCTCCTATTATTGTCAGATTAACACAGCAGGTATATGCAATAAGCAAATGGATTTGACTTTTTTTTTCTAAGTTTGCTTCTGACAGTCTGGAAGTAGATTCATTTTATGGATTTCTTCCCATTGTCTGGGATTTTTACATGAGACAGTATTTAAAAAACAGTGTCATGCTACAAATCTAAAGTGTTAGTGAATAGAGAACTTGACCTGCAAACATAGAAGGAACAGCAGCAGACTTGTTGATTTAAAATTTTTTATCTTCTTAGAAAAATATTTTTTAATTTTTCATTTCAATAATAAGTTTTTCCAAGTCATTGTGAAATTTGGATTCTTACTTTAATGCTTATGATTTAATGTGTTCAATTCTAAATTTGAGGAGCCATTTAACGTACACCTATTATTTAATTTTCAAAACCATATATTTACAGTAATTTGATAGTGGTGTATAACTTTCAATCAAATGTTATCTTTTCTGGAAACAACCCACAAGCCTCATTTGGAAATCCTTCAGATATATGTCTAGGTGAGAAGTGTAGTCATCTGGCTTTGTAAATCACACTTCTAATTCTAAGTTGTGGCAGAAGCACACTGTCAGCTCCAAGGCCCCTGGCTGATCCTTGTGGAATGAGGGAGGGACTGTGACTGATGAGATTGTACCTGCCCTTCTAAGGGGAGAATTGCAGGGACTTCCAACGGAACTCTGAGGGCATGTGGTTTTTATGCTGCCACCAACATCTTTAGAACTTGGCTTCCAGCTGGGTTCCTGTGTAGGATGAAAATCCTGGTGAAGCATCTCTCCTCTCAAGTTTCTGGCAGGTGTGTGCTAGATCCTGACTACTAAATACTTTGTAATTAGAATGCCTTGGGCAATCACTGTCATCCTACATCTGTAAGGGAGTGAGGGCAGTGTTAGCATGACTGCGCTCATTTCTTTAACATCCCATGCCTATAGACCCAAGCACAGCTGCCTGAAGGGCCTGTGTTTGATGCATGAACTATGGAAAGACCTCAGAAATGAGTCTAATTATATCAGTATCTGAATGCTTTGTGGAAGCAAGATGCATTATTTATAACCAAGACTGAACCATTATATAAGGGAAAATAGTCCAACATATGTACTGACACTTTTTAAAATAGAACTTGTCAATTTTTCTGTTTATTATGTTTATATCTGCCTTCTTGACACTGGAATGTAAGTTGCCAGAAGGAAAGGAATTTTTTCTGTTTTGTAGTGATGTAGCCATGGCTCCTCGAACAATGCTTGGCACAAAGTTAGGAATCAGTGAAGAAATGAATGAATATTAGCTTTTAATATTAACCACGAAATTAGGATAGTATAGCTAAACAGTGTGTGTTTATTTTATCCAGTGTAATCAAGTGAGAGGAGTATGTTATTCCTAAACTGTGTCCTGAATATATTATTATCAGATAATCAAATGTGATCAGGAAAGTGGAGTGAGAAAGGCAGTATACTATCTATCAATACTGTTGATCTAAATGAATATAAATTCCTGAAAGGGAATTGAATTTTAAGATGCCCAGCCTGGAGTAGGTGTTGACTCTTAGAGATTATTGTATTGGAGGAATAATTAATGATGAAATGCAATTATATCAATATGATGTCACTTCATTTTGATTTCATTGCTAACTTCAGCCTGTGACTATTTTCACAATTAACATTGCTGTGTCATATCTATAACATTCAGTGGTTTTCAGCAATAGTTGGAAGCAAGCCCTTAAAGTGACCCCAATTAAAACTCTTTGGGAATTGTTCAATTAATCTGTCATTCTTTACAAACACACATCAAATAGAATTTTGGTTTATAACTTTGTTTTATCCCTGTTTAGAGAGAAAAGGTTTACTTATTGCAACCAAGAATAACAACCAAAAATTTCTAAAAGAATGGCCCTTGTGTTGTCAATATTTTAGCATAATTTTGGATTAAATCTATTGTCGTCTGTGTTTCAGACTACTAGTGTATGCAAATAGTCAGTTTTCTGTATAAAATGGATATAAAAGTAAATATCTCCCCTTTCTGACAAATATTGTTATTGTCCCATAACCATAAACACCATATATTTGTTCATTGTTTGACTTCCGATTTCTCTTTTGTGGTCAAACAATGAACAAATATATATTGTTTATCATTTTATCCCTCAGTTTTATCCTTCATTTTCTCCATTCTCTTCCTCATACACCTACATACTTAGAATATAATAAAAACACACACACATGCTTAAGGGCTCAGAGGACACAGGAATTATTTGAAATACTGAAGAGATCTTAAAGTCTGCCCAGGCTAGTTATTTTAATTTAAATAACTAAGGGCCAAAGAGATGATGGACCAAAGGTTATGCAATGACACTGTGGCAGTGATGGGACTGAGATTTCCCTATTCTTTGGCAAAGGCTAATTTCCTTTTGCTTTTCCTTTGATGACCTGTCTTGGCATTTAGCTGAGAATGTGAGGAGAGCTCAATTAATACTGGCTGATTTACACTGTACAGAGTCAGCATGAATTCCTTTACATTTTATGTGGAATTAAAAGTAGTCAACCTGTTTTTATTAACAGTCTGGAAAACATCCTTAGAGAACATGCAAGGATGTAGTATTAAGTATAGATAGAACATGATTAAGTAAAGTGAATATTTATTGCTAGATAATTGCTGAAGGATTGATATCAATACATTTTCCCAGTTAATTAGTGATGGTCAGGAGCAGTTCAGGAGATCGGGGATGGGGAGAGAGCTGTAGGATGAATGGATTATCAGAATCACAAATGGTCACCCTACAACTCCCAGACAAGCCAGCACAGCTTTGTAAGAGAAAAGTAACACGCATGAAGTTGGCAGGAACAGTTTTAGCATTGACTCCCCATCTTTTATGTTAATGATTTGACATATTTGCTTGTTAAAAATCTATTCCCTTATGCTTTCTTCTGGTCTCTTCCATCAGTGCTCTAGTTTTGCACCTTTATTTCTTTGGCCATTTAAGCTACAAGTCTACATTTTAAATGTTTTTGAAATTGAATGATTACTTGCATTATATATTTGTATATATTATATCAAATTTTATAAAGCAATGAGGGATTTGAAGGTTGTCTGGTGATGTTTGTCACTCTTCTTTTTAAATATAGGTGACAAAACCTTTATTTCTTTTAGCTTCACATACAGGCAAATGCAAATCAGAAATGCTTTGTATATGGAGATTTTTCCTAACTTTGGTTGCATCAGTCTGATTGACTGAGGGAAAGATAATAGCTCCCCCAGCTCATCTGAATCCCAAGGGACATCTTGGCTTGCATCTAGGAGGTCAGAAACTGAAGTTGATGGTCCGATTATTATTTGGCACAGGAGGCTGGTAAAGAAAGAGCAAGGTGATCCGCTGTGGGTCTGGGACACAGCTCAGGACATTTCTCCTAACTTATGAAAAACAGGAAAATGTCACTTGATTTGCTTTAAATCTGACTGTATTCAACACCGTGCCAAGAAATAAAGATGAAATTTGACAGACTTTTAAATGTGCAAACAATGGCCCAGAATTTATTTTCTGGTAATTTCGTTTTCTAATTTGAATGAAAGTTCTGCTGGGATATTTGATAGCAGTTTGCTTTGAAGTATAATTTTACTGTTTGGGATGTAGAGGATTTGATAGAATTTATTCATTTAACAAGTTTTTTTTTGCATCTATTTACTATGAAGAGATATCAAAATGAAGGAGATAAAGTTCTTACAAAGATTTCCTGGTAGTGCTGTTCGTAGTGTTTTAGAGGACAGATGGTATTGTAAAGGAATGGAACTGGTAATAGTGATGTTAATGTGTCTTTGGTGGCAATGAGATAAATGCTCATGTAACTTTGGAAACCACACCATGAAAAAGAACACAGTACTAGGAATATTGTTCTCATTCTTTTCTTCCTTCTCTTGCCTTTCTTCTTCACTTGCTTGTAGCTCTAGCTTTTAAACCATCTTTAATTCCTTCTATTTTGTGCTCTTGGGAGGCCGTGCACTTTGAAAATACTTGACATTCAGCAAATACACTTTATATGTTAAAAATCAATGGTGACACAATATTTACAGCCCAAAGGCCTAACATTTGGAGTTTCTTTATAGAGAGTAAGTGCTCAGAGACCAGCGTTGTGGTACTAAGCTGTAGACATCAAAGAATAATAATACAGCAGTTTTCAACTCGATGGCCCGAATGGGCTTCAGCCCAGTGAAGGGAAGTATCGAGCTGTTTCACAGATCTGTAATAGAGAGCTGGTATGGGAATCCTTATTTTATCTTAATTACTAAGGAGCCCTTCATGTCTCAGAAGTCCCCATGTTTTGTTTCAAAACTTCTATCTGGAGAATGAGTTTATAGACTTGTGTCTAGAAAAGAATGACAATACTTTGAATTAGGATTTAAGAAGATTCAAAGTGCAGCCAGAAGGGGAATTCTTTAGCTAGTCCCTGCTATATCGCAGGGTTTCAAAGAAGGCTTATGGTAGGTCTGTGATTTAGTAGAAAGAAAAGAAAATGTTGTAGTTGGTGACTCCCCGCCACCTAGCCAGTTTAATTTTCTTGGGTTAAGCATACACCGGCAAACACACATGCACACGCCCACTGACAGCATTTATTAGCGCATTAGAAACTGCATTATGTGTCTGGGCAAGGAGTATCATTTGGTTTGTACATTTGACCCCTCATTGTTATTAGTTGCTCTTTACTAAATCAGCAGAAAGAGAGAGGATGGCAATAACTATTACTAAGCTAATAATAATTATCAGGACCAAACATGGTTATTGATGGCTCCTGCATCCTTTCACATGCATGTGCTCCTGGTAATACTGATGTGCAACTTCTGTTATTGGGTATGAACTTTCTGTGACCTATCATTTATCATCAGATGAAGTTCTGCCTAGCCTAATAGTTGCATTACATAACAGAGCTTTCTGGTGGTGAAAGGAATCCACTTAAACCACTGATGTGCTAGGGTTTCATATGGGGTATAGAGTGTTCATTCTCTTTACTTGTAAAAGAGACTCAGAGGGGGTTATATGAGCACTTACTATAAAGCATTCACCTTGGAGAAAACTGTTGATGAAGCCAGCCAGACAGGACCGATAAAGGATCACTTTGGGAATGGCTCCCAGCCAGTGAAACATGGAGGATTTAGGAAAGAGGAACCCCTCAACGTACCAGTAATATAATTATCAGAGAAGTGATCTAGAGATTTTCTAGTACACCCCCCCTTCAGTTTCTGGATGATGAGATTGGTAGTCTCAAGGTCACATATCTTATTTATGCCTTTTTCCACCAAACTACAATGCCTCTCAGGGACAAAGGATGGGAAGTACATGACTTAGGTTCAATGTCTCTAGGACATCTAGGATACAGTCCTCTCATTGGCAATTGCCAGTAAGATCACTATTAAGCAAAGAAGCATGTCTTTTAGGTCCTTCTCTGAAATTACAGTGCAAAGTATATTAGCAATGAGGCAGCTGGTGCTGGGGTAGGGTGAGAGAGAATGCTTCCCAGGGAGTAAGGGCATATAGCAATAGCATATGAGGATACTGATTGACCCCTCCAAGAATCCATCAGCTGCTGTGTCCCACTTTCAGTGGAACAATGGTACAGATGGATTGCCTATTGTGCTGGTGTGTTTGAAAAGAATACAGTGTTGCCACAAGACCTATTGAAACTGTACATAAATGAAGATAGCTCTTCAGTTGGTAGCTGTAGCCATTGTGGGCAAGGCCTTACATTGTGTCCCTAGACGCTGGTGTTAGGGTACGCTTCTGAACCTCTAGGAAGTTCTTGTATCCCAGTAGGCTTTGAACGCCATAGGTCCCTGAAGACAGCAAGGCAGAAGCATTTGCCAGTAGGTAGTAGTCCTGCTTGACGTACACAAGCAAGAAAGTAGCAGAGAATTCACAGGCTGCTGTACAGAAGCCAAGGCATTTGCAGCCCTGAGGTTCATCTTAAGGTATCTCCTGAAGGCACTCTTGAGGAATTTGAAAGGTTGGGAGAGGGGTGCTACAGTGTCTGTCACTGAGAGTCGGATTCCCTAACTTTGGGACTGCATTCATTTGCTAGGACTGCCGTAACAAACTGGTGGCTAAAGCAACAGAAGTTTATTGTCTCACAGTTCTAGAGGCAAAATCAAGTCCAAAATCAAGGTGTTGGCAGGGTTGGTTCCTTCTGAGGGGTTTGAGGGAAGGATCTGCTCTAGGCCTCTCTTCTTGGTGTGTAGATGGCCATCTCCTCCCTGTGTCTCTTTACATCATCTTTCCTCTATGTACATCTGTCTCTGTCCAAATTTACCCTTTTTATAAGGACAATAGTCATTTAAGAATAGGATCCACCTTAATTACCTTGTTTTAACTTGATTATCTCTGTGAAGAGCTATCTCCAAATAAAGTCACATTATAAGGTATAGGGGTTAGGATTCCAACATATCTTTTTTCAGAGCACAATTCAATCCATACAGGAACCTTGTGCTGGTCTCTCTGAGATTCATCTCCATGGTTGATGGCCAGGAGCTGTGTTTTGGATGTCAGAGAAATTCTTGAGAGAGTGTGTGTGTGTGTGTGTGTGTGTGCGCGCGCGCACAGTAGTTGACTTTTTCCTTATCATCGGGCTCATAGTCAGTCCGTATTCTTTCACAGTTTTTTACACATCTGAGAGCAAATCAATATCCTTTTTTTGAAGTGGAAAGTCTCTCTTCTTTCTCCATGCCCCTCCCCCTTTCACTCTTACTATCTCTCTCCCTTTTCTTCTCTCTCTTACTTTTTGATATATCCACATTTTATTTTTCACTTACTGATTCTTTCACTGTCTCATAAATTCCTTCTCCACTCATAACGATGATTTGTTTTTTACTACTTTGTTTCTTCATTTACAAACATTACTGTTTTGGGGCTCACATAATTTTCTTCTCATTTTGGCCTCCTTTAAGTACTTTTTTTCCCCTCCATGGGTCACAGAAAGGCTGAAGCAACCTAAAAAATGTTTATTCACTTATGGCATCAGATTATGAAATGTTTATTCTTCTTTCTACTGGAGTGTTGTTTTCCCCAAGTTTTAACTATCCAGAGAGTAACCTTGCACCATGTGTAGATTATCCTTTAATAAAAACGTTTTGCTGTCAATTGAAGCAAATTTGAAGACGTATTTGCTGATTTTGAAAAGAATCTAGAGAGTTTAGAAAGATGGTGTTTTGTCCTGAGATCTCGCTGGAGTTCACCCATCACTAGAGTTGAAAACGTAGGGGCAGTGGCCTTCTTGGCTTCCAGAGACACATCACCGGCATGTTATGATATTATCAGAAGACAGACGGACTAAGTGTTGGACTTTTTCATCCATTAATTTCCCTCCTGTCTCCCCTTTTTAGCTCCTAAAGCCCGTGTTCCATGATACACTGCTGGTAAATATTTAATTGCCATTCTCAGAAAAGTGTTCTGCATTTTCACATTACCCTCCTCCTCAGGGTGATGAAAGACAAAATGGATAATATATATGTGTGTCTGTGAGTATATACTCTGGGTATTTTCTTTATAACAAAAGATAATATATACATTAGATTTCCTGTAATGGAGACTTGGTCGCCTGCTTCTTAATGAGAGGTGCTGATGTGAAATGACCCCTGCTTTCCTAAACACACAGCAATCTAATTTGAACCTGTATGCCAATTACAGGCCTCTGTGGAGCAGTTTATGGGGAAACAATCACGTCACAATAGGATTAGAACACTACGCCCCAGGACCACAAGGGAAGCCAGCCTGGGCATAACTGCAGGTTTATTCCTCTAAATTGTCTGTAAACAGCATTGATAGCCACCTTGGTGCCACCTTGGTATTGTTTCTATAAATCCTCTGTAGAAACAATCTAAAATGAATAGACAACAACTCAGTAATGCCTGTTAGTTCCCACACAGAGTTGTGCCATGATCTGCTGCATGACTGCCACTCACAGGGACTGATCCTAGATAAACATTCACAAATGGCAGAGCAGACGGGCTTTATGGCAATAATCAGGTTTGCTATTCTGAGAAATCATTGTGAATTGTGCCTTCTCCCTGATCTTTGCTTGCAAAACTTATCTTCAAAAGCTGGGCCATTTTAGTCTTCTTTGTACGTTTCTGCAGTTACATACTTTCCACACTCTTCAATTTCAATCAGACTTTTTTTGTTTATGCAGTTTCCTGACAGTGCTAACTGTATCTGACTAATGGGAAGAAAGCTGAAATTGCCATGTTTTGATCATTAGGGCAGGTCTGGAGAGGAAGGTGAACTGAACAGAAGTCACACCACTGGAATGGAGATTAATCACTGGGTCGTGCCAGGGGGGTTGAAGTAATTATGTGATGTACGGTAGATGATGATTATAACATAGCATTATTATAGGGTCTATCATATCCTCTTATAAACTAAAACCAAATGGAGTAAAATTGTGCCATTAAACTCTAAAGAAGTGTTAGTTTTGTTTTCCAATTTCATATAAAATTATTTATACCATACCTCACTTCTCATTTGATACATAGAAATAAAAGTAAAATATTTTCATTTGCTCTGCTGAATTGCTTACTATTTTTCTTCATTTGTGTGATTTACACATAATCAGTGTTTTTTTTTTTTTTTTGTCTGAATGGGCCTAAGTAGTTCTGTAAAATGAAGCTACTATTCCCTATTTGTTAGTGAGCTACACAAAACCATTTCTGTACTGCTTATTTAGTGTTGTTGGTTGACAACAAGAAGTGTTTTTAATGAGAAAAGAACCTAAGAATGAATATATTAAGTTTGAAAAAAATCACACTTTACATATTCCCCAGGCTAGTGTCATTTGGCTAGCTGAGAAAGGAGAACCTCTGCTCAGGTTAAGATTTAGTGGTGTCCTACCCCCCAGGCAGGGAAATGAATAATACTTGTTCACTCAGAAAAAAAGTTTTGAGTGCCTTCCATGTGTCAGTCACCATGGTGGACAAAATGCAGGCTCTACCCCAAGGATTATACAGTCTCTTGACTAGTGAAGAGAGCATTTAGTTTATTCAGATTAAAAACAAAAAACTCATATGAAAAACACACTTGCTGTTTTAAGAGAAAATGTAGAGTTTGGGTTGAAGTGATAATTCAGCTCGAAGGTTGTTAAACTTCTTACTGCCCTATTTAGAAGCATGTATGTCTTAGTCATTTTGGGCTGACATAACAAAATACCGTAGACGGGGTGGCTTTAAAAACCAGATATTTATTTTCTCACAATTCTGGAGGCTGGAAGTCTGAGATCAGGGTGCCAGCATGGTCAGGTTCTGGTGAGGGTTCTTTTTCTGGCTTGCACAGCTGCCTTTTCATTGTGTTCTCACAAGGCCTTTCCATTCATGTGGAGAGAGAGGGAGAGGGAAAGGGGAGAGGGAGAGGGGATCTCTTCCTTTTCCTATAAGGATCTCTTCCTCTTTTTATAAGGCCACCAATCCTATCAGATTATGACTCCATCCATATGACCTCATTGAACCTTAATCACCTCCTAAAAGCCTTATCTTTAATACAGTCACATTGGGGATTAGGGCTTCAAAACATGTATTTGGGTCCATATCAATGTATTACTTATTTCAAAATGTAGGTGAAATTTATTTCAATGGTAGATTTTCAAACTGGAGGCAATCATTCATGTATTTCAGAATAAGGAGACTATTGTGTCCTGGAAGTAGCACTCAATTTGAGGTAGAAAATCTGAATTTGGGCACTGTTTGAACCATTTTCTGGCTGTGTAAAGTTGGGGATTCTACACTCAGCACAGTTAAAATAGGTGCCCCAGTCTTTTCATACATGTATGCTTCTTCGACGTAATACTGGGAATGCTGTCCCTCAGCTGCTGAGGTAGAAAACCTCAGTTACCATTCATTCCACTTCCTCCCATGAACCCTAAATTCACTCAGTTGCCATGTCCTCTTGGTTCTACATGTGACAGATCTCCCCCATCTGCCACCCTTGCTTTCCATTCCTACTTTATTGCAGACCAGTATTATCTCTGACTAGGTGTTAAGGACTGAATGTTTGTGTCCCCTCAAAATTCGTATGTTGAAATCCTAACCCCCGTTGTGATGATATTAGGAGATGGGGGCCTTTGGAAGGGGATTAGATCATGAGGGTAGAGCCTCCATGAATGGTATTAGTGCCCTAATAAAAGAGACTCCAGAGAGCTCTCTTGCCCTTTCTGTCATGCAAGGACACAGCAAGAAGACAGTCATCCATAAACCAGGAAGCAGGCCCCCACCAGGCACCAAATCTGCCGGCACCTTGATCTTGAACTTCCTAGCCTCCAGAACTATGAGAAATAAATGTTTGTTGTTTAAGCCACTCAGTCTACCGCATTCTGTTATGGTAGCCCAAACTGACTAAGATAACATTTGATAATGACTTCCTTGTATCCTTCCACCAAATCTTTCCCACAGCATTGATGATGTCCTTCTCTATTCAAATATATCAACCAGTTCCCCATTTACGTATAGAATAAAGTCCAAACCTGACATTTCAGACCTTCTAATAGCTGTTGCCAACTCACATTCCTCAGCTAGTCTCTCACCATTCCTCTTCGTACTGCTAGTGCCCAGCAAACTGATCACTGGTACACTGCCCTCACCCCTCCCCAAAGCTTCCATGATTTAGCATTGTTGTGCTTTTTCTCATTCTAGTCATTCAACATTCAACAAATATGTGTTAGTGCTATGTTCCAATCCTGTCTTAGGAGCTGAGCATATATGAAGGGGAAAGACATGATTCTGGCTTTCAGAGTTCATTGTCTAGTGAAATAGGAATAGTCGTGAAAACCAATAGTTACAATTTAATCATAGATAAGAGCTCAAAGCTGTAATGCTTGTACCCATCTCCACATATCTGTATCTTATCCTCCAATTCTAGCTCACATGACACCTAATCTCCTACTCCCTTCTCTTATTTCCATGCCATTTTATCTGTGCTTTTCTTGTAGTCCTTATCACTTTCTCTCATATAAATGCATGTGTTTTCATATCTTGTTTTTCTCAATTAGACTTTAAGCCTCTTGCAAACAATATCCATTCCATATTAAGCTTTGTGTTTCCCACAGTGCCTAATATAGCCTTTATCTAGCATTCATGAATGTGCTGACAAAAATCATTCCCAAATTTATGGAACCACAAACTAAGACAGAAGACCCTTTAAATAAAACCACTTTCCTTGAATAATATTGAAAACCTTTGTGATTTTATCAGCTTTTAGCTTACTAATTTAGTTAAATAAAAGCCTGATTAGAGGTTTAGGGACGTGCATTTCAAAATGAATTCCAGAAGTTGAACATTACATACACAAAGTATATACGAAACACTAATTATTACTTATATGTTCTAAGCATTTAAAAATAGATTTGCTTATGATACTCTGTGAAGTGCTTCTGGAGAGTATATTAAAAAAATCAGAGACTCTGGAGGCAAAGTCATATTCATTAAATATAAAAAAAACCAGGAAATATAACTTTTAACAAATATTTCCAACATTAAAGAAATATAAGCCCCAGGAGTTTTTGTGGTTTTACTTGCAAATGTTATTCATTTTGTATTTTAAATTAGAATTTCCTTTTATAAATTCCTTTGCAACAGGGGAAAAGGTTAATCTATACTGTAGGAAAGAAATAGATAATTATTGTTTACTACTAGTTTCACTGATATTGTAATAATAGTAAATACAAACACAGTGAAGTGGCACTTTTTTTGCAGAAAGACTTAGCATATATTCAACATATTTTCATTTCATTCAGCTTACTGACATAACTTCTCAAAACAACTCAACTTAACAATAACCTATGTAACTGTCATAGTTTCCGTAAAAATGCCTTTAATCTCTTTAGCAGCCAAAAGAAAAAGGGACGTATACTGTATAGTTAATTTTGCAACTCATAAAGTTATTGCAAAGCTAAGACATGCTAAATTTAGAAAACTGGAAACTATAGAAAATTTTAAACATGTGGAAAACATCACCCATAATCCCACTGTATAAAAAGATTTAAAATGTTGGCACGGTTCCTTCCAGTCTTTTTTTCTTATGCATTTAAAAAAATTACATAATGACTTTTATCTTCCTTCCTCTTGTCTTTTCTTTCTTCAGTATTTATTGGTAGTTTAACTATTGTATAGAATAGTAAGAGACACGGATGTCTGGAACATGGTATAAAGAAACCATACAATGTGTTTCACTGGTCTTTCTCTCCCAGCTCCTCAAACTTGTTGATGTTCTCCAGGCTTCTGTGTCCAACAAACATCTGTTAAGAGTAATGTGTGTGCTAGGTTGTATGCTGATCTCTAGAGCTAAATGATAAAACAATGTCCCTGCATTCAAGAATCTTGAAGAACTGTCAATAATCAGATGCTGTGGTGGGCACTGGTTAAAGGTCAGAATGTGGTCGATCAGGGACATAGGGAAAGAAGTGGTCAGATATTTGATTTCAGATCATCTTTTGGTTTCACTGATCTGAGCAATCTCATCTCTTTTCCTAACTTCAAAGTTGTTTTGTCAACATTTACTTCCACTTGAGCCAACATTAATGCCCCAAAGTGGGGAACGAATTACAGACAATAATCTCAGTTAAAATATGCTGAGCCTAAAATTTTAGACCACTTTTTTCCTTTTATCTTTGTCACATGACATTGTTTTACTACAGTACTATTGTTCTCTTCCTAAAATTTATGAGATGGTCCATGAACAGAGCAGTTTGAATTATTAGGTAGCAGTTATCTTCAAATAAAATATATTCAAAAAGCCAAAAACAAAAAATATGCTGGGCCTATTTCTGCAGGTGATATGATCATAGGATGTAACTCCCAGGTCCTCTATGCTCAAGCTCATGGGAGTTCAGTGAACTCAGGCCCAAAACCCATATGCTGGAAAGATGTAGACACTTCTTATTGATGAAATATACTTCCTAGGAATTACATGATTCTTTCCTTGACAGAATGTTTGTCACACACTATATCATTCTTTTTCCTTCTGCCATTCTTATGGAAAGCTGGGTCACAATCTGAGGGCAGGTACAATGCCTTGTTCATCATGTGTTCCTTGCACATCCCTTACCCCATACTAAGTGTGCAATACCCAGTACATGTTTGTTGACTTGAGTCCAACTGACCTATATTACATCTGAATTTGTTTAATGTGATCCATGCTGAATTTCAGCAATGTAAGTCTAAGCATGAAACTGAAACCATTTTGTTTTGAATCATTGCAATATGATTTCTTCAATCACTTGAAGATGGAGGCTATGCTTCCTCATCTTTGCATTCCCAGTGACTGAAATATTGCCAAGTGCACAATGGGCACTTACTTAATGCTCATTGAACCGAATTAAACAGAATTGCATTTCCTTTGCTGGCCTGTAAAAAAAATCATTACTGTCCATGCAGGCTTTTACCTCATGTAAACTGTCTGCAACTTGACACTGTTTAAGCTCCTACTTTCAGAAGGCAAACCAAATCACTAGGAAGTCATTTCCTCAGTTTCCCTCATCTAAACTGTTGGATGACTCTTTTATATGCTTCATTCTCACCGTCAGCACAAGTCTTTTCTTGTCTTGCTAACATTCTTGGAGTTAGAGTTTTAGATCATTTATTTTAAAGGGGAATGAAATATGTACCTTGATAGGATTATTTTGGGAAATGAAGGAGACCCTCACTTACAGAAGAGGGAATTAACCCCCCAAATGCAAACATAAACATCTTTCAGAATGAACTTAGCTGAAAGCCTTGTCAATGAGCTTTCAGGGAATTTGAAACCTGGTGTAATGAAATCACACCCCTGAGTTTTGCAGGAATGATTGCTGCACTGTAATATGTATTGTACTTAGATACTTAGATTAAAGATCTATTTTTATTTTGTTATCAATTATGCATTCAGAAGAGAAATTCTATTACTAATGGAACCATTGAAATAGATACCTAGAGGAGTGGATGGATCACTTTATTTCTTGTCAGTTTCTATATTAGGCTTTCCAAAGCCCATCTGAGTATTTATCTACTGTTGTTACTATTGTGAAGTAGTATACCTGGGGGAAATCTGTAATAGGAATGAATAGGCCTGAATTTTATATCTGATTCTGCCTTTTCTTGCTGTGTATTTTTAGACAAGTAGCTTTATACCAGTAACTAGTCAGTTCCACAATAGGGAAAGACCTCACTTTGATTTTTATATCTATAGCATTAACCTTTCTTTTTGTATTGCAGTATGATTGACATATAACTTTATATTAGTTTCAGGTGTACAACATATTGATTCATTATTTGTATATATTGCAAAATGATCACCACAATTAAGTCTAGTTAACATTCATCCCCATACGTAGCTATAAAATTTTTTTCCTTATGATGAGGACTTTTAATATCTACTTTCTTAGCAACTTTCAAATATACAATACAGTATTATTAACTACAGTCACCCTGCTGTACATTACATCCCCATAACTTATTTATGTTATAACTGGAAGTTTGTACCTGTTGAACCCCTTATCATTAACTTTTAAAGTAAAAACCATCAGCTTCTTTTAAATATGGGTATAATTTTATCTTTTTGTAAGCTATTGGGCTGGACATTTTATAGACAAGAAAATCGAGGTGCCTATTTGCTCAAAGCTTAAAAGCTATATAGTGATAGAACTGGCATTAATGATTGGCTGCGGAACATTTGTAGTCAAGGTATTTTTCCCTTACTTTGTAATTAAGCAACTTGAGATGAAAGAGCAGAGGAAATATCTAACTTCTGGAAGGACTCAAGATCTAATTTCTAAAGTAACATTTCAACTCTCGCCAAAGTAAATGAATGGAGGGAGGAGAGCTTGCTGGGAGGGGAAAGAGAGACTCTAGGGCAGTGGTTCTCAAAGTGTGGTCTCCAGACCAGCAGCATTGCAATCACCTGGCAACTGGTAGGAAATGCCAGTTCTCTGTCCTCACTCCAGACCTACTGAATCAGAAACTCTGAGAAGAGGGGCCCAGCAAACTGCAATTTAATAAGCTCTCCAGGTGCTTCTGAGGATGCTCATCTTTGAGAAGCACTGCTAAACCTAGGGAAACATCTTAGATCCTGTAAGTGTGAAAGTCCTTTAGAATTTCTTGTTCCCAGGCCTGTGGCAACCAGGGTAGAAGTCGGGTGTGGTAGAAAGTACCACCAACAGGACCAGATCTAGGCCAAAAGCAAGCTGAGACCTCTGGGAACCAGCGGCCACCTGGGTGCTCTAGGACCAGCGCAGAGCAGCCAGCTTTTCTGAGAAATCTGAGGACACTGGAGCTGTTCAGGGTGCACACCTGGCCCTCCCAGCTTAAATACAGAGGCAATACTACTACCATAGAGAGTCAGGTTTAGACTGGGAGCTATCTGGGATCCTATCTTTCTCACATGTGCATCCTGAGGCCCAGAAAGCGACCTGCTTCACCTGGGATGCTCAGTAAAGGTGGTGGTAAATGCACTCAGCTCATTCTAGTCCAAGCTCAGTAGAGTGAGCTTGGGTGATTTTGTAGTACCTCTTTGAGCTGTGATTTCCCTAACTATGAAGTGGTTATAATGATGATACATGCTTGCAGATTAGCTTCAAGTTAAAAATCAGAAAATGTCTGTGAAGCCACTTTCTGAGTCGTAAAGAGCTTTACAATGTAAGCTGTGAATGAGTAAGTGTGCTGTGACTTGCTATATCTCAAATAGGGCCATAGGGCAACACTTTTATGGCTTTAAAAGCAGTACCATTTGCGTATTAACATTCTTCTGTTTAATAAAGTAGTACTCTTAATTATGATGATATTTAGAAATGTTTCCATGGGACTCAATAAAGTTATTTTCACTTTGAATTAAATGAAAAATGCAGCTTGAAAATATTTTTATATTTCTTAAATTGGCATCATGCAAAAAAGGCTTATTCAGCATTTCTTTACACACTTTGTACTGGAAATGAAGGATTCTGTTAGGTGCTGTGTGAGAGAATTTAAGACAGAGTGGTTAACATTTTGCTCATGGCCACCATGGGAAGCTGAGGGGTAGAGGGACAACTCTTCAGGAGTACTTGAGCCCAGAGGAAAAGAGTGGCCAGAAAAGATGTCTGAGAAAGATGGACATCAAGGAAACACCTAAAGGGAGAACTCTATGTTTGTATCCTAAGATGGGCAACCCTCGAGTCTGCTGTGAGTACACTAAGTATCCTCAGTATAAGCTGAGTACACTGCTAAAGAATAGAATACCAGTGACAGCCTTCTTTCTGTTCCAACTTGATGAAACCAAGATGTCTCAGGTAGGAAAAATAAAAAACAAAGAAACTAGTAAAGAAACCAAAAAGTTCAAGAGTCTGAAGGGCAGGTTAAAATCAATGATAGTAGGTGACAAATATGAGAGAAAAAGGCTGATTGTTAATTGGAGTTCTTAAAGGAATAGTTTTATTACTAAATAAATTTGGGAAATACTGATTTATACAAACTTTAACAGGACTGTTTCCTACAGGATTCCTCATAGTCTTTATAAATTCTACTGCATTCCCGTAGGTAGGAAAAAGACCACAATCCTTAGGATGTCCAAGGAACCTCAAGATTTGTTCCCAACCTTCTTTTCCAGCTTTATCTGCTCTCATTCCCACTCACACATAGCAGACATCACCAACATGCCTCTGTATTGCAGCAAAATGCCTCTGCTTGGAACACACGTCTCCACCTTCTCATAGCTGTTGAACTCAGAGTAGCCTCCAAAACCTAGTTCTCAAGTCATTTTCTCTATAAAACCTGCATCTCTTCCCCATGTTGGAGTCAGCCCACTTCTTCCCAATGCTGCCATGGTGCCACAGACATATTTCTATTAAAACACTTGTCATATTTCGTTCTATTTATAATGTCTCTCTCTCTCAACCTCATACAGAACCATATGCTCATCTCTGTTATCTTCAGAGTCTGGGAAACAGTAGGTATGGATGAGTAATTAAAATAGGGCTACCCTTTATGGAAATTTTGAGAGAAGATGTTTAGACCTCCAGATGCTTAGCATCATAAGAATAAAATCTGTATATTCTGGATTGAATTTTGAGCATGTGTAAGTGTATATATATATATGCACACACATACTCAGTTGATTAGTTAACTTAGTTTCTTTACCTATGAAATGGGATCATGATTATGAGCTTATGCCCTTTTCACAGCAATATTGATTGATGGGTTACAATCTATAAAATGCATAAGATCCTCAAATAAAAGAACTTGAATCATTACAGTGCATATTATTGTTAACAATAGTTATTATTGTTATTATAAATTATGACATACTTGTGATAATAGGCAACAGTGATTTATGGGGCTATAATAATTCTTACAAGATATCCTGAGGAGTCATAAAAGCCACAAGAGTAAAGTTTGAGTGGTTGTGATCACATATACCTAAGATAGAATTATCACTTCATAATTCAATATCCCCATGCCTTTTATTCTCTCTAGTTATAAACCACCCAAGGGATTAAGTTGGCTCTTCAGGTCCTAACCAATCCAATTTAATTGTTAGACCCTAAGTCTGTGTGACTGACTGTATCATTACTTCAAATAACCATACAGTCTTGGAATATTAGAGTTGGGAAGGACTGTATGGATTGTAATCCAATGGTTCTCAAGTCTGGCTGTGCCTTAAGAGTCACCAGGGCAGCTTTAAAAATTACCAGTGCCTAAGGGTACCGTTAGACAGCTTAAAAAAGGACTCAATAGTTGGGGCTCAGGCATCAGGATTTTTTAAAGGCAACACTGAATTCTAATGTGAAAATCCCTGATCTAGTCCAAGCCCCTGTGTTATAGATGACACACACCACACAGATCTAGAGAGGTGATGAAAGTATACCAGATTTCAATGGCTGGCTGTCAGAACCAGGTTTGGATCTAATTCTTATACTTGTGCTCTTCTCATTATGCTGGTGATGGCAAAGAGTGTTCAGCTCATGTGCCCACTCTGACTGATTTGTCGTGGCTTCCTGGAATGCTCTGATGAGAAGGTTCTTGCAGCTGCATTTGGCTTAGCAGGAAAGAATGTGTTGATTGGTAGCAATGTCTGCCATGGAGGAAGGACCCAATGATGGTGTCAAAGGTTTGTCATCCCTGTACATTGTACTGCAAAATTTCAACATCTCCATCCACTTATTGTAATCCCTTTCATTCTTAGAACTTTTCTGTTTAATGGTGTAGAGGATATAAGTGCCTGTCTTGAGCAAATCGTGCTTAAATTTTAAACTAAATATTGGGAGGAGAGGGCATCTAGAAAGGAGAGGCAGACATCCTCACTGCCTCTGGTTCTTTGGACTGGTATATGATCACTCTGAGTACCCATGACAGATCTTTGGTCAGCTTATATATATTTCTTTCAGAATGTGGGCTTTGGCTCATTGCTGTGGTTGACCAAAATATTTGTAGTATTGATAGAAATAGACCTTGTCATAAAAAACTTGAGCTAACTTCAGAATATTGAAGGCTTTTTATTGGCCTCCTAAAGCATTCTCAATCTCCCTGTGATGAAGGACCATTTTTTAAAAAAATTCCAATCCCTTGTGGATTGATGCTTTACTAAAATATAATAAAAATGATTATGATTACTAGAAAAATGAAATTAAAAAACCCAAAAATATGCAAAAGGCAAGCTTCAGATTTTTTTTAATGATTATATTCAACAGACATAATTATTTGTCAGTTGCTATACTAGTTTCTAAATGCTTTCTCTCAGTGTTAGTACTTATCCTCTCACAGAGAGATTAGAAACAGTCCATAGGCCAGCTCTGGTCCATGGAACACACTTTGAGTAGCGCTCATCTAGAGCTTGCTTTGCTTCTACTGTGGCCATAAACAGGGTGTCAGTCTCACTGTCCTCATGCCCTAAGTCCTGGCGAATTCCTGGCGTCTAGAACACAGAATTGATATGCATCAATTACTGAGGCTCTGTGAAGCATGCAGTCTATCCAAATCCTAGACTTTTATAAACATTAATTGAAATATACACTTGAAAATAAAATTCAATATATGCATAGTCATGGAAGGTGCTTTTAATTTCTCTTTATTTTAAGTACTCTCTATCTGGATAACTTTATATAATTAGAGATGGTTGATAATTATTATTTTACTCCTGTGCAGAGGAATACACACAACATTTGGCACAGACTAGAAAAGACAGCTCATTTAAGAGTCAACCATCTGGAGTGATGAACAACTGTGTTCTACAGTCTGCAATTCTTTCAGGTGACTTTGGGAGGGTTATTGCCCTCTGGGAAGTGCAGTGGTTTATCTCAGGGGTCAGTAAACTTTTCTGTAAAGGGAAAGATAGTAAATATTTTAGGATTTGCTGTCCAAATGTAGTCTCTGTTACATATTCTTTGTTTTGTTTTCTTTTTTTTATAACCTTTTAAAAGTGTAAAAACAATTTTTAGTTTGGGGGCTATACAAAAAAGGATGTCAATTATATCTCAATAAAAAATAAGAAAAAAAACGGAATACAGAAAAAATAAAAGGATGTGGGGTGGATTTGGCTCACAAGCTATAGTTTACCAAACTCTGGTTTATCTCCTGCTAAAACTGGAAATTGGGCTCTTTTGATTTAACAATATTGGTGTTAGTTATCTATTGCTGTGTAACAAATTATCCTAAAACTTGGCAGCTTAAACAATATTTATTATCTCTCAGTTCTATGAGCCAGAAATCCAGGTGCAGTTATCTGGGTGCCCCCTGGTTCTAGTTTCTCATGAGGTTCAGTCAAACTGATAGCTGGGGCTGCTGTCCCATCTGCAGATTTGACTGGTTAGGACGATCCACTTCCAAGCCTGCTCATATAGTGTTTGGCAGACCTTGGTCTCTCACCATGTAGACCTTCCAGGAGGCTGCCTCATGACTGGCAGCTGCCTTCCCTCTGAGTTAGTGATCTCAGAGAGTGACAGAAATAGAGCAAGACAGAAGCCATAGCCTTTATCATCTAATCTCAGAAGCGAGGTCCCATCACTTCTATAGTAGAAGCTAGTTAATCAGTCTGGCCTATACTCAAAGGAAGGGATTACACAAGGGCTTGAATACCAGAAGGTAGTGATCAATGGGGGTCATCTTAGAGTCTGTCTGCCCCAGTTGCCAAGTCTCTTTTCATCATTTCCAATAGGATACACGTCTCTCAGTTAGGATTTCGGAATACCCTCTGGTTTCTTCCATAGACTTACTGTGTACAGTTATTGACATTAGCACTGTGACATAATGTAAAGATTAATTTGAAAAATACATCAGGAGTTTTTATTTTTGGATAGCTAATTATTTTGCAAAAAATTATTTCTGAATAAAACAATATGTGAGAAATTATTTCTCTATTCAGTGGGCGTAAGAGATGTTTCTGGAAGTGGCAACAAAAATGGCTGAGAAATGAGACTTTGAAATAGTTTAAAAATCACCACTTAGCACTAGGTGCTTGGAATAGTTTTACATTTTCCTTATATAATCTAACTTAATCTTCACAACAACCATCTGAGGTAGTTTAATTTGATCTCAATTTCATAGATGGGGAAATTGAGGCAGGCAGAGGTTAGGTAACTTAGCTTAAATTATATAGCTTATAGGTGATGGGGCCAGGATTCAGACCTGGGTGTTCTGACCCCAGAGCCCTCACTCTCTTGGAGACGTGAACACAGTTACACAATCTCAATATAAATTGAAAATTGGAAATAGTCATTATAATAAGTCAATGTATTCACCAGTTATAACACCTTTTCTGAATAGGGCCTTTTCTGAAACTATTTTAAGGTGGACACTGATGCCAGTAACAGAGGAAAAAAATATAAAATATTCACACTTTAATATTATTGGTTTTCTACTAAATATCATGGAAAGAAAAAAAGTCAATGCAAGTTTATGTTTCCTTCAAAGGTGCTTTCCCAGGAAGGTGCCCACTTTGTCTATGATTCTAAATCTATAACCCTTCTATAGATCTGACTCATTGATTGTTACAGTCCCAAGGGGATTCTCTCTGGATAAAGCAAGAAGGATTCCAGTAGGTAATGTGCTCTGAAAATGCACAATCTTATTTGCAATGTTGATAAACAGTTTATGGAACTATGCTATTATATGAGGTCTTAATCAATATTACTGGATGGTATTACTGATGTTGAAACTGACAGCAGAAAAGAGTTATTCCAGGATAAGCACAGATTTAAACTATTGAAAAAGACTGAAGATATACTCTTAATTTTTACTGTAATTTTTAAGGACCTTTTAAACTATAAAACTCTTATTCTTTTGATGAAACTGATTTTCATTAAAAAAAAAGATCTATGTAAACTTCCATTTGCCTGAGTCACAAGACTCTTTTAGTTATAATGTTGCTGGGATAGGGTTAGCAATGGTTATTGTTTATTTTTTATGAAAGTTAGGTAAAATAATGATAGATCATGGTTAAAAAAATATTTAAGGGGCTAGCCTGGTGGCGTAGTGGTTGGGTTTGGCACTCTCCACTTCGGCAGCCCGGGTTCGCGGGTTTGGATCCCAGGCATGGACCTACACCACTCATCAAGCCATGCTGTGGCAGTGACCCACATACAAAGCAGAGGAAAGGTTGGCACAGGTGTTAGCTCAGGGCTGGTCTTCTTCAAGCAAAAAGAGGAGGATTGGTGACGGATGTTAGCTCAGGGCCAATCTCCCTCACATACACGCACACAAAATACTTAAGACAAATAGCATGTGACATAGCAAGATTAAAAACACTTAGGAGGCTTCCACATCAGTGGCAGCATAATACCATGATTCTTCCCTTTCATGGGGGAAGCACTGCTCCTTGCCCATCAGCCTCCTGGGTCCCATTAGGCACGTGGGAGGTAACTGCAGCAGCAGCATCTTTGTATATAAATGATACAGAGAAGTCACATATTGACATCTGGTGTATAGTTGATATTTCATTACTATTTTTTTAATGAATGAGTAAATGAATAAATAACAAAGCAAAGGTGAAGCTGGAGAGTGATTACAGAAATAGTATGTTTTAAACCATGACTTTAAGGATAAATCCCAAGCTATATACCAATCTCTTCTTTGGGGCTTTTTGGCTCCATGATGTAAGAAAAGATGATTTTATATAGATCCAGGAGGTCTAGATCTGAACCCCTTATTGAGGAAAAGTTACTTAAGCTTTTTCAATCCCAACTTTCTCATCTGTAACCTAAAGATAATATCTATAATCCAAGTTAATGAGAGAATTAAATGAGAGAGAGGATGGTACACAGCAATCTCTAGATTATGTTAGTTTCTTCCTCTGAACTCCATTCCATTCCATTCCAGCAAAGAGCTTTAGACTTTTTTCCATAAATCATGGAGAACCTCTGTTATCTCATCTTAGCTTGGTACCTTTTGTAGTACCTCTAGGACCACCAGAGGACTTTCATCTGCTTTTGACATTGCTCTGGGATTCGGCCAAGAATAGCCTAAAATTCCTAAATTCCGGGGAATGAGTAAAGTAAGACCACACTGAGGACCTTAAGAGTCACAGCACTCGAAAGTAAAGGCCTCCATCTAGCAGTGAGGTGGCTTAACCCCATGGGTTGATGCTTAAATGTGGAGGAAATATAGATTCCACAAGGGGAAGAAGGAAATAGGAGGCTCAAGCTGCCATACATGGCATTCAGTTTTGCTGAACTTTCCCTGCCTGATAGAATCAGGTTGATGTTCAGCCGTTCCAGTTCTGTCTCTTTGTTCTGCCTGCCCAGAATTAAAGTCACAGAAAGGACATTAACCCACAATTCCACTCTCTGAGTCATAGTTAAACCAGTTGAGGCCCAGGAAAATGCTCAAAATCATAAAGTCAAGTCAAGAACCCAGGCCTTCTACCTCCCCCAAACTGCACCTTCCTCAAATTTTAGTGTCTGATTTCCTGTTCTAATTAAATTAATTGTACAATAAATTCTGCAATTTGTTTTCAATGCCCTATAATTGCAATTTAACGAGTATCTGTTTTCTAGCTGCCAAAAGAGGTGTGCAATAACTATGGAGGTACCTGTAAGAAAATGCAAATGAAATAGTCCAGTCTAGGCAGGACGATTATGGGCACTCCCTAACTGCTAAATGAAAACACTATCTACCCAGGCCCTCTCTGTGCATCCACTTCTTGCCACAGACCTTTCATTTTTTTCCTAATGGCTTTTGCACAGTAAGAAGTATACTCATCAATAATGCACATTTTCAGGCATAGTAAAAATGTTTGTGAAAGGCTATTAATGCAAAAGCAAAATGCCCACATTGCAAACACTAATCCCCCATTTATTTTAACATTTTTTTTTCTTGAAAGTACTTAAAACTAAGTCTCCTTTTAAAAAATCCAATAGAAAAAAGGTCAGTTATAGGACTAGCAAAAGTATACCCATCTGAAAGCCTTAGAAGTTCAGGAGTTTGGCCAATATAAAAATGTTGGTTTCTTTGATTTTAAAAATCATACAGCTGATTTTTTTTGGAATTGATATGAACAGTGATAAAAATACTCATGAGCTAAGAGCCAACATGAAAGGTTTTCAAAGAGTACATTTTTACTGTGGAGTTATAAAGCCCCAGAAAAGTAGAATGTATAATGGGGAAAGTGACAGACCCTTAACACTGTAGTGGGGATGGTACTATTATAATGAGAGAAACTATTGCTTGGAACCAGAACAGCTATATTCTTCTCTCAGCTTCCATAGTCCCCACACCCCTGGAGTACCATTCGAGACAGTGATGAACTGTGGTCTCAATTCCCTTATTAGCTGTAAGACCTAAAAATTATATGTGCAATTAAAAGGCAAAATGCTGATATTACTCATAGGAAGCCCTTTGTACATTAGCAAGGTACAAAAGTCTGCTGACACTTTGCAACAGAGATAGTCAGCAGGGCAGAAGATTAATAGAGCCTCATAAATTTGCAGGGTGAATACAGTAGATGGGGCAGAATAAGCATGTTGTGTTAGAGATAAATAAAGGGCATGGTCAGCTTGACAAAATATTTAACAAGGAAAACAACCAGTCCTTTTATGCAGTTTGCTTGGCTGGCATTAGTCCGTTTTATATAACTACACATAATTACCCCACAGTAGTTGCTGTCACAAAATCATATCACAAAGGCCTCCAGCATGACCAAGGGAAGGAACATTGGGAAAACCACCAATTCTGAAGGGTTACACATTGTGTCACTCTGCCCTGTCTGGTTACTTTTCTTGGTCAAAGTCCTTACCAGCAAACGTGGCATCCTCTCCAGGCCAGTGTTCTCCTGGCACTAATGGGCTGCAATTTCACTTCTTTGTGCTTGAATCACTTGAATGAAAACAAGAGGGAGTACTAAAATTCCAAAGCAAAACAGTACAGAAAATATCTTGCAAAGCTACTCACCACAATTATTCCCGGGATTTCTGTGATAGGAACTGATTTTATTTTTTAAAATAGACACATCTAATGAGTTAATTAAATGAGCTCTAGCCACCCTTTCCTTATGATTGCCAGCTTACAAAAAGCAATTTGTTTTCATATGATATGTTGATTAGATATAAGGGAACCTCAAAGGATTTCAAATTTACTTTCTCTTTGAAATGGTACGCAAGGGAAGAAGCGTATTTTAACGCCTATATGTAAAAAGTGATAGGAAAATTCCTCTTGGGAGTAACCTGTCTTGCAAGGAATTTGCTGTTTCCTGGTTTCAGTAGAGCTTGTCTCCTAAATTGCAGATCGTGCATTCATTGAACAAAGGCCTAAATCCTGACTATATGCCATGTTCATAAAACATATAGCAAGGTCCATGGCTATGTGGAACATGAAGTAGCCACGAAAAGAAAATTCTACTTCCAAGTAACTAGTTGGGTTTGAGAACACTGGTCATATGAAGTTACCACTATCAAAAGCAGCCTAAGATTTTCCTATGTGAGAAGATGGCAGCTAGGACTAGGAGATACCCAGGGATCTATGCAGAGGCCAGTTAGAATAGTCCATCTAAAGCAGGATACTATTTATGTTTTAGGGAAATAGTTTTAGGACACTTGGTCTCATACTCAACCTCTCATTCTTTTATATTTCAGCCCCTATTTTGGAAGAGGAATTTGGTTGAAGATTGGCCACCATGATAGTGCTTTCCAAAATTTTCTAGTATAAGGACTATCCAAGGAGCATGACTATGCCGATTCTTGGCCCCCACACCGAGAGATTCTGACTGAGCATGATTGGAATGGGCCAAGAAATCTGTATTTTGAACAACACCCCAGATGATACCAATGTAGGCAGTCATTGGGCATCCTTTTGGCAATCCTGCAATAGGTTGTTAGGAGAGCTCGAGAGATTTCAGGGTGTTTTAACTCCTTTTATTTCCTCTGATAGAACTGGAGGACCTAGATATATGGTGGTCTTCCCTGGGGGTCATTTTACTTGCTACTTGGAATGAATAAGCCCTAACTTACTGTAAGCTTTGTGTATGATAAATAACAGGTTCTTTTTCCTCTCTCTGAAGGGTATTATGGGACCTCATTCTGGGGAGGAGAGCACTGTCCATTCAAAGAAAAACCTTCCATGCATACCTTAGGGCAGTAATTTGTATGAATTTGTCCTCTATCTAAGCTTAGGAGTTGTATTGAAGCCTTAGCATTACAGAGTTTGGTCACTTAAAAATAAAAGTGAGGAGCCTAAAATGCCAAGGAAGAAAAGGAATATGACTTGAAAAAGTATTTGCTTTTTAAAGCTTATTGCTAAGGCAATAGTGTTTTATTATATGGTCCCTCAACAAAGAGCTTTTTAAAAAGGGAGAATCTAGATATGGAAATTCAATGGAACACTTTTATTTAGCCCCGAGTGCATCTTTATAGTCCAGCAGACAAACCTTCCAGAACCTTCTTCCATAGTGACATAGAATTATAGCCATGCAAGGCTCCCTGCTTATAGATTCTTTCTCATACATACTCATAAGCATCCCTACCACCTACCTGGGGGGTTGTTTTTCATAACATGATTTTCTCAACTGCAGTGGTCTAATAAAGTAGCAAACACTTGTTTTGTTCCTACCTAATATTCTGTGTCTCCTTTTTTTCTCCTGGGTGTGTTGGTGTTGGGAGTAATCTGCTTAAAAGGCTGGTCTTTGAACTCTGACTTCTGGTTGGGCAGAAGAAATCTGGATCTAAGAAATGTTGCAACATAAATGTCAGCGAGAACCCTTTAAGAGATCTTGGGTTGGAAATATACCTTGGTGTCCTACTTAACAAAAACTACACTCTATTAGAACTCTCATCTCAAACTTCTGTGTTCTGTTATTAGTAAACAAGACTGCATTATTTGAAAGCCTTTTTTTCTCTCCCTCTTTTAAATTTATGAACCAAATAATGTACCTTCACTAAGGGAATAGGCTTGCCACAGACTTATTGCAAGTAACATTAAGGAACCGCAGCCGTTCACATGTTTAAATAAGGTCGCTAATCAGTCTGAACATAGTTCACTGTGTCCTGGATCCTCTTGGCAAAAGCCTCATCTAAAAATAACATGACATTCCATTTATAGGAGACTGGGCACTTGCTACTTCAAGATGAATGGTGCTTCAAAATTCAAGTCCCTTGTTAACCCTCGTAATCTGCTGCAAATATAACCCTTTTGACCAAGTATTTGGAAGGAATAAAAATAAATCTCTCTTGACATTCAGCCCCGTAGAGACTAGCAGCATTCTCTCTCTCTCATGCGCGGACAGACATATACATACTGTAAACAGAACTAAAACTAATTTTAATCAATAAATAAGGTTTAAGGTAGAAGAAAAAAGTGAATAAAATTTGGTAAATTTAATGAATAAAAGAAAATTGTATATTCTGTACTGTATGATATGAAGCCTGAGAAACTTAGGCTTTAGAGTAAAATGAGATATAAGAGTAAAATGATTATATCAAAGCAGTTACTGTCATTGAGATCTAAAAAAGGTGAGCTTCATTTTTCACTACTAGAAATAAATAATAGAATAACAGAAATTCATGTTTGGAATTGAACCTTATGTAAAATGAGTTATATTCCCATCCAGAATGGCGACACCTTCTAAAACATTCCCCCAAAGTAGGTTATCCAGCCTCTGTTTGGGCATCTCCAGTGATAGGGGATTTACTGTCTCACAGAGCAGCCCTTCACATTGTTAACAAGCTCTGTCACAAATTCTCTTAGACTGGAGGGTTTTCTCACCAAATTATTAGACTAGGAAAGATTATTGTGTGAAATTGTAAAAGCTGCTTCTTTGTATTGAGAGCAAAGGCTCATATGGCGAGGCCCATGAAGTAATGATTCTTTTTTATTTTTGTACATCATTATACTTGTATTTCTGCATAGATTACATCATGTTCACCACCCAAATACTAATTACACTCAATCACCACACACATGTTCCTAGTCAGGAGTGATTCTCCCAAAGGGATGGACTTGTGAACCATCACTTTTCCCAGATTTGGATATTGAACAGTATCTTGAATTCATCTTTTTCAACTCTTCGGCTCCCTCAAGATATCTCTCTCTCTATCTCAGCCCCTTGCACTTTGTGAGTAGCAGATATCTAACTTGGTATTATAATTATTTATGAAATATGTGTTTCCTTAAATATGATTCCTTAATGGTAAGAATTGCAACTTGTTCACTACAAGTTATTAATATATCATTTGATATATTAATACATTCACTTAACAATAAATTATTGAGCACATCACTAGGCTTTGAGGTCATAAGGCAAAATAGATCCTGCCCTCAAGGAATTTATTTTCTAATGGAAGAAATAATCAAGTAAATTGATTATTATAGTACAATGTAGTAAGGACTGTGATAATATGATCTACAGGGTTTGGTGGGGATGCAGATAAATGCTAATATAAATGTAAATCTAAATCAAGTTCTGAGGGCGGGGGGTTTGACAAGAACTAGATCACATTTGGTCACAGAAATCTTTTAATATGGGCTATTTATTAATGTCTTGCAAGGATTATTCCTCAGTGTGCAGTCAAGAGATGAAGGAGTAGAAAAGTAGGCAGAGTCCTGGAAATTAGGAATTTTTTTTGCTTCAAATTTAACTGTAATCTGTCAGATATTATTAAATGATTTGATACAGGGAAGTAATGAGATAACTTTTGTACTTTAAGAAATAATGTTCTGAGAGCTGCACTGAGATTTGGTACCATGTAGGAGAGAAGTGAGGAGGCCATGGATAAAGGTGCCAACGGTGGGAATGGCTATGAGGGAAAAGATAGCAGAAATATTTAGGGGGAAGCCATAGGCCTTGGCAACTGATTGAATGTGTTAGGGTGACTGGTGAGAGGGAGGCACTGCCAGTGTTCTCATCTGAGGGGATAGGAGGAACCAAGATAGGGTGAGCTGAAGGAGAGGCATGTTTGCGGGAGGTGAGCCAGCAAATTCAGGTTTGGGCCTGTTGAGTCTAAGGTAGCTGTCTGATACCTATAGAGGAGCCAGGCAAGCAATTGAATCAATGTGCTCAACAGAACGATTTAGGCTGTGGAAATAGATTTGGAAGTTCAAAGTGGCAGTTGAAGCCATGAGTTTGAATGAAGTCACCAAGAGCAAAGTGTCCAGGAAAGAAGAGCATAGGACTGAGAACAAAGGGCTAGGGAACTAAGGTTTAAACAGCAAGTGGAGAAAGAATTGCTTGATATTGAGTACCAGAGAGGTAAGAGTAAAACTGGGAAATAATAATGTCATAAAAGTTTTAATGGAAGAGCAAGCTTAGGAATTCCTGCCTGTTTGTCCCATGACGCCTTTCAAAGTGATTGTCTCTCACAGCTCGCTGCTGAAGGAGGTAGCCCTAGATGGTTTTCATCCAGATACATAGATGAGTATGTTCTGGGCCACATGTTTTTTTCACCCACAGGCAGCCAATTTATAGTCAGGTCTAGGTTCTGACAGGAAGTCCTGGTGTGAGAACCTTACTCAGATGGGTCAGTAATGACCAAGTGGATCAGTAGAACTGTCTACCAGGAATCCAGGGTTATACAGAGAGAGGCGGCAGCTGGTGGTGGTATGCATTGAATTGTGTCCCCCTCCAAATTCATATATTGAAATTCTAACCCCTAGTACCTCAGAGTGTGACCTTATTTGGAAATAGAGTCATTGCAAATGTAATTAGTTAAGTTAAGAGGAGGTCATACCAAAGTAGGGCTCCTAACCCAACATGACTGGTGACCTTATGAAAAGGGGAAATTTGGGTACAGATGCCATGTGAAGATGGAGGCAGAAATTGAGGTGATGCTTCTACAAAGCAAGGAACACCAAAGATTGCCAGCAAACCAGCAGAAGCTAGGGGAGAGGCATGGAGCAGATTCTCCTTCACAGCCTTCAGAAAAAAACCAACCCTGTTAGCACCTTGATCTTGGACTTCTAGCTTCCAGAACTGTGAGATAATAAATTTCTGTTGGTTAAGCCAGTTTATAGTACTTTGTCACAGCAACCCTAGTGAACTAATAATGGATGTAGGAGCTGACAAACACATAGAGAGAAGGCAAGCTACAGGATCCATGAGTTAACTAAAACCATATACAAGCAGAAGCCATGAAAAAGAAGGGGTGGTACGGTGTTGCTTGGAAACAGAAGGAGCTGTAAAAGCAGAACTGAATCTCTACTGGCTGAGCATGATGGTAGGAGTCCACAGATTTCAGCTACTGAAGGGAGAAATGAGATGACCTACTAAATTAGGGGTGAGCTAAGTCCTGAATCACATTCTGGTCCCTAAACTGTGTTCTGATCTGAGACTCTAGAATATACTGCTTTTCCTGTTTGTGTTAGGGGGCCTCATGGTTTAGTTTTTAACTCTGAGGTCTGATTACATAATCAGGAGTCTTACCTTCCTCATGTCTAGGTATATTCTCTTTATGACCCACTTGTATTAGGTATCTATTGTTGTATAACAAATTACCCCAAAATTTAATGGCTTAAAGCAGAAAACATTTATTTTATCACAGTCGGTGTGGGTTAAGAATCTGGTTGCAGCTTATCTGGGTGCATCTGTCTCAAGCTCTCTGAAAAGGCTACAATTCAGGTATTGTATTCAGGGCTGTGGTCTCATGTCGAGGCTCAACTGTGGGATGATCTGATTCCGAGGTCACTTGTGTAGTTGTTGGCAGGATTCAGTTCCTCTGTGGCATTGCACTGGGAGCCGCAGTTCCTCTCTGGCTGTTGGCTGGAGGGCTTTGTCAATTCCTTGCCAAGTGGACTTCTCCATAGAGCAGCTCACATGGCAGCTGGCTTTATGAGAGCAAGCAAGTGAGAGGCCAAGAGAATACGGCAAGATGGAAGTCACTGTCTTTTTGTAACTTGATTTCAGAAGTAACATTCCATCACTTTTGACATACTCTGTTCACTAGAAACAAGTTACTAGGTCCAGCTCACACTCAAGGGGAGAACATTACATAAGGGTGTGAATACCAGGAGGTGGGGTCACTGGGAGCCATGTCAGAAGTTGCCTAATGCACCTCCCATTACTAGAACGAAAATGAGGGGGGTAATCTCATTGCACAGCAAGAAGCCCAACTAATAGAGAACCCAGGTAAAGAGAAGTTTCCTGCCAAATGCTTCAAAAGATCAAGTAAGAAAAGGTCCAAAAAGTGATCACTGGATTTGGCAACATCAACATTATTGGTGACCAGTAAAGGCAGTTCAGAGAAGAGAGGAGCAGGGAAACCAGATGGTGGTGAGATGAGAGTGACTAGGAGTGGTGAGATACAGTAAGTGTTATTCATGCTTAAGATAGTTGGTGTTTTAGTTTTCTATTGATGTTGTAACAAACCACCACAAACTTCGTGGTTTAAAACACTAATTCATTATCTTCAGTTCTAGAGGTCAGAAATCCTAAAAAACAAGTTGTTAGCAGGATTGCATTCCTTCTGGAGGCTCTAGGGTGCAATCTGTTTCCTTGCCATCTCCATCTGCTAGAGGCTGCCCGCATTCCTTGGCTCATAGCCCCTCCCTCCATCTTCAAGGCCAGCAGCAGTGCACCTTCAAATGTCTTTCTCTCTGGCCTCTGCTTCCATCATCACATCTCCTTGTGACTCTAACCTTCCTGCCTCTTATAAGCACTATTGTGATAGATTGGGTTCACCTGGATAATCTAGGATAATCTCTCCATCTAAAATTTCTTAATCCATTGTAAAGTCTCTTTTGCCATGTAAAGTAGTGTATTCCCAGTTTCTGGAGATTAGGATGTAGACATCTTGGGATGTCATTATTTTATCACAGTTGGCTAGAGTGAGAAGAAAGAGGAAAATATCTGGGAGCTTGGAGTTCAGAAAAAGTATTTTGTAAACTGTATAATATGTAAAAAATTATCATACAATGGGCACTGCAGATACATAGATGAACAGTTCAGTCTCTCCTGTTGATCAACGCACAGCACTTTTAAGAGTCCTATAAATGTTGAACGGAACTGAATGATGTCTAAGTCTCCTCACCTTTTTCAAATATTCTGAATTATGAACATAAAAATGTGCATTCCTGTTTGATGGCTGATTGTAAGATCAGACTTCTCAAATGAATATTTGTTCTCCTTTCTGTCCAGTTGAATAACTGACTTTGAATATTTTGCTTAGGTAATTTGTGTCTATATATTCTTAAATCAATGCATGGAATTGTCAAATTCAGTTCACATGACTGTAGATAGTAGGGCATTGATAGAAAAGGGATATTTTATTTTTATAACTCTAAATCTGGGGGTTGTTGGGCAGTAAAACTGTCTTTGGATATTATTACGTACTTATAAAATATGCCATTTTCATTTCAGGCTTACTGGACCTATTCTCCTACTATAGTAAAATGAATACAGTCTACCCTAAAAATGAAAGTCATGTTCATGGGATAAAATGAAATATTTAATAGACACATGCAAACACAAGAGACTGTCATTACCATATAGTAAATAATATAGGTGAATAAAAAATAGTGAAAAAATGCACTCCACAGGAACTAAAACCTCATCTTAATAATAATCAAGTGTGTTCATTAGTAAGGAAGTTTTTTAAAATGTAAGTATCTGATGATTAATGACCAAATATTTGCCTGTAGCAGCAATTGAATAATTTGGAGTCTCACAAGACATTAAAGAAAAAGTAGAGTATTTGTTGATCATTCACAGAGTAAATATAAGTAGATACTTTATTCTTATTAAAGAAATTATATATTAATTATGGAGACAAGAGAGACCCACACAAATAGGTAGAGATATATTTGATAATTATAATGGAATTCACCATAGGGCTGAAGAATGGCTAAGGGTAGGAGGAGCATATTTAAAATACATTAAGAAGGAGATCATAGGAAGAATTTTCTAACTGATATTCTTCCAAGGAAGGAAATGAAATATTCTCCTTCTGTCCTTTTTTTCCCAGCCAAATTTTATTATTAAAATTTCAAACATAAAGTTGGAAGAATTATTATTTTACTATACTTGCATTATCTATCCATTTGCCCATATATCAATTTTTCAAAGCTTCTTAAGGACAGTGTGACAGTTATATTTTAGAGATGATTACATTTGTTGTGCAGGAAGATGCCTTAGCTCCGTGATTCCCGGTGTGGGAGGGGACCGTGGTTGAGAGGCTGGCGTAATAGGGTCTGAATCACTCCCACTTGCCCCCCACCTTTGAATCATAGCTACTGTTACTAGTGTTTGTGTGTAGAGGCAGCAAAACCGTGAAAAGAACTGCTGGCTCACGTGATGCTTTAGTCTTTCTATTAATCCTACAGTTCCATGCAAATATTCAATTACCTTTTTCTCACAGTCTGTCTAATTCATATCCTCCTTTCTAATCAGAACAGCTACCTCATTGACTCAAGAAAAGGCCAGCTTCATTCCTGCCTTCACTTTTTTTGCTTTTACCTGGAATATCTAATATTTTCTTCTCCTCCTGTGTTAATTTAACCTAGTTCTTGAACACTATGCCCAGAAGCCTGCTCCTGTGTGAGGTCTTTCCTGACTATGTGTTCTTGTTGCTCTCCTGTTTTCTGGGCATTTCTTTTTTTTGTTTTTGTTTTTTCTTAAATCCATAGTCTATACAGTAAAATGGAGCACTTCATTTTGTAAAGTCTTACATAATTTAACATTTTATTTGTCAGCTTACACTTAAGCACCTGCCTTCACCATTCCCTTCCCCGCTCCCCACCATAGTATACTGTAAGCCTTTCGTCAAAACTTGTCTGAAAGGCTGATTTACATTTACACAGGTCCAGGAATGCATGATGGGCAAAGAATTGTCATTGGGAGGTAGATCAACTCTGTATTACTTAACTCTGTGTCACAATCTCTTATCATGAGATTAGATTTTCTATACCAGGAGACAGTTTTAGGGAAAGAAAATTACAAATGAAATCATTGCTATCCTACCCATTTATAAGAATTTATTCTGATTGGATATGTAATTGTGTCAGTGATTTGCCAATTTGTTCTCAGATATATTTCCCTACCTTTGCTATTCCACTCTTCATTTGAGGGGACTGATCCCTGGAAACTACATTTCCCAGGATTCCTTGCTTCCAGCTTCCTGCCAGGTTTGGCCTGTGGGAGGCGTTGGTGGAAGATTGGAGGCTGGGGGGAAGGGAAACTTCTCCCCCTTCTCCCCTTCTCAAAAAGTGGCTCTTTCCATGGTTCCTTCAGGGCAGGCTCTGTCTTGTTTAAATTCCCACCATAATGGTCTGCTTCTGAGATCTGGTCGTACCTCATCTGCATAACTTTTCAGCCTTTGGGGTTGTAGCTGTTTTTTGCTGTTGTTAATCTCTGAGTTGCTTTACAGTCCTTTTTGGCTTTTTGGCTCTTCGAGCACCTCTGTTTCTAATTCCACGTATTAAATCTCCTCTACTGAATTACTTAGCACAGGCGCTGTTTTCCTGACTGAACTGTGACTGAAACAATATCAGGGTCTCATCTCTCCCTTTTTCCCTACAAGACATGTGATCTGTAGCACTTCAGTGTTCCTGTGAGGGCTATACAAAGGTGCTTAAAAGGAAAAGGAACAGAAAATTTTGTACTGGATGGAAGAGAAAAGTTACACATACTTAATGTCCATATGCTTAATTTAGAATTTGTCCAATATTTCCACTTGAATTTTTATTTTTGTTCACATCATTAATCTAAGGCTCTCTCAACTCTGAAACAGACGTGGTTTTTGCACTTTTGTTTTAAAGTGTTTCTGCATCTTGTACAATGATGCAACTCTTAACAGAGTTCACACAAAAACCAAGTCCCCAGCACCACCATCTAAAAAAGTAGTATTTTTCTGCTCTTCCTTGGCTCCAAAGAGATGCTAACAGTAAACAATAAGTTTACTCAGGGAGACAGGATCTCTGAGCTAAAGGATCTATGCACAGTAAGGGAAAGAGAGCAAGAAAAGGATTGAGCCCAGACATGGGGCCTGTACAAGACATGATAATGAGACTACCTCTCCTCAGTATCCACTCACTGACTTCGTTTGGAAACTCTATATTTTCTCAGTCATGGCTTTTACATGTGAGCTTTCAAGCACTTGGCAGCTCTCCAGTTTAGCACTTCATTTCACACATCAGCTCTAATTTTCAAATATTGACTTGAGGACTTAGTCTCCCTGGTGCCAGCTCAATTCCTTAACATTATTGCATTTAAAGCTTTGATTGTTATGATGTACTATTGAGGGTTCCATTTTTCGGACTAAATTCATCTTTATGGAATATATTTTATTGTAGTTCCACAAAATTACCACATCTGTTATGTAAAGGATGTTGAATCCATTTTTAAATGTGCATTTTGCAAAGATTTCTATTTAAAATGTACTTGAATTATACAAATTATATATCAAGGATGACGAATGTTATGTAACTGCATGCATTGTAAATAAAATTGTGTGCTGACCATTTTGGATATGCAAACGAAGCTGCTTTTAGTATTTTAGAGGCAGAGGCATTTTCATTAGCCTGACATCAGAAAGCATGCTTTGCATTTGATCAGGGCTCTTGGAGGTATGGTATGTGGCAAAAGAAAAATATGATTAATATTTATGAGTTGGTAATTGTTTTTCATAAGAAAGAATACTATATTACCACATTTCCTAAATGTGAAAAAAATCTGATAATTACCATGGAGAACAGTACTTTTTTATAAAATGTTCAAAACACAGTGATAAAAATAGGTAGTAGACTTTATACTCAAGAATTAAGGAAGTCAAGGAGAACTTACTGAGAAATAGATTGTGTAAAACACAGTTCAACTATTAACAGTGGGTTGTTTTCTTTCTTTTCCATTTTGGTAGTCCTGACAATAAATGGTTAAGGAGGTAAAACAGACTGATTATTCAATGGACTTATTAATAAAGACCATGCATTTGATGATTAAAAAATAAAGTCAGGCAGAGGCTGGCCTGGTGGCATAGTGGTTAAATTTGCACACTCTGCTTTGGCGGTCTGGGGTTCACAGGTTTGGATCCCGGGCGTGGACCTATGCACTGCTTATCAAGCCGTGATGTGGCAGGTGTTCCACGTATAAAATAGAGGAAGATGGACGTGGCTGTTAGCTCAGGGCCAATCTTTCTCAGCAAAAAGTGGAAGATTGGCAGCAGATATTAGCTCAGGGCTAATCTTCCTCACCAAAATAAATAAATAAATAAAGTCAGGCAAAGTGGACAAGGATTAGGGAAAGGCATTCAAAACAGTTGAAACATTATGCACAAAGTCTTAAAAATGTAGGACAGCATTTCCCCTTCAGGATTACAGTAGATCTGTTATTACTGGAGGGAACATTTTCGGGGGAAGGACAGCAGCAGATAAGGCAGGTGTGAGAGGCTGGATCCACGAGCCAGGGATCTCCAGTGCTGTGTTCAGAAGCTTGGCCTTTATCCATGGGCAGACAGGAGCCATCAGCATGTTTTAACTGAGGGTCTCCAAGGGCAACTCTCTCACATTGGTAGCACTGGGGAAGAAAGGTTGAAAGGTAGAGGTAGAGAGTGTGGAGAAAATAATTCAGAAGCTATTGCAATAATCCAGGGAAGAGTTGATGAAGGATGAATTAAGAGAGAGACAGTGGAGATAAAAGGCTTGAATGGGGATATGGGGGTGAGATTTAATAAATATTTAAGAATGAAAATTGATTAAAATAATTTATGTCCCTCTTAATAACCCTCCATATATAACTAGTTTTAATGCTTATCAGTAGAAGCAAAAGATGGATAAAGGCGTGTAGGCATTAATTGAACATCTTTCAATCATCTATTTGGATTTAATTAGAAAACAGATGTGCTTAACACAATTAAAAGACATTATCATCAGAAAGGACATGAATGATAATTCAATCCCATTCTTCTACCTATGCATAAATACCATCTATGAATCTAACAAATAATCATTTATTCTTGATTTGATCCGTCAAGTGACCATCACCACTCTCTATAGTCTACCCTTCCATTATGGTATAGCCTGTTATTGGTAATTTCTCCCTACGTTAATCAGAAATTTATTTTGCTGAAACTCCTTCCTATTGGCCCTTGTTCTTTACTCTGTGATACTAATAAAGAGTCTAAATTCCATTTTGTCTGGCTGTACTTCAGACGTTTAAAGATGGCTATAATTTCCCCATTAAATTTTCTTTGGCTAATCATCCCTGGGTCCTGTATTTGCATCTTCAAAATCTTTTCCCTCAGGTTATCCTTCTTTGATATCAATGCTCCTCTTATAATATGGTGCTCAGAATTCCATAGTATTTTAGGTGTGGTCACATCAGCACAGGGATGGAGATCCCCAGCCAATAGGGCAGAATTCACATCTCAAAACCTTACCTATTTGTTTTCCAAGTTAGTTACTGACACCATATCTCTTCTTTACCACCTTCTCCATATTTCTGTTACACAGTCCCCAATCCCTTTAAGCTTTCATAGAATTCTTATTAAGAAAGGGAGAACTAGAATTCTTATTAGGAATATTTTATTTTTCTCAGCTTTCGAATGTTGTCAAGTCTTTGGAAAATAGAAAAGAAATGTATTCTCACAAAATCTTGGATAATGCCTTGACTCCTACCAAGTGCAATAAATGACTCCTCATGGAGCAATTAAATTAGAATTGGAGCAAGGGAATTCAACTGTAGAGAGGGCAAAAGAAAGCTCAGTTAATCCCAAAATATATGGCTCCAGAGGTGGTAGCCGTCTTACTCAACAGCCTATCAACAACTAAGCAATTTGTTGTTTGATACATACACCTTTCATTTTTCATAGGCCTTTCCTGCTTTCATTCTTGCTTAGCCAGCACATAACTGATTCCCTCTTCCCTCTAACCATTCACTCATTTTTATTGTTTCATTCTGAACTCCCTCCAAGATGTCACCATATTTCTTCTATCTAAATGCCCCAAACTGTTATAAAAATAATCAGAAAGGAATATCTGATAATTTTTGATGGAAATACTATTAACATTAAATACTCCCTGAGCTCCATTATGTTTAACTCTGCACTTGACCTTCAAAAACTTTAGTTCCTACTCTCAAGGAGTTTCCATTCCAGTAGACACAGTACCAAAAGTTGTATACTGACTTTGATCACATCCTCATGCCTTTTCTAAGCTATACTGAATTAATGTTCCAAATCGACAATGTTAATTTGTTTTGTCTTTGAACAGCTCTATTAGGAGGAGTGTAATGGGGGAAGTAGCAAATTAACAATGGCGTATCAGGCTGACCCACGTGAAACTGGCACAGAAAGATCTATCCAGGACTGTTGCTGTCTGGAGGGTGTGTGATGATCTTATTTAGCAAGTAAGATGGCATTGCCCAAATGTGAGATGGATTTTAAGTTTAGACACTATTCTGGGGGAAAATATTCTCTTCAAGGGACAATGCAGCTACCCGCCACCCATCGCAGTACCAAATGGCACAGATAGTGCAAGTAGAAACTGGCCACCAGAAAGACCCCAGGCATGATATACTCAGGTTAGAGAGAGCACTGCAGCACTTTGCAGAACATACTAGAAGAAAGCCAATTCTGTCATAGGAATCAGTGATAAAAGGCTTTTTCTCCAAAGCCTGTACTTTGAGCAACTGCTTGAGAGAAACCAAGACCTAATAATATGTATCCAGAAGCAAGACATAGACCTCACAGAACACTCTGGAGCAGTCCTAAGAAAACATGGGGGATCCTGAATCTGAATTCTCCTTTTTCTCCTTAATGCCTAAAAATTTGTTAGTGAAACTGCTGTTATCACAATTCCCCATCCTTCCTAGGGTACTAAAATTAGGTGTCTAGAACAGGGTCTTTCAACTTCAGCATTATTGACAATTTGGGATGAATAATTCTTTGTTGTGGGGCCCATCTTATGCACTGTAGAGTGTTTAGCAGTATCCCTGGTCTCTACCCACTAGGTCCAGTAGCACCACACTTACATCCTTGGGTTAGTTACTTAAGTTCTCTAAGGCTCAGTTTTCTTGTCTGTAAGATGGGGATGATAATAGTACTTACCATATAGGGCTGTTGTGAGGATTAAAGACGTTATATGAAAATCAGGTTGACTACCATGTAGCAAGCCTAGAATATATCTTGGCTTTTTTCATTTGATTTCTATGTGGTTTACATTACAGAATGGGGGTTCAATACTTCTCGACATGTTCATTGGTCAATTTCTCAAGTCAGAGACCCCTTTCAGATGTTGTTAAAATTTACACATGAATCCTGTGGGATCTATGTGGTTTTTTTTTCTACTCAATATTCTTTTGGCCCATGAGAAGACGACTCAGGAAAGATGACCCAGGTAAGACAGATTGCTGTTATAATGAGGCTTATTCCATTTCGGTGTGCAATATTTTACTCAAGATTGAAAGAAAAAGGAATAGAGGTCTGGGGGAAGAAAGAGGAAGAGTGATGGTTATTCTGAAAGAATTATGTAGAGTATCCATCCTAGATTATAAATCCTAGAGGGTAAAGGTAAGGGTCTGTAAGGAATTCTGTATCTACTTTGACTAGCTTTTTGATGGTAGTGAAGAATACCAGAATGTTGTAGGTTGAAGAAAACACCCTACAATTTTGTTTTCTTTAAAATTCACTCCAGAAACTTGTTGAACAAATTACTTGGTCTACCTGTTAAGTTCGTTCCCAAAGCAAATCATTTCATTAAAGAGTAAGCTCATACCGGTTTGTGTTTTTGAGTTTTTACTCTACCATCAGATTATATTTCTTTTTTCTCCTTCACCACTTCCCGTCTCCACACACAAACGCCTGGAGTCTCTGAGGCTGCCTTCCCTCTGAGTAATTCCTTCCCTCTGAGGTTTATCAACATACAAAGGGAAAGCACCTAATTAAAGTAAATAATTTGATAGAGTGTATTGGCCAGAAAATTAATTCAGAATAACTGGGAAATGAATGATGATGGTGGTTTGGAATGTGATTGGAGCCCTACTTGGAAAAAAAAAGGGAGGGATACAGGAGATTCTGTGATCATGATAAATAGCAGTTCATCCATTTAGAAAGAGTCATTCGGGGACACTAGAATTAAGTATTAAGGATTAATATAAGTATCAGTATTAAGTATTAAGTCTTAGGATCTTAGCTAGAGATATTAGAAGCATCATAAACAGAGCACCAATTAAATTGTAAGAGGTATTAATTGGATAGATAATATGAACACAAGAGAAGATAAAAAAAGCAGGGCAAAAGGACTTGTGAAAAATAGCAGTATCGAGAAGTAATGTCAAAATGGGAAGATGAAGTCTAATATATTTGGAGGCAAGTTCATTTTAAAGCCCCTATATTTAATTCCATTCCATTAATAATGCAACACATCTGGGAAGAAGCATTTGGAAGAGAGTAGTACTTAAAGAGATTTAAATATGATTGTGATTAAACCCAAAAAGTAGATGTGATTTTGCGATGTGAATCTGGAGATATTGCCAACGTGATCTGGGCTGCAGACCCAGCCAGTCATTGTCATACAGATAGGATATGAACTATTTTTTTTATACTTTTAGAGTAACAGTTCCCTTGATGGGGACCTTGTTCAAAAATTGAAATGAACTAGAACAGCATCCAAGCAAACTACATGATAGATACATTGAAGAACAAGCAGGACAAATATAAAATAAAAAATACTTACTAATGAATAAGATGACCTTTTAAAACTTATTGATTTAGTTTAAGGTGTTGTGCTAGGCATTGTAGTTAAGATCAATAATAGTGCAGGTAAGATAAATAAGTTACAGTTCTTGCCCATAAAGAGATCATAATGTAGTAAGTAAAACAGGTATTTATACAAACCAGTGTGTGTGTGTGAGTGGAGGGTGGGTTTAATGTTCTTTGGAGGTACAGAGATATTAGAAGCATCATAATGCCAGAGAAATATTAGGAAAAGCAACAAAGGCCTTTGAATAGGACATTGACAGATAAGTCACATTAGGGAAGGTGGATGAGGGTTGTAGGCAGACTAAGGGAATAGAATGAGTGAAGGGTGGAGGGAGGCCAGACAAAAGGAACAGGTGGGCGAAAGGCAGAGGGCAGGCTAGACAAAGGGGGCAGGATGGAGGAAAGGTAGAGAGCAGGCCAGGCAGGGAACAGAGTGGATGAAGGGCAGAGGGCAGGCTGGGTGACGAGAACAGGATGGCAATGAGCTAACACCTCTCTGAGGGAAATGACTGAAAGAAGGGGTTCTCATGGGAAATATCTGAATGGTTCTTTAAACAAGCACATCACTATTCTCACAGACAAAAGGTGATTTCAACTTGGAGATAACCATGTTTAAAAATGACCGATTAGGTAGAAGCAATAGTGTTTTCTAAATTCTGTAATTTCAAATTGTATAACTCAGGTGAGAGCAGATGATAAAGCGTTTTAACATAACAGCACAAGAGATGCAGTAGAGAAGGGACATAGGTTTGGGGTAAGGTGTGGGTGAATCCTGGCTCTGGAACTTTCTACCTTTGACCATGGGGAAGTTAATTAGACTTGATAAGTTTATGTTTTGTTTCTTGTAAAAATATGGAGATAATTCCACTCCTTAGGTCATGTTGTATTCAGGTGTCAGTGAGATGTTTGTAAAGCTTTTGTCACAGTGCTATTCACATAATTCCCTTCCCAACCAACAGGTCCTCCCCTGTCAACTACATTCCACCTATCCTCTAGGCCCAGCTAAGTCCCATAACCAGCATGAGCTAAGCAGTGTACAGCAGAGGTCCTTTTATAGCAGTGTATAAGCAGAGAGTGCAGACCTGAGAGAGGTCTGGCTCCATTGTATGCTTTACAGAGAAGTGACTTAACACCTTGAAACCTTGGTTATTCTTAACCATAAAATGACTAAAATAGTGATATTATCTCTCTCGTAGCACTGCTGTGAGGGTTAAATGAGATAATGCAAAAAAGGGATTAACACAGTTCCTGGCATAAGTATTAAGTCATGTTTCCTAATATATATTTTTTTCATTAAACATACTAGTCCCTTCTCTAAATTCATATTTGATCAAAGCTGGATATTCAGTATTATAACAACCAGGTTACAAAGCTATTTAAGAAAAAATTACAAAGATAGGCCCTAAAACATTAACAGGTGATATATTTGGTGAAATTGTGAGTTATTTTGCTTTTTACCTAATTTTATGTATTTTCAAAATTTATGCAATTGAAATGCTTTGTTTCATCATTGAAATAATCTTCCTTTAAAAAAGTGTTTAAATTAAAAAGGCAGACAATAACAAGTGCTGGCACGGATGTGGAGTAATTAAAACCCTCATGCATTGCTGGTGGGAATGTAAAATAGTGCAGCCACTTTGAAAAAGAGTTTGGCAGTTTCTCAAAATGTTAAACCTGGAGTTACCACGTGACCCAGGAATAGATACTCCTAGGTATCTATTCAAGGGAAGTAAAAACATATGTCCACACAGGACATGTACACAAATGTTCACAGCAGCATTCTTCATTGTAATCAAAAAGTGGAAACAGCCCAAATGTCCATCAACTGATGAATAAATAAATCAAAAATAATGTTACTACAATAAATATTATTCAGCAATGAAAAGAAGTGAAGTGTTGATGCATGCTACAACATGGATGAACCTCAAAAACATTATGCTAGGTGAAAGAAGCCAGACACTAAAGGACATATATTGTGTGATTCCATTTTTTATTAAAGTTCAAAGTAGGCAAATTTATAGAGACAGGAAACAGATTAGAGGTTGCCTAGGGCTGGGAGTGTGGGGCGGGGAGCAGGAAGGACAGGAGAATTGAGAGTGACTGCTAAGGGGCATGACATTCTTTGGCAGTGGTGAAATGTTTTAAAATTAGGTAGTGCATGGGTAAAATGGTGCAGCTACTTTAGAAAACAGTTTGGTGGTTTCTCAAAATGTTAACCAGAGTTACCATGTGACCCAGCAATTTCACTCCTAGGTATCTAGATGAAAATATATATCTACACAAAAATTTGTACACAAATGTTCCTGTTAGCATTATTCATAATAGCCAAAAAGTAGAAACAACCCAATATTCATCAGTTGGTGAGTGAATAAATAAAATATGAACACACTAAAACCCACCAAATTGTACATGTAAAATTGGTGAATTTTATGATATGTAAATTATACTTCAGTACACTTGTTAAAAAAAGATTTAAATTTAATTTTATAAGCAATGGGAAGCCACTTAAGATTTGTAGATGGGGAAAAATTGTTGAAAAAAATTTGCCAATAGTTATTAAGAATTATTCAAATTAAAATATTAAAATTACATTTTAAAAAATTCACATATCACTTTGAAGCTGCATCACTTGTTTTTGGACTGCAATAGCAATGACTGCAATTTTGAGTATTAGCTGTGTGCCAGGGTCTATACCAGCCACATTAGCCCTAATCATGCCAACAACATAGTGAGATAGGTGTCATTAGCCCCCTTTTGCCAATGAGCAAAACAGAGGAATATATAGCTTGGCCAACGTCACAGAGCTAGTAAGTGGTTAAGTAAGGATGTAAACCCTTGTCTGTCTGATCTGAAAGCCCGCACCCTTTCCAAGCCTCTAAACCATCTTGCAGTGTAACCTCACTCCCTCTCTGCCCCTCTCTCCCCCTCCGTTTTCCTAACTCCATTCCCAGGCCTCTGCATGGATCGCTCCCCAGTCACACCATAAATTGTGTTAGAAGCTGATCTGCAGGCCCGTTACTTAATATTGTCTCTGTTATCACAGAGTATTTTATTTCTGTGTCTTTGTCCTCCAGAGCCTCTGAGAGGTAAGAATCATGTCTTTTTGCCACTGTAACTTTAGTACCTAATGCTATATTTCATACATAGTTAAGTACTAGGCAAATATTTTTAAATGAATTCACGAATGAATGAATGAAGAAATGAATGCTATTGATTAATTTATTGTGAGAGGGAATAGATGTTGTCAATGGACATAACGAAGTCACTCTAGTTATCGCTTATAAAATATATATTGAGCACTTACTGTGTCCAAATCTTTACCCAAGTGCTAGGGATACAAAGATGAATGTGACCCAGTTCCTTTTCTTAGAACTCACAATATAGTCCTCTAAGACAGGCATAAATTCAAGTAACATATTACAGTATTTTAAGTTCTATGTTTTCCACAGTTGCAATAACAACCAGATGCTGGGTGCCTGCAGTGAAGAGAATGAATAATTACATGTATAAGATGTTTTATTTTTCTGAAGGAAACTTACAGAATGTTTCATTTTGATATATTCCTGGGCTGTCTCACACATTTTATTTTGGACCTCATCAGAAGTTTGTATGCGCTGAGTTCTTACAAAGAATCAAGGACTTCCTGATGGCACCAATGTTTCCTAGGATGCTACCAGAAACATCCCTACTCAAATTTGAACTGTTTGCAAAAAAATGATTCCCTTGTTTCCATAAATAGTTGAAGTATTATCAAAATAACCTGAGGCAGACAAGCTTTAATACTCAAGTATAATCATTCATTTCTTTCATGTCACTCTGATTTTCCTCACTTGAGATAAATGTGGTCTGACATATTGATTATCCATTCTTGGCCATGGGGGGACTTTTACTCGTATATTGATCTAACCGTTTGGTTTAGGGGAGTTTATCTATATAGATGTCATGTGATGCTTCAGAAATGTGGTGGTTCAAACAAAAAGTAACCCCACTAAACTAAGCACTATGGAACTGTGACAGCTGGGCATTCAACAAAAATATACCGGGCACTCAAGGTTTACTCTGGAAGGGTGCCACCTTCCTGGTCTGTCTGTTGTGGGCTATAGGATCTAGAGGGCAAGTGCCAGCTGTCTCTAGTTGAGGTACTTCTCAACGTTAGTTGTTGGCATTTTTAATTAACTTATTGAATTGTATAATTTACACACAATAAAATTCACCTGTTTTAAATGTCCAATTCTGGGATAGTTGGTAAGTTTACTGAATTGTGTAACCATCACCATAATCCATTTTTGGAACATTTTTATCATCCCAATGAGATCCACTGTGCCCATTTATGGTTAATCCCCATTCCCGCCCCCAGCCCCAGGCAACCACTAATATACTTTCTGTCTCCACAGATTCGCTTTTTCTGTACATTTAATAAAAATGGAATCATACAATATGTGGCCTTTGTATCTGACTTCTTTCAATTAGCATAAGTTTTTGAGGTTCATCCATGCTATAGCATTTTTAAAAAGTTCATTCCATGTTATTGCTGAATAGTATTCATTGTATGAATGTGCCACATTTTGTTTCTCCACTCATTTCATGAACATTTGGATTGTTTCCACTTTTTGGCTATTAGGAATAATACTGCCATGAACATTTTTGTACAAGTCCTTTTGTGGACATATATTTTGACTTCACTTGAGTGGATATCTAGGAATAGAATTGCTGGGTCATATGGTAACTCTACGTTTAACATTTTGAGAAACTGTCCAACTGTTTTCAAAGCGGTTGCACTATTTTTATATTCCCATCAGTAACGTAGGAGGGTTCCCATTTTTTCACATCCTTGCCAACATTTAGTATTGCCTTTCTTTTTGATTACAACCTTTCTAATGGGTGTAAAATAATATATCATTGTGGTTTTGGTTTGCATTTCCCTAATGACTAAAGATGTTGAGGTTTTTTTCATGCACTTATTAGCCATTCTTGTATCTTCTTTGGTGAAATGTCTATTCAAATCTTTTGCCCATTTTAAATTGTTATTTGTCTTCTTGTTACTGAGTTGTAAAATTCTTTATATAAGTCCCATATCAGGTATATGATTTACAAATACTTTATACCACTCTGTGGGCTGTTTTTTGAACTTTCTTAATGGTGTCTTTTGAAGTATGAGTTTTTAATTTTGTTGAAGGTTAATTTTAGTTTTTCTTTCATTGCTTGTGCTTTTGGTGTCATAGCTAAGAAATCTGGATAGTCCATTGTCTCAGTGCTATTTGTTGAAAAGACTATTCTTTCCCCCACTGGATTACCTTGGCACCACTGTTGAATATCAATTGACCATAAATATAAGAGTTTATTTCTGGACTCTCAATTCTATTTCATTGATTTATATGTCTACTTTTATGCCAGTACTACACTGTCTTGATGCATAAGTTTTGAAAGTTGATGAAAACTTTTAACCTACGAGATTCGTTGGGAATAACTAAATCTACCCTGACTCTTTTTTAAAAAGTCTTCTCATTAATACGTATTGTAGGAAACAACTAAATAAAAGATAAGAGGAGGAGGAAAATGAGAGTAGAAAAAAAATGAAGCAAATAGGAATATTACGTGTAGGCTATACCATATGTGTCTTTTACATTGCTAGCTGTGGCTACCATTGTGACCCTGAGCTTGCCAACAATTAAGAAGGAAATGGAAACATATTAATAAAATATGTTTAATAAAATAATATAGTTCAATTTCTTAGTAAAAGCACAACTATTTTTAGTTTTTGCACTAAAGAGGGTTTTATCTTGTGCGTGTTCATAAAGAGGAGATTGTATAATGTAATAAATAGCAAACTTACCAAAACCCTCACATTGAGTAAACAAAAGAGTTTCAGATTTTTATTATTATTGCAACATAGACCAACTGCAGTTAGTAAAGGCAAGTCTGTGCAAAGGTCAAACAAAGGAGGTTTGCTCCTGATTTGGTTAATCCTGGGACAAACGTTTTACTATTTAAACCATTCTCCCATAAAATTGTGCCTTTCCACCAAATTTTTGATGTGTAGGGTAGCAAAGAATTCAGAGTTTTACTTCTTAGGGAGAATTTGAAGTGCAGTGACACTATGTTGTAATTTAAGATCAAAACTCCATATTTTAATAATAAATTTGAGCAAGGAATTGTGTTGATATGCTTTTATGAAAGGGGAGAAGCTCAGTGAGGATGTTTACCTGAAGATAATTAACCTCCTCCCCCCTGCAGAGATGGGATGAGAGGAAATCTCCTCCAGGGCAGGGACAAATTATCCTCAAGAATTAGTCCCCTAAATTTGGCAGATAAATTGGAAACCTGGGCATACCTCTGTCTTTTTTTCCCCCAAATAGCAAGAGAGATAGTACAGGGAGATCATTATTCTAAAATTCAGGTCTTTTTTAGTTAATCAATGTGAAAAATCCTATCAGAAAATCCAAGCACATCAGGGATCTTAGCTGTACAACATCATTTCACTACATTTCCAAAGAAGAATGTTAGTCACTGAGAAGTGTGACTCTCTCAGATATGAAGAAGGTGTAACCTTACTGTGCTACTTAAAACCAGATGAAGTCACTGTTCCTGCTGGTGCTGTTCATCCTGTGTCTGGAATGCCAAGTTTGTTGGGAGAAAAATAGTTCTAGAATTGAGAAGACTGAGCTTTCTTGGTTGACTGATGAGTGAGCAAACATGGAGTATTATCAATCACTATGTCTAGGGATAGTGTTTTCAGACAATGGATTAGGCTACCTTGAGAGTCATTCCACTTGTCAGAAAGAAGCTAGGAAATATGTCTTTTCCTGAACCTGAGTAAGATGTACTATCACCATGTTGTGTAAAACCAGAGCAGGAGTCATCATGGGGTGACAACTAACCTTGACCAAGTTATACAAGAGGACTCGAGCAGATTTCTAGTGAGAGAAAAGTGGTAGAAACATAATTTTATAATTATGGCCTAGGCTTTGGTGATTGATTAAACTACTCTTGAGAAATAATAATCTCCCAATAATATCACTTTGATTACATTTGGGAAGCTGGACTCAGTCACTTTTAAGTATATCAAGAACTTTCCTAGGGATACGTAAGCCAAAATCGGTCTTGCTGTGACTGCTATTCTCTTTTGGTTCCAATTTACTGAGCAAGACTGTATTGTCCAATCTGGATTCTGTTAAAATAAGAGAGTTTTTCTGCTGAGAAGAAATGAAGAACAATCTAGAAATAAATTTATTTGAGATAGCATGATGGCCTGGCTCCATACTATGTCTTCTTGAGTGAGTGGTTATCAGCTGTTTAGTAACCACATGTTTCTTCACCCAAATCAGGCCAAGGCATAGAAAACTCTCCACAGGAATGATTTTCTCATACTATTCATGCTGATTCAGCCCAGTTTGCCCCCAAATCCTTGTCTTTTCTATGCTGGAGACTATGAATTTTAAAATATACCTGGATAGTGTAAGGCAGTGGTTCTCAAATTATGGTCTCTGGGCCAGAAACATCAGCATCACCTATGAAACTTGATAAAAATGCAAAGTCTCAGGATCCATCCAACATCTAATAAATCTGGAACTTTGGAGTGAATCCCAGCTTACTTTATTTTAACAAGTCCTCTAGATGATTCATATGTTCTAATGTTGGAGAAATACTTTTTTAAGGTATCAGGAGCATCTCTGTTTTAGTAAACAGATTAATCTTTTTGTACAGAAAGACTTAAAGTCCTGGAACAGTATTATCTTGTGGATTTCTGACATCTTCCAGGTTTAGATTTTGTATCATTGCAAAGTCTGGGGCAGGAAATCAGTAATGATATAGTTGAACTGAATAGCACCATCCTTCAACTGGATCTAATTGACATTTTTTAGAATATTTCATCCAACAACATAACACACATTCTTCTCAAATTCTTATGGAACAGTCACCAAGAGAGACCACATTGTGGGCCATAAAACGCATCTTAGCAAATTTAAAAAGATAGGCATCATACAAAGCATGCTTTCAGATCACAATGGAATTAGACTAGAAATCAATAATAGAAAGATAGCTGGATAATCCCAAAATATTTGGGGATTAAACAACACACTTCCAAATAATGGGTCAAAGTAGAAATCTTAAGAGAAATTAAAAAGCATTTCAAACTAAACAAAGATGAAAATACAACCCATCAAAATTTTGGGGATGCAGTGAGAGCAATGCTTAGAGGGAAATTTATACCATTAAATGCATATATTAGAAAAGAAGAAAGATATAAAATTAAAAACCTAAGTTTCCACCTTGGGACACTAGAAAAAGAAGAGCAAATTAAATCCAAAGTAAGCAGAAGAAAAGAAATAATAAAATCAGAGCAGAAATCAATGAAATTGAAAACAGGAGAACAATAGAGAAAATTGATAAAACCAAAAGCTGGTCTTTTGGAAAGATCAATAAAACTGATAACCCTCTAGCCAGGCTAACCAAGAATAAAAAGGGTGAAGACACAAATTACTAATATCAGAAATGAAAGAGGGTCCATTACTACTGATCCCAAGAACATTAAAAGGATAATAAAGTAATATTATGAACAATTCTTTGCCCACAAATTTGGTAACTTAGATGAAATGAACCAATTTATTAAAAGACACAATCTACCAAAACTCACACAAGGAGAAATAGATAATCTGAATAGGCTTATATATATTAAAGAAATGTAACCAATAATTAATAACCTTCCAAAACAGAAAGCACTAGGCCCAGATGGTTTCACTAGTGAATTCTACCAAACATTTAAGGAACAAATGATTTCAATTCTCTACAATCTCTTCCAGAAAATAGATACAGAGGGACCACTTCCTAACTCATTCTGTGAGGCCAGCATTATTCTAATATCAAAAACCAGATAAAGACATTACAAGAGAGACTTAAGGGAAAGGAAAGCTACAGACCAATATCTCTCATGAATATAGATGCAAAAATCCTGAAAAGGAAAAAAACATTAGTGTGCTGTGGGAGAATTTTAAAACAGTTTAGTATACATGCAATTGGAGCCCCTGAAGCAGGGAGGAGAACAAAATATTTGATAAAATAATAACCAAAAATATTACAAATTTGATGAAAATTATAAACCCACATATCCAAGAAGCTCAACAAACCTGAAACACAACAAACATGAAGAAAATAACACAATGGCACATCATAATTAAATGCTTTATATTGATGATAAAGAGAAAATATAAAAAGCAGGTGGTATAAAAACATACATTACAAACAAAGCAAAAAAGATAAGGACGATAGCACATTTCTTATTGGAAACAATGCAAGTGAAAAGAAAATGGAGCAACATCTGTAAAGTACTGATGGAAAAAACTGTCAACATAGAATTGTATACTGAGCAAAAATATATTTAAAAAATAAAGGTGGGGGCTGGCCCGGTGGCGTGGCAGTTAAGTTCATGCATTCCACGTCAGTGGCCCAGGGTTCGCGGGTTCGGATCCTGAGTGTGGACCTACTCACTGCTTATCAAGCCATGCTGAAATGGCATCCCACCTAGGAGAACTAGAAGGACCTACAACTAGGGTATACTACTATGTACTGGGGCTTTGGGGAGAAAAAAGGAGAAGAGGAAGATTGACAACGGATGTTAGCTCATGGCCAATCTTCCTCCAAAAAAAAGACATGGTGAAATGAAGATATTTTTCAGATATAAAAAAGCTATAAGAATTAATCAACAAACCACACTATGAGAAATGTTAAGGTAAGTCCTTCAGACAGGAGATAAAATGATACCAAATAGAAATATGGATCTATACAGAGCAGTGAAGAACACTGGAAATGATAACTACATGAGTAAATTTGTACCATTTTTTCCTTATTACTTAAATCAATTTAAAAGTAATTGACTATTTAAACAAAAAAATAACAATGTAGTATGGGGTTTCTAATATATGTAGAAGTAAAATGTGCAACCACAGTACTAAGGTCAAGAGAGGAGGAATTAAAATGTACTCTTGTAAAGTCTTTATATCATACATAGAGTATAAAACCACCTGATGGTAGACTGTGATAAGTTAAAGATGTATAATTTAAACCATAGTGCAACCACTAAAATAACAAAACAGAGAGTTATGGCTAGTAAGTCAACAAGGTCGGTAAAATGGAATCATAAAAACAAACCCACTAATCCAAAAGAGGTTGAAAAGAGAAAAAAGGAAAGAACAGATGGGACAAATAGAAAACAAATAGCGAGATGATAATTTTAAACCTAACCATAGCAATAATTACATTAAATGTAAAAGGTCTAAACACAGTAATTGAGGCCAATTGTTAGATTAGATTAAATATCAGATCCAAATATATGCTGTCTATAAGAAAGACACTTTAAAAATAGACACAAATAGACTTAAAGTAAAAGTATTAATGATTGTAGGGAGGTTTAGAATTAATATATGTATAGCACTTAGTAGTATGTTTACTATTCAGTGGATACTTAGTAAAAATAGTTCTTAGTATGTTTCCTGTTTTTTAGTTGGTGTCTTAGTCAGTTTGGGTTGATAAAACAAAATACTGTAGACTGAGTGGCTTAAACAACAATTTATTTCTCACAATTCTGGAGGCTGAGAAGTCCAAGATCAAGGTGCTGGCAGATTTGATGTCTGGTGAGAGTTCTCATCTTGGTTTGCAGATGGCCGCCTTCTTGCTGTATCCTCACATGGTGGAGAGAGAGAGAACTCTAGTATTTTCCTCTTCTTACAAGGAAAAATCCCATCATGGGGGCTCCATTCGCATGAATCTCACCTAAACCTAATTACCTCCTAAAGCTCACCTTCAAATTCTATCACATTGAGGATTAGGGCTTCAACATATGAATTTGGGGGGGGGGGACACAAACATTCAGTCCATAGCAGTTGGGCAAGCTTTATCTGCCTGTGAGATAGTAGAGTGTCTCTCTCTTATGATGTCCAACATCTTCAGGAGCTTTGTTTCACCTAAGGGTATCAGTTCTTCCTCTATAATGACTACAGAGTAAAGTACCTAGATTTATTAACTGTAAGGGACAGTTATTTGGATTTGAGCTCCTGCAACATTGTAGATAGCTAAAAGGTGTGGATGGCAATACTTTTCTCTAACACACTGATAGGTTTATCTGAAGATTGATCTCAAGGACATGACATAGGTGATCAGAACAACTGACTACAGTTTGGTTTGAAAGCTGATGAATTAGCTCAAAATGCTAAAGATGGTTCTTTAGCATTTAGCAAGCCAAAGTTAGACATTTCTTATATATTCTTCCACTTCCAGCAAAACTATTCAGTCCCATCAGTCTCAGTTCTCACAGGAGTATGAAGAAAGTAGGAAGAAGATTCAAAATGCATTTTCAGTGGTCATGATGAGATATTTGGCTTTTTACAAGTCATTGTAAAGATAAGGAATGGTCAATGAGCTTTCAAAGAGATTGTAATACTGTTATTAACTCTACAAATTTTGACATTTCTAATATACACCTAGAAACTAATACCGTATTTTGGATAGCAATTCTCATTTTCCTTCTGGTGGACTCTAAAATCATTATACATCTAATGGTTGAGCTACTTTTGCATCATCAGATTTTCAATATTTCCACCCATCACAAAAGATACCAAAGAGCAAATAACTACAGCAAATCTATACTCAAATCCATATTTGATGTCAGAGAGCTGTCTCTTTGCTGTTTATTATTTGCTGTTTATGATTATCTGTTGGGGCTCTTGAGAGGAAATCTAATAGTTTCTTTATAATTTTCTTTGTTTTCTGTGTGACTATATATTTATGTTTATTAACTGCTGTATTACCACACTTTGCTTTCATTCTATCTTCTCTCCTACATGGCTCTCCCTTTGTTTTATCTAAAATTTTAGTGGGATTTCTTTTCGTCTAGCAATATGATGTGTTATTTAACCTAGATATGGGTGAGTGTGCGTCCTTTGCATCCAGGTCTCAAGAAGGAAAATGCTTTCAGTCTGCCTTTTTAATTTTATGAGATTGCACTGATCCATTTGCACATTTTCTCTCCCAGGTCTGATTGAGGTAGTTGACTGAACTAAGCGCTCAGATGATGGCTCTCGTATGGAACCAAACTGATGTACGATGATTAAACATGTAACCTTCATCTTACTGGTCCCTATGTCTACAGTAATTATTGTATCAAAGTCGGAGTTAGAGATTAAGTTATCATTGTTCTTGCCATGCCTTGGCATGAAGAGATAAAAGGCTCATATTATAGAAAGCTTCCTCAAACCAGAATTTGCAGTCCCAGATATTGGGGTTCTGCTCTCTTACCATACTCCAACCTTCCCTCTCACACCTTTCTATCACTGCTACAATTAGTAACCCTAGATTAACTCAGAGTATACCCACACTTATCGTTAAAGAAGAGATTAATAGATGTTGAAGTGAACTTTTTGAAGAATAAAAGAATATTTAAAAGAGAATACTTCATAGGGGAAAAAAGGGCAAATATTTAAAGAAGGTGTGTCTTTTTCTTCAGGAAACTTATACAGTTTCCCATGTGAATACCATATTATCAAAATCTTTTCTTTATAATGAGCACCTTAAACAGAGTTTCCTATTCTTGGGTACATGCATGGGCTTTAGGGGTAGAAGAACTACCATTAAGTGTGTACAATTTGTGTGTGTGTATGTTTGGGTGCTCATGCTTGCATTTTTCTGGACAGTAACTCCATAGTTTTCATTATATTTTCAAAAGGTCAATATATCATTGAGGAGGATTGTGTATTCCTCCAAATCCCCTCAGCCCCACCTTGTACCCCTGTCGCTTCTCCAGTCACTAGTCCTGCATAAGTTTGCACCAGGTTTTTGCTTGTACAACTTGAAAGAACTTCACCTCAGCTCACATCCTCTACTCCATTCATTCCACCCTGGGCCTTCTCTGACACCTCTGGCACCCATTTGGCATTCAGACCCATGGGCCATTGATGACCAACAGCCACTGAGAACCAATAGAACAATGATTTCCTGTTTCATCCCCATAGGAAAAATTCTGGTTTCCATTTCATAATGTTCTGTACGCCTCAAGTGATGACCAACTCAAAACACATTTTTGAGTCGGCTTTCCCTCTTTCCCTGCTTCACTCTCTCTTGTCCCTCTCCCCTGCTTCCAGGAATTACATTCTCAAATAAGCTATTGGCAGACAAGACTTTGTCTTAAGGCAAACCCAAGCTAAGACAGCCAATGACTTAAAAAGTATTAAGATCCACTATCCAAGACTCTCTACAGTTTCCCACTTGAGTTCCTTATTATCCAAATCTTTCCTTTACTAGGGGCCAATGATCATGGCATCTGAATTTAAATGCATATTGTGTCCTTGGTGTGGTCTGCTGGCTGTACATCCTCTCTAAGAAAGCTTTGGAACTCTTTGTTTATGTAGAATCTGAAATAAATTTTCTCTCCAAGTGGTACAAAAATACTCTAATGATCATGGCATCAAAGAGCTTAGCCTGTCCACAGTTAACCATTGCCCATGACATTTTCTTTGCCCTATTTCTCCATTACTTGACTTTAGTCATTTGCCACTGTTTTCTTAAATATGTCTGTTCCAGCATATGGTAGGCAAAATTGTAAAATGAGGCCCAGTGACCCACGCTCTTAAATAATCTCCTCCCCCTGAGTGAAGGCAGGACCTGTGAATGTGATGGGGTATCACTCCTCTAATTATGTTACATGGTGAAGGTGAAGGGACTTTGCAAATGTAATTAAAGACCCCTAATCAGTTGACTTTGAGTTAATCAAAAGGAGATTACTCTGGGTGAGCCTGACTTAATCAGGTGAACTCTTTAAACAACAGGTTAGGGCTCTCCCAAGCTCAGAGACTCTCGTCTACTGCTCTTAAAGAAGCAAGATACCATGAGTTCTGTAGCTGCAAGGAAATGAATTCTGCCAACAACCATGTGAGTTTGGAAGAGAACACTGAGCCTCAGATGAGACTGCAGCCCTGGCTGACACTTTCATTGCAGTCTTGGGAGTCTCTGAGTGGAGGACCCAGTTAGGCTGTGCCCAGACTCTGTACCCACAGAAACTGTGAGATAATAAATGTATGTTGTTTTAAGTCATTAAGTTTGTGGCAGTTTGTTACATGCAATGGAAAACTAATACACAGCACGTGTCACCTAACTTTTGTTTATATTAATGCTTCCCTGCTAGGCAAAGAGTTCCTAAAGGGCAGGGACTGTGTTCTTTCCATCTTGGTTTCACCAATGTCTAGCAAAATGCCTTGTGTAAATATTTAATAAACTTTTGTTTAATAAATAAATGATATTTAATATTCTGAAGATGAAAAGTATAAAAATAATACATTTTGCCCTGTATGATACTTTTCCATATGAAATTTGAAATTTCAAATCTCAATATGTCTTGGCAAAATTTTAAAAAGTGCTTTTAGTTTTAAAATTCTTTCATGTACATACTTTGAGCCCTGCTCATATTACCTTTGAGAAATGAAGGTGCCAGATCCCTGGGGGCCATGACAATTTTAAGAAACCCCCAGGCCATAATTTTCTTGTATAACATTGCTCACCAAAATTAATGGAGCAGATCTTAACTGAAAGCCAAGATTCTGGTCTGAGCTTGCCAAATTGGTATCAGGTGCTCAAAATAGAAAACTAACAGAAATTTAAATCTTGACCATAAATTTCTTAGTCTTAAAAAAGGAAGAAAACAGTTAACATACATAAGTCCACCATGCTGAATTTTCCGGATATTAATGTTTAATGCTTAGTAGCTCTGTATAGCTCAGGAACCATCAAATGAATTAGTATTTCTAATGTACCTAAAGGTACTTTGATTAAAGATGTTAGAAAAATACAAAAATCTGAACCTCTAATAAGATGATGACTGAATTGTCTGAAAAATAAGGGATATTGAATAAGTAAGAATATTCATCAGGTGACAGTAAAGAAATTTTAAAAAGTTAGTGCAAACATGATTTTTCATGGAAAGACTTTTTAAAGTCCTTTACCAAAATCTGTTCCTGGGAATGAGGTGAATTTTTCGTATCTGTTGCTATTACTCTCAGGCATATTCTTGTTTGGAGAGGAGAGAACTGAAGATCAATCTAATTGTACAGATGGTAGAAAAGAGAATAAATAAGGCATCCTTTTAATAAATACAATGAGGTTGGACCCAGAACTAGACCCTTGGATATAGGAAGTTCTATATTTGATCCTTACTTAATTTTAATGAATCTACTTTAAATTACATTCTGATAGATTAATGTGGCTATGATTACAGAATTAACTACTTTGAAAGTAACTATCTTATCTGTTTTGAAGCCTTGTCATTATAGTTCTGCTGAAGCCTCCAACCCCTGGGCATGAATGCAATGCTGAGATCAGAGGGAAAATTCTCAAAAGAAAAAAAAATAGCTATTTTGTAAGTGAGAGATAAAAAGTTATTACAGGCTAACCCTTTCTCATGTCAATTTCTTAAATGTGAAAAATATCCAATGAACCCATTAAATACATTTTGACAGACTAACAGCAGGAGGCTTGTTGACCTTTCACCTCATATTGATTTCCCCTTCAGTCGTTTTCCTTGGTGATTTCCACTTTTCCTGCATATATTTTGCCTCCCAGTCCACTCTCCACACGCCACTTCTGTAATCACTTGTAATGGAAACCCACACGGAGCCCTGAGCTGCAGCAACCCTTCAGGAGATGGTTGAAAATAAAGCAGCCACATTGCTCACATCTTTCAATAAGTTCCTCAATCAGCAAATATTTCTATAAAACATAGATACCCTTGGCATCTCCATAATGCAGCTGAGCAGATAAACACCTGGGTGCATCAGAATGGTCATTAATTATTATTTATTCATATGCTCATCTGCTCCACCAGCATTGATTAATGGGCCACTTTGGGCATGACACCAAAATGGAGATCCAAGGACTGGAAAGGAAGTGCAGGACAGCCCTCTCAATCTAGTCAAAGAAAAATCCTACAGAAAAGGAACATCTAGGAAAAAAAATCACATGGTGAGAAATAAGCAATAATTATTAGGCATTTCTGGGTGTTGGGGAATTGAAATTAAGTGGAGAATCTGTGTGAACTAATTTTATCCTGAAGGAGTCCAGAAACAAACTAGAAGAGTCTGGAGTTCTGATTTTGATTTTTGAAAAACATTATTAGGTGTCATGTTTGTTTTCAGTAAGGAGTAGTCGGGATATCAGCAGGAAATGTTACTAAGCAGAGTCAGACTCAGTAACTTTACAACCCAAGCTACAGTGATAGGCGGGGCCGGTGGGGTGTGCATGTGAGGTGTAAAAGTGCTTTAAAGTAATCTTTATCTGTTACCTGCAATTTAGAGTGGATATTCTAAATGAGCACTAGTCAAAATTAAATATTTTGGGCCTTGTGAAAATAATGTTAAAATTTTGCATCCTTGTTATTTTTGTCTGTTATCTTGTGTTTGTGGTCACTGGCCTTTGAACGTCTCTCTCCAACATGTGGCTGTCTTACTCTGGTTCCCTCAAGGCACTGATTTTGAAACAAGGCTCACCACTTTCCCCCTTCCAAAAAAAGAAAAACTATTCCACATTGCATTAATGAGCATTATAGGTTTGGTTGAAGATTTTTTTTGGAGAAAGAAGCACATGTTTATGTCAGAAAGAAACTAATACAAATCCTGAGGTATTTCTGTTCTTCCCCAGGTCCCTCCTTGGCTGCCAGACACAGGGGCCTTCCTCTCTCCCTTCCTTTCACTTGTGTGGTGCCCATGGCTTCCTTATGTCTGCTTCCTGGCTCTTGGGGCTTCTCCCTGCTTCTCTCTATTTTCTCTGTCCTCTTTTTATTCAAACTGCCTTAGCTCCCATTCAGATCCAGCCTGTTATGCCAACCTGACTTATCTGCTGCCAAATAAAGAACTTTTCAGTTACCAGGATCCACTTACTTTCTGAATCAATGGGAGATTGTACATTAAGGATAATGATTTCATCACCCAAATATTTTCCTGTTACATAAAGTTTGGAATCACGGAAAGACTGAAGTAATTTAGCCTTAATACAGAAAAAAAAAAAAAATAGAATGGAAGGTATTTCTTATATTCTCAATCAATTCCATTTCCCATTTCTTCAATACCCCAAAGTTTTTCTTTTCTCCACAGACCCTGTTATGGACTGAATGTTTGTGTCCCCTCAAAATTTATATGTTGAAGCCCTAACCTCCAAAGTGACTGTATTTGGAGATGGGGCCTGGGAAGAGGTGATAAAGGTTAAATGAGGTCATACCGGTGGGGCCCCAATCCAGTAGGGCTGGTGTCATTATAAGAAGAGGAAGAGATACCAGAATTCTCTCTCTCTCTTCTCACCTTATGAGGACACAGCAAGAAAGTGGCTGTCTGCTAGTCAAGAAAAGAGCTCTCACCAGAAACTGAACTGGCTGGCACCTTAATCATGGGCTTTTGGCCTCCAGACTGTGAGCAAATAAATTTCTGTTGTTTAAGCCACCCAGTGTGTAGTAATTTGTTATGGCAGCCTGAGCAGACTAATATAACCCCATATTCCACAATCTCCCTGTTAAATATTTGCAAATGGTCTTGCCTCTAGTTTCACTGAGAAAATTGAGGTCCTTAAGTATAAACTCCTACAACTTCCTCCTGCACTTCCTACAAATATCTCCACTTCCACCTATTCTTTCCTGCTCCCCCCATCTCAGTGGAGGAGTTGATAGCACGCCTGTTAGAGGCTTGTTCCTCTACTTTGTGCCGGGATCCAGCCCCTCTCACCTCCTTAGAGCTGATAGCACTTCCCTGGTTAAAGCCCTGCCATGGTCGCCCATTGTACCTTGAATAAAACCCAAACTCCTTAATGTAGACTACAAGGCACCATTTGACCTGACTCCCTGCCCAACTCTCTGACCTCCCACCACAATGTAGTTCCCGAATCACTGTGGCTTCTTTCTGTTTCCCAATCATACCAAGCTCACACACACCCTAGATGCATACACTGGCTATTTGTTCAATCTAGAATGCTCTTCCCTGAGATCATGCATGGCTAGCTCCTGTTTTCATTCAAGTCTCAGCTCAAATGTCAGTCCTCAGAAAGGATTTCCCTGAATACCCAATATAAAGCCATTCCTACAACAATAAAATAAAATAAATAAATAAAAGAGATCTTCCATTCTCTATCATATTGCCATCTAAAATTATTTTATCTGTTATCCTTGTCTTTTGGCTGTCTTCCCCCTCCAGAATGTAGTCTCCATGAGAACAGGGACCTTGTCTCTTATTTCACTTCTATATCCCCAGTGTCTTAAGACAATGCCTGGTGCACAGTATCACTTCTAAACATCACTGTTGAACCTGCCATCTCCTCTCTGTCATACTCCCAGATGACCATCCCTGTGGCTATTTTCCCTCAGTGTAAAAACATGCTCAGATATTTCTCATTCTAAGAACAAAAGTTTCCATCTGACCACACATCTCCCATTAGTTAATTACCTGTCTATTTTCTTCCATTCAGAGCCACACACGCTTTCTTAAAGAGGAACTTCCTTCCAAACTGTCTATTTCCACCTCCTCAATACCCTTTCACTATTCACCCCGCTGTAACCTGACTTTGTTACCCATCCACCCATCCCATTGTCTTTTACTAAGATTATAAGTGACCACCAGATTGCCACATTCAATAGACACCATTCTCTCCTCATCTAACTTGACCATCTGTGACATTTAATATGGTTGACTGTCCCCTTATTCCTGAAGCTCTTTCCTTCTTCAACTTTCATGAAGTCACACTCTACTAGTATTTCTTTTTTTATCTTCTCTTTATTGATTCTTCCTTTCCTACATGAGTTTCTCTTCCTCTACATTCTTTAGAGGTTGCAACTCTAATGCCTCTAGGGGCCTGGCAGGAAAGGTTCAGGTGTGAAGTAGCTGCGGAAAGTAACGGGGTTGTGGGGACTGTGAGGGGGTGCAAAGTACTCCCTATCCCTTTCAGAAGGCATTCAAATCCAACTTTTTTAATATGCTGTGCTAGCCAAACAAATCGTATCTGTGGGCAAATGGAGACCACTAATTTGTAGCCTGAGCATTAAATGTTGGTGTTCCTTGGGGCTTTTCCTTGGGCCTCTGCTTTCTACTACATATACTCTAATTTGGCAGCCTCACTCACAGCTACAACTTCAACTACCACTGATGTTTCACGGATTCTTAGTCTCTTTCACCAGTCCTGTATAGCATAGGGATTAAGACACAGGTACAGGGTCAGATACACTTGAATTTGAGTTCCTGCTCAGCCATTTACCAGCTCTATGGCCTTGGACAAATAAGTTCACTCTCTGAGCCTCAGTTTCCTAATATGTAAAATGAGGAAAATAACAATAATTCTTACAAGAGTCTTTAGAAGAGGAAGTTGATGCGTGTAAAATGCTTAGCACAGAATCTAGCACATAGTAAGTGCTCAGTGAAACTCAGCTCTTTGATTGAACATCACCATGGAGAAGGGCAACAGACATCCTAAATTCAACATTTCAAAGCCGAATTCATCCTTCTTGTACCATTTGATCCTTGTGTTACAAGCACGACGTTTTATACAGATGTCCAGGTGGGAAGCCAGGAATCATTCTGGACTCCTTCTTCACCTTTGCCCCACCCCCAAACACTATTCACCAGGCCACTATTACAGTCTCCACGAGGCCCAGACATTTGGCCTCCCTTATGTCTTATTGAGTCCTTGTCTTTTCCTTCAGTTCTACCAATGTTTTAATCCAGCTATTATCACTTCTCTTCTGGATTATTGCCTTGGCCTCTTAAGCGAACTCTCAGACTCATGTCTTGACCTCCTTCAATCCATTTTTACATTTTTGTCAAAGTGATCTTTCTAGAATGAAAGTTTAATCATGTCACTCCTCTGCTTGGAAACATTCCATGTCTCTCTCCCCACCTATGTAATAAATAACAAATTTCCAATCCAGTCCTTGCCTTCACTTGGGGCATTACTTTCCATTGTTCCTTAGCCTGAACTCTTTAGTTATTCCCAATGATTTTGACTTCCTTGTAGCAAGTTTCACTCTTTTAGGGATGCCCTTCCCTGCCTCTGTATCCGGCCAACCTCTTAGTTATCTCAGTTCAAGCATTATCGCTTCTGGACGCCTTTCTTGGTGTGCCAATCCCATCTCCCCTTGAGCATGCTAATGAACAGAAGTGTTTCAATTATTATAGGTTTGAAAGCAGAGGGGAAAGATAACATTATTTGGAGGGAAAAGAGGGCTAACAACTTGACCTAAGAGATTTGAGATTCTTTTATGTTGACAGGGAATGAGAAAAATGAAGTTAGTGAATAGTATGCCGGTAGGAAGGGAGATCTAACTGGGTGATTTTATTTTCAAATACTTGTCATTTGAAAAAAATACACAAATAATAAAATCTTTAAACTAATGATTATATTGTGTCTAAATCATATCTGAATAAAATGATGTGGTAGGTTGATAGGCAGACACTTATAAACAACCCACTCATATGCCTGATAGCACAGACTTTGGAAAGTGAGGAAAGTTTATTAGAGTAAGGTATAGGAGAAACTTAGGTAATAAGAATTCAAAAGAGTCAGCTAGTTTAATTATTTAGGTTAGTTAAAATGTCTTTGTGTTAAAAGACAACCTAAAATCTAGGAAATGAATAAAAATACATACTACCATTTTAACATTTAATATGGGTTTAACTCAACTCTATGACTAAAAGATATGTTTACACCTTCAAGATTTCTCATGAACTTAAGCAAGTTATTAGCACATCTGTAAAATTTTACATATACATTTTGATATGATATATTTATGTGGATGTATACAGACTTAGATATATCCACACTTACATGTATTTATATGAATACAAAGTACATTACATTTTACCATTTTTCTATATTTTGAGAAAATGCTATGCCTACTAGTACAGTGTTTCTCAAACTGTGGGCTCCATCTATTCATTAGTGGCTCAAAAAGTCAACTTTGTGGGTTTTGACCAAAACTTAAAAAAAATGTGAATATAGAGTAGAATAGAAAACATCAGGGTAGCACATAGTAAAGGAAGTATTGTTTTACAAATGTGGGTCACGGTCAACATGTTTGAAGAGCATTGCCTTAGAGAGTCTCAGGGAGATGCTAGATTTAGAGCACCTGGCCTTTGAGGTCTCTTAGTTCCCATCCAGTGTTGAAAGCTGCTTGGAAATACCAGGTCTCTGTCAAGTCCATGCAAAAGGACACCTTAATGACATCACAGCATATTCTTACTTCCATCTGGTGGTATGGGTGAAGGCAAACTTTGATTCTCCTGGAAAACTGGAATGAATACCTTTTAGCACTTGGCAATGAGAACTCTATAATCTGTTTGCTTTCTTCTCTCTTCTAGTTGCTGTCAAGTGGGTTAAATTCAGCACACCGTTTAGCTTTCCACACCATTGGCCTCCTTATGATTCTCCTGATCGCCCTTACGACTTTCCTGTTCCCCAAACACACTGCCTTATTTAACCCCCGGATTTTGTGTCTTCACTTAATTAGTTTTTATGCCTGTGATTGCATTATAAGCTCCTCAAAACCTTTCTGGATGTTAGTACTTCTAAAAAGACTCATGAAATGGAGGCATGCTCTCTACCTTCAATTTATCAGCTACTCTGCAAAACCATGAAAATAACCATGTACAAAAAAATTAGAATGTCTTTCTTATTGTTAAGGATGATTTACAGTAAAACAGATAGGTTCAATTTTATAGTCATGGAAAGAATACTTACTCCTTTGACATAAATTTCAGTTGGTGTAATTACATTGCAATTATCAAAAAGTTAGACAATTCTAGCTGAAAGAACTGTCAAAAAGGGATAGTTTGTATTTTATTACAGTGCTGTAGTAGAGTGCCTCTTTCGTCTCACTCATTGGAGGTGGCAGTTAAATAAAGGTGAATCAATTATTTGCTTTTTATTAAAAAAAACTTAAAATGCATTTCCCATGAAAATTCTCAGATGTGATGGCTGGGAGAATTGCAAACTACCTTGTGATTCTTAAGGATATTAGACCTTACATATATGGTAAGGAGCCTGGGGATTCCCTTCAGAGTTCTAACAGTAATTTTGAATACTGGCTTATCATATGGAATCATAAATCATGGGGCATCTTTACCAGAGTCTCACATCCCCCTCCTTTCCACCAGACCTTCATGAAAATGATTTCCAGGCCTGAATGGATTATCAGGCCTGAAAGCATCAAGTCTTAATGGAGATAATGGAGGTGGATTCCAGATTCGTATTCTAATCAGAAGGCAGTAGAATCTGAGCTAGCCCTAAGGGGTTTGTCAAGCTACCACTGCAGCTGATATCTTGGTCCAGTTTTTAATTAAGGCTGCTAATTATGCAGAATAGTACCCTTTCCTTTTTTTTTTTTTTAATAATGTAAACAACAAGAAGCTGATCTGAGACCACCATCTCATGACCTGTCTGAGACAGAGGCTTGAGAACACTAATCTACGTGGAAATAATTAGATTCCAATTAGCTCTCTAGCAGTAGCATTGTTTTTAAAAAATAATCAAAGAAACGTCAAAACGAGACAGTGTAAACAGTAATCATTACTGCAATTATTCATCCAGGGTAGAATTAGATTCTGGGGCTTCTAGAAATTTCCATTTACTCTCTTGCAGAAAGGGAAATTGTGTTTTGTTTGTTCCACAGCACCTGTACACTTGTTTCCAGGCCTCTCCAGCAGAATAGGAATGTGGTTGATGAATTCTAAGCCATCTCAGGCAGGGTGTGATTTAATATCTGTTACTGTAGGCACAACTGGTCTGATGACAGGATACGTGATCTCCCCCTTCACAGTGTCAGGGAGGATGATGAGAAATATCAAGTCCCACAGAGGCCAAAAGGGACAGAGCTGTTTACCTCATGAAGTTAACTGAGTATGGTGAGATCACAGGGATATCACAGGGATATGGGGTCATGGAGCGGCTTGCTGCCTCAGATAGGGCTGCCAGACTTAGCAAATGAAAATACAGGATGCTGGTTAAATTCGAACTTCAGAAAACCAGCAAATAATATTTTAGTATAAGCACATCACAAATATTGTGTATTACTGAAATTTTTTGTTTTTTATCTGAAATTCTAATTCAACTAGGTGTCCTGTATTTTATCTGACAACCCTATTTCAAGAGGATAGTTCCCACCAAGCGATTAACCATTTTAGGCTTCTTTCAGTCTGATGTAAGTTATTATGCAAAATATTTCAGGTTGCATCAGTGTCTCTATTTGACATTAAAAGGTGAGCATACACAGGGTGGCACAAACAAATACCACCTTTACCTTGCCACCAGCAGAGTTTTAAAATAGAAGAATGAGGTATTCCTTTGACTTTCATCTGTAATTATTCATGTATTCAAAGTATTGATAGTCCCTGATAACATAGTCCAAAGAAACAGCATTTCAGGGATCTCTAATTCTGAGAATCATGGATGCTTTTTGTTTTAAGATCATTTTTATGAGAGAACTTGTAGTTTCAACTCATGCTCCATGTTCTACTTATAAACACATGTATAATCTCAAAATATCCATGTTTATGGTACTTAAACATGTACATATAAGTTCATACAGTCATGTGGTCTGGCTTCTGTTGTTCAGACTATTAATATATTAAAGTTTCAAACCGCTGGATCTTAGGATAGCTAGCACAGGATTACATTCTTACACAGATTAGGATTGTAGTTTATAGGATTTAGTTCTAAAATGAATTTCTTTCATATTGTTTTTCTCATCATATGTGTAATACTTCACAATTTACAGTGCCCAAGAACTTTGTATCCATTATCTTGGCTCTTGATTTCAGGACCCTGTGAATTAGAAAGCATTATCATCCTTTTAAAGAAGAGGAAGCTCAAGTTTGGGCTCAGCATCTTGCCTAAGGTCGTTGGATGAGGAAATGACAGAGGCAAAAAAACCCCTCAGGTCTTCTGACCCCAGTGCACTGCTTTTTCTGTTAGGTCAAGCTATGGCCTCAGTAATGAGTTTAAAATTTAAACCTCGGATGTTCTCTGAGAATGTCCCATTTAAAAAGATACGGGCATCCTTTCCAAGTGTCTGAAGACAATAATAGTTGATTAATTGGGACCCCCTTCCCAAACTTTATCTCACTAGAGATTTTATTTAAGATTCAGATTGCCCTGATTCCTGCATATATCAGAGACTCTTGCTGATGTGATGGTGACCTCCGGCTGCCAGTTCTCTGTTTCCTTCCTTCCGATCTGCTGTACTTTGGTACCACTTGTATCCTCATGGGCCTTATGAAAATGCAGTGACAGGGAATGAAGAAAGGGGGAACAGTTGCGAGGAGGAAGACAAGAGAGGTTGTGCTTTCTTCCCCTTGACTGCCTGAGCAATGCAGAGGTATAAGCCAGCTTCTCTAGCTCTGTGTCTTCAGCCTTCATTTTACTTTCTCAGCATCTCCCTTTCTGAACAGTTCTTCACTCCAGAACCCCCAGTTGTCCCAGTGCCCCTAGGGAAATGTCCAAGGCAGCTTGAGCCTTGGTGTTTTTTTTAAATGCGGATTAATACTATTTCATTTCTCTGCATCCCCAAAGATCCTTCATTAGCCTCTGAGTGGAACTTTGTCTTTCTCAATAAATTTTAAAAAACCAAAATAAAAACGATACTATATCGTAGGTAAGTTTTTACTCTCCTATTCCTTTGTTAGACATGGCAAAAATCCTTTAATTACCCCACTCTCCAAGTGGTTGTGTTTCTCTTTTAGAAATAGGTGAGATGAGGAAAAGCTATTAGATTGAGTGCAGATCCTATCGTCAGTGGACAAATTCAGGACATTCTGGTGCAAAAACTACTGAAATTAATGGTGGATAGGGAGGAAGGCAAGTGGGGAAAAATAGAAGGAAAGATCCAGCAAGCCATTTCAAGAATAAACATCCTGATGCATTTGTCAGTCCCATCCCTAAGTGCCCATCTTATCTTTGCAGGACTTTCCAGCTCCCATTGACAGAGTTTCTCCCTTAAAACTAACATTTACTTAATATTTACTATGTGCCAACTGCTGAATATAGGATTAGATTCTATTCCACTTAAAAGCTAGTAATTTAGTCTGTTTCTCTTTCATGGATGCTGTCCAAACACATGAGACTTCTGGGTCAGAGACAAAGGACTTTATTACTTATAACAGAGCAAGCAAAGTGAGTACCATGTTTGCATCATTTGCTTGTCCCCCAAGTCCATGGGGGTGATGCAGTATGAGCCCAGATGGATGACTGCACCTGCCACTGGGTGCATTACAGGAGAGGCACACTGGGCTTGAAGAACTTGCCATTTTATAGCAAGCAGTGATCAAGGGTGCTCTTTGTCCCAGAAGGAGACATTATCTCATCTCTCAAAGTTTCTTGCTGTAAACACAACCCTGAAAAGTGTCCCTGATAAAGAGCACCCAGGGCCTCGCATTCTAGGCATCTACAGTGAGAACACATGGGGTTGCTTAAGGACAGTGGTGGTAATCCCAACACCAAGTGCTGTTTTAAAGACTTTACACTTATTAACTCATATAGGTTTCAGAACAACCCTATGAGCTAAGTGTTTTTAGGATCCCCATTTTACACATGAGGAAACTGAGGCACAGTTAGTTTAAGTGACTTAGCTAGGGTCCTACTGCTAGTAAGATGCAAAGTCAGGCCATCTGGGTCCACAATCTGTCTTCTTTTCCAATATGCCATCATTTTATTGCCAAGTCAGTAGAGATAAAGCAGATGCTGACCAACTAGGAGATTTCAAGTAAGAGCTCTGGATCCCTGTAGACCCATGCCAACACCCTTTCACAATTTTTTGCTTTGCTCATGCTTCTACATTACCTATAATTCCTCCCCCAACCCCCATTGTCCTCCTTTGCTACTTGGCTAAATTCCTTGTCTACATTTTCAAAGTTCTACTGATCCACTGTACATTTTCAACCAAGCATTTTTACTTTCTACAACATAAAATTTATCAGTATGACCTTGGGTTCTACTTTTCAAAGGAAGAAAAATCATAATTATATTTTTCTGAGCTAAGTTCTAATACCTAGCCCTTCACCTACTTTACCTTTTTTTCATAATAACATGGTTAGTATGAAATCATAACTGAACATTAGGAAACATCTTCTACAAATGCATATCTACCATTGAACAGAAATACAGGCAACATATTTCCTGGGTTTCACTAAAAAACATCCTCCTTGTTTGCAATATAATGGGAGTGTTCTTGTTTCACAATTTTATGCCCCTATTTTGGAATCTACACTTTCATAACTATGTACATTCCTCATTTATGGCATATCATATCATGTAGCATATCATATCATATTTATTAATGTGTTTGTATCTCCAACTGGACTCTGAACATTTTAAGAACATGAACCTATCTTATAACTTTTTTTGTCTCTCCAGAAACTAGCCCAGTGCTGGGTTCATAGAATGCACTTAGTAAGTGTTTATGGGATGACAATATGCACAAGTGATTACATTGCTGTATGTCTAGTACTATAGTCCTATATCCTAATACTTCCTGGTAAAATGGAGTTTGGGGGGGAAATGACTTGGAAACTTATGAACCCAGAACAGCATTTTAACTATGGGAAAATGTTGTATAAATTTTCAACAAATGTCAACAATTTTCTTTAGGATACAACCTATTTTTATGGAATGGTTTACTTGTGGAGGTAAATAACACTTGCATGAAAAATAAGCCTGGTTGTTTGGTTGAAAATTAAAAATCTTAATTAGTAAGGCTCAGTTTGATTTTCTTCCATGTGTTCACCAGAACACATCACTAGTACACTGTGCATATGACACGACTTGGAACACCCAGTAGCTGATGAACAAAGCCCCTCTCATGGTGAGAACACCCATGTGATTGAACTGCCATTGTTTACCAACCATCTGTTTTTAATGTATTTACAATGTGGTCTATTTCCTACTCTTCAGAGCTGTTTTGTCATAAGCATTTCACAGGGAAATTAATCCTTACAACTTGCCTATGAAATTATCACACATTTGATTTGATAAATATTTACTGTCACTTCCTAAGCTGGTAACAGAGATAGGGTAGTCTCAGGATCCTTCTAGTCTCCTGGACAATTGCCTTTCCCTTTGCTGGCTCTTGCCATTAGCTTCCATCCTACCCTTTCTAATATGGTGGTCTCTTTCCAACTCATAACCACTACCTACTTTCTACTGATCTTGCTTAACGTCTCCCACAATTCCCATCTGCTTTTGACTTTCTTACCCTGGACCCCACCTCCACCCTCCTGTTAGTGACTATAATTAGAATTTGGGTAATGGTTTATTTTGTACTGACAGTTATTGGAAGTCTCAACTCCCCATTGCCATGGTTCTTACTCATGGTGGCACTAGTAATAAGGGATCAAAGTGCACCCTCTCCATGAGAATGTCCTTGGCAGCATCTATACTGGCTTTGATAAGCTTGCCCCTAAAGTGAAATTCTATCTGTTATTAACTTTCTGAAGAAATCAATGGAAAGATAAGCCCAGCTAAATCACCAGAGCAGCAGAGACACATTCAGAGTAAAACAACAATCCAGTTAAGAAGCCCATGATCTCCTGAAACAGGGCAGAAAATAGACATGTAATAGACTGGGAACTCCATATTTATAGCTTTAGTAAGATGACGTTATACAGTCTCATAGGGTAATTCTGTAGAAATGTGGAAGAAATTTTAATAAAATATAGTCATTGCAATGATCATTAACCCATTAAACAAATATTTGAGTGATTGCTTTTTAGAAGACACAGTATGGCAGAAATGTTGAATAAAACCTGGATCCCATTCTCAATGAATTTACCAGAGGTAAGACTTACATAAATAGCTTTAACACCAGACAGAAAGCAGTGAGGCAATACCTGTTATAAAGAGATCTATATAATATATAATATACATATATGGTTAAATATATATAGTTAAATATATATATGGTCAAATACATATTTGGTTAAATACATATATAATATACTGGTTTGAAATCAACTTTCTAGATTTGAATTCTAGCAATTTGATTCACCACTACGTTCCTCAATTTTCTTCTGTAAAAATATGATAATAGTAGTCTGCATTTCACTTGACTTTTAAAATAGTAGATGAAATAATTCATGTTAAAAGATAGTATTAATAAACTAGTTCATCTAACCAGTGATTATTGAGCATTGATGAGAAGTCAGACACTGGGTTAGGTACTGGAAAAATCAAGCTGAATATGACTATCCTTTCTCTCAAGGAGTTCAGTTATGTGGAGAAAATATTTGGGAAAACAAATGACTCAGTAACGTGTGGCATGTGCTGTAATAAAAGGGTGCAATAAATAAGTAAAAGGCAGTTTGAGAACAGATCAGGGAGGGTCAGACCACCTAGAGGTTTAAGAAGGCTTCAAAGTCTGTGTGTTGGGCTGAGTGTTGATGAGGAGTCCACCAGGCATATGGCAGTGGAAGGGGGCGTCTATTAGAGGGAGTGCACTTGCAACCATGGGGAGGTGCAGCCATGCTGGTGTAAGCATGAGTGTGGGGGAGCAGAAGGAAGCAAGACAGCTCAGGAGGGCTATCCAAGGCACTGACAGGAAGTAAGAGTGAAAAGACAGTTGGGGGCCAGATCATGAGTTCTTCTTAGGAAGAGAAAGTTTAAATTCTATCCTAAAGATAGTGAGTGGCTTAAAACAGCAGAAATTTATTCTACCACATTTCTGGAGCCCGGAAGTCCAAAACCAAGGTGTCCACTGGGCCATACTCCCTCCAAAGGCTCTAGGAGAGAACTGATTTTTGCCTATTGTAGCTTCTGGTGGCTGTTGGCATTCCTTGCCTTGTGGCTGCATAACTCCAATCTCTGCCTATATCTTCACATGATCTTCTTCTCTGCGTGTCTCTTAGAACACTTGTCATTTGAGGACCACCTGGATAATCCAGGATTATCTCCTCATCTCGAGATCTTCACTTAATTACATTAGCAGAGAACTTTTCTCCAAATAGGCTCCAGGTAGACATATCTTTTTTTGAGGGGGGTTACCATTCACCCTACTTCAGTGAGGAAACATTGAAGAAATGTATTTTAGAATACAGAGCTGTGTTTACCAAATCACACTGGAGACCAAGGGGAAGATAGTTTTATGCTTTCAAAACTCTAAAGAACGACACAAGCATCATCACAGTCACTTTTATCATGCCCAGTGAATTACCATCAACAACTCTCTAAAGAACCTAAACTGTTGAAAAGAAAATTAAGCCCTGAGATGCTTAATTTTAGAGCTGGTTCAGAATCGCTCCTTACTATTTGTCATGTAAATGATATACAAGGTCTGGTTCACAGAGCTTCGCTTTCCAGACACCCAGAGAGCTTCTCCACCTTCACCCATCTTCATCTTTCACAGCAATGGTTCCTAGCCTTGGCTGCCATTGGAATCCCCTAGGGTACTTCAGAACCAATACCTGAGTCCCATCCCCAGAAATTCTGATATAATTTGTCTAGAGTGCAGCCCAGGCACTGGGATTTTGTAAATCTTCCCAGGCTATTCTAATACAGCCAGAGACTAGCACCACAGTTTTATACGTGAAGATTTTCTTTGTGATTAGCATTCTATTTGACTCTGAGGCTCTGTATTTTCATTTATTAGGCTTTCGAAACTACCAGTCTCCAAAGCATAATTTAACTGAAAACTGGCTTAAGGACTGACACATCTTAGATGCTCTAACAGAAACAATGGTGCCTCACCTCATCTACCTTTTTTTTTATTGTAATAATGGGAGGATATTTGTTTAATATCAAAGACAAATCTTTTACCATCTAGAAATTTGAGTATTTTCCTCATCACGGATTTTTTTGGCATTGATTTTGATTTTTTAAACATTACCTTAAAATATTATTTATCTTGATTACTGAGTTTTGGGGGGACCACTTTAAGTTTTGTGGCAGAGATGAGAGCCTTTTTCACCTCACCACTTAGTTCCCACTCTGACCATAATTATATTATTTCTTGTGGCTGCTATGACAAATTACCACAAAATTAGTGGCTTAAACAAAACAACAAAAATTCATTCTCTCACAGAGTCCAAAATCAAGGTGTTGGCAGGGCCACTCTCCCCCTGACGCTCTAGGGGAGAAGCCTCCTTAGCTTCTTCGAGCTTCTGACGGCTGTTGGCTTGCTTGCTTTGTGGCTGTATACCTCCAATCCCTGCCTCCTTCTTCACATGGCCTTCTCTGTGTCTGTGACTTCTCTTCTGTGTGTCTCTTAGAAGAACACTTATCATTGGATTTAGAGGAACACTCAGATAATCCAAGATGATCTCCTCATCTCAAGACCCTTAACTTAATTACATCTATAAATACTCTTTTTTCAAATTAAGGTTACATTCACAGGTTCCAAGCATTTAGACATGGACATATCTTTTGGCGAGGTCAATATTCAATCTACTACAATAACCTTCTTTCCTTATGTCATTTTGTCCTTACAACAAAATGATGTCCAGGGAGGATTTTATTTCCCCCATCATCTTCTAGATGAAGAAACTGGCACTCAGAGAGGTTAAATAAGCCATACAGGCTTTTCTATAGCTGAACCAGAGCTCCTGATTTCTGGGGACATACCTTTTGAGCTATGGAGATGTTACTATCTATTGCTTTCTAACACTCTGCAAAACCATTTGGGAGATAAAGCATTGCTATCCAATCCTAAAGAAAGCTGATTCTAGAACCCACAGATTTTTTTTCTGCTCTTTCCACTTTTCAGTGCCTATTATGTTTCCAAGTTTTGCTCCAACAGTTGTGCTATCATCTTTTTTATTGTTTATAAATTGGTGAACAGATAGCTTAACCCAATTCCTGTTCTAAACCCACAAATAAAAGCTGTGATCTCTTATGACAAAGTACTTCTTCCATATTAAGCAGTGGAAAGGCTATAATAGCTTTTCATCTTAAAGGACAAAGAAGATACAGTGAAATGTATAGTTATCTGACCTGGGACGTCTGAGGTCCATATTTCATTCATTGCCTGTTTGATGGGGAGGCAGATAGCCTTCCTGAAATATTAACAGAGAGTTTGCTGTCCCTTGTGGCTTTAATTCTTAAAACGTAAAAGCTGCTGTAACCTTTCTGGCCATCTATGTGGCACTGCAGAGAAGTCCACCTGCCTACATTGATCACTGAGAAGAAATGGAAATGTCCATGGCTGAAATAGTCTAGGGCAGAAGGGGAGATCCATGTTCTGCTTTGCAATAGGGCACCACGCTTATTTAAATTTAAACTGAGGGCTTCGCTGGATAGCCAGCTCTTTCTAGCCTCAGAAACATGGCATTAGTGAAATGTCAGCTTGCGTTAAGATCACCAGTGGCCTTTGCTGTGCACATTCTTCCATGTTTCTGCACAAAGATAGCAGAGCACGGCCATGCCTCTGCCCTGGAGATCGATCCGCCTTCATGTCTGATATTACCTTACATCGCTGGGGCCAGGCGGGTGTGAGAGAGCGGGGCAGAGGGACCGTGTTTACTCACTGAACCTTGAGGTAGAGCTTTAGCAAGTGGCCGGGCTGTTGTGAGTGGCTGAACTGACTGCAGTTTGGGCCCCCTTTTAGGCTTTGCAGTGATAAGAGCAGATCTCTGAGGAGTTGAATGTCTGCGTGATCTAAAACCAGGGCAGTCAAGCTGAAGACGATGTGTGCGCTAACCTGTTTGCACTGAATACTCTCCATAAATAATTTACGGCCATGACTACTAGCTATTATTACGAAAATACCGGATTGCATTTTGACACATGCATCTAGCTTGTAAGTCAATAGATACGTTTCACCTAGTGTGTGCAGACCTGGCGGAAGTCGCCCATCCAGCAATGTAATTTAGCACTGCCAAACCAGAGGGAGAAGAGCTTTCTGAGGAAGTCTGCACCCTCAACCAAACAACAGACTGTCCTTCCAAGACCTTGTTTTAGTATTCTTTAATAGGCTTCTGATTTTCTCCTTCTCCCGAGCATAACATTCTTGTGAATTTCAAGTCATTTGCATCTAATGTTAAACTGAAATTGTTTGGATATGAGAAATATTCTCCTGCTTTGCTTATTCAAAGAATATTTTCTATGGCATCGCATGGTGTGTCCTCTGAGGTATACTTGAACCACCTGGCAGCATTTCACTACTGGTTCGTTTTAATATGCCTTGGCACCTCGCCACCCCCCCCCCCTCGACGTGTGGCTTTCTTCAGACTGGCGTCTTCCCCAAAGACGAGAGAGTATTGCCCCGTAAAGACAAAACCCATGACTTTGTAAATTCTCTTCAGGAAGTAGGAAAGCAGCTTCTGCTTCTGTGGTCTCAAAAATATGTAATAAAGCAGCCTAATAAATATGTAAGAAGGGAACCACATTAGAGCTCCTTATGATGGTTGCTAAAGTTACATGACTCTTTCAGTTTTTTTTTTTAAGAGAAAGCCTGAGAACACCATTCAGATATTACCCTGTCTTTATAACCAATCGATAGAGTTGCGGGGTCTCCCTTATTCTTTGATGAGGTACATTTATATGCAATTAGGAATTGCATGTATATTTAATAAGAAACTCCATTATGTGTACACATGGCAGGAGAAAGAAAAAAAGAAGATGTTTGTGCTGGCTGTGGTGATGCTATAATAAGAAATCCATCTAAAAATTATTTGTTACAGATTTAGAAGGACAATCTTGGGTGGAAGAAAAGGCAGGTAAGAAATGGTGGATTCAGGCGAAGATGGCTTTTAAATATTCACATGCCATAAGTAGAAAGCATCTGACAGTGAGCTGGTGATAGCACACAGTATTTTCTCAATAGAAACATCCTCAGAAATATTAACACTACCTTTCATTAAAGGCTTTATTTTTCTCTCTAGAGGATTATCCAGTAGCAGTAGCCCTGGGTTGGATGAGGAACACATACCTGAAGTTCACGTGAAAGAAGTAATATTGGATTGTATAACATTTTTAATTACTGAATTAACTAGACTATGGGAGTAGTTAATCTGTTTCTAAACTCTTGCAAAGCTGAAACTTAAACAAAAAATCATTGTCAACAAATGATCCAATAGCATTAGTACAATTGTTAGGAAAATTTTCAAATGTGAATTATGTATTTACTAAGGTTTGATTAGGCTAATATGCTGATTCAAGAAAATTATGGCATGTAGATAATAGAAGACAATATCTTCAAATTATTTTTAAGATAAGGTAATGTTAATTCTATGGATTTTCATGTATGTGGATCTACCTCAAGTTCTTTTGTTTCTTCCTTGTATCCTGCATTGATCCTTACATTCTGTTTCCATTTCCACCTAGCAAAAAAGGCCATCTTCACCTTATGACTGAACAGCTTTCAGGGTGCTTGCCTTGACTACCGTCGCACGTCCTCCCAACAGTCTTCTGTGCAAATGCCACTCTCCGTTCAGCCTTCCCTCTTCAGCCTTCCAGAGGCTCAAAGACTGTCCTCGTTGCTTTCTAGTCTTACCTTGTCTTCTCGTAAGCTGCCAGTAGGAGCATCATGCTCGCTAATTTGCTCTTACACATGGCTTCAGGATGAGTCAGCCTTCACATAGGACCCCCATACTTCTTACAGCTTGCCTCCGTACCAGCCTCAGCAGTCGCTGCCTCTGCACCCTACCAGTGTATCATGCCCTTCCTCTGCACAAGTCCAGTTCCTAAGAATTTTCAATTCTTGCCCATTTCACCTTTTCCGGGAAGACTTTCCTGCTAACTTGAACTCACTCCCATTACTACCTTATATACACAAATTTTATATGTTTAGTCTCTGAACCTTTCAACTATTATTTCATCTGCTTGAAATAAACCCCTCCCTCTGGTTTTCCCCCGATTCCAGCTCCTCATTTACCCCTAAGATTCATTGTGAACAGTGCTTCTGGGAAGCCTTCAATGACTCCCAAGACAGGGGGATTCAAATACTAGGTACCTGGTGCCAGTGTGTGAGAAGTTTTCAGAGGTCCGTAATGAAATGAGGAAAAATTTATTCTCACAAAATTATATGTGATTAATTAAAAGGATTGTTCTTTATTCCAAAATTATACACTTCCTCCAAAATTATATGTTTCTTCTTTTTGGGTAGTAAGATTTTATGAAATAAGGGTGATAGTAGAACACTTCTTTTAAGGTACTGATTTAAGATAATAAAAACCATTCATATCCATTGCCCAATATTCTTTTGAAAATTTTTGGTCCATGAAATCATGTATCTGAAAACTACTTCCCTAAGGCTGGTGTACTATGTACCCTGCTACAATAGCACTTACGGTGCCGTAGTATAATTATCGACTCATTTGCCAGTCTCTCTCACTGGGCGATGAGTACTTATATGATATTCATTCTAGCATCCTCGTCATTCAGCATGATAAATATTTGAGTGATGGAAATAGCAGGGAAATGTTTAGCACTTTATTGTACCAAGGGTATTAGTGTATTTCCTTTAGCAGGTGGTTCTTGATCTGAGTTCTGTGGACTCATAGTCAGGTCCATAGAAGGGCTTCAGAGGGCCCAGGAATAGCCTAAAATTGTATGCAAAATTTGCATGTATAGCATATATGCACTTTTTTTTTCTGAGAGTCTATAGCATTTTCAAAGAAGTCATAATCCTCAAAGATTAATGATCACACTGCGGGAATTATATCATTCACCATGGACTCTGCATTTCCTGAATAACTGAGATGTGCAGGACCCTACACTGACTCTGGAGCTACAAAAATGAATTTGATGCAGTTAAATAACTTGTTCATCGTCAGACTGGCCCAATAGAACAGGCAAATACAAACTACTAGTGGTAAAGTGCAATAAATTTAGGTAGTTATACAGGAACATGTAGGATACTGCCTGATGCTGTGAAGGCTACCCACAGGAGGTGACATTTAAGTTGTGCCTTAAAGAATAAACAATTTATTAGGCAGCAAATGAAAGAGATGGGAAAGATATTCTCACTATCCAAATTAGAGTCTACATTGAACCAAAGCAAGAACAAAAACTGCTAACATGCACACACGTCTGTGCAATATAAATAAACTCACATGCCTACAATTCTTTTTTTCATTCCTCATAGCATCTAACCTAGTGCTAGCCATAGTGCACCTATTTCCCCAAACTTGGGACACTACAGAATATGAACAAGTCATGTCATGGGATAACAATAAATTTAGGTCATCAAAAGTACTTCTAGATATAATGGCAACATAAGAACTTCTTCGTATACTCCTCCAAGCTAGTTGAATTTAAGAGATGCCATGGATTTATGTGAAGCTTGTTCCTAACAAATGGTGAAGAAGAGATATGTGCTGAGGAAAGCGGGAGAGTATCAAGAAGGCTAAAGGCTGAACTGGGCCCCTAAGCCCGGGTTGTGTGGATCCTGCTATGCACAGGGCACAGCTGATCTGGTGCATTTGTGCAAATTTGAATGGGGTGCCTCTTCTGAGTGGTTTCAGTGTCATGCCAGGGCACACGGCTCAGTGAGCAAAATGTGGGCTGGATTCCAGCCCATGTACCTCTCAGCTGGGTGCCTTCAATTCTCAAGTGCTATAGGTGCAACAGAGACAAGACAAATGATTTATTTTCCCTAATGTTAGGATATGTTGAGCTAATTGGTGTCGAGCTGATCTTGGGATGGTGAAGAGCTAGAGGAAATCCCCAAACTTTCTCTCTTCTCTCAAGTAAAGCCAGTGTGTAAAGCAGGGAGCAGCGGCAGCAACTTAAACTCCAGGAATTAATGCCAAATCTGGAAAGACACTTGTCTACTCTGGGACTTTAAGTCTTGCAATCTTCTTGCAGATGCAATGCTTGTGATGGGAATAAAGTGCTAAACTCGGCACATTTTAGGACATGAGGCTCCAGAGAATAGTAATTCTAAAGGAAAAAAAAAAAAACATTTGGTTTGTCCACTGTTTGGAAGGAAAATTTCAGGGTTAACAGTAGACTGCGGATTTCCAATCAGAACAGCGTTATGTTGAGTGAAAAATGGTACTAGCTGTGCTCATAATGTAATACTGGTTGGTTTTCTTGATAGCGTTTCAGCTATCTCCTTCTCTAATGAGTCTCAGTAAATACAGAGAACTCTAAAGCAGACATGACTTCAGCTAGTTAAATATATAAAATATACTGAATGTATGATAAATAAAATTTATATAAATATATAAAATCAGATTAAAAACAGTTACTATGCTGTCCAGCACCAGACAACGTAGGAAGAATATAAGCTTTTCAAAAATGTCTCCCTGACTTACTTTATGTAGATCCTTCCCTTCATTTGTGGAGGAAGTTCAAAACCTCCAAGAAGATGGTGCTCTAACACACGCCGTGATACTGTCCTCAGAAGTCACCCATAAACTGCTCCCACTACATCGAAGGAGTGTAAGAGGCCTTCGGAGTGTTCTTTATAATCCCAATGTTCACATAGATCAGTTTATTATGTGTTCTATTTGCCACGCCAAAAGACACAAGTTCCCAGCTTAGAGAATGGGAAGCAGGCACAAATCTGCATATTTCCAAAGGAAAAGAAAATGAGGATCTGTGAGTTTGGGATCCCTAGACAGACTGTACACTCTGAAAATCATGTCTTTTACCTGTACCTAGATAGTAAGTGCTCAGTTAGTATCTGCTGAACAACTGTCTTGGAGAATTTTCCTGACCCATCTAGAAGATAGTCACATTTTCCATGTGTTAAGTTTAATCTGTTTTTTTTTTCACCACTATTTTTTTTCTATTTTTATATGGGTCTTAAGTGACTTGAGCTAGAAATCTGAACCTTGTTCTCAAATAGTTCTTAACCCTGGATTGCACATTGCATTCACTGCATCTCTTTGGAATTCACCAGTGAATCAGTAACAGTGCCTGCCTAGTAAAGGCTGAAGGAATGACTGCAGCCAAGTCATGCTCTAGAGGAAGAACCAGACCCTGCTATAATGTTTATTAAGCTATCAGTCCATCTTGGTTTTCAGTATTGGAGCGTCATCAAGAAACACATTTTTCCATATCTCTGTGAGCAGCAATCCACCTCTCTCACTCCTAGGTATATGCCTAATTCAGTGCATCTATCTCCTTTGACCTGCAAAAGCATTATTGTTTGTATACTAAGCCTTGGAACATATAGCAAACTGCTATCCGCACAATCAGTTAGAGCTCAAAGACCGCTAGATCCAACTGCCTGAGTTCCTGAATATCTTTATTCAGTTTTTTCATCTCCTTTTCAATTTTCATCTCATCTTTTCTTCCACTTTTCAATCTCAGTAGGTGAGCAGTTAGCAGCATTCTGAAATAAGTAGAAAATCTTTCAGGTTCTCTGATTCTCTGTGGGTGGCACAAGAGGGCTGTGTTGCTGGATGCAACCCACAGTTAATTGCTGCCAAATTTGGAGCCACAGACATGGCCTTGATCATCCATAGGCATATGTGATGGATAGCTACTCCAGCAGTCTGCTCAGCCATCCATCTCTGTAGGAAAATGACAGTGATAGCTGGAGAGAGTGGAGCTGAGATCAGCAGAAATGACCACAAGAATCAGACAAAAAGACAGCAGAGGAGGGGAACTGGTCTTTAATCTGCTCTCTGAGGCCTTTTGTGAATGAGGGCAATTCTAGTCACTTCAGTCCAGACACTTTGCAGATCTTTCAGTGCAAAGAAAATGGCATCTCTCCAGGGGTAGGCAGCCATAAAAGTTTAGAAGAGCCGGTAGGTCAAGAATATTGATTATCAACTTTCCTCACATTCTGAAAGATGGAAACTTAAATTGAGGCAAACTATATCCACACCAATCCATAGGAAGCTTGGGTCTATTTTATGGATTGGAACATTATTATTGAATAAAGCTTCCAGTGTACCTACAGCAAAGCCAATGAAAGTGATACAGTTTTTACCCTCTGGAACATACAACCTTGATATAATTTTGCTTTGAACATAAAGGTAAAGTACAAATGTGGGTAACAGTCCAAGTAATTTATATGATTATAAAACAGTACCTTTGTAGACAATGGCTTATCTCAAAAGTGTAATTCTATGATGAGTGTAATTCTATATGAGGGTGATAGTATTAAGCAAGCAGGATCTTATAATGCCACATATCATTTATTAATAGTAGAAGGAGTATCAACATTACATTACATATTTCTTATGGTGGGTTGTAGTGTCACCCCAAATATATGTCCACCTGGAATCTCAGAGTGTGACCTTATTTGGAATAAGGGTCTTTGCAGATGTAATTAATATAAAGATCTTGAGATGAGATCATCCTGGATTAGGATAGGCGCTAAATATATATACTATATATGTATATATTTATGAGAGATTTATTTTAAAGGAATTACTCATGAGATTATGGGGGCTGGCAAGTCCAAAATCCATAGGGCAAGCCATCAGCCTGGAGATTCAGATAAGAGTTAATATTGCAGTCTTGAATCTGAGGGCTGGAAACTCAGGAGAACTTCTGAGTTGCAGTATGGAGGCCAAATTCCCTCTTCTTCAGGAAACCTCAGTGTTTGCTCTTAAGACCTTCAACTGATTGGATGAGGCCCACCCTTATTATGGAGGATCAACTGATTGTAAATGTTAATCACATCTAAAGAAAACCTTCATAACAACATCTACACTAGTGTTTGACCAAACAACTGGTCACCATAGTCTAGCGAAGTTGACATAAAATTAACCATCACAGATGTCTAACAGACATCTCAAAATTAAAGGAACCTCTATTGGTTCTAAAACAAGCTTTTCCCTCAGTATTTCGTAATATATGTTGTTCAGGCTGAAAAAATATTCAAGTCATTTTATATTTCTTTCTTCCCCCAGCATAATACACCTTCAACCTATCAGCAAGTCTACTACATGTAAGTTATCGCAGACCTGATCCCTGCTCACCACCTTCTTGGCTACCACATTAGCCAAATCTTCTCCCAGCCAAATTTCTACAGTAGCCTCCTAACTAACCTTTCATGTCTACTCCTGTGCTCCTTATGATCCACTACATCACAGAGGCCAGAAATATGTATCAGATTATAAATGTCATCTGTATATGTAGACAGAGAGATAGTTAGATCATATCTGATATATGTATCATATCATATCCCCTCTAAGCATAAGACCCTATAATGGTGTCCCATTGCCATCAAAATAAGATCCATCTTCTTCCCCCTGGCCTACTAGGCCTTACCAGGTCTAACTCTTGCCTACTTCTCAAACTCAGTTTATACAAGTCTCCATTCCAATCAGGTTGCCCATGCTTTTGGTCTTTCATTCTTTTATTCTATTTCCTGAGCAGCTTCTTGCTCCAAAGTCTGTATACTTACTCTTCCCTTTTCCTGGAGTGCTCTTTCCCCAAATATTCTAATGTCTATTTCTGAGATTCTTACTTGTTCCTTTGATAGAATAGTTATCAGACCAAACTTCCTACTAGAACAACTGTATAAAAGTCAAGGGAAAACCAAAACAATTGAAGGAATTAGAGAACAACCACGTCAGCCAGGATTTTAGGGTACAAGACCTCAGAGAGAAGGAAAATGCACGAAGGAAGGTATCTTATTCTGCTCTGGCTGCCATACCATAGACCGAGGGTCTTAAATAATAGAAATTTATTTCCCACAATTCTGGAGGCTGGGAAGTCCAAGATCAAGGTGCTGGCTGATTTGGTTCCTGGTAGGACTCTCTTCCTGGCTTGCAGATCGCCACCTTCTCCCTGTGTCCTCAGATGGTAGAGAGAGAGAGACAGATCTTATAAGGCCACGAATCCTATCAGATTAGGACTCCATCCTTATGACCTCATTTAATGTTAATTACCTCCTGAAAGTCCTTTCTCCAAATACAGTCACCTTGCAGATTAGAGCTTCAACATATGAATTTGAAGGGGACACAATTCAGTCCTTAGCAGAGGGGAGTATTTTTCTGTTGCTTTTCCCTTGAGATATTTGCTGATTTGTGGCATGAGTTCAAAAGCCTGAGTAAAAAGCAGTGCCTTGGAATGTTCAGCAGCCTCGTGGGAATTGAGAGACAAAAACTGTAGTTCAGGGCTATTAAGGCAGCCAGAAACAAGGGGTATAGGTCTTGGAAAAAAGAGAACTTTAGAGACGTGAGCTCAACATTCTGTGCTACTTTCCTCCTCATCATATTTGCCAGTTCTTAAAATGCAGTGGTTGAAAGCCTTAGAAACCCAGAATAAAGTGCCAATAAGACAGTAAAAGTCTGAGCAGAACTTTTGGCAGTTTCACAGTACTGGGGAGGTAGAAATTTGATTTCAGGGCCAGCCAAGGTGGAGGATCCCTGTTAAACCCCCTAGGCTTTCAGTTGAAAGCCCTCAAAGGCTATGCCTTTAGTAAGGTCAAACCAGAAATAGACCAGCCCTGTAAAGCCTGAAACTGAGGCTGAATCATCTCAATCCTTAATTGGATCAAGGTGGCCTGCTCCTACTGTAAACACCTATCAGAAGAAACTTCAGTCCCTGAAGTTGTGTATATATTTCATACACAATTCTGGCATTCAAAGAAAAAAGTTAAGTTTTCAGTATACAGGGCCAAGTGCTAAAAAGGAAGAGAGAGAGATGACTCTGGTGCTCATCTCCACCCCAGGAACTTCACATTCCTCCAGAACTTCTTTCTGTAATCCTATGGTGTCATTAGGTAACTTTTCGCATGTGGTGCTCTGTTAGGCACTGTACAAAGCAAACAGCACAAGCGTGAACCCTAACCACAGTTACAAAATGGAATGAACAACACTTCCTCCCGAGACTTATTTAGAATATGCAATAAATGCATTAGTTAAATACTTAAAATTAGTGGGGGTAGCAAGATTCTGAAAATCAGGAAGACCTGATTGTCTGACACCATGACAGAGTGTACAGCACCAAGAGGTTCAGATGCGAGCCTTTTTATTCCTGCATTGAATTTTCTTGACTTCATTTCTGCCTCAAATCTAAAGTTCAGGAGTCCTAAAGTATAGGAGTCAATTCTTATTCTGCTCTAAGTCCATAAGTCCCATGAGTCCAACAAGAACAAATCATTGAGAGACTCTACAGTATTGTATTATTATCTGCAAGCCTTGAGCCTCTTTTTCTCCTTGAAGCTTTAGAAAATAGTAATGCAATGGATTATTATTGTGCTTTCCTGTTTATAATACATTTTCTCGTTTCTTACCTCATTGGATCAAAAAACCACCCTTAGAGGTGTACTTGGTGAGTTTCATGGTATGAATTAGAAAAGTGAAGTTCAGAGAGATTAAGGGACTTCTCAAAGTTGAATAGCGGGTAAATATCAGATTTGAGACCCTGTCACCCACTCTGCTTTTAGATCATAACCTCTAATATTTATATGTTACTTTAATATGTATTTTGTTACTTTACATAATGTGTGTTTATAAATATGGGTGTGTACATATTTATAATATTCATAATAGGTGTTTATAAATATGTATGTGTACATATATTACATTTGATATTGAGGTTCTTTGCTACCATATGGCCTTTTCAGAAGCTGGCAGTCTTTAAAGGTTCAAAATTTGAAAAGGGGATGGTGGGGAAAGAAGTCAGCAGGACAATTTCTTATTCGTTGACTCCTTGAGAAAGCTGCTGGGCATCTATCACTTGAGTCAAAGTATCCCATCTTGGGAGGCTTGCCACCTGGGGCCCTGGAAGGTGACCTTCAGGCCACTGAACCTGGTTGATTCTGGACAGAGCTCACAGGCTCTGGCTGAGTTGTAGAATAGTTTAGAACTTTCAGGTTGACTTCTCCACCTTTTGGCTAAGATTGAGTAATAGAATGCCCAAAAGAGCCTAAATTTGATTTTTAGATCAAGTGCTGTTTTAGACAACGGTAGTCTTTAAATTAGTCTAAAACAGTGGTTCTCAGCTTCGTTTGCCCCATTCCTAGGGGTTATTTGGTAATATCTTCAGACATTTTTGGTTGTTGAAACTGGAAGAGAGATACTACTGGCATCTAGTGGGTAGAGCCTAGGGGTACTGCTAAACATTCTACAATGCACAGGACAGCTCCCCACAACAGAGTTATCCAGTCCAGAATGTCAATAGTGCTGAGGTTGAGAAACCCTGATCTAAAGTACTTGAGGTCTGGTGAGGTGTGGAAGTCCCTCAACCTCCCCCGCCCATACCAATGCCAGACCCCACCTGACTCCATTTAGCCAACTAGAAACTCCAATTTGTTTACACTCCAGCCTAAGCCTGAACTTAGTGAAATTAAATCCATACCTCAGTGCTAAAACCATAAAGAAAAGTCAGAAGAAAATTGCCATAAAAGTCAGGATAGTGGTTACATTTAGAAAGAGGGAAGGGGGTGTGATTAGAAAGATAAATGCAGAGAACTCCTAGGGTGGCCAGCCATGCTCTGTTTCTTGACTTGGATGGTGATTACTCTGAGATTCACTTTGTAAAAATTCATTAAGATGTTCTTTATAGTTGATGAACTTTTCTTTATGTGTGTTGTATTTCAAAATAATAAAATGTTTAAAAACAACACATCAGTGATTTCCCTCTGTTCTGTAATAATTAGACTAAAGAAATATTACTGATACAAGTGACCCTACTGTCCTCATATTGAATAACAGAATTGGAAAATGGTCAAAGCCCAGCCCCTAAACTAGAAATCCTGGTAGCACCTTAAGTTCTTTTTTTCTTCTTAGTCCTCAAAACTTGGTCACTAACCTCTATATATGCACATGGGTGCACACACATACAAATCGAATACTCAATTATTAATGGACATTGCAAAATAACTGTCAAAGGGGCCAAATTCCCAGTGGCTAATGACCAGCGCATTTACTCCCAAAGCTTAGTGATTACCAGCCACAAGAGGCAAGAGCATGCCCAGCTGGGAAGGATATAGCAAAATCACCTAGAGATCATTGATATTTTTCTAAATTTTAAAAATTTAATTTTTATTATTTAAAAATAACATATGTATGCAGTTTTAAAAAAAAATCTTAGAATACCAGAAATAAATGAATTTTCAATTCATTGTAATGAAAAACATCCCCTGCCATATTTTTTATCATGTCCGGGACAGTCCCAGAGGCCACCACTGTTAACCCTTCAGGTGTTCAATATTTACCCTCATATTTCCAAGTAACATGCTCATATTGCAAATTCTTTATTTATCAAACATTATCTACTTAACTTCCTGTTGTGATAGACAAAGAGTTTTCTGACATCTTGTCTCATAGATTTATAACGTTTTTGTTAAAATCCATAGGCAATTTTTACATTATTATGAAATGTGAATTCTGTTCATTCCCCAGTCAAAGAGTGTACTTTGATAATGTTTTTTCTCTAGCTCAACTTTTGTTTTTCCTTGCATAACAAGTGCATCATTTTTCATTAGCTTAGTTATCTGTATATACAGTGCTAATTTATTTTGATCAGGTGCTCCAATATGTCTTTTTGTGTGTGTGTGTGAGGAACACCAACCCTGAGCTAACATTCATTGCCAATCCTCCTCTTTTTTGCTGAGGAAGACCGGCCCCGGGCTAACATCTGTGCCCATCTTCCTCTACTTTATATGGGATGCCACCTCGACCTGGCTGACAAGTATTGTGTCGGTGGGCACCTGGGATCCAAACCTGCGAACCCCAGGCTGCCAAAGCACAAACTAAACCACTGCGCCACCGGGCTGGCCCCCTCCGATATATCTTTATAATATCTATTAATATATTCTCAAAAGAGTCAAATAGATAATATATTGTTTCCATTTTTTTCCCTTGGAGACCTCACTCCCACAGCCCTGCGATCTCCTCTTTCTGGCATTGCTGCAAAGCTGTTGCTTTATTCTGGAAAAATTCTGTTGCCTTTCTTGGTGTTCAATCCTGATTTATTTCCTCATTTTGCTGGAGCACATGATCCAGTATCTTACTAAGAAAATCCTGTTACATCTAAAATCGTCTTTACTCTTAGATGTAATTGGTTTGAAGATTCTAATTGGGGAATCATTTTCCATCAGAATTTTGAAAACATTGTTCTTTGGTCTGTTAGCCTCCTGTGTTGCTGTTGAGAAGTCTGACGCAGCGTTGTTCTTGATCCTTTTTACATGATTCTCATTCCCTCTGTCTCTCTGTCTCTCTCAACACTTTAAATACTGTTCTTTATCCTCAGGGTTCTAAAGTTCCATGGTGATGGGCCTAGGTTAGTTTTTTTTTTTTTCTTCATTTTTTTATGTTGGAGAATTGGTGGACACTTTCAATTTAGAAACTCATGTTTGACAGTTTTGGGGAAAATTTTTTCATTTATTGTTCATTTAACAATTTCTCTTCCTGCATGTTTTTGATTTTGCTTATTCTGGACCTCCTATATGTAACTTGTTACTAATCTTCTTATCCATTTTCTCGAATTTTTTTTGCCTTTTTTTATAGGCAAAAAATGCCTTTTTTTACACTGAGTGATCTCCTTGCATTTAACTTCTATCTTGTCTAGTGCATTTCTCATTTGGGCTATTAATTTCCAAGAGCTCTTGTTATCTGGGAGTTTTATTTCATGAGGGCAATATGTCCTTATCTCTGTCTTAGTATGCGTTGTCGAGATTTCCTTGTTCTATTTATTTTGTGTTTGTTCATTTTTTGCCTTTTCATTTTGAAGGGATTACTTAGTAGCCATTTGTTCATGATTCATAGGCAGAACTGCAGAGCTGATGGGAAGCTCTGTCCATATGAGTGAGTCTTGCAATGTCACTATCTGGTGACTAGGCAGCAGCCTGGCTTTCTCATGTAGAGAATCCCCACATGTCAGTATCTGGAAGCACTGCCTTTGTGGCATTTCAGGCTCTCCAGGAAAAATTTAGAAATGAGGGGTAGAGTGAAGAACAGTATATGCCTGGCTACAGGGGCTCTGGAAACAAGACTGGAGAGCAAGGTGAAGAGACTAGGAATTCCATTATTGACTGTGTAGAATTGCACTTACTCTTTTTCTTTTCAAGTCTCTCAAGCTTCAGTGTACCCATTTCTGTGCCCCAAGTCTGAAGTTTTTCTGGCTGGATTTGTTCAGTGACTAAACTTTCCATTTTTCTCTTGGGTTGGTGGAGAGCAGTGACTTTGTTTTAAAAGGAAGTGTTGGCGACCCAAGGCAGCAACTCTTCTATATGTCTATATGCTTTCAACCAATCTTGATTTTTTTTCATCCAAGTCTCACCTCCCCTTTCCTCAGGACTTGGCGTCCCCAGTGCCTGTTCTACTGGGCAAGTTAGTTTGTTTCTTTTCTATTCTTGCCATATGTGTATATATATATATATATATATATATATATATATATATATATATATATATATATGTATATTTTATCTCTCTTAGGTATTAATCATGGATTTTTAAGAGGTTTTCCTCTGATCCTTGCATGCACTTTGCATATTTGCCTCTTTCTATCTTTCAAAATCTCTGGTCCTCCACTGCCTCTTGGCTCATTCCTTTTGTCTTTGTGGCTCTATACCTCCTTAAAATACCATTACTGTTATGTTAGGTCTGTTCTACAAAGGAGAGAAAATAAGAGTGTATAGTCAATCCATCATTTTCCCCTATTCAGTCTTTCTTTATAATATCTGTGAAACACTGAGAGCCAACTAGGTTCAATGGGAAGATCTTGAATTTAGGGCTACATCCACCTGTTTCAAATTCCAGCTTTGTTATTTAGCGAGTGTGTGATTTTTCTGCCCATCACTCAACTGTTCTGCCAAGTCCAGCAGGGATGCCTAGGAAAGCAGTGACTGAAAAGCATTCATCGAATTGGGTAATTAGAAGGTCATTGGTGACCTTCACCAGAGTAGTTTCCATAGAGTGATAAGGGCAGAAGCCAGGCTGCACTGGGATTTATCCATTAATTACGCTTCCGTCTGCCATGTGAGGTTCCTCCAACACGGTTTCTAGCAAAGCTGTGAGTTACCCGCACCTTTTGGTCTCTGCTTACTTTGCCAGCTGCTTTAGCGCTTCAAATGTGCTGCCACGTGTATGCATGCTTTTCCTTCAAGGCTCATATAAGCCAGCTGTTGCAACAAGCTTCAAAATGCTCCCTGCAAACTGGCAGGAGTCTGAATGCCCTCAGAGCTCCATTGGGACTAGGTTCAAGCAGTGTAGCAGGAAAATTGCTTTGGGAAGGCAACGTGGAAGAGAAGGTCTGAGGAAGGAGCAGCTCAGCAGCGATAAAAATGGCTTCTTGCCAGTAACATACTTGGAGAAAAAATATGGCAGCAAGAGCCAAGAGGAAGAAGCCTCTCTCAGTCTTTTTTGGCATGCTAGGCTGCCAAACCTGATGTAATTTGCTTGGTCTTCCATCATAACTCTAGCCCAAATGGAGAAGTTGATGGTTAAAGATATGTAGCTGATGGAAGGCAGAAATAATTAAAGTGGATTGTTTTGGATTACTTGTAACTCTTCTCTAGCAGGCAATCTCTTCCTAGACAGAAGTGTGCTCTGACCTTCAGAGGAAGAAATTCTATAAGGGATCATTTCAGGAAGACTTAGATTGCAAAGTTTTACAAACAGTCCCAGAGCTCCTTTCTGGGGCCCTAAGTTCTAGACAGTGTTTTGTTACCTCAATTGCAATGTTGTTTGTTTGTCTGGTGATTTTACTACACAACCCATTTTCATAAACTGTTGCCCAGCTGCACACACTAGTGGAAAACTAGCTGAAACAAAAATGCCATTACTTATTCTGTTCAGAAAAGAATTTAAAATTCTGGAGACTGGGGAATAGTAAAATGAGAAGTTAAAAAAATACTTTAGCATGGAAGTTCAATGCCAATTTTGAGATCTTTGTACCTAAGGAATAGTTCTTATAAATCTTTTTTACTTATAAAGCAAAGGCTCATATATAATATGATCTAATTGAAGTTTATTCTACTGAATTTTAAAAATGATTCTTAATATTGCTTATATAATTCGCCTAGAATGTGCTCATTTTAATCATCAGTCAGCATTTTATTATATTATAATCCTTAATTGATTGACGTTTAATCACAGTCTTTGTATTTTACTATCCCTTGTCTCATAAGAGGCAATTTTCTCTTTACTGTAGTTTAACAGCTGATGAAAAAGATTTAAGGAAACCTATAAACTTAAGATTGGTTAATGGTCCCTTATAAAAGAATATTACACTTCTAGGATCCATTGCACAGATGTGATACTCAATTGTGGAAATGTGCATGGGGTTTATTAAATTACAGCACAAATCTTCGGTCTTCTGAGTTATTGTCCATGTTGGTATTGTTAGGCAAATGGGGAGACACATTATTGCTTCCAGTTGTTCACATTACTGTGGTGTAATGCAGGCAGAGACAGCTGGCACAGCGCTGTAGGCAAACGCAGAGCTGCAGCAGCTGCCGAGAACTGGGCCCGAGTGAAGGTCCAGCTCCGCTGAGTCAGTGCCGGGCGGCTCATCGAAGGTGTCCAGGACATAGAAAATAAAGAAACAAACCGAGCTGGCTGTCAGAGAGGGAGGGAAAGAGAGAAGGAGAGTACTTTATATATACGACTACTTTTTTGTATTCATTCCTAATTTTATGAATTCTTGGGTACCCTGAGAACCTTTGCAGAATTAATTGCTTAAAAATAGCCTCTGGATGCCTCTGTCAGGCAGGCCCTTAGTTCTGTTTGGTGCTATTATTTACCCAAGTTAAGAAGGTGTTGTTAGGTTTTGTTTTATTTGTGTTTTTGGTACTCTTGGTACTGCTATATTTGAAAGCAAGGGAAGATAATGTAGCAAGTGGAAACACCGTGGATTTGGGGGCCTGAAAGACCTAGATGAAATTCCCCTCCTCATCACTAATTATCTCTATGATATTGGGTAACATGTACAACTTCCCAGAGCTTCATTTTTCTCCTCTGTTGATGGGGATAATGATTCTATCCTTCAGTGATCCAAGGTAATCGATGTAAATGCCTAGCACAGTGTGTGGGATTCAAAAAGTACACAGTAACTGACAGCTCTTTTATTATTGTTAGAATTGCAATTTTTAGGTAATGAAAGCAAAGTTCATAGCAGTTTGAATAGGAACTTGAGGGAAGATTTCCCCCACCCATATCATTAAAAATCGTATCTCAAAGTTCCACCTGAAAACAGAAGGGCACAGTGGCAAAAGATCAGGTTCTCCAGTCAATGTGGGTTTAAATCTGTATGACCTCTGACAAGGTTAAATTTTCTCCAAGCCTTAGTTTTGTCATCTGTAGAATGGAAATAGTAATGTTACTTACCTAATAAGATTGTTCTGAAAATTAAAGAAGTTCATGTATGTAAGTATATCATTTAGCACAGTATCTACCAAACAATAAGCATTTAATAAATGTAAGCTACTATTCTTATGGTGATAAACGTCAGTTTATGAATTTGATTCCTACAGATAAGATGTCTAAGCTTTGGTCCTTTATGTCTCTCCTTTATTGTATTGTCCGGGGCCTCGTTCTATTTAAAATCTCCTTTCTAGATGACCTCTGCTTAGGCTATTCAGTTTAACCTGAAAATTTTAGTTAATTTTAGAAAAAAATGAGGCAAATATTATTGTTATCTGATAAACACTCATTCATCCAATATTTATTAGCTGAATGACTGCTATATTCCAGAAACAGTGTTGGGTTCTCGGGACACAAAAGTGGATGTGACAAAACCCTTTGCCTCAAGGAATATATGGTCCAGTAGGGGAAGATATCCGTGTAAATGAATTAATGCTGCAAAATGTCGTTGTTGTTAAAGATGCTGAGCTAGGCTATGATGGGGTCCAAAAATGAAATTCAAATCCACATGGGCTGGGATGGAGAACCAAAAAATTCATAACTTCAATCAACATTTATTAAGTGCCTACTCTGCACTAGACACTGGAGGTACAAAAATGGTACAAAGATGAATGAAGCAGGATGCCTGTCTTTCTATTTTTCGCCTTCCCCCTCCGGAGGGTCTTTGTTCCCACCATTCCATCAATATATTCTGATTGTGGTCCCCAATGACTTCCCCTTGTTCAAGCTGACAGGCAGATGCAATTGATACAATTGAGCACTCCTTCCTTCTTGGAATACTTTCTTTCCTAGAATGCTCTTACCTGATGGGCAGGACTTCTCAGTTTCCTCTGAAGCCTCCTCGGCTTCTGCCCCACTTCTAATGATCAGTTCCTTTATTTGTTTACTGTTTCCTCCCTTCACCCCTGTATTCCTTGTACTTAGAATATTGTCTGGCACTTAAGTGCTCAATAAATATTGGTTGAATTTATGGGAAAAAAAAACGGAGCTCACTGTTCAGGAGTCAGTTGCATATGTAGATAATTATAACATAATAATTTCAATAAATTGCAGATATTCAGAGAAAAGTTTCCTGAGCAGAGGCTGAAACTAAATGGCTAAATAAAGGCTTAAGTGTGGAGCTTAGATTTCCAGTCCGAGGGAACATGAGGGAAAGATGAGCCATCATGGCCCAGGAGGGAAAGTGCAAAAAGGTAGGGGCTGCAGCCAAGTGGACCACATCGTTTCATATTTAAAATTTTTATTTTATTGTTATATTATTATTGAATCTATTTCTAGTGATCTCCATTGGCATTATAAAAAGTAGATGCCATCCCAATAAGTTAAATGGGCATATCTCATGAACCACTTGGAGCTAAGTACGGGTAAATCTCTGGTGCCAATATGTATTCAGATGCATGCAAATCACATGTGACAGCTTTCATTTTTTCCTTCTCCTCCCCCAGCCACTCACTGCTCTGTCTGCAGAAGAGGAGGTGATGGCAAAGACCTGTGGGCATTCCCTCTACTCCTTTTCATTGCCCAGCAAACATTTCACCTCTAAACTGCCATCTGTCTTTGTGGTTTAAGGAAAAGGAACTGAAATGAAAGAGGTAAAAACAACTTGGCTGATTTAGTCATTTTGTTTGAAAGATCAATCAGTTCCCTGTGAGAAATTTTCTGGGATGGGGACCAAGGTAGCTGACATCCAAAAGCAGCGTCTCCACTACTGACTCTAACGGTGATGCTCCATTAGCTGTCAGCAGTAATCACACTTACATCCTCTTTCCAGGCCTCCAGCTATGAAGGGACGCCATTACACTCTCCCTGTCTAGTTACAAAGCACTCAATGACAAACATACAAACAGACCAGGCAGAGTGGTGCTGTGAGCATGTCCCTGACTCAGGGGCCTCTCCAGCAGGTGTACACTACTAACTCACCCGTGCTGCACTTGGCACAGGCCCTCGGGACCCATAATTGGGCACCCCTGTGAGGAATTTGCTCCATCCAGATCTGAACTGCAATGCCTATCTCAGGACAGCAAGCCACTGCTGGAACTGGAGGGGTCTCTCAATTAACTAATGGCAGGAGTATCTGCTACCTCTGCTCCTGTTTCGGTGGCCAGCCAGAATTCTCAAGGAAGGCTACTTTGCCTGAGCCTTCATAAGGAATGCACTGGTTTGAAAAACACGCATATACATGCACACAAGGTTAGATTCTGATGCTTTTTGTTTTTCATCTTTAAATATTTCAGTGACCTAGCAAAGTATTCATTCATAATGAACCCCCTCAAGGAAGCATGGAAAAGCTCAGAACATATTGGGTTAACTATTTTTCCTCAGGCTTTTGATTTATGGCATGTATCTCCACTCCTCATTTCTAAATGAGAGTGGCGATGGCTTTGCAGTGAGCTTTGAGCATTAACTCCTTATTAAAAAGGACTCCCAGGTACCCCTGGGCTCAAGGAGGGCCTTGGCCAGGGTAATTAAAACATAGCCTTGAACAACATGGCTGTATGATATGTGGCCCTGTGCTGAGAGATTATGAGTTTATTTTAATTACAGAAAAAAGGTGCACACTTTCAAAATAATAAATTGCCTCAGACCCCACATTTTATCAAATGGATGACTATCAAAGGTGTTAATTTTTATCTGGAAAACTCCTATTCATTCTTCAGTACCCTTTTCTGTTTGTGAAGAAACAGATCTCATTTGTGAAGTCTTGCCAAGACAGAGTTTATCACTTTTTCATTTTTACTCCATTAAATTTTGTCTATGTTTCTTTGTGGTTATAAGCAAACATGTAGAAATATTTTCCCTCTCCCTCCAAATATGTTCTTTCCCACTTGTTTTGAAAGAGGCAGCGTTCCTGATCCCTCTTTCATTTTCTCATCTTTGGCTGAGACATGAAAGCAGAGAACACTTTCTTTACAAAGAACAGTCCAAGGGTAATGATTACTGGGGATATAAAAGGGAGTGGTGGGGACTGTGAAGAAATGGAGAAGACATGACCCAACAAAAAGTAGTAGCTGCTGCCAGCATCAGCAAATCGTCGTGTAGAAATGTGGGTGGACTGCGACCAAACCATCCATTTCTTTAAGAAAAGACAAAAATAAAGATTTTCTTTAACCTCCAAACTACTGATCACTAAATGTTGGTTCAAGCTTATTTTTGTAATAATATGCCAACCAAATCATCCCATCTGCAAGCACAATTTGGCCCATAGGCTGCCAGTTTACAGGCCCTAATTTTCATTTCTCCATCTCCGCCCTTGCTCAGTCCCCTTCATCACCAGCATCATGTGTTGGTGCCATGGAGCAGAAAAGAAGAAGAGTGCCTAGGAAAGAGTGGGCTTGCTACCCAAGGCCCCCCCGCCAAGGCATTGTAAGACTTGGGGTCAGTCTGGTCTTCCCCTCTCTCTGACCTTTGTACATACTGTTTCTTCTGCCTGGGAAGATCTTCTCAAATTTGTCTGAACTCCTGTTCATGAGACAAAGTCCAAATGTCGCAGACAGTTAGCCCTTTCTCCTCTGTACTCTTTTAGCATTTTGTTAAAATTTACATTCCAGCACTTGAACTGCTGAAATTAGTCACTTACATCAATATTCTCAAATATCAGCATGCATCCTAATCACCTGCAGGGCTTGTTAAGACAGATGGCTGGGCTCTACCCCCCAAGTTTCTGATTCAGTTGGTCTGGAGTGGAGCCCAGGAATTTGCATTTCTAACAAGTTGTGGGATGCTACTGGTCTGGGGACCACACTTAGAGAACTCCAGGCTTATACCTGGGGCTGTGTCTAGCTTGCCTGTGGATCTCAGAAGTGGCACAGTCAATAACTCTTTTATTGATGATATTAAGGACAGTCACTTTGGCTTCCTTATCAAACCGGTCTAATGAACATCTGCCTAATGTCCATGGGAAAGTGGTGGCTGATCCATACACACCCATGCATAAAACTTTCATATACTTGGACAACCAAAGGGCTTTAAGAGTCCTTCAAGATCATCTAGTTAAATATGAACATTTTATAAATAAAGACACTGAGGCTGTTTGTCTTAGCTCAGCTCCTCATCTTTCAGTTACACTCCAATTTCCAAGGTCAACCTTATTATACGAGCTAAATTCTTGTCTTTCACTCTAAAACACAGAAAAGGCATGATAAATTTTGGAAATTTCCTGTTGGGATACGTGAAGTGGGTTAAAATAATGAACGCTACACAGAGCAAAATATTTTTGTAACATTCGTATATATTTACATTTTACATTACATTAGGTATATGTTTACATTTTTTCCCCATCACTAATTTCACATGCTGAGGAACCATTCCAGAACTGGACCACAGAAAGTGAAAAATATAGCTAATTACTTCTACTTAAGCTCCTTACGTTTCTCTCTTAATAGTGCAACATTCTCCTTACAAGACTGAGGATGACACAAATGATATTTGCAAACCCTACTAAATGGGTCACATTGACCTCCAGCTCTAAAATCAGATATACAGTATATTTTAATATAGATTCCTTACCAAAGAAATTTTAAGTGCAGCAACAGCTCTGAGCATGTTATAGTTGAGTCTTTTTCCCCAAATGGTAAAGTTATCTTCTATTCAGCACATCATGTGGTATTGACCCTCATTCCCACCCTGACTCTCACTATTATCCTAGAAGATTTTAACTTCCATGCTAATAAGTCAACAAATCTGACAAGTATTTACTGACTGTCTATCGTATATTGGACACTGTTTTACATGTTATAGATCTAGTAGCCAAACAAGATAGTTTTAAAGTCTTACCTTCGAGGAGTTCTGGTCTAGTGTGATAAGCACTATTAAAAAAAAGCAGGGTAAAAGCAAAGATGGCAAGGAAGGAAGGAGGGCTATTTTACACACAGAGTCAAAGAGGTGACATTCGAGCTTGACCTGTATGAGATGGAGAAGGTATGCGGAGACCTAGGTAGAGAGAACAGCAAGTACAACAGCCCTGAGGCAGGGCTGTCATTCATAAGAAATGGGAAGAAAACCAGTGGGAATGAAGAGGAGGGAAGGAGGAGAAAATTAGTATGGCTGTGGAAGGGCTGGGTAGGGTTAGATCGTGGGGTAAAATAAAGTAGGCCAGAGTCCTAATGGAAATGGTAAGCCTTTGAAGGGTTATAGCAGGAAAGTGATGTAAACTAATTTGTTTGATAAAATTCACTCTGGCTGTTGTGTAGGGAATTGACTATAAGAGACATTAGTGATGGTCAAGAGTAGAAGGTGGGAAGCGAGTCAGGAGGCTGCTGTGGTGGCCGTGGAGAGAGAAGATGGTGCTGTGAATTAAGTGCCAGGGTGGAAGACATGAGTAATGGCCCAGTTGGTGATATATTTTGAAGACATTTCAGCCATGTTCAGTAGCTTGAGTAGGAAGGGAGAGGCCAGAGGATTGGATTGATCTAAGAGTAGAGGGAGGTTGGTTTCAGGACAGATATAGAGAAGGAAATGGAGTAAGAATTTTGTGGGTGCCCAGGAAGAGAAACTGAAATGAATGGCCTGTATTTCAGGATGGGAACAGAACAAGAGCAGCCAAATCAATTGAGCTGGGCTGATCAATTGAGAACAATGTGGGATTAAAAATAACTGATGAAGATGAATGGCAAATATAATAATAGTAAAGGATAGTAGATTATAGTTAGGGGGTAGGATATTGTAATTTTAGAAGTACAGCAATTCTGAGTTGCTGGTTCTGTCTGTTGTTTGTAAGTGTCCAGCCTCACCCTATACAGTAATTTATATAGAAAGAATGACCAGCTAGATCCCCATTGGGTTAGATTTTGTACCTCCTGACTTATTCTGCTTCAGTGCTCACTCCTCAATTTTAAACTCCTGACATAATTTATTACAGTCTTTTAACTCATCATCCATTTGCCTCCATCTAAGCACCTTCAGTTTGGTGGCTGATTAATTTCCTTCTACTCTTGGAACCTAAGTCTCCTTCCTTCTTTCCTCTAAGATGCTATGATTCTCTGAATAACCTTGAGGGTAACCTGTCTCTGGCTTGCTCTGATCCCTACTACCTCTCCTCCGCAGGTTGTCTCCAACAGGCCTACTTCATCCTCTCTGATAGGACTCACACCCGGTAACTACAGGGTATAGTGTGTGGCCACAGCAGTGGATTGTAGATGTGGATTGGAAGTGAAAGCCACTAGAGAACATGAAGGCAAAAAATTATTGAGCTAGTAAAATGGATGAATTTGACTTTCAGGTTAGCACTAGAAACTACAGTGGGCCTTCCACACTGACTATCAACTCTACAATCTTTCACTAGAACATTAAATTTCTTTTTTTTACGAAGATGATTATTGCACATCTCACTTCTTGAAGCTTCAACAACTCCTCCCCGTTCTGATTCTCAGCTGATAACTTCACATATTATATCATGGAGGAAATAGAAAATCAAAGAGAATGACATCATCTTACCACTAGCAAATCTATCAACTGACTTCTATCTTTGGACATATACTATATCCTCCCGCCTTGAATGATGTTCCTCAATATTCACCCACTACTCCTTATTGCTCTTGTTCTCACCTTCCTTCACAGCCAATCTTGATAGCCCACACCCATCCCCACTTCTCCACTCCCCATTTATTCCTCACTCCACTGCAGTCTTGTTTCTGGCCTCACACTCCACTGAATTTGTGTAAACCACCAATAATTTCCTAACAGCCAGATCAAATAAATAATTTTCAAGCTTTTATTTTTACTCTGGGTTTCTCTTTGTATTTAATTTACTCCTTCTTGGAACTTCTGGTGCAGCTGAGATGGAGTAAGCCCACTATAGTCTGTCTTTCCTGTTGACTGTAACTAAACACTCTGTCCAAAATACAAAAAGCAACTGCCTGAGGACTCCGAAAAATGAACAAAAGCAGGTAGATTGGGGAGGGGAGTCAAAATATAGGAAAATGACCCATATTGGGGGGTGGGTTCCCCCTGATTTTTCCTCTTTTCTCTTATGGACTTGAGCCAAGGACAGTCCTCCAGTGGACCTGATACGACAGTACCATGGACATTAAACGCTCTGAGGTAAATTCTGTCTTTCTGACCAGAAGACTGGGAGATAGGCCTCTGTAAGCCGAAGAATATGGGGAGAAATTGCCATTTATTTTTTCTTTCATCGTTTGAAAATGGTGGGCTCCCAGTGGAGCCATGTGGTGGGTGGCACTATAAGCTTAAACTCTGATAGAAACCAGGTCCTTGTGGCTTGAAGAATTGGGAAAAGGGAACATCGCAACTAGGATAGTATTGAGAGGGGTCTCATTTTCTTTCTCTCTTTTTTTCCCCTCAATTTGCCTGAGGTGGCCACAGTCATGGGAATTTTGCAGTGACAGCATGGACAAATAAAACTTCAAGATAAACTCCATCTTTTTGTCCAGAGAACCAGGGAAAGGGGTTCCTTCCAACTGGAGTGTGAGAGAAATCCTGAAGATGAGAGATTTGGAGAAGGGGGTCTCCTAATTCTGTGAATGAAAGAGTATAACTTCCAGGCTTGCTCTTGAGCTGTAGTTAAGTTAGACCCAAAAGAGCACAGCAAAAGCTTTGAGAACTGAACTTTAATTTAAACCATCACCCAGGTCTCAGACTTACCCCTGAGTGGCACGTGCTCACAGTAGATCCAAAGTAACATATCAAAGGTTTGACAGCTGAACTGACATTAGAACCATCACACCCAGAGGGTGACACAGAAATTGCAATCTGAAAATGACAGAGTTGAGTGCCTGCTAAAACAAACAACAACAAAAGTCAACATTCTCCTGAAGGTTTTAACAGGACCCAAAATCTAAACAACATAATATTAAAAATGTTGAAGATACAATAGAAAATGACTCACTTTACAAAGAACTAGAAGAATGTGACTAATTCCAAAGAGAATCAATAACTGCCAGTTGAGATGACCCAGATGTTAGAATTATCAGATAAATATTTTAAAGCAGCTATTATATGCATCCATGAAGTAAGGGCAGACACTCTTGAAATGAATGGAAAGATAGAAGTTCTCTGAAGAGAAATAGAAATTTTAAATAAAAAATTTAGAAATAAAAATTATAGTATCTAAATAAATTTTTATTACTTATTTAAAAAAATTCCCTCCCTTTGCCTTTTGCTATGCAACCCCTTTGACATTTTCAATCTAAATCTGATAAATTCTTCCCTCTCTTTCTCACTGTCTTCTCTTTCCCCAACCCTCACTTCTGTCCTTGGCTTTCTTCTCTTTTCACTACATATTTTCATATGTAAGTTTATGCACAACTTTGCTCTTACTATTTCTTCCTCTTCACCTGTCATTCATTCTTTACACTGTTGCTTTCAGTACTCCACAGAAATTGCTCCTATTTAGGTCATCGGTGAAACTCCTTATGGCTAAGTGTAATGGACGATTTTCAGCCTACCTTATTGATACTCTTTTCTGAATATGTCTCTATTGGCCACAGTGCTGGGCAGAGTAGGTGCTTAATATATTTGTTGCTTGAATAAATGAGTGACTACTCCCTTAGCTCCCATATCTTTCCTGTTTTTTTTTAAATCTCTTTGGCCATTTTTCTAGGTTTCATATATGGGTTCCTCTTCCTTTTCCCACCCTTTAATTTCTGGGGCTTCTAGAATGTTATCCTCAGCCTACTGGTCTTTCCTCTCAGCACATGCTCCTGGACATCACCTACTCTCCTAATATTTTGTGTAGAGGCTATATGCTATCTGTAGCTCTAAACTTCTCCCAAGCTCCAAATTGGGTATTTCCACTTAGAATTCTCAAAAATACAGCACACATCTCCAAACCTGATTTTTCTCCTGCATTCTAGCACAGTTATCCTCCTGGTACTCAAGGAAGAAACCCAAGAGAAGCATCCCTCTTTCTTACCCTGGCCCTATGTAACCAAAAGGATTTGTTGGTTTTACTTCCTAATATTTCTTGAGTCCATTCTCTCTGCTCTATCCCCACTATTATTGCTTAATTCAGTCTTAACTTATTTCTGACCCCCAAAATTGCAATATACCTCTAATGAGTGTTTCAGCTTCCATTCTTTCTCCCTACAGTTCCAAACAGCTGCTGGAAAGAGTTCTTAACAACAGAAATGTGATCATCTTTCTTTTTCTTAAAACCCATAAATAGCTGTTACTTTCTGCGTAATAATTCCCAAGGCTATGTTATCTCCTTTCTGGCAGCCTCTCCGGGTTCCTTTCTTCTCCCAGCCTCACACAATAGCATCAAAATAACCCAGCTGTTAGGATTTCATAAACATTTGTTTTGGTATATCTGTTGTTTGTAATATCCTTCCTCCATCCCCTCTCTGCAAATAATAAACATAATAATAATGTTTATTGATTACTTCCTATATGTCTGGGGTTCTACCTTGCTCTTATATATACCATTATGCATTTAATCCTCAGGATTACCTTGAAATAGATATTGAACTATTCTTATCATCATTTTAGAGATTAGAAAACTGAAAAACAGAGAGGCTTAAGTGAATTGCACAAGAAAATAGTTGATCCAGGATCTAAATCCAGGACTTATGACTACAGAAACTGCATACTGCCATGTTTAACGATGCCTAAAATGCTTCTACCCAACTTTCTACACTCAGTTCAGACATCACCTCCAAGAAGACTTCCTTGAATAATGAACACCATCATCCTTCTAACCTTGTTTTGAGGTCTCTCTGCTCTTCCCAGAGCACTCTATACAACTCTTATAATCAGGACCATCTTGCAGGGCAATTATCCGTTGATGTCTTTTGCTCACATAGATGTAACTCCTCGATAGCAGGGATTATGTTTTATTTATCTTTGTATCCATAGTGCCTTGCAAAGTACTTCATATAGGGGTCATTCCATTTGTAGTTGCTCAACTAAATGTAAACAGCTCTCTCTAGGCCAGACCTCCAAATTTAAACATTTACGGAACATCTCTGCTTAAATCTCCTCAGTATTCAAGGACAACTTGGATTAAACAGAATTCTTACATTCTCCCTACTATTGCCCAGGATTGTTCTTAACCTTGTGATCCTTTTCTTGATTAATTTACCAATGTCTATCGAGTTAACCAAATCAGACATCTGGGAATCATCCAAGATTTGTCTCTCTTTCATGCCCAATAATTAATCAGTCACCAACTGCTCTCATTTATATCCTCTATGCATCTCTTAAATTCTTACCCTTTCCCATGATCCCATTGCTTCCTGTTCTTCCCTCCATTTCAGCAATTATTATAAAATATTGTGATTACTTGTGTGCATATCATTATCTCCCTCTCTGCCACCGGCCTGCAAACTTCTTGAGAAAAAGGGTAATCTTTTCATTTTTGTACCCCTAAGTCATGTCTCCTCTTGAGTGATGACTTGGGGCATGGATCAAATAACCCATCTCATCTCCTGGTAGCTATTAGCTTATACTTTGCAGTAACCTAAAGAGCAAATTTCTCTCACCAGGGATTATGCCTGGTGAGAGAAATTAGCCATTAGAGCTGTTCATAAATATTCCAGTTCTTTTCTCCTTCTCGGTATATTGTAGAGTTGCACTTCCCTGCCCATTTTGAAGTTAGGTCAGCATGACTTGTTTTAGCCAATGAAATAGAAGTGATTGGATGGTCTCTGGACAGAAGCTTTAAGAGATGGTGCACGATTCACCACATCCTCTTTCCTTGCTGCCGTGATCAGGGATGTATGTGTGAATGGAGCCTTTGTCACATGAAAAGTGAGTAAGAAATAAACTTTTGTTATATTAAGCCACTGAGGTTTTAGGATTATTTGTTACTGAGACATAACTTAGCCTATCCTGACCAGTATAATGTCCTTGGGTATTAGCATTTGTCTCTTCTGGAGGAGTGGTGTTCAGGGAAAATCATGCTGCGTGTCCCTTTCTTGTCTCACAGATGTTTTTATCCAGATGAATTCAGGTTAAAATTAGTACCAAGGGAAGCCTTGAAATGAAACTCAAGTCCCAACTTGGTAATATTCAACCTAAGAATTATGTGTGGAATGAAAAGGGTAATCGTATTTGCTTTGAAGGATAATTATGAGCTGATTCTATGTAAGAATAGGGTAACCACTTCTATTCATATAAGTCTTCTTTTCTGTCTACTGAGTGCGCAGCACACGGGCTGATTCAGTCAGGGATAATATGCCTCCCGGAGCACTGCTAGAGCAACCGAAGGATTAATGCCACAAATATTTGATTGGGATTACTTAATTAGGACATTAAGTGAAAAGTTTGTCCCCAAAATAGCTCGACATGGGAAATAGGATAACATTATAACCATGCTTATTAAGCATTTAGAGTTTGCAGTGCACTACTAATTATAAATAGTCTCCATCCTAGGAGAAAGCTCTGTAGGTATTAATATTTTTGATCACCAGTTCCTCCTTGCTAAAAGAAGTAGACAGGTGAGTCTGAGTCACCTTTCACTTGCCACATTGCCCATCCTACCTCTGCAAGGAGCCAGATGTCTAGACAATCCCAGGGTTTTAAAGTATTGCTGAAAGTCATTATGAGCTCACTTCTCATTTCACTGAATTTCTTCTCATGTAGACATTCTGTTTCCTGTAGCCTCTTATCCTTTCATACTTTCTCTTCATTATTATTTTCTGTCCTCTAAACATTGTTCACTTCTGTTCTTTTGTCTTCTATTTCTTTGCTTTCTACTTTCATTTACACAAGAAGGAACTGTTTTTCTCCTTTAAGAAAAATGCCGTTGATCAGAAAAGGCTTGACTTTGTGATTCAGTTCAAATGACCTCTTTCCCTCAGAAAGCAAACCAAATTCTTTGGTCCTTTCTGTTTGGGAATCACAGAACACACCTAGGTCTCGTGCCATCTCCTCCAGTAAGCCTTCCTTGATTCCCTTCAGACAAAACTACCTCTTGTATTAAGGAGCACTTTGTTCTGTTCTTTATAGTAACACCACACAGTTGTATTTGACTTACCTTCTTAAAGTCTGTCTCCTACACAAGACGGGAAACTCTCTAAAGGCAGAGAACTTGTTTTATTCATCTGTACACTTCTGGTCCCTCTCAGAGCCTGACACATTATGTTTAGGATAGAGACCTTTTGGAACACTTGATGCTATAGAACAGAAGTCTCAAATTGCAGCCCTTGGGCTGTTTGAGACCAGCAGTTGTGTTCTCTTTGCTCCACAAAGAGTTGCCCAGCACAGGTCTTAAATATTTTTACTTAATTGCTGATTTTATTTATTTATTTTTTTGAGGAAGATTCGCCCTGAACCAACATCTGTTGCCAATCTTCCTCTTTTTGTGCTTAAGGAAGATTTACCCTGAGCTGCCATCTGTGCCAATCTTCCTCTATTTTGTATGTGGGTCACTGCCACAGCGTGGCTGATGAGTGGTGTAGGTCCACACCTGGGATCTGAACCCGTGAACCCAAGCTGCCGAAGCAGAGCACATAGGACTTTAACCACTCGGCCATGGGGCTGGCTCCAATTGCCAATTTTAAGAATAGAGAGCTATATCATTTTAAAAATCCAGATTTCTAGCTCAATCTTCTTTTAAAAAAGAAAAACAGAAGGAAAAACCGATAAACAGTTAGCAGACTGGGCAACACTGAGCTTATATTTCAACATAGAAGCAACTGCTGCAGCTGAGCACAGCTACCCTCTTTGGAGGACACCATGGCTCCTGGTCTCCAGGTGACCACAGTTTGCCAAGAATGTCATAAGCAATCCATGAGCCATCAGAATAGCACCTGAATGATGGGTTCCGCAGGGACAATTTTCAGGTCAGTGGTTTTAGGACAGAGCAGTCTCCTGATTGTCAGACCAGAGTGAGGGATTAATGTTGACACAGGTGGGGACCTCCGGCTGTGAAGCCCTAGACTTGCTGCCTCTCACCCCCAGGGCGATATTGCTTTGGTAACGGCTGCTTCAAACCAGAGCACACCTTCTGTTCTGCTGCTCTGGAAAATCTACTCAGAGTTCAGCTTCTGGTTTTAAGGTGAGGATTTAAATAATGAGAGAGCAAAGTGTTAACCTAGTCACTTTTTAATCCACATGCCTTCTAAAGCCTAGGGCCTCAGTGAATTTGGGAGTGTGAGCCTGGAATTTTACTCATGTGAAGCATTTAGTGTCTGTCTCTTCTTTTTCTCTTCACTTCCTAGCTCTTCTCACTTCCCTGCCACACTTCATAACTAAATGCATTCCTGTCCTTCTCACGCTAATGATCTCTAGTAATTTTTTGATCATCCTAATATTTTAATCTTATTCATCTTTATTTTCTGTCTCTATATATCTTTTATATCTTAAAGTGTGTGGAGTTATTAAAAGTAGAAAAAGTAAGACCACACAAAAAAATTAATACCTTTTTAGATTTTGAAGGTAAGACCTGTTTTTTGTAGACTTCTCAGAAAATAAAGTATGCGAAAATCAAAATGATCCAGTCTTCTGTCTATTCTCTATGATTGTATTTTATAATTGGAAGTGTGTTGCTCATATAACTTTAAGTCCTGCTTTATTCACTTAACTTTATCTTATGATCTTTTTCCAAAATTATTTGAAAATATTATTTTTACTGGAAATATAACATCCCATCTAGGGATGTATAAAAATTATTCAGCCTGTCCCCTGCATACATTGAACTTATATCTGGCTTATTTTTCACTTTATAAAAACAATTTTGCCTTAAACTTAACTAGTTCCTTGAAGTAGATTTCTCAAAGTGAAATTTCTGGCTCAAAAATTAAGAATGTTAAAAGAAAAATCTGATGACATATATATTGCCAAATTGCTTTTAGAAAGTCCATTCCTGTTACATTTTTGCCTGCTGAGCATCAGAACACATGGCTATCTCACCTGCATTATGAAATTTAAAAATCTTTAATAATTAGATAGTTGAAAATATTGTTTTAATTTGTATTTATTTGGTTATTAGTGAGCCTGAATTTTTTTCATACATTTATTGCCCATTGTGTTAATTCTTTTGTTTCTTAATTATTAATATTTGTTGCCCATTTTTCCATTGGTACATTGAGGATTTTTCTAATGACAAATATTCTTTATACATTTAGGAGAGTGATCCTGTGTCTGTTATATTTGCTGCAAATATTTCATCCAATTTATCAATGGCCTTTTTATTTTTTATGACATTTTTACATACATAAGTTAATTTTTTTAACTTAGCAAAGTCCATCAATTTTCCTTTCCCTTCCTTTTATATAGAAAAGCCCTTACAAAAATAGTAATTGTGTGAGGGGATAGAGGTGTTAACTAGCCTTATTATGGTAATCAGTTTACAATGTATATGGGTATCAAATCATCACGTTGTACTCTTAAACTTACATATGTTATATATCAATAACATCTCAATAAAGCTGGAGAAAAAAGGAAAGTAATAATAATAATTTTAAAAAGCCTTTTATGGGCCAGCCAGGTGGCATAGTGGTTAAGTTCAGGCGTTCTGCTTCCGTGGCCCGGGGTTCCCTGGTTCGGATCCTGGGCTCAGACCCACTCACCGCTCATCAAGCCACGCTGAGGCAGCATCCCACATAGAGCAACTAGAAGGATATACAAGTATGACATACACCTATCTACTGGGGCTTTGGAGAGAAAAAAGAAAACAAGGAAGATGGGCAACAGATGTCAGCACAGGGCCAATCTTCCTCAGAAAAAAAAAGTCCTTTACATACCTGAGATCAGTTAAATAGTCACCTATATTTTCTTCTAGCTTTTTCCGGTTTCAGGTTTTACATTTAATTCACGAATCCACTTCATACTTATTACGGTTCATAGGGCCAGTTGAGTATTATCTACCATGATTTCACCCACCAAAGGAAAGGCTACTTGGGAGCACACTCAGGTCGGACCTCCGACTGGAGCACGAGTGTCTCACAGCAGGGAAGCTCTGTCTCCCTCCTGCAAACTGAGAGGCTTCCTTTCTACACGACAGTGTCGCGGGAGAAATGAGACTTCATACAATGCTTGAGATATAGCAAGTGACCAAAAAAGGGCACAATGACATTTCCAAAGAGTTATTTTTAAACAGCATTTGGTATGTGATCTTTACTGTGAAAGCTATATTAGATGAGGTCTGTTGAAAGACTACGTATGCAATTTGCTGATTTTTCTGTAATTCTCCCTCTACTGCTGCTCTTTTATTAGTTTTGCTTTATACCAAGTAAAGAAGTCTTCTGAATCATTTTTCTTTTTTAAAATGTTCTTCATTTTTTTTATTCTTTCAGATCAATTCAATAATTTTATTAATTTACCTCTATCCCAAATCCCACTGGGATCTTTGTTGTGATTTTGTTAAATATAACATTAATTTGTTATTTAAGAAATTGATTTGTGAAGTTATGACATCTTTACAATTTTGATTGGCCCATAAGGGAAAAAAAATAACAGCTAATCTTTATAAGGGCTTACCATATGCCATTGGCCAATCCAAGGTATTTTCGCCTATCAACTTGTATAATCTCTAGAACAGTTTTCAAGAGAAGGTACATGTTCACAAGTGAGGCAACTCAAGCACAGATTGGAAAGCAATCCTTAAAAAATATCACTGGTGGTGATGGATGTTAACTAAATTTATTGTGGTAATCATTTTGCAATATATGCATATATCAAATCATCATGTGGTACACCTAAAACTAATATAATGTTACATGTCAATAAAACTGGAAAAAAATAAAGCAGAAAAAAATTAAAAATTTAAAAATATTTTAAAAATCACTGGCCTAGTGGTCACATTTTTCTTCAGTACACAATTACCACAGTCCACTCTCTCTACCTCTTTCCTGTCTTCTTATCCTCACTTTTTTTCTATTTTTCATTCCATTCTGAATTCTTCATACTGTATCTGCTTTGCCTTCTTCATTTTACTCCTACATAATTGGTCATATTATGCTATTCTGAAGTTGAAATTTAGTTGGTTTGGGGTGTTATGCTGTAGTAAAGAAACAATATGAGGCCTCAATTGACCTTTGTTGTGAGCCAGGGTCCCATATTCCATCCCAGCTCCCAAAAAGGGAGACAGGTGACTTCTGATGTAGATGCTGGAGATAAACAGAAAGCCAGAATCTATAAGATGTAGGAAAGAGAGAAGAGGAAGCAGAAGGGAAGCTTCAGGATGAAATTCCACCTCCATGTTTAAGTGCAAGGAACCTGAGAATTTATTTATTCACTTTAAAATTATTGAGCACCCACTGTATGCCAGGAAGAGAATCTTGAGACTTTATCCTTCGTCTATTAGGGGTTATGCATCTATTGATGTTATGCAGTTGGGGAGAAGGAAAACTTCCTGGGTCCTAAAGAGTCCCAGGCTTTGCCAGAGAGGAGTGGGGAATTGTCTCCACTTTGCCCCTAGAGAGGTAAATAGTCTTCACTTCACCATTTATCCTAGAACAGAAAAGGGCTTAATTTGTGATCCATATGACAGGATGATAATTCAGCTCAATTAACATAGATTATTGAAACATTTCCAGTTTGAAGTAACTATTCTCAGCCCTCCATGGGCTGGACTTTCATCCCCAGAGGGCTTCTTCGGATCCAGTTGTGACCCTTGAGACCAAAGACCAGATCTAAACCTGGCTGGGGGTACCTGAAGCCCCAGCATGTCCCAATGTAACATGCAAGCTCTTGGCCATATGGTGTCCCCTGAGCCTGCCTTTCTCTGATCTCTGCCAGAATGGACATATGCTGGGATATTTCAGGACCTTGAGGGGAGAGTTGAAATGTCATAGAGCCAGTATGAGGTTAAGCTTCCATTTCTCTTTTTTATGGTGTGAGTAGAAATGGAACTGGGGGGGTAGAAAATGCCATTATTGATTCTAATGCATGGTGGGTTGAGGTTAGGCTATATAAGATAAAATTTGGGGGCTCTCTGAGGTATGACCTGTTTATACTTATAAAATATGTTTTAAAAAATGTCCAACAATGAAAAAGTTGCTGTAGTTGTGGATTTCACCCTTGATTTCACTTAAACCTATGTTCTCCATACTCTGAGGAGAGAAATATCTAGAATCTGGTTTATTGGTGATTTTTTGTTTTTGAGGGAATGCTTGGTTGGATGGTTGGATGGGATGCCCACAGGAATGAGTCATTGCTTCAGGATTTATGCTATTATCAAATATATGTAGGTATTTCCCTCTGTGTTGCTTTGGATTCCATAAGACCAAATGACAGTCCAGCTCAATTAATTTTAGATGCTGCCTATTATGTAAGAGCTAAGTAAGCTTCCCAGTCAAAGCTTCCCATCCCAAAGAGATGCTTTAGGATGCATCGCCCAAGAAACATCCTGACAGGCATATTGGGAAGAAGAGAAGAGGAAACTGTGTAGAGGCAGAGAGGCTGCCAGATGGTGGGGCAGAAGGAGGGAATGCCTCAAAGGTCAAGTTAAAGGAACAGCTTAGAGAGAAATTCCCATCTGTGGGAGGGCGCAAGAGTGGAAGCACAGGGGGTAATAAGTAAAGAGAGCTGCAAGGAAGAATATTGGAAAACAGGAGGTCATTTTCAATCTGGATCTCCCACCTAAATGACTAAGAAATAATAAATACAAGAATCCACATCAAGGAAATGTGCGTTTATTTTATTCACAAATGAAAGATCACCATCCTTAGAGAGTTCACTTAGTGGTTCCAAGAAGGGTACTTTTTTGAGTATCGAAATGGTAGCCATTTGCCAGCATTCACAAGTTGGTATGAAATATGGCCAACTTGTTTAAACATTGTTCGTTTTTACAGTTAAGGCCTCTGGTGCATTTTAATGAAACCAGTTTCATAAAATACAAAGGCATGTCTTTTTTCTCTTAATGAAAGAAAAATACTAGTGAATTTCATGGCCATTGCCTTTCTTTATAATAGAATCTGAGATATAAAGGCAATGTTTAACACATCTAAAATTTAGAATGCCCTTTTTAATTATACACATGCACATCTCTCCTTATGAGTAATTCATTTTGCTAATTTTGACCAAAGAATTAATTACAGTTTGAGCTAAACTCTTTTATTGAAAGAATATAAAATTAAGATCTTCACATGATTGAAATTGGTTACAAATAAGACGTAAGCAAGATTCAAAGCATGAAGCTCCATTTAGATTTCATTAACCAAATGCTTCTAACAGAAGATAAGCACAGAGCAATGTTCAAGTCCTCTAAGCATAAAACAAAACAATATTAATTTTAAAAGGGAAGGGGGATAAAAAGAAAATGAAAACAAGCCAAGGGTCCTGTTTCCAAGTGTAGGAAGGGGTTTGTGTGTATGTAGTGTGGATAGACACAAACACATCAATGAATGCACACAGTGCAAAAAGCAGTCATCCTCACAAATAAATCTGCTTGGATTCAACAGTGGTGCTGACAGCCCTTGGTCAATGTTAAGACCATGCCACCTTCTGGTTGCCATGTGTATGACAGGCACTCATATTGTTTACAGACTGCAGCATTTCTGTTTTATGCAAAACCTATATTGAAGGGAAACAGTAGATACAATACTTGTGCTGTGCACTCTCTCCCCTGGGAACTGTATTGGAATGAGAACACAATCCATAAATGTACTCCAGTGACTGCTCTGCTTGAAAATCTGAGTTTGCTTTTTAAGCTTGATCGACTGTAATGGTATATGATAGGCCAGACACGAGCACAGACAGTACTGCAATTGTGACAGCAGGAGGATTCGGTTGCCTTTCTCTTCCCTGGTTGCCACTTTCTGGACTTCTTAGAGTTGCAGAAATGGAGCTCCAGCAAAGGAAGCAAGGTCTCTGACAGTCAGGGAAAGCAGATGGGTAGATAGGCCATTGTGCCTGCAAAGCTGCAAAACAACAAATGAACATGTAAGCTAATTTCTGGACCACTATTAACAGACAGTTGTGGCCAAATGATGATTTGGGGAATTACATTCTGCTGAAGTTCCTTGTAGTTTCAGTTGGATCAATTACAATACCATGACCTTGGCAGTCTTGGCTGGAGAGTTGAGCGCAGCAATGACATACCTTTGCCACCGCACCAGGGCGTCCTAACTGGGGGACTTTTGGAGGACCGATTTTATACATATATCTGCTATAGTTTGCATATGAGGCACTATTGTTTGAAAAGGTCATCACAAAGGAAAGGTATGGTTTTTTCCACATGCATTGCTTATGTGTTTGTATGTCAATCAAAATTAGCCCTAGAAACCTTGAAATCCTGTATTATTTGTAAATATGTTTATAGAGGCAAATGTATTTATAGGGACAGGGTAAGCCTAATTGAATAATTCTTTTTTACATTCTATCAATGTAGACTGCCGAGATTTCTTGGACAGGCAACCCTATGCCACACCACATCCTGCCCCTCTGCCATCTGCCACTCACCACTCTGCACCCATATACACCTTTAGCCCCCCAAACAAAGCAGAAAGCTAATACTACTTTTATCAACAGAAAGAAGTGGAGTTTTCCTGTAATGGTCCAGATGATTTCTTCAACTTTCTGTTTCACCTTGCCGAGGTAGACAGAAACTTGAATTTTTTGCAAATCGAACCATTTCTGAAGCTACTTGTAAAATGATCAGGAAAGGAATAGTTATAAAAAAAGAAAATGCAGGTTTACTATAAAAAAATAAATTCAGTTGCTGTTATTGTGTTAAATCATGGTCATAAATTGATATTGGAATTTGCTCTATGTAAAATTTGATTATGAAGATTAAAATTTTCAAAGATAAGTGTTTACAGAGTACTCCCACAAAAAGAACAGTGAGATGGTGGTGTGAGATTGAATACAGGATGCAAACTGAACCACTTGAAAACAGATTAAAAGCCAGTAAAACTCAGGAGGCACCTTGAGAGGCTCCCACCAGCCAAATCTGGGACCATTTGAGAATCAAAATAAATAATGAGAGTAGAAGTTTGTAACCTATTGAATAGGATAAAACCCCATGAGTTCACACTGATATGAATACATAAATGGGGGAGAAGGAAAAACTTTCCTGTGCAGGAGAAAGGCAACTAATAAAGGGGAAAGAAATCAGGAAATTAGAAAATCACCATTTGGCAACCATCATCATGATAATTGATTCAGGGAAGTATCATAATTGAACACTAAAGTAGAGAGTGAAACTTTGAGGAGGATTATTTATATAATCTCATAGTATCTCTCTACAGAATAGTTATTCATTTAAAAAGGGTAAGATAGGAATTTGAAAGTGGAGACACATGATAAATCACCCATAACCAAGTGACCATCACCAGCAAATGCACAAATCTAGTTTGTGCTTCCTGATAGGAACCACTGAGAAGAATTTAGCCTCGCTTCTGTGATATTCCTGCCCAAAGTGTAAAATCTCAATCTAAATTCATGATGAAACATTAGGCCCACCCAAAAGGAGTGACGTTCTATAAGATAACTGGCTTGTACTCTAAAAATTGCCAGTGTCAGGAAATACAAAGCAAGACTCAAGCGCTGTTCCAGATTAAAGGAGACTTGAGACGCGAAGACTTAAATGAAGCACATGACTTTGGATTTTCTTTCTTATAAAAGATGTTAAGTCAATTGGCAAAAATCTGAACAAAGGTCTGTAGATTAGTTAATAGTATTGTCTCAGGGTTAGTCTCCTGATTTTGTTAATTGCACTGTGGTTACGTAAGAGAATTTCTTGTTTTTAAGAAACACCAACTGAAGAATTTAGCAGTAAAGAGGCTTCATCTCTGCTATTTGCTCTTAAATTATTCAGTTAAAAAAAGTGGTAGATGCTAATATTTAGAGAATTGTGTATGTGAGAATTCTTTGTATTACTCTTGTAACCTTTCTACAAATCTGACATTTTCAAAGGAAAAAATTAAAAATCAGTTAAAAGTTAATAAAACTGCCATTTCTTTTGGCTCACAAAGTGACAAATAATGGGTAACTAATTTTTTAAGTCAAAAAACAAGTTGTTTTAGTCTCAGGTACAGTCAACTTCAGACACTGAAGATGGGATTTGGAGACTATGTCTTTTCAGCTGTCCTCTTTGCACACAGCTACCTCTTTGCACACCACTATCCTCCCTGCACACAGCTATCCTCTTTGCACACCCAGCTGCAAATCAGCTTTTTTTTCATATTTGAGCTTCACACTTTCTCTTCTTTCCATCACTTTGCTCCTTTTATCATTCAAAGACCTTTTATGGTGCCCCCCTTTGCAGCCAGACCGTGTGAATTGCTGAGTATTCAAAAATGAGTCAGACTCAACTCTGAGTCTAAGACACACACAGAGAATTGTAGTGGAGTATATTTCATAAGTGCAACAATAGTGGAAAAACAAGAGGAGAAAATGATAACATGGATGACTTCAAGGAGGAGTCTTGATGAGGGAACAAAAGGGTACCGGGCACTGGAAGAGGGCCGAAGACATTGTGGTGTGCGGGTGTGCAGTCATGGAGGGGTCTCCCAAGGACTTGTTCTTATGGGGTACCGGTGAATGGCGAGGGGTGTGACTGCACACTGGGCAGAGGCTGGGTCAGATTCTGTTTTCCCCACTATAGAATTTGAATTCTATTGCTTGGTGATGGGTAGCCACTGAAGGATCGTGCTTAGATTTGTATATTAGAAGAATTCTGCTGCTCAGTCTCCCTTTGTAATCCCTTTATTTATTTATTGACTGTTTCCCCACTGAATGACTGTTTTAGGTCAGATATTGTGCTGGTTTGAGGCACACATGACCAAAAAATGTATGGTTTCTGCTCTTACAGAGAGTCTCCATTCTGTGGTCTCTATGGCTTTCTTCTTTTTATTTCTAACATTAGAACTTGAGCCATGTTTACAGACCACTGTAAGTTCCAGCTGGTCTGCCTTGTATTTTTTGTGCTTCTTAACCTCCCCCTGGACCTCACAAGCCTGCTGTCCTTATTAAGCTAGCAGAAGGAGAAAGTACCTGAAATAAACTACAGCTCAATGTGAGGCAAACTTTCCCTTTCCCTAGCCAACCCCAAAGTAGCTGATTTAAACTATTCTCAAAGCTTTATGCCCAATTCTAGCAGGTAATATTGAAATTATAGGATTCCCTAAAAGTCATCTTTTTAATCCATTTACTTAACAATATTCCTGTCATCTTAACATTTATAAGATAGAATAATTGTATCATTTGTATAATTCTGAAATGTAGTTAGCCATTCTTTTCAATTATTTTTCTCGCAATATAATATGATCATTTATATTTCATGCTTAGTACACTAATTAGGTTAATAGCCTTTAGTTCTAAGTACTGTAGTATTTTATTTCATGGTGTTTGAAAGCTATCTTGTATGGAATATAATTTTCACTGTATAAATTCACATATTATCATTACTTTTAAAGTATATTTTTATTATAAGTGTCGGCAAGGGGAAAATACTAAGGTGGTTTAGATTTTCTCAAAGGACATAAGATGTCATTCAACCAAAGTGCCTACTGTGTATACAACTTTTGGTTAGGAGTTCTCAGAGGACACTGAAGAGAGATATTAGGGAGGGAATCATGAGAACAGAGGGGGGTCCTCTAAAAAAATTTATTTGGTAATTAGAGAAATAACAGAGTTGCTAATAGATAACATCCATAAGCTTTGGAGTCAAAATTTTAATTTGAATCCTGAAGCTGCTACTTTCTCGCTCCACAAGTTCAGGCAACTTAACCATGCTAAGGCTCAGTTTCCTTGAGTGTAAAACGCAGATAATAATGACACATCGTTACCTCTTTATCTTCTTCTGTTTACTCTTAGGCTCTAACACACGCCCTTCCTTAAGGGATTAAACGGTCCTTCTCCATCCCACAATTCTTTGTGCCTCAGTTACTTCAGGAAAAAGAGACTAAGGAGTGGACAAGCAAATGAATGGCTTGAAGTGTAGGGGTATTTATGGATCTTGAAATGATCCAAATAAATTAAATAATAATTTTGAGGTTTCTAATAATCAGAACATTTGAGCTACTCTCTTCTTTCCTTTTCTTGTCATACCTTCCATCCAATTAGTTATCTTTTTTAATTAACTTCCATAATTTTTGTTCATTTATTCTTTGCCTACCTTTCACCAGGCCCCATTACCTTCCCCTTTTCCTGGACTGTTGGCAAAAGTTTCTTCACCTGTGTCTGGCCTTCCCATCTTGTCCATCCTATGCATGGCAGCCCCGACTATTTTACTTAAAACTATGTCAATCTCAGGCTCCAGAATGCACTATCGTTTAAAGCTCTCTCTAATCTGAAACCAGTTTACTCTTCACATTCCTTATACTTCAGTGAAAACAAACAGCTTGCTCACTTGTCCTTATATCCATGTGTGATTTCATCCACGCTGTTTCCTCCACCTGCTGAAATCTCCTCTTTCTCTCTCTCACACCTATTCCTACTCAACATGGATAAATACAACCTTCCCCGAGGCTCAACTCACATGCTGCTTCCCTGAGGTCTTTACTAATTTCCCCTAATTGGGCATAATCTTAGCCCTTTTTAATTCCCATATACTTCATTTTGAAGAATCTGCTGTTGAATAAAACCCTATAAAAATCCCAACATACTGGACCTCTCTTGGGGAACTATCACTTCTTCCCCTGCAAAATGGTGTGCGTATGCAGGTTGAAATCACTACTATATGAGTACTCCTTGCAGGCCTTTATCCAATTTATATTTCCAAAGTGTTTAGCATAATGTCTTCATACTAACGTTCATTCAGTGAATAAATAAATTACTGTTAATCAGAGCATTTGTTCATTTATTTATTCAACAAATATTTATTGAGCACCAGCTAGGTGTTAAGCACTGTCCTAAGTACTGGGATCCACCAGTAAGCCAAACAGACCAAAATATCTGCCCATTTTAGTGTATGAGAGGGATGAAGGAGGGGACAGAGACTAAATAATTAAGTAAGAGAAATGTATGGAATTTTAGAAGGTAGTAAGTGTTAGTTATGGAAATGTAGTTTAAGAAGCCCTGGAAGAGCCAGGTCAGTGGTAGTGAGGGTTGCAATTTAGAGAAGCTTGCCACAACCAGCTCAGTGAGAAAGCTGAGCAAAGGTTGGAGGGGTAGGAGGCAATGAGTCATTCAGATACTGTGGGGAAGAGCCTTCCCAGCAGAGGGAACAGCCAGTGGAAAACCTTAAGGTGGGAGCACATCTATTATGTTTTGGGCACAACAGGGCAATGCAGTTGGAAGAGCGTGAGACAAGGGGTGATTTTAGAGAGGGAATGTGGGCATGGAGGAGAGATCATGTAAAGACTTTGGCTTTTCATCTGAGAGAAATCTGGAGCCACTGAAAGGTTGTGAGCCAAGGAGTGGTCCGATCTAGTCCTGCCTTTATCATATTTTGCTCTTATTTCTTTTTCACCTTTTGTGCATAAAGATGTTGACATAAGAGAGGTGAGTCTGGCAGAGTCCAGCTAATTATAAGCATGTGCAATCAGTGGAGCCCAGAGAGTGGGAAAGAGTACTTCATTCTCCAATTGGCTGTCTCTGAGAAAACAGAGATGAGAGGGTTGTAAAAAAGTGAACACACTGACACAGCTGTAGCTCTGGCATCTTGTGATTGTCACGGTCAATAGATAGTTTCTTTCCCTGTAGTCCACATACACCAACCAGAAGCCTCTGATCTTCCTGAAATTTCATTTAAAATTTCAGGTATTCTAGCAATTGCTTTCAGATAGCTTCTGCTAACACATCGGATTTCTGCCTTATATCATCAAAGCATAAAATAACAATAATGGTTAAGTAGCTACTAGTATTCCATGAAATTGTCAAATAAGCCATTGGTTTTAAAATCCAGTTTTAGAGACATCATTTTCATTTACTAGCAAACAGGAAAAATTTTAAATGAGGCTATTTGAATTTTTCTCCCTCTCCTGTTACATCCTCTCGTGTAAGTACTAATGAGCAGTGGATTGACTAAAGATTGGTCATCAGCAGGAAAAAGTTGGGAAGGAGTGACAGTGCCTCCTACATTGGCTCCAGGATGGCAAATGGTGGGGGCAGGACTTACTCTGTCTCTTGCCATGGGTCACAAGTCATTCCTGAGACACAGAGGAAAGAGTCCTATTGAGCCCTCCTCACGAAGAACCCAAAGGGTCCTGGCATCTTGCTCATCTCAATTGGGTGCTGATGTGGCCCTAATATAGTGTATTATGGGTACTCTACTGTATTATGAATGAGATGGGGCTGATTTGGGACTGGTGTCACCCTTCCCATTCTAGTTAACTCAGCCATAGTCACTTACCACTTGTGGATGTGGGCCTCTAAATTAGGGAAGAAAAGCCCAACCTTAATTCAGAGTTTACTCAGTCACAGAGAAGAAATTGGTTGCAGTGGTCCAGGCATAGAGTCAGACAACTGACATCTGGTGGTGTATGTAGCTTCAGTATCTGGGAACCCCCACTCCTCTCCTTCCTTGCTGTGTGAACTTGGGAAAGTCATCTAAGCTCCCTGAGCTTCAGCTTCCATATTTGCCCAGTGGGGGTGACAAAACTTACTTTGTAATTTTGTTGTCAGAGTTTTAGCAATAATCTTTTATTGAGGACCTGGCAAATGGTAGCTCTTCAATAGATGCCAATTTGTAATCTTAAATAGTTCTAATATATCAAATACAACTCTTCCTAGTCATGTATTTTAGCAATTTGCTTTAAATCCATGTAAGAGATTAATGACTTTTTCCCAATTTTAAGTATAAGTGGCACTATTGAGTCTCCATACATTTTATAAAACTTGATTTTCAAGGTAATTCTTCCACTGAGCTGATAACAATGAAGTAGAAATGGCTGTTAGTCTAGCTATTAAGCGTATTGCCAGAGGGAGTATTGTGAAATATCAAAATGGGCAGAAAGGATTGGTGAGTGAATTCTAAAGTCCTTTTTACCCAAAGATTCTTCAAGAAAGATATATTTTGCACATTGAAGGTTTTAATCCTTTCCTGTACAGATATTTTGGGGGATGCGTTATAAGCCAGACTCTGAGAATAACAAATAACTGGGCCTCGGCTTCTACCCTAGAAAAGTTTTCTGTCTGGTAGATGAAACACTTTGTATTGTATTATATTACAATATGACAAGTTCCAGCAGAGTGTAGCCATACCTGAGGGCAGAAGGATGAATCTGATGATCTCGTGCTGTCTATTCCAGCTAACTGGTTCTGTGATAAGATATAAGGGGTCAGGATAGTGTGATTTCTGCAGGCCATTCCCTGCTAATACAAGACTGAGTGCCATGTGCTGATGGGGGACAGATAATTAGGATAAAAAAATTATTAAGCACTTCTATTTTTGCAAATGGTTAGCGATACTAGTATTTCCATTTTTCAGTGGATTGTTACTCTTTAATGATAATGAATAATGGCCTATTCTCTGTAGGCTATTTTTTTCCTATTATTGAAATTATGACCATTAATTCCCATTTGTGTACATTAAAAGAACACAGGCAGGTAACCTAGAAAAGCAACTCTGATATTTGCATGTCCTCCCTGTTGGAAATAGGGGTTCAGGCTGCTATGTAGAACGAATCTAAGGGGCTTAAAACAAAAGGGGGTTTGAGAAACCACCGCCAGAGGCAGGCTCTGATACGGGGACAGGCCTTTAACGTCCTGCCAAAACCGGAGCCGTTCTCAAGCTGTTTAACTTGTGATTATTTTCTCCTGTTGCCTTTTCTTTGAAAACTAATTGTAGATGTGAAGTGGCCATGTTTAAATAATTCATAAAAAAATAATAAATCCAGAGGAAAGTGACAAAGATATAGAGAAACCTGGTGAAGTACAAAGCAGGGGTCGAGTCCTGCGTAGTTTTCTGAGAGCTTCCCTTGCTCTGGAGTACTTAATTAGGCCTGTCTGCCTGTTTGGCCCTGGGTTGGTTTTGTTCTTTCAAGAGAGCTGTTGACCTAATCCTACGTTAGAACACACTGAGCAATAGCTTCTCACGGTTCATGGAAACATTTGTAAATGCTGTTATTTTAGCTTCAGAAAAAAAAAAAACAACAAAAAAAAACAGTACCTTCTGACTGAGGGAAACTCATACATTTATAATTGTATTTTTTAATGTTGTGGAATAGCCTTTTAGCTCTACCAATTATGCAAACCAGTTAGACAACATTGTTTAATATAGACAACTAAATGCCCAGAAGATCCTTAACTATAAAAACAAGAGCTCCTGTAAGTTTTGGAGATTCTTCCAATCAGACAATTAATTGAACTAAGCGTTGCCTTTGTAAGGTTTATAGCTCCTGGAACTATTGCTATGCTTACAGAAGCATTTTAAATGTTACATCCTTAAAAACTTCTAGATCAATTAGTTTGTGATAGAAGGCGATCTCCAGGTCTAAATTTACTTTTTTTGTGCTGATATATCATTTTCAGTAATAAGCTATATATTTTTTTGTAGAATTAATTAGTAACTCAAGCCCTGAAGAAACTGCTGCATATTGGTTAACATTCACCCTCGTACTGCGAGGGAACTTCCACCATGTTCTTCAGAGCCCCTCCAAATGTGAGTGGGTAGCTAGAAAGGTAGAAAAAAAGTGACTCAACAGCACTATAAGAAGATGAGTTAGGTTTCTATATACTATTAAATCTGCTAAACATTCCAAGAGTTTAGAACCAAAAGCTGTTCATATATGAACTCCCTCAATTTTTCAATATGCCCATTTTAATTTTTTTTAAATACCGTGGTGTTTCCTCTTTCACACTGTACCAAATATGTTTCTGTCTAATGCTCTGTTACTGCAAAAGTGGTCTTCAAAGTTGACGTTCAAAAATATCCATCTGGCTCCTTAAATACTATCATGTCTCTTTCGTTTTCCCAAGTCTCCAATGAGGAGATGTTTGTCACTTAATTGCTGCTGAGAATCACAGATGATGGTTTATAGGTTTAGGCAAATTGTGGGCAGCACTTTGTTAACAAATGGAAGAACACGCTGGTACTTGATAATTATCCTATAGAGCTCAATTGGCCCTTAACGGCACCTGCCCGAGCAGCATCAGGGAGCCTTGTTTCAACACAAAAGCTCCTTCTTGTTAATTAACCTGTGTGCTCTTGTTACAAATGAAACCTATTTGTTTCCTGTTAATATATTTGCTGCTACTTTAAATATTCATTTATTATTGTGCTTGTTAAGTGAAGGGTGTAGAAGAATAGTTTGGATAACTTCCTCAGTGTGCACTGGGCTTTAAGAGATCAGCAAATAAACTAATATGCCAATTGTGTGCTATGTGCTCAGTGGGTCCCCAAATCTGCTTAAGAAAGATGAGTTTCTCTCAACCATGAAAATAATATAGGGGGCAGTTGAGAAGCAAGGCACCCACGACAGTAATAAGTGAATTTTCAGTTCTCATTAGAGGAGAATTTTCCTAAATGTTAAATGCAATTCATGTGAAGCTTGATTTCATTTCTCAATCTACCATGACTATTTAGTGTCCAGGTGGATAAAAAACTGGGCACAATGCAAGTAAATGTGACTTAATTTTCCCTTCAGTTGGCTTCCACTGAATGAAATGATGAACTGAAATTAAGTTGAATTTGTTTAATTACTTTTAAGCAAAAGTAATTTGAGAATCATAAGGAAATTAAGGTATAGATACCATAATATGTCAGGAGTATGCTCATTGATAAAGCAGTAGAAACAATAAACATATGTTTATTTAGCATATTTTATATAAACCTAGAATAAAGTAGTTATTCTTGTAAAGGCTGCCAAAATTATCACTCAAAATTTTGCATTCTTAAAATTTTGGCAATCTATAATTGGTCTTAGATGTTTTTATTGTTCTTCAAAACTCATGTTGGAAAATTTTCTAAAATACATTTTCTCAAAGTGAGAATAACCTACTTTACAAATTATTTTAAAAGATGAAAAAATAATATTTTATGCTAATGTAAAAGACTTTTAATTTTTGTTTGAATGGAATATTGGAATGATGTGGATTTAACATTTGCCCTTTGGAATATTTTCTTTCTGGTTTTGTTGCCTCAAAGATCATGCTTATGTGACATTAGTTAGGCTCACTTAACTGCATACAGAGTTCAAAATACACTTAAATATTGATGGAAGTAACATTCCCACAGCCACCAATCAATTACTTTGATTCTTCTGTTTTAAAATTGGTCCAATAATGCATTTTAGAATAGGTCAATACTGCCTGCTTCATAGAGTAATATGTCTAATTTGTTTCTATTCATCGTGATCATCTAGTTAAGAACAATATGCTTAAAATCTCAACTTGTCACTGGGAAGAATATGTGTAAAACTGACAAAAGAATTTGTGAAATTGCTATATGGGCGTAATGTTTTTGAATGATGTAACACAGCCCTGCATCCTGTTTTTCCCATGGACATGTAATAGTTTGGATATATTATTCTCTTGCATTAACTTGATTGACTCGCACACCTGCACACCAACGTTCTCTATTTATCAGCTCGAAAGAGACTGTTTCTCGGTGTCCAGATGGATACTTCTCGCTGCTCCCTGCAGCAGAAAAATTAGAGAAGAGAACAAAAATTAAAAAGAGAATGCTGTCCACTCTTGCCTTACCAAATCATTTTTCTTCTGAATATGAATGTTTCGTTAGTAGCACCAGCAGATATTTATGAGTACCTATATGTGAAGAGTGTTGTGAAGATGATACCAGAAGGGCTGGATGACATCCCCTGTCATCATACTACTTTAAGTTCTGCTTTCACCAATTAGGGACAGTTATCAGACAAAAGACAGAGAAGGAGAACATGGAGGTTCATAATCCTGCTAATGTCCTCTGTGTACCCCACCCATTTAAAAAGTGTAATTTCATTATGTAACATACTGAAGAAGAAATACTGAGCTGGGCCTCAGGAACCCTCCCTGTGTGGCCTTTGTGATAGTAACAAGCATCCTAGTGCCTGAGTTTCTCCTTCTATTCCTTCTTAACTTAGCAGAGCTGGAGAACCAAGGAAAACACCCATCAGGCTCTTTTCACTTGAGTCCTGGTATACGTTGGACTCACGTGGGGGATGCTTTAACTCGCTTAGAATACTAGGACTGTATTTAGTGCACTATGATCATTATAAAATAACTCATTCTCACATCGTTAAGTGGGTATTTGGAAAAAGCTGTCAGATCCTTAGGGTTTGCTTTAGTGCTAGAAAAAAAACTTTAAAATTCATAGTGATCACTTACCTGAACTCTTTTATCACCTATCGTCCACATCATTCTGATTAACCACAAATATGCTGCCTTGAACTGCTATGCACAATTGCATTTATTTAATTATATAATAAATGTAGTAAATATATATTATTTATGCACGTAACTGTTCACTTATTAATAGACATAAGGTATATAAGTCCAGCACTCACATATAAACCAAGGAATCACATAATATTATTAATAAATAAGAAAATTATAACACAAGTTCCATGCCTTTTATTATTATTCTTGTTACTGATTTCTTACTGCCCTATTTGTGCATTCACAATTATAAGGTTCTTTTGGGTAGATACACATAGCTTTTACTAGTTAGAAGTAGGTGAGGGCTGAAATTCTTCTCTCCCAAAACTTTGCTATTTAATGGTATGTTACCATAAAAGCAATTCTGAGGATTTATTCTGTAACACATATAATCACATATAAATGTCTATCAGTAAGCAGGGACAAAAAAAGACATATAATCTGCTCTGTAAAAAAGTTCTCATATAATTTATTATATAAATAAATGTATGCCTATCAATTCAAGGAGCACAGACTGTGTCTTTTACAATGGAACAGACAGAATGTGTTAGAGGATTCAGGTAGGTGAGTTCACCATGGATGGTGGTGGAGGAATCCATCACAAAAGAAACTAAACTTGAGCCAGACTTCTACGAAAAGTCAGGTCTTAGATGGTTGGAGTGGGGCAAATGGCATCCTAAGCAGAAAAGAACCAACAAAAGTTCCAGAGTGGAAACACTGTAGACAGGCTCACATGTTTATGGAATTGCACTTTTCGTAATTCTAGCCATCAAAGTTGGAACAACATTCTGAACACGAGGAACATTATCATCAGATTATAGGTGTCTTAGCAGCCATACCGTCAGAATTAATCTATTCTAATAGGCCACCCAGGCACAAAGATTGTGGATTTTTTATTTTTTATAGGCAACTTGACTTTCAGTTAGAATATTTTATAACCTATTCCCTAAAACATGAAGAGCTGTGAAAACACTACCTGTAATCCCGTTAGCAGTGCAGTGTGTCACTGCTACTAAAAATGCCAAGGAGGCCAGGGTCTTTTCCCCATGTTTATTTATTCATTCATTCAACCAGCAACCTTCTATGTGTTATGTATTGTGCTAAACCAGAAGTGGTTTCAATGAGTTGAGGGGAATGCTGCTTAGTGTTCTTTATCCCCTCATGACTATGATGGCATTAATGGGCTAAACAACTGTCCAGGGCTATGACCAGCAAGAGGTGGATGGTGGTGGTGGTAAGGAGGAGAAAGCAGAGGGCATTACCTGACCGAAGCACTAACCCCCACTGAGTTCCTGCAAAGATTGCTAGCTGTTTTCCCATTGGTAATCTGGGAGGCTGACTGCTCTTAAGGTGGCTAGAGTCCTGGCTCATTTTGACAATTTCTAAAAGGTGGGCTTACCTAGGACTCTCAAACTGATTTTAAAATGGAGTTCTGACATACAAAGTAGAAGGTCAGTGAGGTGATTCCATCTGCATATATTATTTGCTGTCATTTTGCAAGGGCATCGGGAGAACTGGCAAGAATTGCCAGCTGTTCTCCTGTCTGCACACGGAGATTGAGCTTCTAGGCTTCGAGGTATTTTTCTAGGGTGACTAAATGCCCACATTTGCCTGGGACAATCCCAGTTTTGCCAGTTGTCCAGGTGTGTGATTATTAATAGCACCTAATTTCCTTATTTAAAATGTCCCACGGATATGATAAATTATATGGTCACTTTAATACTAGCTGACTTCAGTCTTGAGTAATGGGTCTCTAAATCCATCAACAATTTGGGAAAGAAGGCTTCTGATAGGTTAAAATACTTCTAACCAAGTAGAACTGCTAGAGGAGTTTCTTGAGCTAGTTATGTGATACTAAAAAAACTAGTTAGTTTGGTCAACAGAGCTAGATAATCGAAAAGTCAGGGAGACAAATCACCATGACCTGGTGATCAAGAGCACAGACTCGAGCCAGGCAGCCAGGTTCACATCCCAGTTCTGCCACTTCCTGCCCATGTGACTTTATCCTCACTGGTCTCAGTTTCCTCATCTGTAGAGTGGGGATGATAAGAATACCTACCTCATAGGTCTGCAATAAGGATTACATTAATTAATATATGTAAAGTGCCTAGAATAGTGCCTGGCATACTGTCAATCATATAATAAGGATTTGCTCTTACTACTACATCATTCAAAAAGGTAGGCAGCTGTAGGGGGGAATCTCTTCATGATTCTGATTTCATTTCCTTCCCCAGAAATGGAATTGCTGGATTATATGGTAGCTCTAGTTTTAATTTCTTGAGAAATCTCCATACTGTGTTTCATAGTGGCTGCACCAATTTACATTCCCAACAACAGTGCACAAGGGTCCCCTTGTCTCCATATCCTCACCAACAATTATTATCATCTGTCTTTTTGATAATAACTATTCTAACAGGTGTGAGGTAATATCTCATTGTGGTTTTGATTTGTGTTTCCCTGATGATTAGTGATGTTGAGTATCTTTTCATGTACCTGTTGGCAATTTGTGTCTTCTTTCAAGAAATGTCTGTCCAGGTCCTTTGTCCATTTTTTAATCAGGTTATTTGTCTTTTTGCTATTGAGTTGTATGTTCATTGCAGCATTATTCACAACAGCCAAGATATGGAAACAACCTAAATGTCCATCAACATGGAACATTATTCTGCCTTAAAAAAGAAGAAAATCCTGCCATTTACGACAACATGGTTGAACCTGGAGGACATTATGCTAAGTTGCTAAGTGAAATAAGCCAGGCACAGAAAAACAAATATTGCATGATGTTACTTATATGTGGACTGTAAAATAGTCAGGTTCATAGAAGCAGAGAGTACAATCATGGTTGCCAGAGGCTGAAGGGAGGGAGAAATGGGGAGGCGTTTGTCAAAGGGTACAAAGTTTCAGTTACGCAAGATGAATAAGTTCTGGAGATCTATCGTGGCTATAGTGAACAGTACTGTATTGTATACTTAAAAATTTGCTAAGAGGATAGATCTTAAGTGTTCTCATCACATAAAAAAAGGAAAGAAAGAAAGAGAAGAAAATGTTAACTATGTGAAGTGATAGATATGTTAATTAGCTTGAATGTGGTGATTATTTCACAAAGTATACATATATCAAAACATCAAATTGTACACTTTAAATATATACAATTTTATTTGTCAATTATACTTCAATAAAGCTAAAAAAAAGGTTGGCAAGGTAAGCATGGATGAGTTAACAGATCTTGTATGGACATGGCCTTAATTGAGTAATGTCAACCACCAGTTCAATAGACTAAACAGCAAATTTAATAGTCTACAAAACCAATGGCATGCTGCTAAAAGCCTTTAATTAGGATATTTGGGATATATATTATAATAAAAACAAAATTTTTATTTACAATAACACTTTAAGCTTATGTGAAGTGAAACCTGTCTTATTTTATCTTACTGACAACTACAGAAATGTTACTGTGCTCCATTTTATTATTCTCAAGATATAAAGAATTCTGGTATCTTAATATGTTACAGCATCTTAAATTTTTTTATCTTCTAATATTATAATATTCTAAGCCCTCATTGAGTATAAACCCTATCATTTCTCCCCAGCTCTGTGTAAAACATATCATCTACATTTTTGATTTGGATTTGCCACTAAACCAGATAAATTTCATTGTGTACATTAGAGGCAATATACATTTAACTTGAAAAAGAATCACTGATGATAATAGGGTACATTAAATTGATAATACTTAACTGTTGGCTATTGAACTGGGGATTAAGATATCACACAGTTCCCAAAAGGAAATACCTTGATAGAACGACCACAGTGGAATTTGGAAATTAAATACAAAAGACTATGTTAATGTGGTATAAGTGGGAACATGAGGAAATATCAAAGTTGAAGTTTTTGTTGGAAGATGAATTTGAAATGATCTCTTATACATATGCAACTTTTTAATACATACTCTCTAAGGTACATTTACACTCACATTTAGAAGTCTAATTAGTAATAAAAAGGGAAGAGTTTGTACTGATAGCACCCTGCTCTTAGGGTCCCTATTATAGATTCTGAAAACAAATTCATTAATATCTTAATATACATGGTGTCATTTTCTGTATTTAAATACTTCAGCCCAAAAGTCACAAGCTTTCCTTTTTTTTTTTTTTTTTTTTTACATTTAATCTCTAAGTTTGAAGCCTGGGGATCTTGTTTCTTTCAAAGTCAGACTTTTGACATTTTTCTTCTGCAAAACAAAAGATTTGAAAGAGAAGGAGCCATGATGCTTTGAAATGTGTGCTTTTTCTAACGTGTGCTGTTTCTTGGAAAGGCTAACAGGCGTTTGGATAGTGAACCATCAAAAACATCACTTCTAAAGCTTCTCTTTTAGGCTATTACTGGTAGAATGCCTCTTAACCCTTGAGGCAACTCAACGATTGAGTTAAGGAGATTTTCCTGTATTGGTTTTGCCTGTCATATGGTTGACTTAACTTCAGGATATACTTTGCAGCTGAAGGTTCATTTCCCTCAATTTGTTAAATGGCTAATTATAAAGGGTCACAAAAGAATTGACACAAGGGAAAGAGAGGAGCCTGGCTTCTCTCAACAGCCCCAAGAGGCTTGTACAAGTGTCATTTGTAAAAACAGAGCACAAATTAAACAATGGCCATAATAAGCTGCAGTAGCTGAGTGTAATGAAAGGGGAATTTTTATGTAGATGCAAAGCAGGCAACAGACTGTTGGGACTTTTGTTTATTTTTTTAACATTGACAGCTAAGTCCTAATATAAGTCATTGTATTTAAGCTTCTGCTGTAAAAATAAAAATTTGAACCTGAGCTGACCATAACAAGCCAAATAAAGACAATTTATTTTGTACCTGCAGCTGAAATTTACAGTTTTATTTTCTATGATTATTGAAAATACTTTTGAATCTCAATTAAAAGTTGGTCTTATTTCTTGAATAAGCAGGTATTTTAAATAAGTTATTAGAAATAATGACCAGAAATAAGAGTGTGAGATGAAACAGCCATATCAAGAAACAAAAGTTTTCCATCAAATAACAACCAGCTTTCCTATTTACAGCCAGAACCATGAATTCTAAATACCAACCTTTTTAATGTTTAAAAAAGCATAAACAACAAAGAAAACTCCCTTTACTTAGGAGTATGATAGCTAATGAAACAGAATGGAAATTTCTGCATTGTCTCTACCTTTCATCAAAACATCCCTATGCATAGTATTCTCATCATTATGTAAGACATTTGCAAATATGTATAATGCTTTTGCCTATGGGAAAACCCTCCTGCTCTAATGCATTCCTGAAAGATGAATGAGCAATTCTTTAGGTCTGATAAAAGGATTCAGAGGGTTGGATAGAGCAGTGATATTAAAGCCACAAGCTCATCATTTAAATTTTTTTTTAATGTCAACTGCTTAAACCAATGTTACTGTGATAAAAAATAAATTTAAAAAAATGTCAGCTGCTAATACTGCAGGTCTGGTCTATGTTTTACTTTAAAAAAATTATTTTTCTCTGCAACCTCACCACTTCTTTTCCAATTTCTTTTCTGATTCAAGATCAGCAACCCCCTATTTGCTGGAGGCTGCCTGCTTTGATACTTCAGCAGGGATCTTGTGAAGTTAGAAGTATTCTTTGGCTTCAGGTCTCTAATCTGGATTTTTGCCTGATCTCTAGAGTTTCTGTAGCCTCTGAAACAATCACTAAAATGTGGGCATCGGCAGATATCCCTCTTATCGGTTGAATTTAGTAATCAGACCAGGAGCTGATTTTTGGAGCGTATCTGGATTCCACAGAGACTGAAACTGGAATGATGTGAAGAGAATTTTCATCAGATTTTTAAAAGATGGAAAGCAGATGGAGGGGTAGTAATGGATTTAGCAGACTGGAGGAAATAGAGCCTAAATGCCGGCGGCGGTGGAGCAGCAAGGTAGGTGAGCCAGTTACTCCTATAAACCCCTGAGAGGTTCTACACTTAGAGACGTTAGGTATCTGATTGGTGCAAAGCCAAAAAGACATGGTTGGGCTAAAATTCTATGTACTGTCACTGAATCTCCCAAGAGGACTAGAGTTTTATTTTCTGGGAGAAACTGAGCAGAAAGTCCCCAGCTTCAGGTACAACAGACACAAAATTGGTCAGGGTCGAGGTGTGGACCTGAAAACAGAGTGATTTAAGAGAAAGCAGCTTCATAGGGTGCTTGTCACCAATCAGAAAGCAGAAAAATGGAAGGAATCTTCTCTGGGGAAACTGAACTGACTTTTAGAGATCTTCTGGTAAAAAGGTCACCTTGCTTCCTAATGAGCCCATGGTGAAGTCCTTCAGTGGAACAGTCCCATTCACACATATGGAGCCTCTGATTTGCTTCTAATGCCTTGTTCATAAACATTGTCAGACAGCAAGGGATCACCAGGCATTTGAGTAAAGCCTGCAATGTGAAAAAGAGTATAAAGATAATCACATAAACAAGCAAAGGAATTTACAGCAGACAGACAATGTAGAGGATAGAAGAAACTTAAAAAAATAATAATATCCTTAGAGAGTCAAGAAAAGATATTGTTTTCATAAAACAAGAACAGGATGCTGTGAAAAAGAACAATCAGAGAACAAGGAAGAGTGATTATAAAATAATAGGATAGCCAAAATAACAATTTAATGGAAAAGTGATAGATAAAGACAAGAAAATTTCCCAGAAAATATATTAAAAAGACAAGGAAATTAAAAATGGAAGAATAAAAAAGAAATTAGTCAGTTAAGAAGATGTTTTATTGATAAAAGGTCTAAAGAGAATAGGAGGAATGGAGCAAAGAAAATTATCTAAAAAATAGCACAAGAAAAACGCTCATAACTGAGGGCATTTATCTCCAGGGTATAAAAGTATTTTGTAAGTACCCAGCCCAATAAATAAAATAAAAAGATCAAACCAAGGCATAGCTTCATGACTTTTCACAACATCGAGGATAAATACAAAATCTTAAACACTTCAAGAAAGAAAGAAGAAAAGGAAAGAAAAAAAGAGAAAGAGACTAAGAAAAAAGGAAAGACAAAGCAACTGACCACATATAAAGAGCATAGAATCAAAAATGGCATCAGATTTCTCAAAAGCAACATAGGAAACTAGAAGAAGTAAGAAAATTGCTTTCAAAATTCCAAGGCAATATGACTTTAAACCCCCAATTTTTTTATTATCAACATTCTCAACTGGGTCTGAGAGTCAAAAATACATGTATATATTTAGGCATACCAGGACACCAAAAATTTTACCTACCATCATCCTTTTTTAGGAAACTGCTGCAGGTTATAACACAGAAAAGGAATGAATCAAGAGAAGGGACCCAGAATATGAACATTCTAATACTACGGTGAAGAAATGTCTTGGTTTGTTTGGAAAGTCTTGGATTAGCCGTATTGTTTTGGCATAATTATTAGTAGCACCACTTTTACACTCAAAGGCGTCCTAGTTATTTTTAAAAGGCAAATATCTAATTTCATATTTCTGACATTCAAGATTCTTAATCAAATTTCTCTATTTTGGTTCACTGTCAAAAAACATGATAAAACCAGTGGATTAATTTATATACAATCTGAAAAATGGACCAGAAAATACACACAATTATCTTGAAGTTATGAAATAATTATGCTATGAGTAAACCTTTCATTAGCAGCTGCAACTTTCCTCCAAGTAAAGTTAGTAATTAAACAAAAGAAAAATACATAAAAATAAGTTCTCAACACTCATAAACTTCATTCAGATGTTTTACTCATTTTTGCTACTCGTATACATCAATAGAAAATGTGTACTGAAAGATTGCTTTCATAAAAGAAGGCATCTATAAGGGTGATCATGAGATGCTAATAAAAGAATCCCAATGATGGAATCTTCAAGTTCTTCAGATTTAGTTCAGCTGCCTTTGCAGCAGTTAAAACATGGAGCTTTTTATGTGGAGCCTAAAAATAAAATCTAAAGTGTATGCATTTCTTAAAGATGGTCAAAACATAAAAATTAACTATTTCAGACATTTGATGCACACATCCATACCAGGCATTGCGCCAAGTGCTTTCCATGCACACAGAAAGATGATTACGTTTGTGGGCTCTGGAAGGTCTGATTGGCTCTTCTTAGCTGTGTGACCTTGGGGAAACTTGCAAAACCCCTCCATCCTTTAGTTTTCTCATCTATAAAATGTAAAACACCTCACAGTTTGGTGTGCTTTTGATCGAAACATGTTTGCCAGTCTCTGTTTTATTTGGATGTTTCCCAAATATGGTTGTATTACTAAGCCTTTGTTGGAGTTCTCCTAGCAATGTTTCTCCAAACGTTAGAGAAAGCTATACAGTGTAGTTTAAAATACGAGTACATGTTATACCATTATCATAGCCAACAGAGATGAATATAGAAGGAAAGACACTGTACCTATGTGAGATGTCAGCCACAATTTCCTATCCTTGTATACCTGAGAGTAGGAGCAAGCATGCAATAAACAACTTGTCAACGACTTCACTAGGCTGCTCTGAGTAGCCATGGATTCCAGATCTTTTTCTGTGGGCAAAGTTAAGTAGCTAGAAACCAGAAAGCCAAGAAGCTAGAATATATGGGAAAGAGAAATAACTTGCCTGGCACATTATGATTACAGTTGGTAACTGCTGGTTCTGAAACCATGACAAGAGGTTATGTGGTCAATAGCAAGACTGAGTTATGTAACCGGAAAATAGGTTAATGTTGGTAAGTTCCTTTATAAAGAAGAAATGATAACTCACATTCTAAATACTTATCAACATCTTAGAAATATATAGCTATGTGATCCTTTAAGAATAACTTAACATTTATTTTAAGATTTAAGGACAAAAATATATGGTTTGTTGTTTTCTTTTTTTTCTCTCTTTCTCCTTATACACATGAAGCAAGTGATGATTAAAGAAGTGAAGTTTTCTGGTGAATGAAGCAGCCAGACCACTTTTCATGACAAAGTTGGTAATTAGAAGGCCAATTTAATGGTGAATCAGGCAGAAATATTCAAACCATGACAAATGACTTTAATAATGCAGCTTGCAATGCTTGAACAGAAATAAATTTCACTTCCTCAAACTCTCGCCTTTTTCTGCCTGCCTGGAAGATAGAACTGTCCAGGAGGTATTTTGTACCCGTTATTCAGTAAAGCTTTTACTAGATTTTAAGCGACCAAATAGCTTGCAAATGCAAAACATCATTCAACTTCTTATGATTTTTTTTTCCTGAAGGTAGATCGTGTTCAGAATTCTGAGTAAGTCAAGATTTATTTTTCTTCTGTTCTGCTTAGCCCTGCAATAGTGTTTTATTGTTGCTACTCTGGCTTGAGATATTAAAGGGAGCTACATTGGCCTCAAAATTGAAAGCTAATTTTGGTGTTTGTCATAAGTTTGTTAAGACCACATGCATTCCACAGTTTGAAAAATTTCATTATTCTGTCCATGCTGGGGCTTCGTAATTGGATAGTAAGGATGTTCAAAGACTAATTTAGTGAATTGCACAATATTTTAAATGGAATTATGCAGGTTTATGGGTCCTTAGGGGATTCAGCTAGGAGCCTCTCGAGAAAATCTGTTTATCAGTAAATGATATTAGCAGCTTTCACCTAGCTTTTGTCTTCATTAAATTGCTGCTCTCCCAATTGAGGGTCACATCTGAGGCCTGCTTTGATAATTTGTCATTATTGTCTTGTTTATTGGAGCATAAAGTTGATACAGGCTGGGCTGTGCTGTTTATACACAATGTGCAAAGAAGTTTCTATTAACAATTCCACTGGTGCTAAATCAAAGTGGAATTTTTCAGGGTTCAAGAAAGGGGATCATTTGTAGCATTCTAATTTCCTCTAAAGCTCTCTGCGTACATGCCATGCCCCCTTCTCTAATATGTATAACACATAATGGCATTGCTAGAACCAGTTCTCTGCAGACTTTTAAAAACATCCATTTTTATCTTTAAAATAAGGTTGAAAGTTGAAATTCTTTCCAAAGTATTGACCTGTCAGATAAAACCCAATCTGTGCCACAGACCTCCCTAAAAGTATGACATTCACACGTGATGATCGTTAACTATTTATCTTAAGAGACTTGGGGTTATAGTCGAGATATTAAAATTGGTAAGAAACATACTCTTTATTGTAGCACAGTCAAGCATACTTTTCATTGCACTTTCAAGTTCTAAGTCCAGAAATAGAGGGGGAATTCCTTGAAAGCTTGTTCATGACACGTTTAAAAGTATCACTGAGTATGTTTAAAATCAGTTGGTTTCTGACTATGCTTTATACGTGGATTGCCATGAGGTGTTCTTTCCCGATGATGATATGGGATCTAGAATTGGGAAGCAAGGCAAGTAGACTCTATTTTCAATCAGGTCTCTAATTCAAAGCACTTTTTCTTGGGCTATTTGCTCATCTCATGAATGCCTCAGCTTCTTCTTACAGAATCATTTCATTGACGCTGGTCTTCCCTCTGTATATGATCTGGGGTTTGTTCTACTCATTGGTGGGGTCAGTCATATCTCCCTCTCCACCTCCATCTTCCATTCCTCTACCCTCCATTCTCAGTCCTGTATGCCCCAGGAGCGCTACCATTTATTTCTCTATGAGAGACTGGGCCTAGCAGGAAGGAGAACAAAAGTTCATCGGCTGGTGCATACCATACTTTTGTGGTACAACTCAGGAGAAAAGAAGTCCCAGTCCCCTGCAAAACAAAGGGCAAATTCTCTTTTGGAGTCTACCTAGGATGGTAGCAGCTCCACAAAGGTTTTCACATGCACATCCAGCAATCCCATTTCCTGAACCGTCCTTGGCCCTACTCTCCCTGGGGGGAGGTTGAGAAGGACCTGTGCTCATTTGGGGACCTAACTATATCCTAAACAATGTGCACAGGGGTGTTTGGATGTCAGGGAAGAAAAGGTCAACCCTTGAAGTGTGAGGACAAGTAGAAATAGTAAGTTCCACCTTCTCAAGTGCTCAGAATGATGGCTTAGGCTTTCCTTATGAAAGTTCTCAGGCCAGGAACCTAGCCAACCTCATTTTTACATACTATTACCTAGCACATCCACGGCTTTCAAAGATTTATGGTTATTATCGCCATCTACTCACGCACATAATCACCAGCCTTTCACTTTAAAATGGTTAAAAATTGTTTCATAGATTGCAGATCATTAATGTAAATTAGACTGTTTCTATATTTGATTTCTTAATTTTTAAAAGGAAAAGAACGGCTCTCTCACACACACTCTTTTTTTTTTTCACTTGAAAATTTTAAATGGCTCTCCAGACACCTCTTTCAATAACTCTTACCCTCCAAAGCTAGGCTGCCTTTTAATTTCACTTTAAAATAGCTACATTGGGACCATAATATGATTAGAACTAATGAATATTGTGGAGAGAAGCAAAAAGAATTTTTATCTAAAATCTTTAAAAAGTATAAATACTTCATATGAGTAAGGACCTGTGGTTTATCGCAGCCCAGTTGAGGACTCAATTTTGATTCTGAGGATAAATCATTTGAGCTCATCAGGCCTCATTTTCCTCGTCTGCTCAAAAGGATCTTAACTTCAAAGGCTTCTTCACTGAATGGAAGGAAGCAATTGTATTAAAATAAGTTGCCATCTCTTAATAATAATAATAATAGTAGTAAAATTGTCTAAGTGCAAAGGCAATAGAAACTACTTATACATGGGATCTAATAAAATCTTGCTTGTTTTCTTTTTATGGAGCTCTGGACACAGCATTAGCAGGATGACATCAAATAGACATTGTATGAAATTGCCAACTTATTAACAAACATTCTAAATTCACTTAGAAAGTTCTTTCTTTCAGAAAGAGTTCTTTATTCTTGACTAGTTTCTTTTTGAAAAACTGATTTCTCAAGCTTAATCCAGGCATCTGGAATTTGCTTAGTAGTCTCTGAAATCTAAGATGGTTTTATCAGAAAAACTTGGATGTCAAAGTCTTTGCTTAAGGACTTGTCCCTTTGGAATGAACTGTTGTTCCTGAAACATAGTTCCACCTTTCTAAGGCCTTTGCAAGCCTTAGGAACTCCTCCGTCCATTATAACTTCCCCACTGTTGAAGATATTTCTCTTAAAGCTTGGGTACTGTTCCCACTCTAAAGCGCCACTGTTGTGAGACAAGAGGCAATTTCTCTATACTTTCCTCTCACCACCCATATCCTAAGCATTTTGAATCTGATTTCCCCATAAAATACTTTAAAAATGTTTGCTGAGTTATTTTGAATAGGGAAAGCAAGACTTGTCTTCAGAAAATCAGCATGATTAGTCCCACCTGCAGAGTTTTGAGAGGCAGTAGACAGAGGAGCCGGGAACAAGATGGTGCGTCTGAATGTCAGGGACCTGAAGGCTAATTTTGATTCTTCAACCTTGGGCAAGAGTCCTCACAGCTTGGCTTTATTCCCCTCTGCTATGGAATGATGAGGTGGAGAAGAGGTTTTGGCTTACTGAGCATTTGTCATGATGGCCTGTGAGCCCACCTCAGATGTTTGGAGAGAAGGAGAGCTCGTGTTTCCCCCATCATTCAGACTTGGCTTATGTGCTCAGCTCTACAACAGTCCAGCAACTGAAGGTGGAGACTCCAGTGCAACAGCTGGAAGCATACAGCTTTGTAGGAACACTCTAGCCTAAAGAGAAGACTACAAATAGGCTTGTCAGCAGAAACAAGCTAAGCTATGTTCATTTTTCTTCCTCTAGCTTCAGTATTCTTATTTTCTGCTTAGTCTTGAGCTTATTTAATTCTGCTGTGGAATTTTAAAAGCTAGGCATTTCTTATATTTGGTGAGAAATGATGAATATACAAAATGCTTCTGGCTTTAAAAGCATTAGATATTTTGAAGTGGCAGTATATATTGATAGATAGAATCCTGGATTTGGGGCAAAGAAAATCTAAAAGTTCTATTCCTTGACCTGTAAAACAGGGAAAGTAGTATTTACGCCATCCTCACAGGCTCATTGCAACTTAAGGACTTATCCATTGTTGTATTAAATAGCAAACAAAAAAGTTTTGGAGAAGACATGTTTATATTCAACTAGATAAGCAAAAATAAAACAACACAATAATTTGATTTAGTTATGAAATTCAGAAATATACACCATTCTGCTTAAATGCAAGTAAACACAACTTTGAAGCATTATTGATACGACCATGTTTTAAAATGGGATTTTACTTAATTTGGGAAAGAAATGTGTATTTGCAGACATTGTTTTATCTATATGTTTTTAGTTGTGAATATGTATCAGCTTGATTTTCAGATAACTGACCGTTGAAAAATTTCTCTCCAAGTAAATGCACCTGAGTCCTAGAATATAGGGTCTTTATTCCCTGAAGAAGCAGAAAATGCCTCAATGAATTTTTCTCTTCCTCTTTGAGTCAATTTTCACTTGAAAAATTTATACTTTTGGGGGGGTTGGGGATTTATGTGTGTTCTTGTTAATATAAAGCAATTAGGGACTTTTCTTTACAAATCCATCAATGGTATGTGTTGGGGGCTGGAAGCAGGGTTAGGGAGATCAAGAGAAGGTAAGAAACAGAAAATATGGAAAGAAAGAGGCAAAGGATTATAAGATAGTTGATAATTGTTAAAAAAATTAAAAAATAGACAAATAAATAACAAAATAGGTTCTATTGCTTTATTAAGCATTTTAATTATGTAGCTTTCCAAGTTTTTCATGTTAACCTAAGAATTATAAAGAGCTAGTTTATATGCATTTTTTCCTATACCCAGATAAGCCATATCCATGAGAATTCTGATTGGTCATTGATGTACCTGGTCCCAGAGTGAAAGGAAGCCTTGTTAAGCATGCCCCAGAGAGAAGAGGTCTTTCTGGGGCTACAAATGCTGTCCTGCAGGGTAAAGTGCCATCTCAACAGGATGCCCCCCTGGCCACATTTCTTCCCTGGTGAGTTTCCTCTTTCTGCCCACTCACAATTCCCAGGAGCTGCTTGTTACAAGGAGAATGAAAATTCCAAGACTGTCATGCTCCCCTCAACTTGCACAGTTGTGGGGACATCTCTTAATATCATGTCACCTTGAAAGCTGACCAGGCAATCTGTGGGAGGAGAGGGCAGAATGAGACAGTAATGTCCTTTTCTCCCTTGAATTTCTGTACACTTGTCTGGGATTTTTCCAAAACTACTCCCTGATGGCAGTTCTCACTGAAGTTTTACTTCTGTATATTGCTGCCACCTCAATTATATTTATATTTTTAAGTAGTTTCACTATGGTAGACATTGCAGATCATTTTTAAGGACTACATCCATTTGAAATTGGGCAAATTCAGTGTTTGGAAAGTATTCTCCATGGAACACTACTCCAGCAAAATCCTCCTAGATTAAAAGAAATACTTGGATAAATAATTTTGGTAAATGCTGCATACTATCTATCTCTCTTGGTTAGCCACAACGCACATTAGTAAATTGAAGCTCTGAGAAGTCCTGTAGGAAAATACCCATTTCATTGTATTTAACCCAGAGTTTCACAATCAACTTAACATCTCTTTTTGGAGTAGCACTTATTAGCATGCTGTGTAACCAGTTTGGGGAGGCATACGTTTTGGGAAAGGCTGACCAAGGTACTTTAGAAATGAAGGGAACTAACCCTGAGTGTGGCAAACAAGAGCCAAGATCAAACAGGGAGAGAAGAGATATGATCATCCCGTTTTCTAAGCCCACTTAATATCCCACTCACCATCTATTCAGAGTTGGCCGACAGAAAATTGGTATCCCTAACATTACTGCCTGGAAACATTGGAGCAAAATTAGCAACTAAAGTTAAACTTAAATATGCTTTTGAACTATCTGCCTATGTAAACCAAAATACCACTAGAATTTGCCTGAGCTACTTAACCCTTAGATCATGCAGTAGAATTTATTATATCATCATTTCCAATACCCAGGTTGCTATAACCCAAATTATTATTCATATTTTTAAAGCCAGTGAGAGGTGTTTTAGAGGTTATCAGGTTGACTAGTCAAATAGTGTACTTCAAATTTACCTCAGTCTTAGGGTTCATACTCCATGCTTCAGTTTCTTCAAAGAACAAAATTATTAAAATGCAACCCCCAAATCAATGAGATGACATATCAATTAAAAAATTCAAGTTCTTCTGGCCAAGGAGACTTGTCCTGCAGCTGTTTTCTAAATAGTGTGGAGAAATCGTCATAACAGTCACACCCTCCATGCACCACAACCCCAGGAAGTTGGAGAGGTTGCCAGAAAACATAGATATTTTTAGTCCTACGTTACAGCTGAAGACCTGACCACACAATGACTTCATATTCTGTGAGACTGAATTTTCTTTCTTTTTCCAATCTACCTTGCCTAGTGAAATTGGACAATTTATCACACAATGGCCTGTAGCAAATTTAGTATATGCAAGTGATTAGTGTGTCTCTTCCCTGAGCAGCTTTGATGCAGTTGGGTGTAAGAGTGGCAGTAGAAATGTCAGATCACTTATAACACAAATCCCCTGGGGAACCGCTAATGGGCTATTGACCCTTCCCCACTTTAGGTCAATGTGTCATATTTGATTCTGGTTTCTTGAGATGTAATTTCCAAGTGGTGATGGTTCAAAGTCTACACAAGATGGGTTGTTCTATCAAGTTTTAAGCATGGTATCATTCACACCATGAATGGCAGGTGCCGGTTGATTGGATTAGAGATAATTTTACTATTTCCAGCTAGCCCCAAGGCAAAGGAAAAATACACTATTGACAACATTGGTTAAGTTAATAACCAAGGGTAAATTATATCTTCATCCTTATACTTAACATCCTTCCCTCCTCCCCCTTAGCCTCTTTCCATGAGGTCTGGCAAACCAAGTCAACATTTTGGATATGGTGTGTCACTTGGGTCTATTACTTAAAGCAAACTCAAGGAGTCTCTTTCCTGTCAACTAATGACTTTTATAGCATTGCCATCAAAAAGTCTGTGAAGGATATAAAACTATTTCAGATAAAATTCTAGTTTCAGTCAACAGTCCCTAATGGAAGAGAATCCGTACAGATAACCAAAAATGTCAAATGGGCCAGTGAGCCTTTTTTTAAAATTTAAATTGTGACTTTTTTTTTTTACCTCTAATAGAATTACCTTTATACATTCCAAGAACATATATTAAAGTTGATAGGCATTTGTGAAGCATAGTCAAACCAACCCATTATCCATGTATATCTTTCCTCTAACAGTAGAGGAGAGACCAAAGAACACTTTGAGAGGTCAAAGGAAGCAGCATGGCAATGAAATGCTTTTTTTGGCTCGGTTGTACTAACAATTAAGGGATTGTTGTTGGGTAAGGATGGGGTCTTTTTGAGGTGGAGTAATAGAGGTGAAGAAAAGGAAAGAGAGGGAGAAATAGAGGAGGAAGAGGACAAAGTAGGTTAAAGAAAGGGCCTGGATGGTCTAACAAATATGGAGTTACTACTCGTTCTTTACACTATGTTGCATGTAGCAAATGTTTTGAAGAAGCAGATTTTTCTCGTGCTCATGGTGTGTACCCTATAGCTGTGGAAGCGTGATGTACAGACATGAGGGCATGGATGTGGAAAAACAATAACAGGAGGTAAAATTCAAAAGTTTCCTTGAATTTTCAAAATCTTGGGCCACAGTAGTAGATCTAGAAAGCAGGTATAAAACAAGCTCTCAGTTTCTTGTAGCAGTAAACTTATTTTGAAATCATTGATTTAGAGAGAGGGAGGTTTTAGCTCTTCAAGACCCACTAAATTACTGAACCAGGCCAATTTATGATCTTCCATGTGTTGCTGCAAAGAAAATTCTCCCTGCAGGTAAGCTGTCTATCTAGAGCCAGAGATATTAGAAGCAATTTTATGAGCAGGATCATTAATTATGACCTATGAAATTTTAATAGGTACCTTCTTCGGATCTTTTGTAGGAGCTGAGATCAAAGTGGCTCCAAACCATTGACACAAACTTGGTCATCAGGAAGTCTGGCAAGCTTTCAAGGATTTGAGATCTCTGTGTATTCTTTTATTTCCTTTGCTGATGTTTTGTTAAAGGCAACATGTATAAATATGAAATTTACATATATGTATGTATATGTCCATGCACACACACACACATTGCAGCTTCCACAGAATTTTATTTACTTAGTCCTGGTGGTTGTACCAGACCTCATTTATTTTATATATTTGTATTTTTAAGGAGTACTACTTTACTTTCTTAATTATAATTAAGAGAAGGCACGGTGTAGTTGAAAGATAAATAAATGTGACATAACCTATATTTACCCCAGGTCTGTTATATAACAGAAGCATGTCCTTGGGCCACTGACTTAACTGATTGGGGCTTCAGTGTCTTCTTCATATAAGACCCTGCTGTCTCATTTGTTCTTACTCGTGTGAGACACTGGTGTGGCATGAAAGCTAATTGGAAAACAGAGCTACATGTTTGTCCTTCAGATCTAAAATTCTGTGGATACAAGTTTCTCCAGATTCCAGGAAAATAGGGGATAATAACAGTACCTGCCCCATAGGCTTGCTGTGAAGACAGAGTAAGATAATCCTTGTAAAGCACTTCAAAGAGTATCTAGCACACAGCATATATCCCGCAGGTGTTCATTCTTCTCTTATTATGTTTATTATTTCTGCTACAGGGGAGGAAACAAGGCATGTATAAAGAAAAGCTGGTTTAAAATGCTCTAAAAAGTGGAATAAGTAAAATTAAAGATCCATCATCTGATGCACTGGGTGCTCTGAAAGCCGTACAGTGACTCTATTAGACACTGCAGATGTTACAGGTGTGTAAGAGCTTGTGCCTATTCCTACAAAATTTACACGTTTTTGCCCTGTGCACATCGAGAATGAAAGCTCTCCAAGTAAAGAGGAAGAAAAAGGAAAATAAAACCCCAGTTGCTACTGACTGCTCCTCTTAGGGCCCTGTTAAAATTGACCACAGGATCTAAAGACTTAGGGGAGAAATCAAAATCATGGAACTGGCCTGGCTGGTTCTCTATGAGACCGGGCTGGTTAGACAAACAGCCGAACTGACCACTTTCTTCTATATATGATAGAAGTAATCAGAAATGATTTTGCTGTTCATGTCATTCCCGAGTCTAGCTTAGAAAATGGTACATTTCCTACTGTTTATCTGGAGAAAGTTTCCTATGCCTTAAGCCATATTAAAATTACAAATTAGTATCAAACTCCTTTAGCTGTCTCATTAAAATTGTTTTAGAATTTTTAATTTTTTTAATGAATGGCTTACTGGTCAAAGCATTGTTTTCTAATTAGCTCTCATGTCTCAGGTACGTGTCAAATGGATGACTAGTATGTTCTATCAGGCTTCCCTCCACAGTCTGGCTCAAATTTAGTCTGTGTGGGTGGCATGATGTTCAATCCTTGTCTTCTCTAGACTCTTCCTCTGGCATTGCCAATGGCTTCCCTCTGTGGTCTAGGGTCCCTTGAACTCCACAGTCAACCTGACTGATTCAGGTCAGCAGCAGTCTCAGCCCACAGTGGCAGGGAAGGGGTCCTGTTGTCCTACACCTCATCTCCATTATTCTTTCCCCTGCTGCTCGCTCCTTTAGCCTAGACCACAGACTGGATTGCTGCCTTGATTTTCCTCCAGGCCTTCACTAGCAGCTGGAACTGAAACTCTGTTCTACTCCCTGAGCTGCTTGGGTGAGTCTCCACATCCCAGCCAGGGGCTGAGCCTATGCTAAGAGGACTCAGCAGCCACCTGGCAGACTTTGATATCACCCACTCCCTGGATGAGAAGTGCCTTGTCCAGGTTTTCATGTCTGGACTTATGCAGCTATGGACCAAGCTCAAGGATGCCACATCCTTTGCAAGAATCAGTCTTTGAAACCAGTTTTACTTCTCCAAGCCCATTTCTTACCTTGTCCAGGCTCTTCCTCACCACCAGTCAGGGCTACCGATACTTCTGCAGGCTCGTGAATTAGATAACTAAGGCTATTCCACCCATCAACCTTTGCTCCTTTGCCACACCATCTAAATTACCAGCAGCAGGGGTTAGGGTGTCACTAACTTGAGCTCTCCTTCCTTCTGCAATGCTAACATAAATTTTCAAGAACTCACTCTTTTGTTCTTCACCCTCCACACCTAATTCTGTTTATGGGCATAGTCACTCCTTGGTCATACCAAGGGTCATTCCTGCTCTTGATGATGCTTTTATGACCCTGCTCCATATCCTTCACAGCCTCTTGGAAATGCGCTCCAGGGAAAATGGGATGTCAAGTAGGTGACAAGTAGTGACATTCTACTGATTTCTTAGATGAATTGAATCAATGAGTATTCAGCGATGGTATGTCATAGCTGTCTATATTTTTGTGTAAAGGAAGGGTCTTTGGCCTGCTTACCTTGCAGGCTATTGAGTGGACCAAGTGAGATTAAGTACATAAAACCACTTGTCAACTCTCAAGTGCCATACAAACATAGTTCCTCAATAAAGTTGAATGATGCCCGTTCATTGCTAATTTTAGTTTCTAATATGATATTGGATTTACTTATCCTGCTTATGTACTAGGCACAAATTTCTCAAATTTAAATATGCATAAACAGAGAATGTAACTTTCTTTTTCTGTAACTCAATTTAATCTCTGCTCTGAGCCCCATTCCACCAGTTGACAAAGGGCTTAATTTTTGTCAAACTCAGTCAAATTGGTGTTTTCTGACATTTCAGGATTTCCCTTTCTCCATTCTCCCCAGAGCTCATTTAAGTTCTGGGGATCTTATATCACAGCTAGGCTACTGGGAGAGAAGGTAGGAGAGAGACTCCTGGTTTTCGGTGGATATCACCCTTGTTTCGTCATCCACTGCTGATGCCTGAGTTCCCATCAGCCTCCAGCCCATGGTCAGAGCACCCTGCGTCCTCTACTTCAGGCCTCCAGGTCCTGTCTCTGGCATTCCCTTTCTCTTCTGGAGTCGTGGGAAGTTTTTGGATGCCCTCACAGATTACTCCAAGGGCTGCTAGAGATTTGAGAAACTGGCCCTGTTTGCTGAAGAACACATTACGATTTCTAGAAACCTAGTGTTCTACAATCCTGGAACAAACAGGCTAAATCTTTGCTTTTCTGACTCAACTCCATCTCCACAGCCCAGGGAAGTTTTTAGCAATATTAAGACAGGAAAAGATTCCTGTAGAAAGCTCATCCAGCATTCTTCCCAAGTCTATTGTTTGGCTGATCAAAACTTGGCTCTCATGCTGTAATGCCTAAGCTTTTGAGCTTAAAATTCCTTCCTCAACCAATGACTTTTGTTAAAACTTACAGAACTCTGTTCGAAGAGTTTATACTTTATTGCTCCTTTTCTCAAAGCAGTTTTCTCTAGATGCTGCCTGCAATGAGGGAAAGAGTCCTAAGGTAAAAGGAAATGTTCTATATCTGGATTGTCTGGGGATGATAAAAGGTCATATATTTTCAAAACTCATTGAACTCTATACTTAACACATGTGCATTTTCTCATATGTAAATTATACCTCAATCAAGTTGATTGAAAATATTTAGATAAATGTGTGCACACACACACTCACACACAGGATGGTATTGAAATATTACCCCCACTACACTTACCTGATCAGCTTTGTGTTCTTTCCTAATAAGCAAATCCTAACTATATTGTAGGCATTAAAATATGCCTTTTCCAATTTGAAGTTTTTTTTATGACATTCCTTTAAATCTTGATTTCTTTTTTTTACTTTAGCACTACATCAAATTTACTCTCCTTTTTCCTCATTTTTTCTTTCCATCATTTTGATTTTACTGGTTTATTCTGGCTACTTTATTTTTGCTCTGTGTATGACACATGTTGCTGTAGTTTGTTCCATAGACATTTGTGCTGAGCTGGGTGAATGACAGCACACTCCAGAGACTACTCAGAGAGTCCAAATGTAGTGATTAAGGTCCTCAGACTAAAGAAGAAAGGGATTAGACAACCGTGTCTCTCTCTGCTTAACCCCACACAGGCAACAGATGTTGTTTTCTATGGCAATGGCCGTTTTTCCATTTTGATGTCTTTTTTTGTCCAATAAAAATTTATTTATAACCCACATTTTTGCAAGAGTCATTAACAAAATACATTAAAAAATAATTTTTGTTCTCAAATGACTTGACTGCTAAGACCATGAAACATAAAAAGGGTCTACCTTCCTGGTTTGTTGTAGAAAAAGTGTTGACCATCTATTTGCATTCACGATTGGATTCTCAGGTCCTACTCTATTTTTTTTTTAACATTCCTGAGACACTTTTATTCAAGTACTTATAAAAAGACACAAATGTCACAGTCATATAGACTATCTGCTTATTACCTAAGGGGTTCCAAGTCTTAGACAATGCCCCCTCTTTCCAGCACTTTTTTCCAATAAATAATTTGCCATAATGATCTTCCTCTGCCTCTGGTGCACTTTGTTTAGTCAACTCAATGCTCTCATGTTACTCTGCATAATACAGTAAGTGGAATCAAGTTGGTTGGATCTTAGCAATGATCAAGGCTACAAGATTTCTTCTGATTATTTCTATGCACTCAGTCATCAAGCATGTTGATTTCAAAGACAATGGTTAAGTATCAATCCCAGACTCAATTCAAAACTGAGGATATGTGTTGCTTTGGGCTTGGGGACAATCATTTTTATGATACAAAAAAAGACTTCCTTTAGGAGAATGCATGTGTGTTTCAAAGAACTGATATCCTTCTCTAAATATGATGCTACTGTTTGCATTTGTATGTGATTAGAGGCCTTTCTACTCTATAAATTAGTGGAGTTAGTTCTTTTCTTTACTGTTTCCATTGGTTTTCACAATCCTAGCTCTGAGACTCCTTTATAAAGTAGTTTTCCTTCTTTATACAGTATCTACTGTCAAGGCTGCTCTCTCCACTGCTCTGGTTGTCCAGTCGTCTCTAATGCTGCTACAATCATTATAATAAGCAGATTTGCAGTTTCCCTCCATTCATCACCACGAGTATTAAATTCCCTATAACTACTCCTTTCCAGAAAACATACTGCTTCTTTCTACACTCAAAAGAGATATTACTCTTTTGAGGTTGTTATTGATTTCTAAAATGATCAGAAGTAATTTTCTTTTTTTCCTAGTTTTATTGAGAAATAATTAACCTACATCACCATATAAGTTTAAGGGATACAACATGATGGTTTAATTTACATATACTGTATTGTGAACTGATTATCACAATAAGTTCAGTTAACATCCATCATCTCACATAGATACAATATAAAGAAAAGAAAGAAGGAAGAGAAAAAATTTTCTTGACCTACTCCATTTTTAATTCCACAATTCTGAGCTGGGAAAAAATGTACCAAAGTGTCATCCCAGAAAAATGTTATATTTCCTTTTCACATATAATTTTGCAAGTTCTCAATGCATCGATATTATAAAAATCACAGGATAGGTATTTATTTAAATAATTGAATCCTTGCAAGGTCATTGTATACCTTTTCTGTTGCTAATTCCTTTGCAACAACACTGGTTGCCAGTGAATGCCAATCATTCTCCAGGGAGTTTGAGAGAATCCAGGGATCTGGAAGTAATTGATAGCATCAGAAAGATGTGAGTAGGCAAATTGCATACTGAAGTTAACTTCAAAAATGACAAAACTCACAACATGTAAAACATATCATTATCATCAAAATCATTTATTAAACAGCCAATTGAGCATGATATTCAGCTTCTATCCTCCAAGAAAAACCTTTGCCAACAAACAACTTCTCACTTGATCATCCTTGGCAGTCACAATGCCCCAGTGATTACAGAGGGATATCTGAATTTAGTGATGTACATTTGGACTCCTGGCGTTATATCTTTGGCACATGCAATATTAATGGTTTTCTTTTGCCACTTTCAAGTTTAAATTATTTTTAATAGTCCAGAGATGAAGAATCAGAAGATTTCTATCGACCTTAGTCTATCATCTGGAAAAAGTTACTCTCAAAAATATATTTGTTTTACATCATTAGGAATAATGATGTATATTATTGCTCCTACCACTATCAATATTATATTGAACTCTTAAGTCAGTTAATCCAAATTAACTAAATCAAAGGCATCACACGATCAATATTTACTTTCTTTATTATATATAATTTTATGAAAATGAGGCAAAGCACAAGAACCCAACTGGCATTGGGACGTAGCGGGGAGGATGGTGGAAGTGATGGTCAATAGAATTTATGATAACCACATTATGATTCTAAAAAATCCTGAATTATTTTCTACATAGCTTTGAAATATCCTCAAGTCAAGGTTGAAACAATAATAGGCTTAAGGAGTAGATTAGCCTTATAACAATCTAAATATTCCACATTCCAGAGAACCAAATATTATGATTGATTATTGCTTCATATTTGTAAAGCTACAGATAAAGCAGAAGAGTCATCATATCACAGAACATTATTTTCCTGCTTCTGTAGTATATTAAACATCTTCTCCTTAGAAAAACTTAAATTAAGCCTATCTCTTGGCAGAATGGACCCTATAGATTGCTTACAGTTTTAAGTTCTCAGGATTACTGATGGAGAATTACACACAAAAAAAATTCCAATTCATTTCAATAAATTTCAAATCATAGACTATAAAAAAAATCAGTGTTTCACTAGATTCAAATATATGCAGCATTATTAGGTGTGGTTTCCACTATGGAATCCATTATCCTGGTTGAATATTAAAATGTATTTTCTCTCCATGGGATTTCATGCATTCTAATTTTCTTCATTCTTTGGAGATTCATAGAAATCTCCTGAGACTTTTTTTCAGGTAGATATTTTCAAAATAAAAAATCTTCAAATATAACTTTGAAATATAATCTTCAAATAAAACCTCAGGGTTTTAATTTCAGAATTTAACAAATTCTCAAAAAGTCCTGAAAGAAAGAATTGAAATCTGGCCAATTGGTTTAACCGTGAGATCACACCATTACTTTTAAGGCTTGCTGAAACACTAGATAATTCTGTGGTATTCCTGAAGAAACTAAAAGAGAAATTGATTGGGTTATGCATGGCCAATGTACTTCCAAGTAGTTCATTGCAAAGTAATGCATATTGAAAAAGACCATTTAAAGTTCCCACACACTAATGGGTCTGATGGGCTCTGAATTAGCTGGTACCTTTCATGAAAAAGATCTAGGCACCATTATGAACAGCTCAATTAAGATGTCTGCTCAATGGGCTTCATTGGGCCAAAAAGCAAATAGACTGCTTAGATGAATTAATAAAGGGAGAGATAATGTGGAAATATTATAATGGCCTTGCATAAACCTTGATGAGTGGGGGTAGTTTCAAATGCCTCCTGCCTAAACTCAGATGAATAAATCAGCTTCTCCCATCATGGGTCACTTGACTCATTTCCAGAGGAACTCTCTGAGTACAGTTTTCCTGAATCTGGGAGGCAGTAGCCATGTGCCTTGTAACATCAGAAACATCATTCTTACCACATCTGTTTGGCTGCTGACACCTTTGGATGGGATCTGCTCACCTTTTTTCTTCTGACTCAGCTTAGGCAAACTTCCTGCCTGCTTATAGAAAGCCATGAAAGTTGAGAAGACGAAGTGTGATGGCACACGAAGTTGAACACCCCAGGAGCAGCATATTTATAAACATTTTGCAGATTTATAATCCTGCCTTGGAGATGGGTTCAAAAAGTTTTCAGATGCTTTAGAGTTTTCCCCACTTTTGATAAAATGTTTCCCACTGCAAACTATAATACACCCATTTCATCCAAGCCTTATTGCTCCTTTTCAATGATCCTTGCCTCAGAGTAAGGAGAAAAAATAGACAGTTGTCTAAAGTAAGCCTAATCAGGGTCCCTCAAGCTACTTCGTATGTGAGAAAACTCACCTTCCTTTGGAAAAACCTACAAGAATTTAAAAGAAGACACAGTCCATCTCAAGTCTTTTAGATCCATTCAGGTTTCTTACACCAATCCTTTCCAAGGGTCACACATATCTATAATGGCTGTATTACTTGTGTGTGCGTGTGTGTTTGTGTGTATTCTTAGTTTTATGTTACCTATTATTAATGGTTCCTCCCAACAGCTCAATTAAGAAATGGATTTCCACAGGAAATGTTGAGAACAGAAAGACTGGAGTTACTCCTGGTTATCAAATGAGCTGGTAACAGATTCTCTCATCAGGTTATGTACAGAGCTTGAAATATTTTTAATCAAAGCTGTTTAGCATCTAACTCTCATATGATCCTAAAACAATCCTGAGGAACTTAAAACCTGAGAAAAAAACAGAGTCCTAGAAAAGTTAGATGACCTACCTGGCTCATTTGAACTCTTTGGCATCCAAATAAAGACTAGTACCAGTTTCTAAACTTTCAAACTAATGCTTAGTCCACTAGATAATACTTCTCTAATTGCTTGCTACTGGTACAGAAATTGAGAGTAAGTGTATAAAACTTTTATAGCAATTTGACAGTCTGTGATAGATTGGGGATTGAAAACAAACAGATAAATTAAGAAACTGCCCTTCACCATGGATACTTTGAATGCTGGAGTCCTAGACTATGTTAAATCATAGCCACTGAAAAAGTAATTTAGTATTTCAGTCAGGATCTACTGCACTTTCAGGTTTTGCCTCTGAAGCTCCAGGTAAGAGAGAAAATAAGCAAATCGACATGAAATCGAAACACATCCACATGGGAAATGCTGAGGCTCACCTTTCCACACTTTGACATATTAATATGTTTCAACGTCCTATTTCCCTCTGGTGGCTCCTGGTTCAGAAAGCTGAGGGGGGCCTGGGAGACCCAACACCAGCAAAAGGCAAGATCGACTAAGAGCCTTTGCCTTCCTCTTAAGCTGGGAGATAAAAACCTTGAAATCTTTTGGTATTCTTATTTGATTTGGGGTTAGTTTCTGGTTTTTTATTTGAGTATCATCAGTAAAGAACTGCAATTTTTAAAAAATGTAATGTAGCTATACATATATTTGCATATTGATTTCTTACGATTAACCATCATAACCACCAGCGGCACAAAGAGAGAGAAGAGGGTAGAATAGCATAGAGATGTAAGAAATAAAATAATGACTTTTTTTGTTGATGGTTTATAATTCTTTCATTTTGAAGGCGGGACATGCTGCTGGTTACTTCTATCAGATATCAAAGAGTGAATATCCACTTTTTGGAGAAATGTTTACCAAAATGCGAATGCAGAGTTAAGTCTCAGTGTGCTCCTCCAGAGCCTATCGATAAAGGAAATGCAGAACAGCATTGATTTCACTGCTGCCAAAGTGCCCAGGCTTCGATCTATGACCATATTGACCCCATTCCCAGAACAAAATGTAGCAAAATTTACACAGCAGCTGCATCAAATGGCTTCAGTTATGCCATCTGTGATGATCAAGGAGAAGCAGATTTTCAAGTTGTGTCGACACTTTTGTTGAAAATACTACAGTTCCTGTCAAAACAGTGCTGGAGGAGAATAGCACAGACATATTTGATAAACAATTTTTATTTTCTCTTGCATAACAATGTCATACATATCCCCCCAACACAGTTACAGTAAAAAGATTTTAAGAGTTCATATCAGAGGGGTAGGGGGAGAGATAGAATGTTGAAACCAATTATAATTCTTAAATTAAGACTACATATTTCACATGTTTACATTTAGTGACGTGGAAAGATGTTTATAATATGAAGTTAATACAAGACAGTTTGTAAAATAGTACCCATAATGTGATTCTATTTTGCTACTATACATGCTTTGGGAAAAAAATCTAAAAGATATGTATTCCAAAATTAACAGTGGTATGTTGTAGGTGATAGTATTATTATTGATTCTTTTCTTGTGCATGTCTTCTATTATTTTTATCATAATCATGGATTTTCCTTTTGAAAAAAAAAGGAAGAAAAGAACATACTTTCATTCACTTCTCAGATGGTAGAATGATCTACATAATCTGCTTTTAACATTTCTGCAAGTAGGAGTTCATCTGAAATACTCAAATTTGTGCTGAGGTGTTATAATGAAGGTCATAGGAAAAATGAGAGACTTGCTTCTTTTCCTTTCCCAGGTTACAGAATCTTTACAAGTATCAGCAGAAGCAAACTTAGGATTCAGTAATCAAATTAGTGAAAGAATATAAAATGAATAAAAATGTGACTATAAAAGTGTATAGAATTGTGTCAACAGTAAGAAGAAACACCTATTCTTGAGTGGATAGAAAAAAGGAAGTCTGGAGAACTGGAAGGAGCGTTTCTGGTCAGCTGGGGAGCAGAGGTGCAGGCTTTAGGATCTTCCAGACCCGGGTTTGATTTCTGACGCCACCACTTTTGAGCAGGTTGCTTAATGTCTCTGAGTCTCAGTTTTCTTTTCTGTAAATGATGATGATAATATAACCACCTCATAGAGATTTTAAAGAACTATTTCAGAATCTTTGCTGAAAGTTTATCACATAGCCTTACACATGTTAAGCCCTCAGTAAATAGTCTCCATAAAAATAATTACTATTACTAGAGAAAAATTTTCCTCTTGTCCCCTCCAGATTCTCACCAAGGCCAACACTACACTCATCCTCTGTCCTGTCCTTGGCCCTCTGTTCATCTTGGGACCCCATTTCAGGTCATTTGACAGGTTCTATCTCTGCACCATAGCGTTTGTGCCTAGAGGGGAAGCCATTTCTCTCCTTTTACCAACATTTCCTTTGGGAAAAATTGAAGGCAATGTATTCTACATCCATCATAACCAATGTCACTGGTTCTAGTACACTCAGCAGAAGGAAAGAGAATTCAATATCTGAATTTTTAAAAATTAAATATAATAGCAGTGTTAATTAGGGATGATAGAATGATCTACATAACCTGCTCCAAACATTCCTGAACAAGTAGGATCTCCTCCAAAAATCAGAGGAAGTAATAAAAAGGCCACTGCGCAGAGCAAGCAAAAGTGTTGTGACTTTTACTTAAGGCCAATTTGGTCATGCATAACTCTGAGGTGCCTTTTGGTAGGCAACAGTAGCCCCTGAAGAGATCTGAGGAGAGTGAGGATTCCATTGCTACTCCTGCACACACAGCTTTGTCAACGAAAACCACTCCGAGCCCAATTCTTCCACACATTCAGACACTTATTAAATAAGCATGCATTAGCAAGTAAGCCCCAACATACTTCATACAATCTGTTCTGTGTCCCTTTGGGCAATCATGAGATGCGACCGTGTTGTAGAAGCAGATGTCTATTACCCTTATAGTTGGTATCAGCAAGCAGTAGTCTTCCTAAACCAGAGCCTGAGCTCAGGGCCATCTGGAGCTTTGTGCCCTGTGCCTAAAGTTCTTACAGACATTGTTGGATTCTTATTCCTTGCTCATGCAAGAGGAACAAAGGAGGGGAAGGATACCCTATAAATATTTTAGCCAGTTCACATGTTTTACATACTTGAACCTCAGTGAAAACCCATTTCTGACGTTAAACACAGTACATAACAAGCAACTAATTTCATCAGTAACAATCCAATTTTCACATTCACTGTATTAATTAACGTCACCCCAAGTGTTGGTTGGAATATAGATAGTTTTCTACACACTCTGGGGTAGCCACCTGCAATATAGCCCATATGGTCAAATGTTAGCCTATCATCTTTGGAGAATGGATTCTTGATTAAAACAACTGACTGTTCCTCGAATTAAACATTAAACTATTTGGTACATATGTAATATTCCACTCTTTCTATATTGAAGTATTAGAATACTGTATTAAAGGCATGGTAATAAAATCAAATCCAATGCTTTTGAATTAATTAGAAATGATAGCTCTTGAGTGCCTATGTATATGAACTCTGCTAGACACTGGGGAAGGATAAAAAGGATAAATAAGATGCTTTGGTACTCAGTCATTCGTTACACCATCTTCAGTAATCTTGATTCATTAATCTAGAGATAGATATCATTGAATTGTTCATCAATTGTTTCCAGCCTCTGGTTAAACAGTCTTTGTATCTGGATTCATTTTCTAGGATCTGATTTGTCATTTGGCCAGAATTCTCACTTTCCCAAGATACCAATGGATAAAACCTATTTGTAAATTTATTGTTTAGTTGATATCACCTTACCTGTTACCTGGAAAAAGAACCAGCTGTCTTTCATCTCAATCCAGGAAGCCTATAAGAACTGAGGCCTGTCCTAAAAAAAACAAACAAACAAAATAGAGAGAGAGAGACCGTCTGTATATTCTGACCCAGACAAGATCAATTTCTGGTTGAAATGGGCTAAAAAAAATCTCGGTAAAGTAGCAGGACAATGACCTACATTGTATCTTTTCTTCTGCATGAGAATTTTAGTTTTGTGTGCATCTGCTCCTCATCTTGTTTTTATCATTTGTGAACATTTTAAAACTATAGAGGAATAGAATGTAGCCTCTTCATTGCACACAACGTTAACACACGAGTTAGACTATCAAACTCTCAGTCACCTGCAACTATATGTACTATTTGTTGAGCACTTGAGCTAGACATTTTGCTAAGTACGCTACAGGCATGTCACTTAATCACACACCCTTTGAAGAGACTTTTATTATCCCTATTTTATAGATAAGATACTAAGGATAAAGCCACTTGCCAAAGTTATACAGCTAGTAGATGATGGAAGTAGATTTTAACTCAGGTCTCTGCCTCACAACTAGTCTTCTGACAACCTAATACTACACTGTAACCAGTCCTTTCCCAATACTACACCAGGTCACACACACACCACAGGCAACTACTATTACAACTTAAGGCAACCTCAAGGCAGGAGCCCTTTTTTATACACAGCTCCAGGTTTATGATTTGGTCAATTATGACCAAGTAAGGTGACATCCCCTGAGAACATTATTTTTTTTTAAAAATCCCTTTTGTTGGTTTTATTTCCATGATCACTTCAATAATCTACCTCATGAAAATCCCAACTTCTTTGTGTCATCAGATAAATTAAAAATTAACATCTCAAAAACCCAAGAGGTAATCCTGCCTACAGAGGCAGCATCTCTGTGGCCCCACTCCACAGTGGTCTTTCCAGAGGTGGTGGACACCCCTTGTAGAGATGCCAAAAGCTGACCTGTTATTCGCCCTTAATTGCTGCAATGGAAGAGACAACTCCAAAGAGAAAGAATGGGCATATTTGTAGAGAAATGAGGAAGGTTTTCAAAGTTGGTTTTTTTTTTGAGAACACCAAATGAGTATGTTATGACCTCTTGGATAGAATGCAGAATACACATTTTGCAATTCAGGGCTAGCCCCAGAAAAACATAAACTCGGCAAGGTGCATCCTCAACCCCTCACGTCCTTCTTTCTATCTGGATTTCCATTCTTCCTCCTCTAAAGCTCAAGTAGTCCCTCACTATTAAAGCTTTTTCGTAAAAAAAAGGTGTCAAATAGGCAGTTAAAAAATAGTAGTGTCCAGCGTCCCCAAAAATATGGGGACCTGGTCCCATGGAAGTTTGGTAAAATTTTATATCAGCACATCCTTTGTGGTCAGCAACTTGTAACACTTATCAACTGCCTTTAAAATGTATATACCCATAAAATGAAATATTCCTCTTCTAGAACTTTATCCTAAGAAGTGTTAACTTATGGAAATTCACAAACTATGAGTATATCACAGAATTTAAAAAAATAAATGAATAAGAATATGAAATTGGTTAAAACTAATTATGGCACAACCTAACACTAAAATACTAAGTGGACGTTACAATTATATTGGAAAAACACTTTATTTCCAATAAAATCTAATTAAAAACAGATTAAAAGCTATATAGAAAAGTAAGATATTATCTGCATACAATAAAGACTAAAGGGTGTACAATCCTCTAGAATTTAAACATTAACTATCTTTGGGTAATAAGAATACAATGACTTATTTTGTTCTCCTTTATCTGTATTTTATAGTTTTTAAAGTGAACATGCACTACCATTATAATAAAAAAAAAAGAGGGGGAGGTTCCTATTTTGTTTTATTTTAAGAAGAAAAATCTGATACCCTAAGTGTTAATATAAGTGCCTCTACTACTTTGATCCCTATTTGTGAAATAAAAGGTGTTTTTTTAATCCGGAAAAGGAAACTTTCACCATTTGAGACTGTGTGCAAAAGGATTTTCCTTAATAGACATCCTTTCAAGGACATAAACTAGCAGCTGCTCAGAGGCTCGGTCAGGCCACACAGGAGGCTGAGCCTTCCTTCAAGTGCCTTCTTGCATTTGGCAGTCCCTGTGAAGCCATTTATATCTGCAACTCCAAAACCCAGGGTGCTGCAGTCTTCCCAATTTGTACTCTGATAAATGGCGTAGGTTCTCTTTACCCGTAGATGATATACTATTAAGATGAGAAGATGAAATGATTCAGGAGCTTTCAAAGGAAAAAAGCAAGTCACCTTAAAGTGTGTTGAAATTCCTTAGATAGGTGCCCACAGTCGTGTCACACCAGATTTCCCGTGTGAACTGTGCCTGCTCGTGCATCCCTGTCTTTGCTCAGTCTGGAAGGTCTTTCTCACTTTCTCAGCCTAGGGTGATTCTACTCCATCCTCAAAACCTAACCCAGATATCTCCTCTTTCCTAGACACTACTCCACAGCCCTCTGTTGCGTCCCTCACTATTCCCAGAGAGCAGAAATGGAATTAATTTCTCCTGTCGATGAGCATCTACAGCACTTTTTTCATATTACTAATGTAGGATGAATCAGAAAGCATTATGATAGGTGGCTTGCTGGTTTATTTCTCCTTGCCCTCTCTCTAATCTAGTCCTACCATTGGGAGCTTTTAGCTAGATAAGGGCAGGGAGAAAAGGGACATGACACTAATATTTATTCAGTCCCTGCTGTTCAGCAGGCACCAGATGAAATTGATGGTTTTATTTATACTACCTTATGTTATCAAATAACCTAAAATGCACTCAGTATTATCTTCACTTTATTAAGGAGGAAGTAGACTCTCAGAGAGGTTATGAAATTTTATCAAAGTAGCACAGCTGCTGCTAGGGACTGATTTGTGTCCCCCCCAGAATTCATACGTTGAAGTCCTAACCCCTAATGTGATAGTATTTGGGGATGGGGTCTTTGGGAGGTAATTAGGTTTCCATGAGGTCATGCGGGTAGGGCCCTCATGGTGAGATTAGTGCCCTTCTAAGAAGAGACACCAGAGAGCTTGCTTTCTCTCTCTGAGATGTGAAGACACAGCAAGAAGGCAGCCATCTGGAAGCAAGGAAGAGAGCTCTCGCCAGAACCTGGCCATGCTGATGGCTCTAATCTCTAATCTCAGGCTCCCAGCCTCCAGAACTAGGAAAAAATTAATTTCGGTGGTTTCTGTAGTGTTTTGTTATGGCAGCCCGAGCAGACTAATACTACTGTTGAATACCAGAGCCAGCGTTTAAATCCTGGTTTATTTTTTTCTATAATACTATGCTGCTTCTCAGTATGAACTGTTCTTGATATGTCTTTATAACTCTAGTATTTAGCAGAGTGACTGGAATTTGGTAAACAGAAATCCAACAGATGGGTGTTGAATGAATGAATGAATGATTGAATGATTATATATAGATAGAAAGATAAGCACTTACAGTTGAAATTTCACCGTGTAGATATACACCAGTTTACAAATTTTTAGTGTAGGGCAAATCATTTCTGATTGTCATGCAGCAAATCTGCACAATTCTCTTGGTTGCAGAGAATTCACCTGTGTGTTCTGGACAGTGTACAGAATACCATGGGCATTTGTGGAGCTATTTTGCTTAAGAAGGTGAGTTTCTCCTTGGGAATCAGTTGGCAATGCTGGGAAGCCATATGAACCTTTTGAGGTTACTGCTTTTATTAAAGAAATCATGCCTTGAGAGTGTAAATGCGGGAGGGAGGGTCATATACAGAGAGCTAGGCTCCAGTAAGCAGCCCATTTTAGAGCAATGACTATTATAAGATTTATTTAAAGAATCTCATTCAAAGCAGAATTTGAATCTTAGTGAGGAAACTTCCAGAAAGTAAATGCTCATGTATACTAAGTTCAAGTATTTTATGCGAGAGTAATGACAAATACAGGTTTCTGTTCTGCTGCATCATTTCACAATTTTTTATTTGTATATGAAAGTGCGAATTGGGAATATTAAAAAGTTTCCTATCATTCTTTGCATTAGTGATATATTTATAAACCTAATAGCCTATCATCTGTCACACAAACAGGCCAGGGATACAGGGAGAAGGAGTGCTTCCTTTCATCTGTAAATTGGAGGGGTGAGCAGTAGAGAACAGATCACTGAAGTCCTGTCCAACTTTTACATTTAGTGATTCTACTTCTGCAGTTGTAATAGTCAAAGTGAGAAAAAAGTTCTCTCCTCCAGCCTTCTCAATCTAATGCAATTCTACCCCATCTCCAAAACTCCATTTAAACATTTCCTTTTTCCTTGACAGTATCCCACATCCTCTCTGTCATAACCCTTAACTCCATTCCCACAGGGAAGAATCAGAATTAATCTCCCCCTTCCATGAGCATCCACAGCACTTTGTCAATATTGCTGATATAGAACGGATCAGAGTGCACCATGAGAAGTGGCATGCTAGTTTATTGCTCCTGGCCCCACCCTTTCATCAGCTCCCTCCATGCTGGGAAGTCCTAGGAAGTTACCAGGAGGCTACTCATCGTGGAGTTTAATCATCCCGAGGCAGCACATGAATGGTTCTCAGTCTGCTCTCTTAAACTGGAAAAGAACAGAGTAGAATTTATTTCACGTTTTAAAAATAAAAATGGCCACAGCCTATTGTTTTTAAAAAATATAAAATGGAATTTTAGTCAATTCTCAATTATAAAATGCGTAATTTTTTCTTCCTTTTTTAGAGGGATTATTCACACAGTGATTTACTTTGTAATCCTGTCGAATCTTGTTTTATTTTAATAGTGATTTTAACTCTGACATGTTTCTTTTCATTCCAGTTATGTAAACATTAAGGAAACCTATTTTTGTAATGTCCTTGATGCCATTTGTTCATTGGCTATAATATTTAAAATACCACCCTTACAGAAAAAGCCAGAATAAGAATTTCACAGGATCACAATAAGCTTTACTGTCAGCTACAAACTGAGAGTTAACAATCCTCGATTCACGCTTGGAGACCAGTGATGTCAAGGAACATTGAATGTCTGTGACAGTGGCAAGAAGAAAATCCAGGTCTCATACATTCCTTGTTCTCTCTGCTAAAACTTCACTTCCTTTTATGATTGTTTATATAATTCTCTCTTGCAAGAAAATAATATTTATACCTCCCTCCTAAAACTCATATAGCTTACATATCTCAATCTTGTTCTTAGCTCCATAAATGTATCAGTGTGTATGTGTGTACTGAAATTCTACTCTATTGGCCAATATTTTTTAAAAAGATATAAATGTGAAAAAAAGGATGTAAAAAGTAAAGTAGATATGAATCTCATAAAAAAGCCATTAAGGGACATAGCTAAAAGATTAAAGGTAAATATATATTATGAGACATGGTAATAAGGTGGTCAGGCACTCCTGAAATTAAGTTGAAATGTAATATATGGAGATGAAAGGAAATTAAATATGAAACCCTGAGATACTTATTAAGCCATCAGTGGGAATCTGGATGATGATGTCACAACTAGGAGAGGAAAGACGACTCGTGCAAAGTTGGACGAGATCCAGTTTGCGCTGTAGATTTATGCAGTTAATTTTGTCCCCTGACTGCATTCAGATGAGCATTTCTCCTCGACATACACCAAGAAAATTGCTGCATTATAGCTGTGTTAATGGTAATCAGCATGCTAATGAGCACCAGAAGGTCGTTACAGCAAAGAGAGGTTCAAAGATGTATAACCCAGAGAAAACGAGAACGTAATTCTTCAGGGAATGCAAGTGTCTTGTTTGTAGGTCATAGATTATTTGTTTTGGTCACTGCATTGCACAGGGAGTTTAATTTAAGCAGGAAAAAAAATGAAGCTTTTTGAATTGTGAGAGCAGTCCAGCTTAATTAAGAAAAGTAACACTGGATAGCTTTGAATTTGTAGTACAAATAGAATTCTTCAGTAGACCTAAGATAGTACTAAATAGTGCTGTCTAATGTGGAATTATATCTGTGCTTATGCAAAATGTGAGGTTTCATTTGTATTTATTCATAAGTCAGAAGTTGCTTCATAGCTTTCTGGCAAGGACAGGGTCAAAATATCAAGGGTGGAAAAGGTAAGATTCAGAAATTAAGTCACAGGACTGTGCAAACATTTTCAGGGTCTAAGCCTTCTGAGAGAATTTAGAGATATTGTTTACTTCAGATAAGCATTTTGGCTTCAAGAGGTTAAGTAGTTATTGATACTGACAAAGGAGAGTATTCAATCAGAAATATTGCTGCTATAGCTAATTAAAAAGTTCAGGGACATAAATGGTGTGCAGATTTTAGGTTAAGCTAGGTGGCTCCCCCCAGGAGCTTCCTCCCCACCAAAGATTTAGGAAGCCACATTAACTAATCAATTCCTATATTGTGTCAATAGAAACAGAATCATAATATCACTTGGTTAAATAATTATAGGGGTTCTGTGTTTTTTGTTTAATGAGTACTTTTAAATAGACTGTTTTGCTAATATGCTCTTTGGGTAGGTTTTATAACCAAAGAATGGTGCCTTGGAAATGAACAATGGTAATAATTTGCATTTCCCCTGTCTGCTAGCACATGGTATTTGTCACAGTATTCAAATGAATGTTTTTCCATCCCAAAAAGGACAAGTAAAATGGCTCCTGACAGATAAATAGATGATTGATAGACAGACACACACACACATATATATGACTGATTATAATATAGTATATAATATAACATAATACTATACTAAGGGCATTTTACAATTTCCAACCTAACACCTCTTCAAATTAGAAGTCCATATTTTTTATATTTACCAGTTTCCTCAAATAAGCATCTTCCTTTGTGATGTCAGGAAACTTCCTTTGTTCCAAATTCTCAAGGTTAAGCACCAGAGGGCCCAGTGCTAAAACTTCCTCACTGCAAAGAAAAGCATGTTTCAGATTAAACCAGTGTTTTAATTGTTTGGGTGCATGTTGTCACCTTTTTTTCAGAACATCTGTGACGTGTATCCTCTCATAAATGTACTAGCCCATCTATACAGAATAATGTGACTGGAGAAGAAGAGGTTTACATGCCAATTTGGCAAAAAAAAAAAAGAAAAAAGAACACTAAAAGAAAAGATGAAAGGCAGCGGGGGAGGGAGGGAGGGAGGGAGAGACTACGGTAGTGTAGAAATACAGGATGAATAGGTAAGATACTTAATAATTTATCAATATAACAGTATGGTGTTGGGGAAATACAATTAAAAAATAAAATCTTCTTCAAACACAGAAAACCCCTCTGCAAAGTTAGTAGAGAAAGAAAACATGTTTATTATTGAATAAGCATTAAATCAGAATGTGATGCACATCACAGGCAATCCCCTAAGAGATGGTAAAGACAGGAAGGAAACTGACTCCTTATATAGCCAAGCAGACACAACCCATTACATACATGTTCTCAAGATGAACAATAACTAATCCTCAAGTCAGAGAACTGGATAGCACCATGTGTCACAAGTAGTTCACCCTAACTAACCCTGGTAATTGAGGTGACCATCTGTGTTGTCTAACTGGCTTTATCCAGAGGAAAACCAGCTTCTCATGTCTGTATGACAGGAAGTAGTTTTGCAACTTGAATCAGGCCCCCACCAAGTTAGGCTCCTATCCCCCCACAGAAACTGGGAAATAGGGGTGCTACCTTCCTTGATGTTTACATTTTAAAGAGATGGCTTTCCAGTCCTTAAGAAAGACAGTCCCAGGTCAGAAAGCTGATGAAAGGCCTATCCAGTTTTCAAAGGATTTATGCATATTTCAAAGAGAGGAGAAAGTACATGCAATCACAAGCTTTCTAAGGTAAATGCTCTGAGAACATGGAGCAGAGGGGAATCTCTGCCCTTGTTTTCAACAGGAAGAATTAAGCCTTTTATTTTTAATTTGTATTTGTCCTCCCAATGGGCACCACTGATTTTAACTGAAAATAAACCCACTGGGTTCACTCTGAGGTTTGGAGTACTTGCCCTGACAGGAGGGTGGGCAGGAGTCTGAAGCTGGTTCAGAGAACTCTAGAGCCCCCCAGGTTTGGTTATAGGTGGTCCCTAAGTATCTAGCTCAGTGCTTCTCTCATTTTAATGTGCACAAGAACCACCTGGGGGTCCTGTTGACATGCAGATTTGGCCGTGGAATCTCTGGGGTAGGCCAGGGTTCTGCATTTCTTACTCGCTCCCAGATGATGCTGCAGCTGTTGGTCAGAGGCCCACACTCTGAATAACAAGCAACTGCATTCAGTTATCCTCACGGGCATAAAAGCCCACCATTTCCCAGATAGGCGCCCTGGAGTAAATCATTTAGCCTCTTTAATTTCAGGGGGAAAAGACTCATAAATGAACAAATACTTGACTAAAAAAGTTAAGAAATTGTTTCTTAGAACAGCAGAGACTTAGAGCCTTAAAGAGGCCCTGAAAGAGAGAGCCATCCTGTTCTTGAATATTTCCAGCTTCCATTTTTAAGGCAGCACATCCCACTGTTAGATAGCTCATCATTTTGGAGATGCAATCTGCTTCTTTATGCTTTTGACCCATTGGGTCTACTGTCATCTGGAACTACAGAAAGCAAAATAAGATGGAAAGAGCCAACATCTCCAAAACACATTAGAGCTTATAAAGCAAATTTATGTTGATTATCTGATTTTATCAACATAACCCTTTATATATTTGTAGCCAGTAGTTTTCTCACCACTGTCTTATCTTCTGTAGGCGAAACTCCCAAGGGTTTCCAGACCCTTCACCACTGTGATTTCCTTCATTTATACTCACTATGGTTTTTAGTGCCTACTTTTAATTGGGTACAAATTAATGGCAATTAAAGAATTAGGCCTTATCTCAGAAAATACTTCCTAGTAAAGACTTCCTTAGCACAAACACGTCCTTTTCTTAAGTTAATATGCTGCATTAGTAATAAGTATTCCCTTTTCATAAATAGGAATAAAGAAAATATTCTTATTAGGAAAGAGTAAGTGTTATATAGGTTTGTTAAACATTTTCCTCCTTTTCCTAAGCAGATTTATTGTAAACATGCTTTTATCTCATATGTCATACTACAGTAGGGGAACCAAGACTTCGGGGGAGAAGAAACCATGTTTATGGGAACCCTAACTGTCCCTGGGGTCTGCTCCACGCCAGAGACAATGTGGAAGGGTTGCCACGTTAACTCACGCTTCATCTTGGTTGGTTCAGACTCTCAGATACTCTCATGGTTCCCTTGCTTCTCCGCAAATATTGCCTCCACATATAAAGAGGAAGGAGTATGCGATTTCATGACGTTAGAGGGGGATGGAGGCTGGCACTAGCAGACACGCCATCCCTGGTAGGCCCTGGCTGGCACCTGCACACCTCTGCTATGTCCTGAGTCCACCTGGGAGTCCTGCAGGTGGTGAACTTGTGGTTTATTCTGTTGGCTCCTGGGAAAACTCTGGGTCTTCACCATGTTCATGATCCAATTTCCTGGCTCATGAAGAGTCCTCTGCAGTACTGTCCCCAAGACGGGTTGACTGTGTGTCAACTCAACTTCTACAGTGTATGGAAACTGAGAAAGCCCCAAGAGTGCCAGCTAGATCTCTACTCTGTCTGATCACACTGCTCCCCCCTCCTAATGAGGATCTCCGCAGAGCAGTCTCCTCCCAGAATTCCAAATGGGGAAATGGAACATGGACATCATCCTCTCACTGTTTCCTGTCAGCTAGTTAATGCCAGTGCCTCCCTTCCCCCACACCACACCACCACTGCCATTTCCCAAACCAGCCCCAAGGAGGGAAAACAGGACAACAGCACCAGTCTCATTCTCTCTCTCCTTCTTCCCACAATCTACTGGGGCCAAAAAAAACCTGTCTTCCTCTACTTCCTTTTCCAGTCCGAACCTCGTTTACATGAAACTCTATGATCAGACCTGCTAAATCTGTCTGACGGCACACTAAAAGAACAGAGGAAGGAATTCAAATAATATGTTTGGATGATCTGGCGTACAAGGCTCGATTTTTGCTGCATGGTCCTGTTTTTTTAATGCAAGAAGCTGAATCTTATCTTCTTTCTCTTTGTATTCTGCACAGACACTGTTAGTTGTCTCTTCAAGTACTTCCTTGCTTCTTCCTTGCCACAAGAACCCTGGTTTTCTATCATGCAGCTGTATGTGTGTCAGGAAAGATTGAACTCCTCCCTAATCTGTTGACTGATTTTGATTCCTGGGACTGTGGCAACAATCTTGAGACCATGAGGACACCTAGATGTAAGGGAAATAAGTGACACTGAGGATGGTAGAGCAGATAAAGGGGAAAAAATGATTCCTTGGTATTGTCATTGAGTTACTGAATTAACCCAACCTGGAGGTACCCTAACTCAAAACTTCCTATGTGAAATAATATATTTTCCTCATTGTTTAAGCCATTTCCACTTAGGTTTTTGTTATTTGGAGCACAAAGTATCCAAACTGATGTGCTGTCTTTCTGTAACATTCTCCTCCAAGGCAGATGAATAACCTGGGCAACTTGGGCAAATATTAAAGGAAACTAATGATATTAACAAGATTAACCCTAGAAATAACAGGTCTGAAAGTCCAGAGTTCTCTCTCTCAGATTCTCACCACCCTAGCTTAGGATGTCCTCATCATTTCTCGTCGCAAGTAGCAATAACTAGTCTGACTGCCTCTCATCTCTATTTCATCCTCTCCACTGATCCTGGAGTCTCCTACTAAAACACAAATCTCATATGACTCTCCTACTTAAAACCCTTCCATGGTTCCCCGTGGTCTCCCTGATGAAATCCAACCTACTGTGCATGTTGTACAAAGCCCCTCGTGACCTGGCCCTGCCTTCTCTTTCACCTTCAGTTTCTGCTCATCATTTCCTGGTATTCTGTGCCACAGTCCCCCCAAATCTTAGAATTTCTGAACACACTGTGTCATTTCTTTCCTCTGTGCTTCTTAGGTGCTATTTCCAGTACTTAGGATCAGCTTCTCCAGGCATCAAAGAATAACAAACCATCACTCATCGTTCTTGACTCAGCTGAAGCCTCACTGCAAACGGAAACACCTCCCTGAGAGCCCCCAGAAATAGTGTGCTAAGTTTTTTGTGTTACTTGTACCTTGCCGGCACCTCACCTGTGGCAACTCTCACCTGGAACAGCACTTCATGTATAGACTCTGTATAGACTCTGGATTTATTGGGAAACAAGCCTTCTTGGTTTTTGTATCTTCATCGCTTAGCACAGCTCCTAAGATCCAGAGGGGCAGCATAGCAGAGCCCAAGTTCTGGCTGGGTCCAGATCTTGGTTCCATCATATCCTGGTTATGTGACTTTGAGCAAGTAATTAACCTCTCTGTGCTTTAATTTCCTTACCTGTTAAGTGAGGACAATAACAATAGCTGTAATCAATAATAGTAATAATAACAATAGCACTGTTGTGCGGATTAAGTTAGTTTATTCATGTATAAATATTTAGAACACTGTCCAACTCATAGTAAACATCCAATAAATATTATATTTTACAATTAGTATTGGCACGCAATAAGTACTTGTGAACTGTACTGAAGGGCAGTTCTGAACCCTCCTATACCCTCAAGGGACACCCTAAAGTGTAAGACCTGGCATAGGACCTGACATTAATGTATTGTGCGTGTGTATGAGTGCCTGACACGTCTATCTCCTCTCCATATTATACCTCACATCTTAAGAAATCAAATTACTTATTATATTCCTATCAGAAATAAAATAAAAGAATTTATTCTAATGACTACTAGACAGTAGAGTAAAATTAGCTTCAGATGACTATGAAAAAGCATAATGTTCTAGTTTACCAGAAACCAAGGAAACCTAGTATATCCAGCAGCAATTTTTCTTCCTTCTTATTCTTTCTTTGTGGTGAAGCTGAGAATAATGCCCTTAGGTTTTTCTCACTATATATGTAGATGGGGAGCAAAAAGGAGCTACGATGGCACAGACTCACAGACAGTGCAATTAAAAAGGCTAAGATAATTTGTTGATCTTTTAACACAATGTTTCTTTACTATCAAAGTCACCTCAAATCAACAATTTTAACATAATGTGGTTCAACAAAAATATTATTGTAGGCATAAGAAAATTTTATAGGAGGAAACATATTGGATGAAGTATCGCTCGTGGTGTAATTTTAATTCTGAAAGATCTTGCTAAGAGGGCTTATTTAAATAGGTTCTCCCTGAGATGAATATTTAGGGGGAAAAATTCCTACAGGATGATTTATAGCAAAATTATATGAACAGAATGAAGGACAGAAGAATTTTATTAGAAAAGGGTCTCATTTCCACAAAATATAAATTATACCTTTTAGAAAATATATTGAATTTTATTAATATTCTGTAGACAGCCTGAAGTGTTAATCTCCACCCCTACCTATAAGACTTTCATTATGATGTACAAGGTGTATTTACCCTTTAACCAAATAATTTTTGAGCAAGTCGGTGGAGCCTCCAGTTTACATATCCTACAAAATATTTTCATTGCAGGTACAAAATCTTATTCTTTGTATCATTGGCAACTTTTAATGAAACACATGTGTGGGGTGTATATTTTATATATTCATGCTTTTGGTATTACTATGCAAGAATGTATATTAATGATGACCTCCTTATATTTGATATCTGAGGAGAACATTTCTCCAACATTCACTGTTACTGTTATTATTGTTTTAACCATTTTTTAAAATAGAGACACAATCAGTTTGAGTTTTTTCAGTGCTATGACTAAAATTCTGCTTTGCTTCATCTTGAAATTTATAGTTAGAGGAATTGCTTAGGGTAGACCATTGAGTACTGTATTTCTGCCTGGCATTTGAAAGTGACCTCATTTAGACCTTGGTAACTAATATTTTTGATGAGGAGATTGACTTATTATGATTCAAAGAACTTGGTTATAAATCCTTTTCCAGTTTCTATCAATCAGTCTTGAAAATTGAGCCTTTCTTGGGATGGTGACTGTTGCAGCGAACACAAGTAAATTGACCATTGGTGCAGTGTGAGTTTCAGCAAGGACAAGCTAGAATTTCGATTTTATATTATTTGAAAGTGAAAACTGAGAACAAGAATGAGGACAAAGCTAGGAGATTAAAGAGAAAAGATGGACTCATTTTGACTTAAATAAATATTCTTAAATATTTTTCTCTTAAATAAATATACATAGAATGTAGCAATTGATATATTTCATCTCCTTAGGGCATGCAAAATGGAACACAGGCTCCCTGTTCTATTCCAAATACCTGCAAAATATACTACTGCAAAAATTACTATTGTCTTTTTATAAAATGAGAAGAACCTGATTTAAAATCTGGGCCTGAGTTAAAACCAGAAGCCAAGCCTTTCTTTACACCTTAAAAAAATATTTCGTTGATTCATCACTGAATGCCAGTCAAGGACAGCTTCTATTCACATCTCCATGAAGAGGAGAACATTGAAGAGAAATCTCTTCGATGTACCTGGGTATTTGAAACCAAAACACCTTGGCATTTCACCCAAGCCCCTGTATAAATCTGAAGCCCCAGGGAACTAACTGCACAGCAGGGAAATCTCTGGTATTATTATTGGTCAAAATGGCAAACATCTCCAGGTAATAAAATGAAAGTCAAGGATATATTTTAGCACAAATATTTCTGACTTACCCTCAGAATAAATGCTCAAATTCAAGAATCCAGAGCCTCTTCATGTGGATAAAAAGAATTAAAACAAAACATTAGACCTGAAGACCTATCAATAGACGTCCCTAAAAGAATAAATGGGATGGCAAAAAGGAAAAAAGATTTTAGAATTGTTCCTATCAACCTATATGGAAACACTAGCATCATTCTCTTACCGTGGAATCTTAGAGCTGTAAGAATTCTGAAAAGATGCTCTCTTCTACGATGCACATTTTCACAGTTGAGGATACAAACTCAAATTTGTTGTGACATGTCTAAGGTCACACAGCCAACCAATGGCAAAGCCAGGACTTGAACCAGGGTCTACTTATACCTACATATATCTTAATCTCTATTGTTTTTCAGGAGCACGGGGCTCAGGCAAAGTTCAGCATTGTCAAAGATATCAAATGTAACCTTTGCTCTCAAGGGGAAACAAAATTAAATCTATCTTCGTTCAACAAAATTTGATTCTCTCTTTACATCTCTTCACTGGCCCATTCTGGTTTTCATGACTTATCATTACAGATGAGACAACTGAAGTGTGGAGACGCTGGAACTAGTGAGTACAGATAAATCTTCAATAAATTTCAAATCATATGTGTATAGTGTGGCCTCATTTTTATTGTAAATTTATTTTAGTTTTATTTATTTATGTATTTAACCCTCACCATATTCCAAGAAAAGAATTAAAATGGCATAGAAGTTACCTGTGCATGGATTCCATACCCCTTTTGTCAAGCCTCCACATGTGTTAGTCAAAAATTAATATAACAATAAGGCAGTCAGGCAGCTTTACCTCTTGGTCTCATCTGATGACTTTTCCTGGTGACCTAACACTGCTGTGAACATTCCAAGATCTGCCCAAGGCAATATGGGAAGGTGAAGTCACAGTTACCACTTAATGCAGTTATTCAATAAATCTGACACAAACTGCTCGTTTCATTCATGTTGCCTATGTCTCCACAGAACTGACCCAAATAAGAGAATATGGATTATTCATTTCTAACGTTTATTCCTAGGTGTTACATAACAATTTTAGGCCTTCATTTAAGTAACACGGTTTTCCCAAAAGTCTCTGTAAGCAATTCCCAGTCCTAAAATAACTAGTCCTGGGGAAACTTCTTTCTCTGTCTACTTGTCATTCAACTGCATGCTTTGGTCACTTAAGCCATTGTCAATTAAAATTTAGAATACCAAAGGAAAAAAGAGAAGACATGAAACATTCTCTTTAGCAGCGCTTGGTGACTTTAAAATAAAAAGTGAGCACCCCTTCTGCTCTATAAGCTCAAAGTGTCACCTTCGATGGCATCTTTTCAAATGGCCTGAATTGTATTCCTCGCTTCCCTTGATTTATCCCCCGTTGGCCCCTGCAGGAGAGCATCATTTTTTTTCTCCTGCCCTCTGTCTTCTATATTTCATTTCAGGTGTCTATCGAGGCAACAAAAGATAAAGCTCTCTGCTTTCCCTTGTACTAAAGTTCTATATGGAATCAGTTCACCTGTCTGTCACTCCTCATTAAATTCTTACCCTCTTCATTCACATCCTGATCTTTGCAAATGAACATTTGCTTAATAAATGTTCCCAAGACTAACAGTGCAGAGTGAAAATCCCACACAGCAGTAAATTATTAACTCAGTCACAGAGGGAGTGCCATATATGACTTTTCAGAATGAGTTATTATGTGGATCATCATGTAATTATGAATTTTTCAAGCCATGATAGAGGAAAATTGAATATTTAATATTTTATGGACATATTCTACACTGAGGACATCTTTCAAAATTTTATGATAATTTTTAGAGTGAGTGAAGAGCAGAACAAAAGTTACAAAATAATTGCAAACTTGAATATTTAATCACTAGGGACATTGTTGGTTATTTCTCAAATTATATAATGTAACCAAGGCTGTGAACTTTTAATCATAGTGTATTCAAGTGAGGGGGAAAAATGCATTAAAAGCAATCTATAAATATGTTTTGGTTGTTTAAGAAATAAGAATACAGAGTTTAATGTTGTCAAATTGAGGCCTTGGGGTATAAATAGTCATGTGAGAGGCAATCTTAAGTGATTTGTTCTAAATGAGCTATTGTCAAACAAAAACTTTTTTAAATGAGCCATTTGAAAATGTTCAAAATTGACACCAAGGAGTAAACACTAAAACACCTTAAAACTCTTCACTGAAAGTAAAATGGAAAAATGAAATTGGTGTTTTTTAAAAAATTAAAAACTGCAAGAAATATTTTATAGCTTTGATGAAAAAAATTAAAGGAAAAATTAAAAGAGACAATGCAATACCAAACAACAAACAACAAGATTTTGTTCTGAATAGTCCTAAGCCTTATACAGATTCGTGCATCCATCTTATAATATTTAGCACTTCAATTATCACTTGTGTTTTAAATTTGGAAATCATAAATTTAGTGATTCCAAATTATTTCTTAATAAGCTCTCCTTGTCGCTGGAGAGGGTCATTTCCTAGTGCTAATACTAATAAACTTTGAGGACATTTGAACTCGGGGGTTCTCAACCCTGGCTGCACATTAGCATGGCCTACTGCTACCTCCGGAGATTCTGAATTGGCCTGAAGTGAGGCTGGACCCTCATTTTTTTGTCCAGCTTTTCAAATTATTTTTATTTTCAGCCATGGTTTAGAATCAGTAATACCGATAGGGCTGTCATCTAGTTTCCAGAGGTCAAAACTTCAAATATATTTTTAAAATCCCAAAGATCAACCTTTTGGGTTTACTAAGTATATGGGTACTGAGGATGCAGAGATGACTAGTAAACAGTCCTGGCTCTCAAATTGCATGTAATCTAATGAAACATGCACATAAATAACCACATTCCATGCAATTGCTGCTATTAGAGAGGTGTGTGCCGGGTATACAGCAGTGGAGGAGAAAAATCAACATTCAAGATACCAAAATGGACTTGTTTAAACCTAAAATTTGACTAAGAAAAAATATAACTATGCTGTTTCTTGCATTCATTCATTTACTTACTCATTCAATTATCTATTCAACAAACATTTATTAAATGACTAGTATTTTCCAGGTATTGTCTTCTTCTTCTCATAGACTATGGAGGGTGATTGAAAAATGAGAATGTATCCATTAGCTATTGCTGCAGAACAAACTAGAACGAAATTTAAGTAACTTAAAACTACAACTATTTATTTGCTCACGCTTCTGCAGATTGGTGGTTTCAGGCTGGGTTCAGCAGTCTCATCAGAAAAGCATGTCTGAGTTATATCATCACCTCTTACAATCTTTGCAGAAAGTGAGATTGACAACAATGTCTGCATTTGCCCGAGAAATTGAATCTGTTTAGTGGAATGAATCTTTCCTTTAAAAAGAAATATCAGATCCAAACACTGGAAAGCTCTAGGGGAACACCACTAGAGTAGACTATCAAAACTGGGAAAGCACTTTTCTGCTCACTCTTCAGACACTCTTCACTCTTATTGTTTCCCAGCCCTGTAAGTAAGAGACAGGGGTCAGTTATTCCTTGTCCTATGAGACCATCCCAATTGTAGATCCTTTCCTGACTCTCTAGGACAACAAGCTGGAAGCAGGGTAAAAGAGTCTCCAACTTCTATTAAACAGGGTGGAGATGAAGGAACAGGAGCCCAACAAGGTGTGGCTTCTCACAGCTTTCCCACTGTCCCCTGGAGTCATGGCACTTCCACAAGGAAACTAGAGATTGAGTAGAAGGGAAGAAGGGGAAGCACAAGACATTGTACTTCAATAGCTTGATCGTTGGGGACAGAGTGCTGAACATTTGCGGCTATGTGTTTTGGGTTTTTTTTTTATTTAATCTTACTATCCTTTTTGTTTATTTGCTTGCTTATTTGTCTCTTGGTTTTACAGAAAAGAAAACTGAACTTAGAGAGAAATTCTACTATGTCATAGACTCACTTGTATGTTAGGAAGCTACGTAGAGTTATTCAGGATGAGACATGTACTAAATAAATTCTGGTCACCCTCCTCATCTTGGCTTTCTGTTTTGTTTTGTTTTTCTATTGTAGTAAGAACATTTAACATGAGATCTACCCTCTTAACAAAATTTTAAGTATACAATACAGTATTGCTAACTACGGGCACAATGATGTACAGCAGATCTCCAGAATTTATTCATCTTGCATAACTGAAACTTTGTACCCATTGAATAGCAACTCCGTATTTCCTTCTCCCCCAGCCCCTAGGAACCACTATTCTACTCTCTGCTTCTATGAGTATAACTATTTTAGATTCCCACATATAAGTCAAATCACACAGTATTTGTCCTTCTGTGACTGGCTTATTTCACTTAGCATAATGTCTTCAAGGTTTATCCATATTGTCACATACGGCAGGATTTCTTTCTTTTCAATGGCTGAATAATAGTCCATTATGTGTATATATCATATTTTCTTTAGCCATTCATCTGTTGATGGACATTTAAGTTGTTTCCACCTCTTGGCTATTGTGAATAATGCTGCAATGAACATGGGAGTGCAGATGTGTCTTCAAGATCCTGGTTTCAAATCTCTTCAATAACTACCCAAAAGTGGAAATGCTAGATCATATGGTAGTTTTAGTTCTAATTTTTTGAGGAACCCCCATACTGTTTTCCATAGCACCATCTTCCATTCCCAGCAACAGTGCACAAGGGTTCCCTTTTCTCCACATCCTTACCAACATTATGATATTTTTAATTGGAACTCAAAACTAGGAAAAACAATATACCTTGGAATAGTCTCAGTGACGAAAACTCCCAAATATCTTAGAAGAATAAAAAAGACACATAACTGGCAGGAGCAATCATATGTCCAATGGGAAGACTAAAAAGGGCAAACAGGACAGTTCTTCCCAAATCTGTTATACATTAGTGCATTTGCAGTCTCAGCAGGAATTTTTAGAAAGCAAATTTGACTAACTATCCTGAAATTCTTCTCGTAAAGTGTTTAAAATACTGCTAAAAGAAGAAAACGAAATATGGATGATGTTTATTTCTCTTCTCTATTTTACAAAAGCTTTTGTGCTTTCAAAAAAACTTTACGATAAAAAATGTATTTTAATTTGTGAATATTTGATTACTAGATGTCTAAAGTATTATTAAAAGTTAATATATGAAAATCTATTATTGAACTAAAAATAATAATATTTTCCTATTTGTTAATCTTTTAAAAATGGATTCACTCAGTGCTAACCTTGAAACAGGGACTGCGCTAGTCTCTGTGGATTCAGAGATAAAGAAGATACAGCCCTGGTCTCAAGAGAGTTGACAGGGATGTAAATATATAATTACAACATGGTATTCTCAGTGCTAGGATGGAGACACTCACAGGGTCCAGTGGGACCTTACAGGAGGGACCCCAGGGGAGAGGGCATTGAGCTGAGACTGAAGAGATAAGATGGTGGGTTTAAGGAGGGGAACATTGACCAATAAGGCTGAAGAAGTAGGCAACTGCCACATCATACCAAGGACTCTGTACCTTTTCTCCACATAAACATCAGGCATTGAATGAGGAGGCTGACAACCCATCACACTCCTGGATTACTGTCTACTCCTAATAGAGACGTGCACAAGTATGCATCCTCAAGTGCATTTTCATAGTGCAGGTACAGTTTGATCCAAAATAACACTTAGAACTTATGACTTCAATCTCATTTTTTAAAAATCAGTATTCACTGGTGAAATCTTATTTGATAAAATAAAAGTGCTGACTCATTCATCTTTCTTTTAACCACCCAGTCATCAAGTTGAAGACACCTAACAACCACCACATGACCTGAACTGAGAAAGTACAAAAGATGTTGAAATACCACAAGAGCCAGCCTGAGCATCACTTTCAAGGCGTCACAAAGAATTCCTGTCTCACCTTGCCCAGGGCATGAAGTGTTTCAACCAGACTCGCAGAACTGCAACCAAGCCACCCTGTACATAAAAGGAGAGAACCAGCCATGCCACCTGATGTTTGTGTGGTCTTTCTCAGCAGGGATGGCCAACTGGCGGTGTACAAGGCAGCTGATTTTCAGTGTAATGACTGAAGACCACCCGAGTCTAAGGGAAGAAAGGAATGGAAGACAGGGGTAAGTGTTATAGAAGAGGGGGTGTTGATGATGACAGGAAAGGAGCCAAAAGAGCAAAGGAAAGAGTGCTGCAGGCAGCTGAATTCCACTCCCCCAGTAGAATCCAGGCCAGTAGGCATGGCCTACATGGAGCATGATGGTCAAGATTGGCTCCAAGACCAGCCAAGTAAAGCATCAAAGCCTGAAAGTAGATCTCCCTATTCTAGTGAGATGGTTCTCCTTATCAGTTACGTACCACACTGATTAACCTGCCTGACCCCAAACAATGCCCTCTACGTACATTTTCTAGGTGCTTTCAGGATCCCAATGGTCAATAAAGAGTCCATCTGTCCTGCTCCTTACCCTGCAACTGGAAAAATTCATAGCTACTACTTTTCTGATTTGTTGGAGTAAGAGAAGGCTTGCTAATAGCTAGTGTAAAGAAGCCCTGTGGAGAGTGTTACCCTTCTTGTTACTGCTGCTGGCATGTGATTTTTTTTGTACAAAACTTTGTACATCCTGTACTAGCACTAGAAGCAGACCCATCCTTCTCTTCAGTTTGGAGACTCAGCCTGCATTCTTGACAGTGCCCACATGTAAGTTACTTCAGAAAATATTATCTAGCACTTCTCCTGGGTCAGGCAATCTTCCAGGGATACACAGAATGCACAAGGCAGAGTCCTTACCCTAGTGAAGCAAGGACTAATTTCCAGAATTCTCTGAGCCTATCTTGGTAAAGATACTCAAAATTTCTTTCCTTTAGTTGCTGCACAGACCTTCTGAATCTCAATTACTTAACTCTTTTAGAGCAATATGCTTTTAAAAAATCAATGTATTAGTCAAGCCTTCGCTGGGGAAGTTGAGCAGCATTAATTCTGTGTTGGCTGCCCTCACAGTGCTGGGTCTTCAGCCTGAGGCCTGTCAGCACCATCTTCACTGTGGATTAAAACCAAGCAATTCATTCCCTATTCAGAATTGATCATGAATTTCAGCATCAGAAGGCTTTGGGCATTATGAGACCTGTCTGATTGATTGCAATGGGAATCATGCCCACTTTAATGACAGCCAATAAATTCTCAGGTTGGGTCTTCACCTCCCCTTTTTAATTCATGGAATTGTAAAAAAAAAAAAAAAATTGTACCAGACATTTATTAAAAATGGCCATGATGACTTTGTTCAAGACTATTGCAATAAGGGAGAGAGATTGAACACGACTCTGCTGAAATAAAAGGTGGGAAGATTTTTGTTGTTGTTTTGTGAGGAAGATTAGCCCTGAGCTAATATCCATTGCCAAGGAGGATTGGCCCTGGGCTAACATCTGTGCCCATCTTCCTCTACTTTATATGGGACCCCACCACAGCATGGCTTGACAAGCTGTGCATCTGTGCTTGGGATCCGAATCTTGCGATCTGAACTTGCGAGCCCTGAGCCGCCAAAGCCCAGCACAGACACTTAACTGCTACACCACTGGGCAGGCCCCAAAAGGTGGGAGGATTTTTTAACCTTGAGTTGGGCCAATGAAAAAGTACTGGAGGACGTTTAGGGGGTATTTGGCCATCTGTGTTTGCTAATTGGCCCTTATTGAAGTTAGGCTCCCACCCTCCCACAGAGAATGGGAGATGGGGGTGCTATTTCCATCCACTTCAGAGGGGTAGATACCAGGTCCTTGAGAAAGACTTTTCTGGGTTGTAGACGCTTTACATCTCAAAGGAGCAGAGAAAGAATTTACAACTGCAAGTTTTCTAAAGTCAATTCTCTAAGAAAAGGGAGGTCAGGGGCCTAGAATCAGGAAGAAGCCTGTCTAAATTGTAGGCAAGCTGAGGGGAACAATAAGGCAGGCTGTCTTGATCAAGAAGGCACTTCAAATCTTATGAGCAATGTTACTCATGAGGCAGCATATTGCATGAGGGAATTATTGCATTTCTTAGGCGAATAAAACAATTCCGACTCTGGAATTATAACACTGTGTGAGCTATGTTATAATTGCCAAGTCCCGTTGCTGCTCCGAGTGCATTTTGCTTATGAGCAGCCTCACCCCATCATGGTTTCACCTGAGATACCTGTGGCAATGCAAAAAGCAGAGGTAATGTTGGCTGATTTGCCGGTTGACAGCCTTTAAAAGGAGGGTAGCTATTTACTTTTGCCTTGGAAAACACAAGCCATATTGCCTATGAAGCTCATTAAAACATATATGCCAAAATGTCTTCAAATTGCCCCGAATCAGCTCACTTCCCTTTTCTTCCAAGGCTTATTCATTTGTCTGCTTATTTAGCAAATGTTTATGTGCCAGGCTTTGTCTTAGGCAGTAGATGAACCACACACTCTCTCCCAAAACAGACATAAACTATGCACTGTTACCTGTAACACCTACTAACTTTCAGTGATCAGAGCTGGCATGATATTAATATGATAATAATAAATACTTATTTGATATTTCAGACAAGCCCAACACCAAGTACTTTGCATCATTTATATTATCTGTGTTCATAACACCCCTACAAGTTCAGTACTGTTATTATCAGATCCCTGCTTTCCGATGAGGAACTTGAGTCTCACAGTAATTAAATGAATGATCTAAGACTAAGTGACCATTAACAGGTAGAACAGGGACTTGAACCCAGGTCTGTGTGACTCTAAACCTGTGCTCCTAGTCGTTTATTATGATCCCTGATGAATACTATACAGAGCATCACGTGCCTCCTTCACGCATTCAGTGTAAATTCAGCAAGTACATAGTAAGTACTCTAAAAGTTTAGAATCCACAGTGTTATTGGAAATGCCCCCGTTTCACAGGAGAAAGGGCAAGAAATCATCTCTAAGATGACAGTAGCACACAAGACTTGATGCTAAAACTCAATCGGAGTGCTCCCAGAGCACCAGCAGGGCATGTAGTCTGGTAAAACAAACAGGTCCCTACCCTGGAGAAGGCCACATTCATTAGTGCCACATGTCCCCAACTTCAGACCATATTCACAATTTTTGCTATATCTGCATATCACCTGTACTATTATTTATTTAATATTTCTCTTTAAATAGACCCACTTTATACCATCACAGTGAATGGAGAGGAAAAAAGCAAATTTAATTATTGCCATTAAAATAAATATAACACTATTAAAATGTGTGCACGAAGCTTCATCTCAAGTGCCACTGTGGGAAGGATTGCTTGTTCTCAGTCTTCCTTTAGTTTCCTATTTCCCATCCCACTCTGGGCATCATTCTACAGCTTCCAGACCCAGCTCTCACTCTGGGAAAATGCTCTAGACCTTTCTCACTCTCCTCTGCCCTCCATTCTACCTGCCACCCCACCGCACACATCAGTGAGTGTTCAAAGCCCCGTTTACTCACGGCCCTCATGGGTAACTCACAAAATAGTCTATAAAGTAATTCTCCTTAGAAGGTATTCATAGAGGAATGGCCATCAATAATTAGGAATTCACAATGAGCCACCCACCGGATATGTAAATGCTTCACATGGATTATTATCTTATTTAATCTTCACAACAGTCTGATGAAGAAAATACTATTATTATTATATTTTTATAGATGAGGAGACTGAAACCTGCATTATGACTATGCGAAGGGAGGTTAAATAATTTTCCTAAAGCCCACAGCTAGTAAGTTGCAGGTCTATGCACCTCCGAAGTCTACATAGACTTTCATACTAAATCGGTCAACTTCTCTACACCAGTAGCAATGGGAGGCCTTACATTTAGGACCATGTTGCATCTCATAGAAGGATTGCTCTCCCCATCCCACCCATCTATCACCACTGCCCTCCTCTGCAGTTCATCTGCCACACGGTCACCACACACACACACACACACACACACACACACACACACACACACACGCACACACAAACTTTCAATGGCTGGCTTCCCATTGCCTACAAGATATAGGATAAAGTTCAAATTTCTCACAGCATTCAAGGCTCATCACATCTGGCCACAACCTGACTTCCCTGAGCCCCTTCCCTCTCAATTCAGAGCCACATTAGATCTCAACAGGTCATGATCCCTCATAGCCGTGTGAAAAAGCAGCCGTGAACACTGCAAGGTCAAAGCAAGGGCATGGGCTTGGGAGTAGATAGACCTGTTTGAATCCCCAAAATTGGGCAAGTTATTTAACCTCTTGGGGCCTCCTCTGTTTTCTCACATATGAAACAATGTTAATACATCTCCATTGTAAGAATTGAACTAGATGGTGTGTCTAAAACTTGCCACACACTGCATGGCACTTGCGCTGCCACTGGCAGCTAGCAGGCCTTCAAATACAAGTCATTGCCATACCTGTGCCCATGTTGCTCCCTGGAAAATTACCTGGAATTGTTTTTTCTTCTCATCTTGATAAATGCTTATCCATTCTTCAAGTTTTAATATCACTTCCTCTATGAAACCCTTCTCCATCTCTTCAGACAATATTAATTCCTCCTTCCTCCACGTTTCCTTAGCACTCAGTATCCACCTCAACTATACCACTTGAAGTTGGTTTTTAATGATCTGTCGCTTGTTTCTCTCTCCCTTTAGACCATGAGCTTTTCAGGAGCCTGTATATCTAGAAATGCAATACTCAGCACATAGTAAGCTGACAAATGTTTGTTGAATGAGTTAATGTGTTCCCCCCTCCCAGACATCATTTGTATTTGAATAATGCTATAAAGTTAGACTGAAATTTTAATCACTGAGGCAGGAGCAGTGAAGTGGGTGGGTGGAAGGTGAGATCTTTCTCCAAAATCCCCAAACACTTACATCCACTCTATGCATAAAGCCATTTTGTTTCCAGAATCTTTGTCTGCAAATTATACTGGTCTTCCCTTAGAAGCATGAGGGAATTTTTGTGACAGGAAAAGATAATGCTTACAAAACCTTTTCATTGTAAACGTTGATTATTTATGAACTCTTACAGGAAAGGGACCCTCTGGATGCTGGCACATGGGAGAAGCCATCCCCCCCAATTTATAATAAATGAATGTTGGAGTAAATCTCTTCATTATCCAGATAGAGAAAGGAATTTACGCTCCAAAGTAATCATTCGTTTCTTCAGCCACAAAAGCCCCAAAGACTCCGCTTCCTGAATATTCTCTCTAATGGGACAGACCTTTGCTGACCGACTTAGTACAAGGATGGCTTCAGCATGTAGACTTCACAAAGGTAGCAGCTCAAAGCAAACACACAGCAACACTGCCTGGAAGCTGGTGGGTGGCCTTGGCTGGTGGAAGCAACTGAGGCAGGAGCCCATTAAAGGTGTTAATTTTACATGATGTGGCACGGCAAGTCTATAAATAAATAACAAATGAACATTCCCCATGGTTCCTCTCCTCTGAATTTTTGTGTACCTGCTACAGGCCTGGCAATAGCAGGACCTGCTCAGATGCCAGATCCGGAATTACTCTTCAAAAAGTGAGGGGGGAGACATTTCTGTCACCACGACTTGATAACTTTTGATGCCTACATCACTGGCTCCAGTCACCTTAAAAAATAGCCAACAAATCCGTCCTCTGTGGTTGGATGTGCTCAATTTAAGATTATCGTCATGAGCTGCAAGAACAAAACACAGATGTTAGAGTTTCAGAAAAATGTACTGTGGGGGACCATTAGTAAAAAATACTGTTTAAAATATATAACATATGTAACTATTAAATACATAAAAATCCCATGTACCAAGAGGCAAAACATGATGAAAGTTGTTGAATATTTTAAGTACCTATATTGCTGCATAAAATGGTTCTGTGCAGTAGAATTTTCTATTGCACGAGATTTATGAAATTTTGTCAAAGTGGTAGATCATGCTGAAGTCAGGGGAAATACTAGTACACTTTACGTTGCTTTCTATTTTTAATTAAGTTTGAAACTGCATCTTTGCACTTGTGAGTGTGCATATAAATATATGTAAGTGCAGATGTGATTAACAATAATGCTGATGTATGCAGACATTCAAATTCACTCACAAGACAACCCCCTCCCACTGCAGAGAAAATTACTTAATTGAGGCTGGGTCTGTGTAATCGTAATGAACTGGATGTAGAATGGCAAAATTCAACCGACATGGTTCACCCTCGCTCATTTTAATAGCCTAGGAGGCAGGAATTAAGCAAGCCCTATAGAGTCCTGACCTGGATTTGCAACTGGAGATGAGACATGACAACTAAATGTTATAGTGCTTGTCGTGTTTACCCATGTCAATGAAGATGAGACTGACTGAACTTGGTAGTTGACTAAAGTCCATCTAATGCTTATTCTGAGGGACTAAGGCTGGGTTCAAAGGCACCCTTGAGAATTAACTGTGGTGCAAGTTGCTCAGGATCCAAAATACTTAACAAGTATTAACAAAGATGGAGTTAAGGGCAAATAATCGGGTTAGATGCACAGCAGTGAAAGTCTAAGATGAAGGAAGGCAGAGAAAAAGAAGAGAGAGACACAAAAAGAATGCAAGCAGGGGAGTCTCTAGACACAACCCAAGTCATTTTTCACCACAAGCTCCTCTCCACGTGCACCTGGATCAACTCCTCTGACGAATTTCCACTGCACCTGGAGCCCATACCAAATAAACTAGCATGTAATTATATACTCTTCTGTGCTGTTCACATTGTTTTATGTGTGTTCGTTTTCATCCTAACTAGATTTAAATTCTATTTGGAGGTCAGTAACTACATATTCTATATCTGTATTTTCTCCAGAGCCTAGCACAGCTTTATGCACATTAAAAGTTTCAGCAATTGCTCTTTGGTTGAGTCAATATCAAGTCATTTTTGCCCTCCAGCAAGTGCCATCCATTCTTCCTCCATCATGTCACATCTACACCAATGTTCCTACAAAACATACAAACATATACTCTAAAACATATGAGGATATTTTTCTGTTTATTATCCACTTTATTCTGTAACATTTTTTTACACAACCATACATACAGATCCAACTCATTCTTTCCAATAGCTGGATAAAAACTCCATTGTGTGGTTGTACCACAGTTTATTTAGTCATTTCCTTTGCTGCCATTTATTCCAACATGATAACCAATATTACAATAAATGTTTACATCATTTTGTACTTGTGCTTTTATTTCTTTGTAGATTCCCATAGTAGGACTACAGAGTTAATGATTTCTTTGCAAAATTGAATTATTAAAGATACCTCCAGTTTACTTTTCCAAATGACTTTAGTAAGTCATTCTCCTGCCATTAATATATTTGAGTGTCTGTTTCCTCAACTAAAAGGGTTAAGATCAGGATTAGAGCAAAAAGTCGTATCCCACAGTTTCGTTTTGCATTTCTCTGACTGCTAGTGAAGCTAAGTCTCTACACTGCCATTTGCATTTCTTCTTATAAGAATTGCCTTTCATGGTTTCTGCCCATCTTTTATATTTAATGCATATGATTTCCCTATATATTAGGGATATTTTTCATTCATAAATGATGCACATATTGTTCTCCCAGATTAATCTTATGTGTTTATATCTTATAAACTCCTTGAGGATAATGACTGTATCTTAGAGCCTATCTCCCAATCCCTTCCTGCTAGCAACCCAGGCATAACGTATAATAATGTATACATTGAGGAGGTTCAATAAACTTGTTCAACTTCAATCAACATCAGTCAAAAGTAGTTTGGTCATATGATTAGATTGACCAGGCAAATATTCATTGCAGAGTGGAGCATTCAGTATCCTGAAGTGTCTGCTGGATCAAGTGAGGCATTTCTGTTTTAGTTGAAACTTGGCTCCCAGGTTAATGCCTACCCCTAGCTCCAGCCTCACCTCCACTTGGTTCCAACACAGAGAGGACTTCACAGAATGCATTTGAGCCCAAAGATAATATGTGAAAGTATAGCTGTAAAGGATATTTGAGGAAAGGGATTAAAAAAGAGCTTTGGGGGGCCACCCGGTGGCGCAGCGGTTTAGTCCGCGCTTGGCAGCCCGGGGTTCGCGAGTTCGGATCCCGGGCGCCTGCCGACGCACTGCCTGTCAGCCATGCCGTGGCGGCGTCCCATATAAAGTGGAGGAAGATGGGCACGATGTTAGCCCAGGGCCAGTCTTCCTCAGCAAAAAGGGGAGGAGTGGCAACAGATGTTAGCTCAGGGCTGGTCTTCCCCACAAAAATAAAAAAAGAGCTTTTGGCATACAGGCATGTGTGCACACATGCACATACACCCCAATGCAAAGAAGTGTTTTAATTCTAGCACAAATCTGCCCATTGTATCGTATATACACCTTATCTTTGCCGATGCAACAAATACAGAACATTAAAATGCATACAAATGAAGACATATTAGAGAAATATATAAATACAGCAAACATTTACACTGTGACTATCAAGAGGAAACTGATTTTGTGCAGTGGCGAGGAAAGTTACAAAATCTTCATTCTAGCCAAATTCACGACTATTTCAGGGATTTGGGGAACCATCTGGATTGAAGTAGGATGTGGAGAGTTTGAATGAGGTTAGAAAGTAAACGAGGAAACTTAGGATGCGGGTGTAGGGGATATTCCATCATGGTGTGAAAAGGAAAAGAATTGGTAGATAGGTAATCCAGGGTGCTCTGAAGAAAGATTTTGAAGTTTGAGATGGGGCAGATGAGGCTTATACGCCACATCAGAGAGAATTAAGGTTTGGGTCACCATTGTGGAGGCTTAGTTATTGTCATCCCCAGCCAACGACTCCACTTGCATCTCTGGCACGAATTCCCCCTCTGAATGGTCTGCAGGGGCTCTGTGAGCCATGCTACAGAAAACCAATACTTCAGTGAAATACCTTTGTTAGTTAGATATTGTTGACTAATCGAGGTATTCCAAATGGAAGACTGCCTTTAATTGATGTTATATGTTTAGAAAAGGGTTGAATTATAGAATTCCATAGAACAGAATAAAATTAGCAAATAAAAATCGTATTTTCAAGAAATGTTTAATTAGTGAAAATGCTCGTGATAGACGTAGTGAAAAAAGCAGATATAAAACTGTATATAGACTCTGACTTCACTCCAATAAAGGACACACACATATATTGTGTATATATAAAAGTGAAGAAAAAAGATTTTAAAAATTACCCCAAAAGGTCAACAGTGGTTAGCTCAGTGGAACTTGCCAGTGATTTTTATTTTCTTCTTTATACTTCTCTGTATTTTACAAATAATTTTAAGATGAGCATTTATTTTTTAAATCAGCAAAAGCTATTTTAAAATAAATATACTTTTATATTACATTTTAAACTGATTCTTGGCTAACACAATTCCCAGTCATGTTTTGCTCTTTATTTTCTCTCAACTAATTAATCTGAAGTCAGACTTTCCCTCAACCCATTTCTCATTCCTACGGCTTCTATTTCTTCACAGTCTTAAACTACCTCAAGAGGAATAGCCAATGGTCTAGGGGAAAATGGCTCTTCTACCATTCTTTGCTCCAACATTCCTGTACTGCCTCACATGTGGCAAAGACAAAATGAAAGAAGAGTAAAATACTAAAAGTTGTTTTCAGATTCAAGTTTAACTGCTATATATCTGTCCTTACCCATGAGAAAGTATCATACGAGAAAGGAAGTTTGAAAGATTTCTAAGCAATAACTCACAAACTTGGTTCTGACAGTTTGAAGGTTTTTTGAGAGAGAGATAGTGCAAGTAACTCAAGAATACTCAAGCCCTTGTATGTCTTAATACAGCAGTAAATTAAAAAGTTCACAAAGGCTTTAGGTAGAAATATATGGAGGAATTTCATCACATGGGAACTTTGTGTTGTATTGATATTCTCTGTGTGACTTTGTGGCATTTAATTATTCTTATTATTATTTAGATTATGGATGACATGGTGAAATTTGTCTACTTATAAGATTGGGGTACACTTAATGGTGTTTCTGCTAATTTGTCATACTTGTAACATGACACAGGAAAAATGGCCTAATGAGTGTAGCTTCACCAACACAAATAGTGAATTTTTAGACATATAGTTATGACTAAAAGTCACTAGTAGAAAGGAAGATGAGATAAAACCATGGGATTTTTTCCTCCTCTACAACAACAATAAAAAAATGGGTTTTGCTGCCATAAATTTTGCTCATGTCAGGGAATTTTCAGACATACAAAAACAGATCAAGGTCTTCTTGGCTCTTTCTCAAAGGGTCATCAGGATGCGTGTGTTTGAACTACTGGAACAGCTAGTAAGCGGTAGAAACAGTATGTGAACTGGGCATTCTGGCTCCAGAGCTCTCACATGCCAGCCCTACACTGTAAGATGAACTAACCCCGAGTCATCTGTGACACACTTTCTACCAGTATCTGTAAATAACAGGATTCTGCCTTAACCCCAAGAGCTGACTTTCTAATGGTGAAATTTCTGGCACCATTGGAAGTGTTGATCTCAAACTGGAGAAAGTTAGTAATAGATTCTTGCTTTCCTTTGCCTTCAACTTTTACCTTTAGTGTGAGTTGGGTTTGAATGAGAAGTGGCAGAGTAAAAGAAAATTTAACTGGGAGTCAGGATACCTGGGTCTGGTTTTAGTTCTGCCCCTAGATAACTAACTGCTCTTGCACAAATGAGACTTCAAACTTCTCATCTACAGTGACAGTCAGAACAAACGACCTCTTGTTTGATAAGTCTACAATTAGACCCCAATCTTCCCTGCCCTCTCCTGTCTCCACAGCAAGTGGTGAGAACAAGTAAGTGTGTTTATGAGTATGTGTGCATGAGTGTGAGTGTGTACACATGTGTGTGCACATGCACATCACCAATAATTTATCCATGTGGCGTAAGAACTGCTCGGAAGGATGGGAAAAGTTGAAAATAGATCAGTATTTATAAAACTGTGTCCAGACATCTTGGAAAGGTAAAAGAGCTTTTTGTTCTGCAAATGCTAAAATTACAGATAGGGATTCACTTAAAATCTGCTTTTGTCAATTTTATATTTTTCTTTAACTTCTAATACCTAGGACTTTAAATTTTATGTGACAGCACTAATTCAAGCAACAAAGGAAAGGACAGTTTTTCTGCATTACCTCATGTCACAGAAGAGGCATTACTTGTCACCCTCTAGAGGTGCAGGTATGAACACTGATCGCTGGTCTGACTCAACCCAGAGAAAACTGGCTTGTGGAAATACTGGCCCAATTTGCCTCTAATTACAGAAATCTGAGTCACATCTTTCTTTTGCCAAGCCTTAGAAAGTGTGGCATAAGACTTTGATTTAGAGAAATGAGGCCACAAAACACACTATTCCCTCGCACACAGTTGGTGCTCAATAAATATTTACTAATAAGTTATTTGGTGGGGTGGATCTTTTGGCCTGACTAGTTCTGATATAGCTTTAACTCTCTACTTTGTCCGTGTAGCTGTTAGAATGTAAGAGCTACCATGGATTAAATAGCAACACTTCAAAAAGGCAAGGTTGGCCTATGGCCAGGAGTCAAGCTGTATTTGAAAAATGCCGAATAAGACCCTTAACATCCAGTTCTCTCAAGAAGACATGTTTGCTTTTTAACTGATGCTTTTCCACTTCAACCACATTTTCCCCGTGTCATGAGAGCTAACATTTTTTAATCCTTCTTTCACTATAAATTGTGTCTGTTTAAAGCTACTTGACTTCATAGTCCATTCAAAATGCAGTTCAAAGACACTCACCTAGTCCATTTCTTCTAAACAATGAGCCTAGTTCGACTGTAGAAAAAGAAATATTGAAGACTCTTCTCAGGAGGCTTTGAACACTTCCAGGGAAAGGGCATTTTCAGGGAATGGTTAAGTACTTTGAAAACCCTAAGGAGCTTTGTAGCTAGTGACGACCCTATAACCTCTCAACAGCTTTTTGCAAACAAAATCTTTCAAGCTTCATCTAAAAGACTGGTGAGTAACAATTTGAAGAATGAGGTTTTCCTTTGTGTCAGATTATAGAGCTCAGCAGTTCTAACCTTTTTGTTCTATTATATTTCTGATCTAAATAAGGAATTATTTATTACCAGAAAATGGTGGTATTCAGATCACAAGCCTCCTCAGAGCATTAACTTTGATCCTCAACCATATGTAGAGATTTAAGGAGGAGAAGGCTAGTTATTTGGAGAGAATCCTAAGATCTACTCTTAGAAGCTGCCTCTCCAGGCAGAAGGCACACAAGGCTCTGGTCATTGAAAATGAACCTATCTTATAATTTCTTGATCTCAGTTTGTTATTGTAAGGCACATTTTCCCAATACCTTGAAGTTTCATTTTCCTATGTGGATGGAATTTCTTCTCCATGCCAAGAAATAAATGGATTTATTGAGAGTTTAATTCAATGTGAATTTTTGACAAAATTACCAAAGGATTCATTTATATTCCTCCATTAATAGTTTTTGGTAATAATCTGGGAAATGTTCACAATACAACAGAAGACAAACTCCTGGGAACATACATGTTGCACAATGTCTCACTCTTCCCCACTTGGAACCAGGGTGCCATTGGTAAAACTGAGCCCTAAAAATATTTAAAATCCTAAATATGGTAGCTGGGCAAATTGTCATTTAAAAGCAACGTTTGAGGCCAGCCCCAGTGGCCTAGTGATTAAGTTCAGCACACTCCACTTCAGCAGCCAGGGTTCAGTTCCCTGGCACAGACCTACACCACTCGTCAGTGGCCATGCTGTGGTGGTGACTCACATACAAAATAGAGGAAGATTGGCAACAGATGTTAGCTCAGGGCGAATCTTCCTCAGCAAAAAAAAATAAATAAATAAAAGCAACATTTAACACTCTCTGAATACTGTTTGAGGGGCAGACTATTCCTTGAGTTCTGGGAAAATTGTCCAAATAGTTCTTTCAGTTTTCAAATGTAAAGCAAAGATACTCTCCTGAAATGGAGATATTTGAGACTAGTTTACCACAAAGAGCTAAACTGCTCTGGGTGATAATGTAAAGTTGCCTCTGGTGGAGACAGTGTTGGATCTCTGCAGGTTATGTTTCCTTCAGAGAAATGTTCTTTTTCTTAGTATGGATTGAGTCTTCTCTGTGCCTGTTCTGGGAGTCTGAGAGGGACAGAGGAAAAATGGGGGGAGGGGGAGGACAAAGGGGTAGGGAGAGGTGTACGAGAAGTGGGGAGAAAAGCAAGCCAGAGGGGGAAGAGCAGGGAGAGGATAGGAGAGGATCAGTGGCTGTCAGGAAATCTGTACCTGTGGGGCCAAGGCTGAAGGAGGAACTATTTTCAGAGAATACTGTGAGACACGGGGAAATGTGGAAATGTTTTCAGTATCTGTATTGGGAAATGGGGACCCAAAATCATCATAATTTCTGTATTAATGGAGATGTGACCTCGTTTAAGTATGCCCATACTTGATTCTCACAGGTTGATGAAACTTAGACATCCACGTTACACACCAAAGGAATAAAAGATTCCCATTGTTACAGATCTTTTTACCAAATAAATATTTGATCTTTTTTAGTGGAGGATAAAATATGGTAGCTTTGCATTAACATGCTATAGGTTACATTTAGTCTGACATTTTATTTGATTACATCAAGCAGATTATTAAATTGTAAAATATCTTAAAAAAATGCTTAAGGTTCTCATTACCTAATGAGTATTCTATAATTTGTGATTTATTTATAAAAAAGGAGAACTCTTATTTGTAGCAACTCAGTTCAATAAATATTTGTGGATTCTCTGCTATGTGTCAGGAAACACGCGAGGTAAGTCCTGCCCTTTAGGAGCTCATGCTTTCTCTGGCAGGTAGAAATGTGTACAGATAATGGCAAGATAGTATGAAAAATGTCGTAATCGAGATAGTCACATATCTTCAGGAAGTCCTGAGGAGGACACTACATGGCCCTGGTGTCATCGGGAGCTTGGAGTGAGGGATAGGGAGAAATCAGAGCAGATCTTCCAGAGGTAAGAATGGTGGAGTAGCATTAACAAGGCCAGGAAGCGGAGCAAGGTGTTCTCAGATAGAAAATCGTGATTGATGTAGGAGACCATAAATATGCAGGGTATGTGTGCGAGCTGTAAGTGACTAGGCTCAATTAGGGCTCACCCTTTGAGATGGGAGCCAGTGGATGAGAAGTAGGAGAGCTGAGTGGAGCCAGAAGTGGGAGCCAGTCGGAGAGCTGAGCAGAGGCCAACGCGTCTGAGAACTTAGAAATAAAGGTAAAAGTCCCTGCACAGCCAAAAGTATGCCACAAAACCCGAAGCTGAATCTAGGATGGCCAATTTGCTTCTGATATAAACAACATCTAACACACTTTGTTACTCATTTTCTAAATCCTTAGTAGTTTAAATCAACAAGTTGTTACATGTAGGAACCCTGATAGCAATGAAGAGATAATTTCTTACTAACAACAGAAGTAATGAGAATGACAGAAAGCAGACATAAGCAACCCTCTCCAGTTTGGGTCATTCAGTATAGTCTACTCCCTGGATTGGCAAACTTTTTCTAAAAAGCCAGATAGTAAATATTTTAGGCTTTGCAGGTTGTACGGTATCTGTGACAACAACTACTCGACTCTGCCCTTGTAGCACAGAAGCAGGCACAGACATTACACAGCTGAATGGGCATGGCTGTGTTCCGGTGAGGCTTTATTTAAAGAGCAGATAGAGGCCACATTTGGCCCCCAGCTGTGGGTTACCCACCCCTGGCCTAATGACCCCTGAGGCTGTGCTGTATTAAAACACAATACTGCAATTGATGTTTATAATTATGGTCTTAGCTCAGTAAGAAACATTTGATTCTTTTCAGTGTTCTCCATTTAAGAAGTCAGGAAAATTTGTAAAGTGTATTAGAAAGAGTCTATTCAGAATTGGAAAGAATTTTGGTATTGAAGGGCTAAACAGTAAGCTATATGGGAAAAAAATCATCTAAAAAGCATTCCCTATATGTTTGCACAGCTGAAGTTTTTACTCCTATGGATTTCTGTGCCAAGCACACATATAGTATTTACCCATGTGTTCTGGACCTGCACTGTCCAGTACAGTAGCCACTAGCCACACATGGCTATTGAGCCCTTGAAATGTGGTTGGTATGACTGAGGAACTGAATTTTTCCTTTATTTATTTTTCAGTTTAATTTAAATTTAAAAGCAGATTTCCATTTCAATGATTGAGAAACTTTAAAATATATTTGATACAACTTGGGTAAACTTTTTCAACATAATTTTTGGAAATCTAAGTACAGATTAAGTATTTCCCATGAAAATTTAGCATCTGACTTGAGGTATGTATTGTATTATATTCGTCTTGAGCAAAATAGTCAATCTATTCTATTGTCTAGAATATTGTAGTGAGGGGAGCCAACATTTTTCCTTCTGTATTTCAAGAGTTGAAAAAGATTAGACCATGGAGAGTTTGTGCCACAGTGAGTTAATGGCAGAGAGGCAATTAAATCCATAGTCCTGCTATTCCAGCTCTTTGGCTCTTCCTATTGAACTGTGATGCCTTAATAACTCTTAATGGAATGAAATCCCCCATGAGATATCTTTAAATCCACATTATTTGGCTAATGTGAATTCTGATGTTTGTGAAGAGATTGGTAGCTGGAGTGATCAATTGCAATCCCCAGGGCTGTGAGACTGAAGGGGTGGCCCAGCACCAGCAATTCAATCAAACATGAATCCTGATGACCTTTTGAGAAAGAGCCCATAAGATCCAGATTTACTCATTGTTTGTCTGAAAATTCCCCCACATAAACTGAATGGACGGCGGCAGAACTAAAACCAGACCCAAGTATCCTGACTCCTGTTAACTTTTCTTTTTCTCTGCCATTTCTCATTCAAACCCAATTCACACCAAAGATAAAAGTCAAAGGCAAAGAAAAGCAAGAATCTATTTCTAACCTTTTCCAACTCGAGATCTCTGCAAGAACATTTTGGATGAATTCACAACAAAAGTTATAATTGTACCTACACTTCTTCCCTGACCTAAGCTGAAGTGCTAATCAAAACATTAACAGGTTGCACAACCTGAGCACCAGCCAATCAGAATGGATGATGCCAGAGCTAGGAGGAAAGTTTGGGCATCCAATTCATCTCCACGTCCCATTATTCCTTACTTCCTCCCACGGTTGCTTTATATTTCTTGCCTAGAGTTCCAGATGATCTCTAGAGAGCTGCACTGAGCCTGCAGCCACTTTGACAAGGGCTCTGGAATCCTTTCTAGCTCTCCCCAGCCCCCCCGGCCCATGATGCTGGAGCTGGCAGTCATTGCCCCAAGCCCACAGTTTCTGATAGGGGTCTTATACTAAACTGCTCATCACCCAGAACCACAGCACTGCCTGACTACAGTACTACCATCTTGAGGACTTTGCCAAAGACTGTCCCCCATCTGTCACATTGAACTTCATCTTCCACCTTCACAGTGGCTGCAAATCCACCTTTGGATGCAGGATTTGAACTACCCAGTTGCCCTTATGGAGGCCTGCCCCCATCTCTCCCACTCGCTACCCTCCCCACCCCCATATTCCTGTCCGGCCAAATCTGAGCCTACCTCCAGTATGAGTCTGCCTGAGTTCTAACAGGTCCTCCCCGAGTGTGAAGACTCCCCCTGTGCTCACGTACCTTTATTCTCATTTGCCTGTGAGAGATAAACGGATGGAGATTATGTTTCATTTGGTGGTTATTCCTCACATTATATTCCTTCTATACTTGTAACTTGAAAGAACTAGGGTTAGTAATACCGTATTGTATATTTGAAAGCTGCTAAGAGAGTAGATCTTAAAAATTCACAGGACAAGGAAAAATATTTGTTACTATGTGTGGTGATGGATGTTGGCTAGATTTATTGTGGTGATCATTTCACAATATATACATATATCAAATTATTATGTTGTACACCTGAAACTAATATAATGTTATATGTCAATTATATCTCAATTAACAAAATAAATAAATAAAATAAAATAAAAAGAAAGAACTTTAAAAAAAAAAAAGGTTTTTCTAACCTAGGTATCTGTCATAGATAGACTGATGAACAAAGACTGATCGTGACATATTCACTCCATGGAATACTATTAACATAGACACTAAGAATAAATGAACTACAACTACCTTCACCAACATGGGTCAGTTTCACAAACATAATGTGGAACAAAAGAAGCCAGACTCAAAACAACACCTTTTGTATGGTTCCATTTATGTAAAGTTCAAAAGCAGCCAAAACTAATCTATGATATTGGAAGTCAGGTTAGGAGTTACCTTCGAGGAGGAGGAGGAGGAAGAGAAAAGGGATTATCAGGTAGTTCAAGGGGCAATTCTGGAGGCTGGCTGTTTTCTATTTCTTGCCCTGGGTGGTGACTACACAGGGGAGTTCACTCTATGACAGTTTATTAAATCATACACTTATGATTTGTGCATTATTCTTTATGTGTGTTACACTCCAATAAACAAAGCTTAGAAGCTTGTTTTATAATAAATAGGAAATAAAAATAAAATTATATTCAGTGATGAAGGTAAATATTCCTCAAGTGTGAAATAGGTAATGAGTACCTTAATTTGATTTGAGGAACCCCATCAGTACTTTCAATGGTGCCAGAAATTTCACCATTAGAAATTCAGCCTTTGCGGTTAAGGCAGGATCCTGTTATATGCAAATACTGGTAGGAAGTGTGTCCCAGATTACTCGGGGTTAGTTCATCTTCATAGTGGGGGGCTTACAAGTGAGAGCTCTGGAGTCAGAAAGCCCAGTTTACATATTGTTTCTACCACTTACTAGCTGTTCCAGTTACTTTTGCTATATAACAAACTACCCCAAAACCTAATGACTTAGAACAACCACCACATTATTTGCTCGCAGGTTCTGAGGCCAGTGACTTTTGGATGGGCTCATCTCAGTGATGCTTTCAGTCCTTGTAGCATTGACTAAGCTCACTCAGTGATGAGCTGGTATGGAGGGCTGGTATGGATGGCTTCAGTCACATGTTTGGTACTGGAGATGAAATGACTCAAAGGCTCAGATTGACAACCAGAGCATCTACACATGACCTCTCTGTCTAGCTTGGCTTCTTCACAATATAGCAGCCTCAGGGTAGTCAGATTTCTCACATGGCAGCTCAGGGCTCCAAGCACAAGTGTTCCAGTGATCAAGGCAGAAGCTACATTGCCTTTTATGTTCTAGATGCAGAAGCCACATCGTGTCACATCAGCCATACTCTGTTAGGTGAAGTAGTCATAAATCCACGCAGATTCAAAGGGAAAAGACATAGACCTGACCCCTTAATGAGCGGGAGTTGCAAGGTCACATTGTCAAAGAACATGCAGGGTAAGAGAAATTGTTGCTGCCATCTGTGGAAATTACCATCTACCACACTTACTGTATGACCTTGGGCAAATCTTTTAAACTCACCAAGACTCAGTTAGTCCATTTGTAAAATGAATGGTAATAATTATAGCCACCTCATGGCATTACTTTGAGGACTGATGAGATAATACACATTAGGCACTTAGCACAGTGCCAGGGTCATGTTATGAGATCAGGAAACATTATTTATTTACCTCCCTATGAAGGTAGCAGGAACTGAAAAAAGCAGAGGAGGGCAGAGAGATGGCTCTGGAATACAAATTGGAGGTTAGGCCTGGGTAGAATGGCAGAGAGAGAAGGAACAAGCAAGTTGCACAGTAAGGGATGCTTCCCAAGAAGGTAAAGTGGCTCTGAAAACAATGTGGGCAAGGACGAAAAACAAACTTTCTCAGTTTCCCAATTTTTCCCAGGATTGGCCTTGGTATTTTGTCAAGCTCGCAGTGGGAGATGACTTGTTTATAAAAGTCACTTTCATTAGAAACATCAGATTGTCTTCATTCTCAGGGTTGCCAAGTAAAAATAAAAGAAGGACCCTGCTTTTGACACATCCTGACACTGACAGCAAAGAGTAATCTTTCTTAAGTCTCTAAACAAATGAACACCAACCTTTCTGGGCCATGGTGGTACCCTGGGATTTGCCACGGAAATGGAAGGATGTAACAAACTTTAAGTGAAATAAATGGATCTCTTCCAAACAACTCCCACATGAGCCAGGTGAAGGGGATCTATATTACGGGATGTTTTATTAATACTTAATGGAAACAGCCAAAAACCCTTTGCCACTTGGCAGTTGTGAAATAAACCTTTTTAGCAAACAATGAAAACAGGAGGCTATGTAAATTAACACTGGAACTAATGTAAGATCTTCAATCACAGCGCTGGTTTAGTGAGCATGATGCATCAGTTGACAACAAATTAAATGATGTTTTATGCCATTTTTTAAATTGCAAAAATACAGAAATATATGAAAGACAAAGTGGGTTATAAATGTTATTGCAGGTTCTCTACATAGATTTAATGCCACCCTTTCAGCTTGTCAACCAAGAATGCTTACTGAGCATCTACCGGATACTAAATTTGAGTTGTGTGGAAGCCATGGCTGCTACAGTGACTACACAATGACTATACAATGCATATGCAAATTTGAGGATGGCAAAGTCATGCTAATTGTGATTCTATACTGGAGGAGCTGATTGTGATCTTAGACTTTGAGCTTTGAATCAAATGAACAGGAAAAAAACCCTACAAATATTTACTCAGTTCCTATCATGGGCACAGGCCTTGCTATGTACAGTGAGATACACAAAGTTGAGTAAGATTCAATTGCTATTGTCACAGTGTGATAATCTAGTGGAGAAGACAGAGGCATACATCAATAACTCTATTATGAAGCTCATAAAGATCAAATAACATAATAGAGATAAAAACATCATTCTTTGGGGATGTTTGGAAAAGAGTGATTCGTTCCAACAGGAGTGTAGTGAACAGAGAAGACAGTAAAAAAGTGGAATTTGAAAGGGAGCCTTAAGGAATAGGGAGTGCTTTGAAAGAATATCTAAGGTCTAAGAATATAGGAGAACAGAGGGAATATTCCAGGAAGAGGAAGTTGACTGTGCATTGAAGTCCTTAACGTCAGGGATTGCTTTTGTTTATTTCCAACACTTTGCTGGCACATGGCAGAACCTCAAGAAATGTTAAGTAAATGAATTAAGTATTGAGTGATGGAGGTAGAATTAAAAGGGTAGATAGAGGCAAAAAGAAAGAAATATTTGAATGTCCAGTGCAAAAGTTCAGACTTTATTCCATATGTAATGACATGATGAGTTGATTCTACAGGACAACTCAACCACGTGGTACATAATGAATGAGAATAAGAGGGAAGATAGTGGCAGAGATGAACTTCTCTTCTGTTTATTTCTCACCAACCAGGTTTATTGTCATAATGGGTATTCAGGAGGGGTGCTTGCCTAATTCATTAAATATAAGAATAGTGTGACAGACTGAGAAGTAAGTTATAATCATTTTATTTCCAACTCTGTAGTTAGGCTTTCTCCACTATATTTTCAAACTTCTCAAGACTTGATCTAATTTTAAAATGAGCAAATTGTGATAATGTTTTAAGTCTTGAAGACAAGGGGAAAAACACTAGAAAAAGATCAATTCATTTGACTACATAAGAAATGAAAAACTTTGGTACAAGTGAAAAAAAGACTAAATAAAAATGCAAACAGAGTGACATCAGCATCATGGCGGAGTGAGATTCCCTCTTTGAATCTCTGCCCCCTACGACACAACGAAAACATCATTCACATTCCAACAGAGCTCAATCAAACACTACGAAGGACTTCTAAGAAACCCCTGCTGCCATACATCGGACGGTGGAGGCGCAGGAAGCCCAAAAGGACGGGAGGAGAGGTAAGAAGTTGTATGCCCCCTCCCCAATCGATTGGCAAAGACAGCGTGGTTCGCAGACAGAGGGGGGAGGGGCGGCCCACAGCGGGGAAAACTATCGCCATCCAGGGGCTCTCACAGACTGTCGCGAGATCCCCACTGGGAAGCGACGACGGACTGTTTAGGGGGTGTAGCAAACACCCTAAGAGAGCCAGAAAGGAAACCCCCGGGTCAAGCAGGAGAAAGAGAGGACCCCTCCCCCCACACACCTGGCGTTTCAGCATAATCCCTCCTGGGGCTGCAGCTGCCTCAGAGCAAACCGCTCGCGATCTCCATCTAGTGGCAGCAGGGGGAAACTGCAGGGCCAAATTATCATGAGGGGAAAAAATAAGGATGTCCCCGTCGGATCCTTGAGACAATTTGTCAGGGCTACAGACCAAAAGGAAAATGACAAACACCCAGAAACCAACCCTGAAGGCACAGAATTTGATAACCTGAATGACAGAGAATTCAAAATAGCTATCATAAACAAACTCAACAAAATACAAGAGAACACACAGAAATAAATCAACGAATTCAGGGATTATGTCACAAAAGAGATTGAAACCCTAAAGAAAAACCAATCAGAATTATGGGAGATGAAAAACAAAATCAACGAGATAGTGGAAAAAATGGAGTCTTTAAAGAGCAGAACTGACAATATGGAGGAACAAATTAGCACTATTGAGGATAGCCACGCAGAAATGCTCCTGATAGAGTGGGAGAGAGAGCTAAGACTAAAAAGAAATGAAGAAATTCTTCGAGAAATATCAGACTCAATGAGGAAAAGCAACATAAGGATAATATGTATTGCAGAAGGAGAAGAAATAGAAAAAGGAGCAGAGAGTTTGTTCAAAGAAATAATAGCTGAGAACTTCCCCAACCTAGGGAATGAGAGGGAAATAACAGTGAATGAAATCAATAGATCACCTAAATATATAAACAGGAATAAAAAATCATCTCGCCACATAGTAGCAAACTTGAAGAATACCCGTGACAAGGAAATAATATTGAAGGCAGCTAAACAAAAAAACAAAATAACATACAAAGGAAACTCCATCAGGCTCTCAGCTGATTTCTCGACAGAAACTGTACAGGCTAGGAGAGATTGGAATGATATATTCAAAATCATGAAAGACAAAAACCTTCAGCCGAGAATACTTTATCCAGCAAAAATATCCTTCAAATACGATGGAGAAACAATAACTCTCCCTGATAAACAAAAGCTAAGAGAGTTCGTCACCACAAGACCCCCACTACAAGAAATGCTCAAGAAGGCACGTAGGCCTGAAAAAAAACAAATGAGAAAGGGGATACAAAGATTTCAGCAAGGAGAAAAGCAAGGAGACTAAACCAGAACAAAATACAGTTGGAAAACATCAAAAATTAATTCAAGCTCATCACTGGAAACACACATTCATGACACAATCTGGAATAAAGAGATAACAAATAAGGAGGGGAAGAGGTAAGGGATTGAATCGACCCAGCCTCAGGAAAAAGGAGGCATCTGAAAATGTACTTCTTATCCAGGAGATTGCTTATATAAACCTCATGGTAACCACTAAACAAACAACCAGAAGAGAACCACACATGACAAATAAAGAGAAAACCAAGAGAATGAGCATGCAGAAATACCAAATTGAATTTGCAGTCCGAAACACAAGGGACAAGAAACAAAGGAAATGCAAAAGAACCAGAAGATGAACAATAAAATAGCAACATTAAACCCTCATATATCAATAATCACTCTAAATGTAAATGGATTGAATTCTCCAATCAAAAGACACAGAGTGGCAGGATGGATTAAAAACCAAGATCCAACAATCTGCTGCCTCCAGGAAACACATCTCAGCTCTAAAGACAAACACAGACTCAAAATAAAAGGATGGAAAACAATACTCCAAGCTAATGGCAAACAAAAGAAAGCAGGAGTAGCCATACTTATATCAGACAAAGTAGACTTCAAGATAAAAAAGGTAATGAGAGACAAAGAAGGGCAATATATAATGATAAAAGGGATACTTCACCAAGAAGACATAACACTTATAAATATCTATGCACCCAACACAGGAGCACCAAAGTACATAAAACAACTGCTAAAAAACCTTAAAGGAGATATTAACAATAACACAATAATAGTAGGGGATCTTAATACCCCCCTTACATCAATAGATAGATCATCCAGACAAAAAGTCAATAAGGAAATAATGGACTTAAATGAGAAACTAGACGCAATGGATTTAATAGATATATACAGAGCACTCCACCCAAAAAAAAGCAGAGTACACATTCTTCTCAAGTGCACATGGAACATTCTCAAGGATAGACCATATATTAGGAAACAAGCCAAACCTCTATAAATTTAAGAAGATTGAAATCATTACAAGCATCTTTTCTGATCATAATGCTGTGAAACTAGAAATCAACTGCAAGGAAAAAAACTAGGAAAGGGACAAAGATGTGGAGACTAAACAACATGCTACTGAACAACCAATGGGTCGTTGATGAAATTAAAGGAGAAATCAAAAGCTATCTGGAGACAAATGAAAAGGAAAATACACCATACCAGCTCATATGGGATGCAGCAAAAGCAGTCCTGAGAGGGAAATTCATAGCAATACAAGCTCACCTTAACAAACAAGAAAAATCCCAAATAAATAACCTTAAATTGCACCTAACAGAGTTGGAAAAAGAAGAACAGACAAAGCCCCGAATCAGCAGAAGGAGGGAAATAATAAAAATCAGAGCAGAAATAAATGAAATTGAAACAAAAAAACAGTAGAAAGGATCAATGAAACAAAGAGCTGGTTCTTTGAGAAGATAAATAAAATTGACAAACCCTTAGCCAGACTCACTAAGAAAAAAAGGGAGAAGACTCAAATAAATAAAATTAGAAATGAAAGAGGAGAAATTACAACAGACACCACAGAAATACAAGGGATTATTAGGGAATACTATGAAAAACTTTACGCCAACAAATTGGACAAGCTAAAGGAAATGGACAAATTCTTGGACGCGTACAACCTCCCAAAACTGAATCAAGAAGAAATAGAGAATCTGAACAGACCAATCACAAGTAAAGAGATTGAAACAGTAATCAAAAACCTCCCCAAAAATAAAAGCCCAGGACCAGATGGCTTCCCTGGAGAATTTTACCAAATGTTCAAAGAAGATTTAGCACCTATCCTTCTCAAACTATTCCAAAAAATAGAGGAAGGTGGAATACTTCCCAACACATTCTATGAGGCCAACATCATGCTGATACCAAAGCCAGGCAAGGACAATACAAAGAAGGAAAACTACAGGCCGATATCACTGATGAACATAAATGCAAAAATCCTCAACAAAATATTGGCAAACCGAATATAGCAATACATCAAAAAGATCATACACCACGATCAAGTGGGATTTATACCAGGGACACAGGGATGGTTCAACATCCACAAATCAATCAACGTGATACACCACATTAACAAAATGAAGAATAAAAACCACATGATCATCTCAATCGATGCAGAGAAGGCATTCGACAAGATCCAGCATCCATTTATGATCAAAACTCTCAACAAAATGGGTATAGAAGGAAAGTACCTCAACATAATAAGGGCCATATATGACAAACCTACAGCCAACATCCTACTCAATGGGGAAAAACTGAAAGCCATTCCTTTGAGGACAGGAACAAGACAAGGGTGCCCACTCTCACCGCTCTTATTCAACATAGTACTGGAAGTTCTGGCCAGAGCAATTAGGCAAGAAAAAGGAATAAAAGGACTCCAAATAGGCAATGAAGAAGTGAAACTCTCACTATTTGCAGACGACATGATCCTATACATAGAAAACCCCAAAAATTCCATCGGAAAACTACTAGAAACAATCAACTACAGTAAAGTGGCAGGGTATAAAATCAACTTACAAAAATCAATTGCATTTCTATACACTAACGATGAAACAACAGAAAGAGAACTCAAAAAGACAATCCCATTTACAATTGCAACAAAGAGAATAAAATATCTGGGAATAAATTTAACCAAGGAGGTCAAAGACCTATACAATGAAAACTATAAGACACTATTGAAAGAAATCGAGGAGGACATAAAGAAATGGAAAAATATTCCATGCACATGGATTGGAAGAATAAATATAGTTAAAATGTCCATTCTACCTAAAGCAATCTACAGATTCAATGCAATCCCAATCAGAATCCCAATGTCATTCTTCACGGTAATAGAACAAAAACTACTGAAATTTGTATGGGGCAACAAAAGAGCCCGAATAGCTAAAGCAATTCTGAAAAAAAAGAACAAAGCTGGAGGCATCACAATCCCTGATTTCAAAATATACTATAAAGCTACAGTAATCAAAACAGCATGGTACTGGTACAAGAATAGACACACAGATCAATGGAACAGAATTGAAAGCCCAGAAATAAAACCACACACCTATGGAGAGCTAATCTTCGACAAAGGAGCAAAGAACATACAATGGAGAGAGGGAAGTCTCTTCAATAAATGGTGCTGGGAAAATTGGACAGCAACATGCAAAAGAATGAAAGTAGACCATCTCCTATCGCCATATACAAAAATCAATTCAAAATGGATCAAAGACCTGAAAGTGAGACCTGAAACTATAATACTCCTGGAAGAAAATATAGGCAGTACACTAATTGAGATTGGACATAAAGGGATCCTTTCAGATTCCCTGTCTACCCAGACAAGGGAAACAAAAGAAAAAATAAACAAGTGGGACCTCATCAGACTAAAGAGCTTCTACAAGGCAAATGAAACCAGGATCAAAATGAATAAACAACCCACCAGCTGGGAGAAAATATTTGCAAATCGTTTGTCCGACAAGAGAGTAATCTCAGTAATATATAAAGATCTCATACAACTGAGCAACAAAAAAACCAACAACCCGATCAAAAAATGGGCAGAGGATATGAACAGACATTTTTCCAAAGAAGAGATACAGATGGCCAATAGACACATGAAAATATGTTCAACATCACTAATCATCAGGGAAATGCAAATCAAAACTACACTGAGATATCACCTTACACCGGTTAGAATGGCTATAATCACAAAGACAAATAACAACAAATGCTGGAGAGGTTGTGGAGAAATGGGGACCCTCATTCACTGCTGGTGGGAATGCAAACTGGTGCAGCCTCTATGGAAAACAGTATGGAGAGTCCTCAAAAAATTAAAAATAGAAATACCATATGATCCAGCAACACCACTCTTGGGCATCTACCCAATGGACGTGAAATCAACCATCACAAGAGGCGTATGCACCCCTATGTTCATTGCAGCATTATTCACTATAGCCAAGAAGTGGAAGCAACCCAAGTGTCCCTCAACTGATGATTGGTTAAAGAAGATGTGGTATATACATACAATGGAATACTACTCAGCCATAAGAAAAGACACAATTGTCCCATTTGCAACAACATGGAAGGACCTAGAGGGTATTATGTTAAGTGAAATAAGCCAGAAAGAGAAGGACAGACACTGCATGAACTCACTCATATATGGAATATAAGTGAACACACGGACAGAGAGAACTGATTGGTGGTTACCAAGGGGAAAGGGGGTGGGGGGGGCACAAGGGGTGAAGGGTTACATCCACAAGGTGACGGACAAACAAAAATGTACAACTAAAACCCCACAGTGTTATAAACTAAGACATCAATAAAAAAAAAAAATGGAAAGAAAAAAAAATGCAAACAACAGACAGTAAAAAACGTTTACAGCAAATAAGACAAATAAAAGTATAATACATTTATTATATAAAGAGATCATTCAATTTCGTAAAAAGAAATGCTAAGAAATTAATACATAAATGCTAAAAAGACTAAGATAACTGAGATGACTCACAGAAAAAGAAATATAAATCAAAATGAGAAGTGTTCAACCTGATCAGTAAGAAAATAAATGCATGTTAAAACAGTGAGATGTCATTTCTTCTATTCTGCCAAGGATGCAGTAAAATTGTTATATTTATACCTCGTTATGGCAGTATTAATTGGTATAACTCTTAGAAATCTACTTGACAAAATCTACCAAGAGCATAAAAATTGTGAATCCCACTCATGGGACTTGACCTAAAGGAAAATCCAAAAGGAGGGAAATTTATAGGTTTGAAGAAATTAATGTCAGTATAATTATAACAGTGAAAATCTGAGAAAGGCGAAGTAAATTTAACAAGCGGTTACTGAGTGACTCTCTACCTCGTGCTCTGTGATAACGGTTAAGGAAGCCAGGAAGATACAGTGGCTGCTGTCATGAGCACACCTACGGTAGAGCTTACTGCGCATGCTCAAAAATGAAACAGTCTTCCAAAAAACAAAAAAAGGGAGTCTGTGAGCCTGCCATTAGTCACACACTCCTCTAACCTCTAAGGCCAAGGTTCTCATCACAGGAAGCCCCTCAAAATTACTTGCAGAGCTCTTAAAATATATACATGTCTAAGCCCCACCATCAGGAGATTCTGACTCAGATTCTACCGATTTCAGTTAGATTTTTGGTTCAGCTAACAACACTAAAAAAGAGTAAAGAAAATACACTTGCATACAGATGTGTTTGGACATTGCTCATCAGATCACTAAGCTTGTCAGATGTTCTATAAAGGAATAGTAATGCACAATCATGAAGAATTAAGTTGTTATAAAACTTGTTCTCCATTCATAGGGTGCAGGTGACTCTAAATTAATGCTTTGTTGGTGTGAATGTTGAAAGCCTTTAAGTTACTGAGAAAGTGTTATCATAAATGTAGCTGGTAAGTTTGGTACTGGCCAAGATAGAAACGATGACTAAAATCTAAATGATTGTTATGGTTATTCTTTGCTTTTACCACTTTAAAAAACTCAGTGTCTATTATTAAAGTTATTCATAAAAATATACAATTAATCTGAAACTCAGTGGCATCGCTTCCTTCTCCCTCTCTCTCTCTTTCTCTTCCTCTCTCTCCCTCTCTCCTCATTACATATATTGTCCCCAAAAGGAAATTCCTTTTGCCTATATCGTGTAAGAATACTTTCTTAACTGTTACGTTTTTCCACGCTATAATTCTCAAGTTGTTTCCAATGTGTGTGATATTAACAAATCCTAATTGGTTGCATAATAGGAACAGACAGCTTATACAGTATTAAGCCACTTCTACACTACCTATTTTCTGTATGCAAATCAGACAGAAACAAATGTCTGGCCCCAGCTGGGCAAAATGTCCCATTTAGAATTCTTTTCCTCTTCTTTGTTCTTTGATGTTCTGCAAATGAGCTTTAGAACTCCACTCTTCACACAATTCAATTTTACAGACCCATTATCTGAGATATAATGTGGAGGTTAAATATATCAGGGCAGCCATTATGTGAAAATAATTAACAGTAATGAATAATGCACTAATTCCACTGATGAGAGATGGTTATATGTGTAATGAAGTGTTGGGGCAGCCCTGACAAATGAAATTAAAATATTTAAACACTGTTTTATGATATTACTTTGCTCATATAATTTCCTTTACCTACAATGAGGCACTTGGATTATCGTCATTATCTTGACAGCTCTGAAGGATGAAATAGTGCGGGTTAATGTGACAGCGATTAGTCAGAGGGAAAATCCATCACCCAGGGCAGAACAGGCTGAGTAGAAAGGGTCTCTCCACTGTCCTGTTTCCAACACGAGAAGAATGATACTATCAACATCACTTCAATATTAAATGGATAGAATTATCTTGTCATTCAGTTACAGCCTCTGAAGAACTACCTATTTGCACCTGCAAAGGAAAGGTCAGCCTTTCTTAATTACCCATAAAAATATGTTGATGGATTCTTTATATCAATAATAGTGACAGGAACAGAGACAGGAAAGAAGCAGACAATTTAAAAGCAAGAAGTTTCTCCCTCAAGTCCTTGCAGTTTTTTTCCCCGTAAATTCAACTTAAATTAAAATTGAATTTCAGAATCTAATCTGTTGAGAAGGACACTGTTGCCTACTCACTCATTTTATTCTGAGATGAGACTCCTATTTTGAAAGCAGATTATATCCCTGCTAAACTTTGTCCCATAAATAGTCTTTGGAAAGATTATTTGTGAGCCTGTGTGTAACTACCTTTCGAGATACAGCAAGTTTGAATTTTTAAAACCTGATTATGTGATAATCCATCTGCTCTTCATTAAAGTTGATTCTAAAATTCACTCTAAAAGATATGATGTGAGAGGAAGTCATTGGTAACATGAGTGGGAACTAGTACATCACCAATATCCGATCGTATTGTCATAATTTTAGTTTATAAACTGACAACAGGGGTATTGTTTCCAGAAATCTTTTATCTATATAAAATATGTAAAAAACTTAAAAGCCTACTTCTGACTTTATTTTCTTTTGCTTCCAAACAATTGTGAATGAATGGAGAAAATGCTGCAATTAGAACAGGTTTCTGGGGATTTGGGGTCCAGTATTCTCCTTGCCTTTGGTTACAAGATGACTCGCTTTGATTCTGCTCCCATGAGAAAAAAAAACAACACACTTGTTAAAGAATAAGGCTTAAGTTCTGCTCCACTTTCCCTTAACTATTTCCAATATATTGGAAATCCTCCTATGCAACGACACATTGTTATTTAGAACACGATAAACAGCATGTTTCATTTGCTAATATTTAAAGTTGAGTTTGAAAGTCCTTTTCCTTTATTTCAAGCCAGAATCCATTTCCAGAATAACAAGAGCATCAGCTTTGCTGGAAAACCTTTGCTGGCCTGGCCCTGCTGACATCAGGACACCATACCACACCAAGAAGAGAGTTATACATTCACAAACGCTTGTCAAAATATAAAATCTGTGACTCCGGACCTCCTCTACTTCATGGATACGGCAGTAGAATAGCCACCCCTAGCATCAGTGGGATAAACAAACACAGACCAAGAAAGCCTCACTTAGAGACCGAAATGCTCGTTATTATCTGGGCAGACCATCAAAGATTTTGGAGAGCCAAAAGCCCAATAAGATAAAACCCTTGTTAACACCAATACTGGGGAAATGAGATAATATTTGTTTAAAGCATAAGGTTAACTATGTAACATCAGTCCATTCATAATTGAACCTGCAGCTAAATCAAAATAGTAAGGCCCATTATGGAAGGGGTGGTGTTGGAGTTACTTGACAGATTTATGTAGATATCTAATCTAATTTGCAACATCATTTTTGAATGCTGATTCATTACCACCTCCTACTGCTACCTCAGCTATCCTTAAGGAAAGCCAAAAAGGAGAAAAAGTAAGCAGCACTCAATAACAATCTATGTGTGCAAATTTGAAAAGTGTATGACATCATATATGAAGTATGTCTCTATCTGAATAGGAAATCATCCTTGAAAATAATATATCCCTTTCTCGTACTTCTTGCACTTGATTTGAAAAAAAAAAAATTACAATTTACTCCAATTATCTGACAATGAAGTGCCTCAGTAATAAATCTAACATTAAAAAATCATTTCCAGCAAATTACTCCAATAAAATCAATGAAGGTCAGGCTCAACTGTAGCAACAAATAAATGACACGCTATTGACAGGCTAGATGGACTTAATTGTCGTTTATAAAGGTTAAGGGGATAAAACCATCTAACAGAAAGCAGATGTTTTCTAAACAAAACAAAACCAAAAAATGGAGATGAGTGAGATATACTGAGTAAATTAGGCAAGAACAGCCTCAACATTCTCTGGCCTGGTCCCAGAGCAAAAACACGAGTTATTCTAAGTCTCAGCAGCATGCGTATTTGATTTGGTCAATATTTATCTGCTTTGGGGCTGCTTTGTGATCTTTCTACCTTTTATATATTGAAGTCATGAAACAGATTTTCTGCTAATAGAAAATGAAGAATTGATAAAATTGAATAACAGGAGCCAGGTTAAAAGCAGTTTGACCCATTTCAAAATTCCAGCAGCTGCATTTTTGAGAATAGCAAACACTAAGAGCAGACAGCTTGCCACTTCTCCGATATGAAAGTAGCTTGCTAATTGTGACAGTGTTCTTTACCAGCCATAAACCTAGATTCTAAATATTAATATTTTGTTTAAATATTCTGAAGCATAATCAAATAAATCTGAAAAGATCTTCCTAGCTACTAATTTCCCTCTCCGTTCTGTAAATTTTAGCAATATTTACAATGGCATCGGTCACACTGCTTTGTCTGCGCGGATTTCTCAGAGTGTGCTCCAAAACTTGCCTTACCTGGAAATGTCCAGGATCATTCTTCTGAATCATAAGTGAGCTCTCAGCTAGTGCTTTAATGGAAAAGGGAATATTTTGAAGAGATCCAGCTCTCCTGAAACCATTGCTTCATAGAATCTCTAAAAGTGAAAAGGACTGTAGATCATTGAATCTGACCCCTTCATTTTTCAGAGGAGGAAACACAGAGGGCAGAGAGAATAAGAGAATCTTCACTTAAGGGCCTAGGTTAGAATTAGCCCCCAGGTCACCTGACTCCCAGGGCAATGTTCTTGCCATGCTTAGCTCTGACCTAAAATGTTAAAAGGGCAGAGGAAGTATTGTCTGCTTCCTACCGGCAACAGTTTTATCAAAATATACGATCTGGTGTTCTCAAGTGTACCCACAATGATGTTCTTCATTGGTTGAAAGAGCAAGGACCAACTTTCTCAAATGAAAAACTTTTCCTCTCCTCCCCACAGTAAGCAAGTCCCAAAGCATCTGGTTCTTTCTCACATGGACAGCCCAGCCACTGCCAAGCCGTTAAAGGAAAAAGAAAGAAAGGAAGGAAGGAAGAAAACTCCAACTAAATTTAGTCTCTGAAATTGACCTAACTATCTCAAATCCTCTGCAGAAAATAAGAAAATAAAAACCTTCCCACAAAAAAAGAAAATAAATGTAAATTTTAAGTGTGTTTTGGTAATACCTGAAAATTATTTATTCTTATCTTTTAGGGCATTTCTTAGAGAAAAACATAAGATAGAAAATTTTTAACTTTATTTGAAAAAAATGAAAACGGGAAAATGACGTAATGATATAATAATGGTGCAACATAGATTCAATATTTCATTTTCTTCTTAATGAGTTTCCCCAATGTTGAGAAGCTAAAATCACTAAGCCTTCTCTCAATTGTTAATAAAAGAATATTTGTTCAAAATTCAAGCATTAGCTCCCAATCCACATTCATTTGCTAATAGACCCCATTTCATGTACTATTTCATTTATAATCACAATGTTAAAATAAAAACCACAAAATAGCTATATGCACTAAAGGCACAATTTATAACAGTCAGTGGAGACTAACTACTAAATATCAGAGGCGGGGACAACTCAGGCAAATTTCTGGTGAAGCAACTGCTTATTAAGAGAACTACACCTTACACATATTCCTAAGGAGCGTTTGGGACAGCGAAGTGGCAAAAGGGAATTTGTTCTTAAAATGAGAGCTATATTATAAATTTTTAATACCCCCAAAGTAATACCTCTTCCTCATATCTGGAAAACCTGAACTCTGGAGGCTAAGGCTCAAGAGGGTTGAGGCTAATTTCTGCCTCTCAGTCGCCTTGTTAGTCCCATCTATAAAATGGAAACAAAAATTATTTTTTCCTCAGTATTACGTTAAACAAAATAAGCCAGACAGAGAAAGACAAACACCACATGATTTCACTCATACGTGCAAGATAAACTAACACACAGACAGAGAGAACAGTTTGGTGGTTACCAGAGGAAAGGGGGTTGGGGGGTGGGCACGAGGGGTGAAGGACACATTTATATGGTGATTGATAAACAATAATGTACAACTAACATTTCACAATGTGATAAACTATTATGACATCAATAAAAAAAGAAAGGAAACAACAAAAATTATTTTTTCCTCTTCTTCTTTCAGTTGGACTTTATAAAGATGGGTAAGTCCAGGTCTGGCGCTCCAGCGTATCAGGGCTAAAGACATACAGAAAGCTTGGGCAAGGTCCAGAAATAGCCACAGATGCATTAGTTGCTCCCACTCTACGTCTCTGATGATGATCCACCACCAGACACATTCACCGTGAGAACCCAATGTATGAATAGAGAGCATTGAGCTGTCTGCAATTCAACCATGATGTCTACATAAAAGATTTTCAAAACTACAGCTCAAACATTGATTTCTCTCCCAAGATCACCATCACCTTTTTGATTTCGACCAAAATGCCTTCATAATCAATCCTGGAAACAGAAATCATTACCTTCCACCAAAGAAGTGTCTACTGGCGAATTCCCTATATCTCTCAGTGTCACTATTTTTCTGACTTCTACTTCTCCATCCTTTCTCTTCACCTAAGCGATCACATATCACCAATTCCTGTTAAATGTTGCATCAGCAGCAGCACGTTACCCTTTTTTTATTTCCACCACACCAATGCAGCTGAGCCCTCATTATTTCATATGGAAAAATATCCCAAAAGACTAGCGTCCAATCTTTTTTCCACCCTCTGTCTATCCTGCATGCGCCCGCAAGATTTGATCCTGACTACAGAATCCAAACATTTTGGTGTCCATTTCAGACCCTCGCAATCTGACTCCCATCTTTCCCAACTGATGTGAGACGCTTTCCTCCCAGTTTTATCCACAGAATCCCTGCTCCTCGTCACGCACCATTCCTCAGACACACCTTACAAGTTCCCTCCTCAGTGCTAGGGCCGCACATGATGCAGATCTGCACCGTGCACTTCCACCAGTTCTGAAATGCCCTCTCTCCATCTCTCCCCACCCAAATCTTACCCATTCCTCAAGGCCAGCTAAATGGTCTCCCCCTCAGGGCTTTCCCTCCTCTCTGCTCAGAAATGATTATATATTCGTGCATTCATTCATATTTACTTAATAAGTGTCTACTATGTGAATGATACTACTTGAGGCACCAAGAGAAGATGAAACGGAAATACGTGGAAAAGCCTCTTAAGGTTACAGAGCTGTGAGGTAAACAAGGCTTGTTCTTAAATATCTCCCTAGTATAAGGTACACAGTGAGAAGCACCATAGGCAAGAGATGCTAAGTGCCATGGAGGTTCAGAGGAGGGAGAGAGCCCTTTACATGGTCAAGTGATAGTAATATTTGCATTTGGAAATGAGATATAGGCAGAGTTTGGGCACATGGAGATGGAGGGAAAAGGCATTTTCTGTGGAAGAAACTGGACACAGGGTGCTCTAGTGAATAGCAAAGTGTATGTGAAGGGCAATAGCTTCCCTATAAACACACTAACACTTATTCTCCCCTACTCATGGAGTTTACCACATTTAAAGCCATATAAAGAATTATGTGCCTGCATATTGTATTTTCCTAAACAAGTTGTAAGTCTCCAGGAACAATAATTGCTTTATGTAATAAAATTCATTTATGTGCCCCATACTTTGATAATTGTCCTTGCAATACTCTGCAAAAGTACTATCCCTATTTTACATATGAGAAGGTAAAATGACTTAGCTAAGACCACAATTTATTCAATTAGAGGTGGAATTTGAACTTGAGCCTGTCTGATTCAAAAAACGTGGACCGTGGATCATATATCACTGATCATACAAAGATGAATAAAATACAGTCCTTGCATCTAAGGAAATCTTGTTCCAGCGGAGGAGAGAGCAATGCTCAGTATTTATTACCTACAGCCTAATATGCTGGGCGATGGCAGCTAGGACAGTCTTAATCCCATTGTCGTACTTTAAGCCCTCATCTTGTCTTGGTGACTATAAAATCATCCCGACTTGTCTGCTTTGCTACAGCTTCAGTTCTGCACACTGCCGTCGGAGACAGCTTTCTAAAACAGGAATAAAAATATGTCTCTTCCTTGCTCAAATGCCTTAGGGGACTCCATAAGATAAAGTCCAAATCCCACCACCTCCACTACAGGTCAGACCTCAGGAGCCTGATCTAACTGACCTTTTCAGCATTGCAGCCTCCACAGGCAGCCCACACCTCAGCCAGAGGGGCTACTTCCAACTCCCCGGTCACCAATACTGTCCCCTCTTCCTCACGCCCTTTCTCCTCTCTGTTCCCCTTCAAAACTCACCATCCCTCAGTTTAAAGTTTAAAAACTATTCCTTCTAAGAAGCTTTCCTGACCCTGCTCACACACTAATCAACATATACAAGCCTGTAGCATAATTATCTGTGGATTTTTATCTCCCTCCCTGTACCATGGAGTTCTTTGGACATACAATGTATAACTAAATGCCAGACCCATAATAGGTCATCAAAAAGTGATATTTGAATGAATTAATGATAAAATAAATGACACATTAATCAACAGATATTAAAATTGAAGAGGGAGAAGTTTAATTGCTTGAATACAAGACAGGGAATGTGCCGCTATATGTGATTGCATTGTCACAGACAGCTAGAAATGTGGTCAGGCTAATAGAAAAAAGACTTAAAGTAAGTCTTAAGATTTCTGTAAGACTTAGTATCCCATTCCCCACTAAATCAGGGCTGAAGCAACCCAGGTAACTCTCTAAACCGTACCTGGGTGGTCTCTTTACTTGGTAGTCGGTGAAGATGATGAGATGATGAAACACACACTCCACAGTGACAATTGCATTCCTCTTAGTACCAAGTGAACCCACACTGTGGAGATAATTATACTTCACTTATGATGTATAGACACAAAATATGAAGCACATGTGATGGGGTCTGGATGCCAGTTTCCTGTTCCTTCTCACAAAGAATAGCTGATGACCCTTGGCCAGTATTAGTTCCATGTGGATGATCTTCTGTGGATAACAAACTGCTTCGTGCCCTTCACTGGGTAGTGTAGACGGGGATATCTGCTTCTTGCCCCCTTATTTGAACTACAGAAATTTCTTAGTATTTGCTAATGCACTTGTTCAAAGCACTGTCATTAAGTATTTAGTCTATATCAATCGGATTCCAAGAAAGGATTTTGTCTTTCCAATAAGCTTTGATTTTCTTCAACATGCTTTACAAAGTGCTGGCACCTGCTTTACTAGGTCTAAAGAACAGCCCTGTGATGTCATAGCTCTCTGGCTATCTTCCTAAACCCAAGCACTCTTTAACTGAGCATGCAGCCCAGTCTGCTTTTCCCAGTCACTGGCAGCATTCCTTATACAGCAACGGGAAGGGATTTAACATCTTATTTGATGAAAAAATTAATTTCCTGCGTGGAATCTGGGCTGAAATCACGTTGGTACTGGACCTCTGATGTCGGTTCCTTCGTAAAAGCAGCAGCTGCTGGACAGCTGTTTTTACCGAGTCACTTCACACCTAATATCATTAGGCTATCCAATTACAACTTTAAAAGAAAGACCTGACGATCAACTTTATGAGCCCTCAAACATAAGCATTTTTGCAAAACTGTACAATTTTCAAACCTGATTGGTTGGAGCAACTTTAAAGTAAACACTGTTCAGATTTCAGACACCTTCAGCTATGCAAGATGTGGGAAATGTGATGAGGTTTTCAAGGAAGATGCTATACCCTGTACCTGATACTTTTTGATTGATGCAGAAACAGTCTATGGTAAGGTGAGCATAAGTATGATAACTTGCTTGGAGAAGGGAAGACTGAGTCACTACTTGATAACTGTCATGCAACATAATGTGGCATGGAACATGTGGCATGGGGTGACACAAATAAGCTAAGACAGAACACTGAATCCCATTCAAGTCATGAATTTTTTTTTTTAATATTAACTATATAGGCACAGGAGAACGCGCTAGTATAGTGCGGCTTATACAAAGGTCATTTCAGTTCTCATTGTTTTTAAGTCCAGTCCTCTTTAGCAAAACCTGACCTGGTGATTGGCAATTTGAGCCAATTGAAGGAGATAAGTGTCAGACAAACACAATTGCTCATCTCCATAATCAGGTTTCTTAGAGGGAGGGATTTGTTCCACATAGATTTAAATGACCAGGCATACTGCCCCAAAGGCAAACCAATATTGACTGCACTCTCTCCAAACCACAATTTGATTGGATATTGTGACTCTGGAGCATTTTGTGTGTATCTCAACAAATTTTTATACTTAAAGTATAAAACAAAATAGGAGAGGGATTTGAGAAAAAATTAATCTTCAACTGAGATTAAAATTTTTTTTCAATTTAGTCTGAGCCCAATAATTTCATCCAAGATCCTCAACACACTCTAGAAACTCTTAATACGATTGTGCTATTTGATAAAAAGACTACAACACAATGATGTCGCTTTTCACTCTACCCTGTACCAGGTGAATAGTGGAGTCAGAATTGCTTATCAACTTTTTTCCAATGCCTAGACCTATTCACAAACAAATAAGAAAGTGAATTTAAAAGAGTAATGATGCATCCAGAATGCCAAAAAAAGTGAATATATGTGTATTCAATGATGAATTAGGATTTCCCACAAATAGCGTATTTAAAGATGCATTTGGCTACAAATATCAGAAAGCCAAACTAATAAAGGCTAAAATAATGAAAGGCATTTAATTATGTTATATAACAATCATTCTGGAGGTGAGTGGTTCCAGAATTGGCTCAAGAGCTCCAGGAAGTCAGGTAGCTGGGTAAGTGTCAATACCACTACTGGTCTTGTATTGTAGTGGAAAGAGAGCTACTTCAATTCCAAGCATCTCATACTCACAGAGCAGTCATCTGAGCAGGACGAAAGCCTGGGATTATCAATATTGCTAACAAATAAAATTGGAATTCTCTTAGCGAGAAAGAAGGAAGGTGACTATTATGCAGTAGGACTCATAGAGGCTAGGGATACTCTGTCTTCTAAGAGTGTTCTCTCAAACCTACGTTTGAAATCAATAAATTCCTCATGTCTGACATTACAACCCCCCAATCCACATAGCTCTTTGAAAAACCACAATAGAATATCTCTATCCATCAGTCTAGTTTCTTCTTTCTAAAAGACAGAGATAAACTATCAATGTGAAGTTTTTCTTTATCAAAAATAATGCTAGGAAGCAGTGACAAGTTCAAAGTAAGCAACAGATAGTTGGATCATGGGAGAGGCTGTGAACTGATAGTTCACTGCGGGGAGTGGGGGTGGGGGAGTGGGGGCATGTAACATGGCGTTACCAAGATTATAGGGATAGTTGGGGGCAGAACTGGTAGCAGGGCCAAAATAGCTAGAATTACCACTCTGTACTCACACCTCTATCAATCATCAGTTCACATATCTCTACTCACACTTCATCGCCAATGCAAGCATCAGCAATTAACTTGCTGAGATTTCCACCATTTTGAAAATGGTAAATAGCGATATCTATATCTATATAGATATCCATCCCCAATGGTAAACTGGCAATTCCGCTTTTATTTATTTTTTTCCTGGAGTTGTAAAACTGTCAGACAACGTTTGTTTCCTGAGGACATTTCCAACAAGAAAAATATTGAGAACATAGAGCATATGTTATGATTTAATGATCAGAATTACTTTTAAAAAATTGTAAATGTATTCTATAACTGAAAACATGTGAAGGCCTGAGCTTCCTGGACATCCTGAACTAAAACAGATTTATACTGGAAAACTGCAAGCCAGGTTTCTAGGAAAAAATGTAATAAGAAGTACAAATATTCAGTAAGATGACAATATTGATAAAAGAAAGGAAAGGAGACAGTAGCAAAAAATTGATATTACTTTGAAAAAGCTACAGCTGTCAGTATTGATTCAATTCTACCCAATGAGAAATCAGGAGTACTGTATTTTTTTAAAATCCCTCTTTTGGTAGTTAAGGAAACACAACCCTTTAAAAAATAAATCCTGTCTTTATATCAGTTTTTTTATTCAGAGCTCAAAACACATTCCTCTGAAGCAGCTTCAGGACGGTATTGGTGAAAGTGTGGCATGGATTTTAAGAGTGGATCAGCTATGAGGCCAGACCCCATAGAGAACACATAAAGCATGGACTTTGGATTCAGGGAGAACTGGATTTTGATACCTACTACTAGCTGTTTCACTTAGAGCCAGGTACTTAAGTATTCTTGTTACCGAGCCCTAAGGGACTGGTAATCTGCAAGTGGGTCCTTTTGCCCGGGGTCACTCACGCCAATAGTATGAGACCCGGTTCGGAATAGCAGAGCAGAAAATATTTGTTGGTCAAGGAACAGAGAAAGGGAGAGCTCTGCTATAAAACACCTTCTCCCGAAAGGGAAGGAGAGCAGTGTTCTTATGGGATGTGAGGGGGACAGAGGCATTTGGGTCATGCATAGATCCTCCCTTCTTGCACAAGGCACCATTTGCTCGTGTTTCCTTCTGTGCAGGGCACCCCATCACCATCTTGGACCTTTCTGGTTTGGACCAGTTCTGCGGTTTAGCCATCTGGCAATGTTTTGCCATGGTTCCTGTAAGCAAGCACAACTTAAAAACAAAGCATTAGACATGGAAAATGTGTTAGAGACTTCCCTGGGTGACATTCTGAGCCACTTTTTTTATTTGAAAAGTAAAGATGAATAAAATAGTTACTTTGTTGGGATATTATAATGATTGAATTTGATAGTATATATATATATATAAATCACTTGCCCAAGGTAAGCACTCAAAAAAGAGTAGCCATTCTTAGTAATAAGAGGAAACAGTGGAGATTTTTAAAAGGAGAGTTTCACACTTCCTACAATTTGAATGGATGTCTGCAGGAGTAGGGACCATTTAAACCAAAAAAATACTTTGAAGAACCAGGCTTCAGTATGTTTCAAATTTTTACCACATGAGGTAGAATGGATTGTTGCTCAAAAAAATTCTCTCCCTCCTCTTCACTTCCATAGGAGACATAAACATCCCATTTCGGTGATCTTGGACCTGACCATGTTTCTTGTTTTGGCCATTTGGATTGATAAATAAATGACAAGCACTAGGATATATTGGAGTATATGAGAAAGCCATTTGGTGTAAAACTAATTCGGCCTGAACTTGTTTTTCCAAAAGGGCCTGACGTGGCATTGGGCACACATTGTATATCTGTTTTAAGTATTTACTATGTCCCACAGACAAGAACAATACCCTTAAAGATAAGGATGTAACTTCCCCCACATCGGCATTTCTTTAAGGATAAGCATCTCTTCCTAGGCTAGGGATTGATTACTGACCTGCTATGACCACCCAGCTGGAGACCACAGACCTGCTGGGTTCACAGAAATGCTGTGCCAGCAAAGCAATCTTGTGACTATTGTGAAAGGGACATTCCAATCATATATGATACATGCTCTTTGATGGTGTATAACCACTCTGTACACCCCCACTCTTTGGAGTGCTCCATTCCTTTGTGAAAGGACTCTCCCAGGTTATACGGTCCTCAGATCTGGCTCATAATAAACTTATCCCAATTTTGATTTATAAAAATTTTTTTATTTACAAATAAATTTTTATTTATAGCTTGGTCATGGATTATTTGTGTCAATAAGATATTAGCAAACATAAAGCAAAAGGCTTGAAATACTCTTGAGCAGTTGATTTGCTCTCGTCACCTCTGCCATTGACCTTAAAAGCACCTATCTAAACTAGTCCACTGATCCCAGCAGCTCCAAGAGAGACACTTGGAGCAGAGTCAAGCAAGCTTCAGTGAACCCAGCCTAGATTTTCAATCCTCAACACAGAGACATACAAATGAGTCCAGCTGAATCTCTCTAGAGGAGCCAAACCACATTAATGTAAGAATAAACGATCATTGTTTTAAGCCACTGAGTTGTAGAGACAGTTTTTTAAGCAGGATTTCTCTGGCAATAACTAACTTATAAACCCCATTTCTGCTATTGTACTTGGAGAGTTACTGTGGGCACATTCGTTTAGTCAAACCATGGTACTTATTTCAGACATATGTCTTGAGTACTTACCAGGTGCTAGGACTGTGTTAGGCATGGAATTACAGTGGTAAACAAATGGGCACAATCCTGAGTCTAGGCATGTATTTAGGATCACTGGCTTAAGTTAGAAAACAGATTCTTTGAATGGTTCCTGTAGGTAAATAGTGAAGAGGATTTTAAACACTAATTAAAAAACAAGAAAACAAATATAAAAAGCATAACATATTCATTCCTTCTCCCTGGGCAGAATATAATGTAACAGTAAATTCCTCTCAATTAAGCTCTCTGTACCCCCAAAGACAGTAAATACTTTTTGCCTCTCAAGTTAATTTGAGAAAGGTAGTTATTCTAAGCAAACAAAAGCAAACAATTTAACCAAATACTCAGAGCAAGGTGAATTGTTGATTAAAAAACAAAATAAAATAAAAATAGAATCATAAATAAGTCACTGGAAACTTACTTCTTTCCTTAATATATTTTAAATAACATATGTTTGCATAATCTATTTTTATTTTCTTTAAAGAATAGTTTAATTCCAGTGCTGGCATCATGGCAGATTGAGATAATAGGCATTACCCTCTAGCTACAAACCATAGATGCAATAAAATTCGACATACTAGATTAAAGGTACTAAAAATTATGTTTGAAAACATAGCCAAGATGAAAAGAAAGAAAGGCTAACTAAATCCTTCAGGCACAGAAATGAAGGGGGAGCTCAAAGCCAGGCAGCATTTCCATTAAAAACTCAGCTACCCAGATACATTTTAAAGCCAGATAGTATCCTAGGAGCTGTGGGACTGTGGTTTTAATGCCAGTGTAGGAAAAAGCAAAGTGATCTTGGGAGAGAAGCCGAGATGAAGACCTTTCATAAAGCCAGGATCCTTAGAGGCCTACCCAGTTACTTGCTCCACCTACTTGCTGATAGACATAGAAAGGAAGTTTGCTATATGCCCTTGTTTCTAGGAAAGAGAAAAAATTGTTCATAAAAAATAAAAGTTCTATCTTGTACCTTGCACAAATGTGGAGGGCTAAATTTATATTATCCCTGTGTTGTGGGAATCCCAAGCTGAAAAATTTAAACCTCTAGGATTCTGACAAAAAATGTACAATTGCCACATAGGAAAATATATTCAACCCAAGGCACATTGAACTTTCCAAGAAAACGAACAAAAATCCCTTGTCAAATATGAACTCACACTAAAAAACCGAGAAAAAAACCACCACAAATGGAGCAGCAGCAGACACGACAAATGAGAAATGGTACTACAAATAAAGTAATTTGAAAGTAAAAAATTAAAGTATGTCTAAAATAATAAGCTTAAAACAAAGAGAAACTGTGATAAAACAGGGCAAAAAAATGAACTGAAAATAGGCAGGCTTGAATGACAACAAAGTAGAATTTCTAGAAGCAAATTTTACAAGCTAACTGAGGAGGGGGAAAAGATTACCCATAAAAAAGCCAAAAAACAAATTATATTGATAGAAGTCAAAAGACATTGAAATAATATCTTTGAAGATAACAATAACTGTCAAATTAGAATTCTATAGACAATAAAACTATAATTTTCAAATGAACAAAAATAAAGACACTCTAAGACGAAGAAAAACTGAAAATTTTACCATTTACAGATAATCCATTACTAAATAGAAACCAAAAAAAATCAAAGAACATATTTCTATTTAAAAGAAATTAAACTCAGAAGGAAGAAATGGTAAGCAAGGAAAACAGTGGCAAAGGAATTGTAAAAATGTAGATGAATCTAAAGAAGGAAGAATTCTTTTAAAATTCAAAAATTTATTTATAATAATAATCAAGTATGTTGAAGGTGTTATAAACAAGATGAAAGTAAAATATTGAGCAAAAATAACATAAAATATGTCAGCAGTTGATTGGAATTAAAATATTCTAAGAGCCTTGTTGTTTGATAGGAGGATAGACATATTGACTGCTTATTGATAAGATTCAATAATATCATAATTAAATGCATGGTAAAAATGTAAGGATAATTACAAGAAGAATAGGCATTGAATGTATAACTTCTAAATTAAGAGAGGGAGATAAATGGAAATAAAAACAACAAAAAAATTCAATAAATTAAAAATAGAAAGGAGAAAAATGAAAAGCATGATAAATACAAAACACAAAAAAACACATTATAAATTAGTCCCTCCAAAATCAGTATTCACACTAAATGTAAAGGATTAAACTCCTTTGTCAAAAAATAGAGATGCTCAGATTAGAATTAAGTAAGAAAAAATTCAAAATCCAGGTCTATCTACAAAAGAAATGCCAAAATGCAATGAAACAAAAATATTGAATAGGAAGTAATAAGATGTGTGTGTATATATATATATATACATATATATATAAAATAAAACTAACTAATATAAAGCTAGTCAGGCAATATTAATATAAAATGGAATAAACATTAAGGAAAAACCTATTCTAATGGTTAAAGGGGTACATTTCTTAACGATAAAAAAAATAATTCATCTGATGGCTATAACAATCTTGGATATTTATACATTCAACAATACAACCTCAAAATATATAAAGCCAAAAGTTCTTGATTATAAGGAAAAATGAATAAATCTACCATAAAATTGGGTTTTTTTTTTAAAGTCTCAAAAAATATATATATCAGGCATTCAAGAAGCAAATAAACATGGAGAAGATTTGAACATATTAAAAAGCTCAAACTAATAGACATATATAGAAGCTTACCTAACAATTAGTGGACACACATTTTCTTAGACATACATGGAACATTTTTAAAGATTGCCTATGTTCTAGGCCAAACAGGAAGTATCAATAAATAAAAAAGAATTTATTTCCCTGATGACGCATAATGTGGAGCATCTTTTAACTTTAGAATCCGTTTGTCGATATCTACAAAATAACTTGTTGGGATTTTGATTGAGATTGCACTGAATCTATAGACAAATTTTTGCTTTAATTTGAATTCTCTTGATTCTAAAGTTTATATGGAGAGGGAAAAGACCCAGAATAACCAACACAATATTGAAGGAAAAGAAAAAAGTCAGAAGACTGACACTACCTGGCATCAAGATCTACTATAGAGATATAATAAAGACAGTGTGGCGTTTACAAAAGAATAGACAAATCAGTCAATGAAATAGAATAGATAGCCCAGAAATAGACCCACATGAATGTAGTCAACTGATCTTTGACAAAGGAACAAAGGGACTACAATAGAAAAAAGATAGTCTTTTCAACAAATGGTTCTAGAACAATTGGATATCCAGACACAAAAAAACGAATCTAGACACAGACTTCGCACCCTTCACAAAAATTAACTCAAGATGAATCATAGGTGTAAATGTAAAATACAAAACTATAAAACTCCTAGAAGACAGCACAGGCGAAAATCTAAATGGATCTGGCAATGACTTTTTAGCTACAACACCAAAGGCATAATCCGTGAAAGAAATGATTGACAAGCTGAACTTCATTTAAAAGAAAAAAACTGCTCTGCAAAAGACAATGTCAAGAGAATGAGAAGATAAACTACAGACTGGTAGAAAATATTTGCAAAAGATATATCTGATAAAGGATTGTTATCTAAAATATACAAAGAACTCTTAGCCTTTAACAATAAAAAAAAAAAAGCCAACTGAAAAATAGGCCAAAGACCTAAACAGACACTTACCAAAGAAGATATACAGATGGCAAGTAAGTACATGAAAAGATGGTCAATATCATATACCATTAGAGAATTACAGATTAAAACAACAATGAGATGTCACTACATATCTATTAGAATGACCCAAACTCAAAACTGACACCGCCAAATGCTGCCAAGGATTTGGAGCAAGAGAAACTCTCATTCACTGCTGATGGGAATGCAGAGTGATACAGCTACTTTGGAAGATAGTTTGGCTGTTTCTTACAAAACTCAACATACTCTTACCATACAATCCAGCAATTGCATTCTTTGGAATTTACCCAAAGGAGCTGAAAACTTATGTCCACACAAAAATATGCACCTGGATGTTTATAGCAGCTTTATTTATAATTACCAGAACTTAAATGCAACCAAGATGTTCTTCAGTATATGAATGAATAAATAAACTGTGGTACATTCAGCTAATGGAATATTATTCAGCAGTAAAAAGAAATGATCTGAAAAGACACAGAGGAACCTTAAATGTATGTTACTAAATGAAAGAAGCCAGTCTGAAGAGGCTGCCAACTGTGTGATTCCAACTACGTGACATTCTGGAAAAGGCAAAACTATGGAGACAATAAAAAGATCAGTGGTTGCCAGGGGTTAGCAGGGAGAGACGGGTGAGTAGGTGGGGCACAGGGGATTTTTACGGCAGTGAAACTACTCTGTGTGAGATCATAATGGTGGTTACATGTCATTTTACATTTGTCCGAACTCAAAGAATGCACAACACCAAGTGTGAACCCTAAAGAAAACTATGGACTTTGTGATAATCATGCATCAACATAAGTTTATCAGTTGTAAGGAACAGACCACTCTGATGGGGGATGTTGATGATGGGGGAAGTTATGCGTATGTGGGGGCAGGGGTTGTATGAGAAATCTCTGCACCTGCCACTCAATTTTGCTGTGAACCTAAAACTGCTCCAAAAATAAGTCTAAAAGAAGAATCCATATCACATGGATGATATTCTCTGACAGCATTATCAATAGTGATATCATAATGAAAGAGAGTTTAAATAAACAATCATTTGTAGAGTAAAAAAGTATTCTAAATAATTCATTCATTACAAAAAATAAAAGAAATTGGAAAATACTTAGAAGCGAATATTACAAATAAGTGCACTTGGCTCCCACAAATGGTAGAGACCACCAAGGGGCACAGTAAAGGTACTTATAAGTAGAACCTTTTGCAGATTTATGTTGCAGGGTCTAGAACTTAATTTTCATGATGGAGAATTATCGTAAAATAAATTTTCTAACCAGAGAAAGTTTAAAAAAAAATCAATAGATTCAACATATTGCCCAAGGAGAGGAGAATGAGCAAATCCAAAACAAAAAGTCTGGCAAAAACTTCTCAGATATTTGTAGTCAAAATGCAATCTTACCTTTTAAATAAAGGCTAATTCAAAAGGAACGGAGGTTCTTACAAGAAAATGTAGTTACCTCCACTCCCTGCCCCATTTCAGTTCTGTTGCACAAACATTTATTAAGGTCTATGATGTGCAAGACACCAAAATAGGTAATTGGGGCACACGGATGAGTCAGACCCAGTGCCTGTCCTCAAAGAGCTTTCAGACTATCGAGAGACACAAGCTCAAAAAGGCATCCATTGACTAAAAGGTAGTAAGCACACAGGGGTTTTCCCTGTGTGTTATGGCACCACAGAGGATGGACACTTGGCCCAACCTGGGGTGAAAGAATGGCTTTCAAAAGAAAAGGCCATGCAAGTTTCCCAAGGCATCAAATTACTTTTCCTATGCACAACCTAATCCTCACAATTTAAGCAAAATGTACTAAAGAATTTAAATGTCTCTAGATTTTTCTGAAATATCTAAAACAGGCTCACAAGTAATTCATCAACTTCTCAACTGCATTGCCCAAGGCAATTCAAAAGAGGAAAAGAAAAACAACACAACAGTTACTTATTAGTAGCCCTAAGCAGATGTAGGGACTGAACTGGGACCACTCTTCCAAGGCCCTTGCTAAAACAGTAGAGTTTTCGGAAACAACTCCCTAGGGTGAGTAAGCACCAGCAATATGACAGCACAGTACCACTTCTTTTAATTCCAATCTAAAAATTAGATTTTTATTCTAATTTTCATTCCAACCATCGGACTGGAAAGAAGACAGAGATGCAGGTTATCATGCTCATATCTGTTGCTGTTTGCCCTCTCAGTATATAGCACTATACCAGGTACTCACGGAGGACAAACAGAGATAGATCAGGAAGAACGTAGTCCAACCTCATGGGATTGACTGTTACAAGGCAAAAAGAAAGTGGTTTAACCATTTGAATTTTTTTATTTAATCAGATGTAATTTTAAAAGCAAAACTGATTAAACTCACTAAAGTAAATTTTCAATGTCTTATCTCATTAACATCTACCCAGTACAGTTTATGTGCCACACAATGACGTTTCAATCAACAGTGGAGTGCGTGTAAGACAGTGGTCCTGTAAGATTAGAACCATATACCCTAGGAGTGTAGTAGACTATGCCATCTAGGTTTGTATAAGTACACTCTGTGATGCTCGCAAAAAGACAAAACTGCCTAATGATGCATTTCTCAGATGGTATCCCCATCGTTAAATGACAGACGCATGACTGTACATGAAGCTTACTGAACTTCCCCCAGCTCCAAAACCAGACTGAAAAATTATGAATAAGGAAAACAGCAGACAACACTTTGTTTAACAGATCTCAGTCACCCTGCTGCCATGAGGTTCTCCTGAGACATCCTAATTCTGAAAATAAATGTGGCACAATGGAAAAAATATCACCCAACCCAGCAATGTTTACAGAGGCCAAGCTTCACTCCACTGGACCATCTGTATGGTGCGTGTTTTCACAACTGCTGCTCTAAGAAGGGCTTCTCCATTACCCATTCCTGCCAGAGTTGCTGGCTTTCTCTAGCTTATTCCCTCTCAGGCTTTTCTTCTTTGAAGACTGGTATTTGTGCAAATCTGGTGCCCAGTTAACTGATTTATTTTGGGTATTTTCTACTTTATATGTGTTAGGCTGGCTTGAGACAGCGCATGCTGCTTTGGGGGCCTAGTTACAAAATTTTCAAGATAGGTTATCACACTTCAAAATATGTATGTGTGTGTGTGTGTGTGTGTGTGTGAGTGTGAATGAGCATTTGTGTGTGTTTTGGAATTTGAGTGTTGTAAATAATAAGTCCCTCAGAGTGTGTATTGTTGGTTTTCAAGAACACTCAGGGCTTTTGGAGTTTGGTTAATTTCCACAGCAAGAGCTCTGAGGAGTCAAGAGGCTGCACCTCCTCTGGGAAGCCAGTGGAGCTCTCTCCGGGGACACTCCATGAAAGACAGAATAAGACAATGTACAGGGCACAGAAACTCACCAGTACCCTGCCAAACCAGACCCAGGAATTTGCCACTTGTTTCTTGGAATTTAGATCGTGCTGGGCTTTGGGGGCTTTCTGTTTCTTTGTCTAGACTTTCTTTTGCAATTATTGAAAATTACATCTGATTTTGGTTGGCTTCCCTTGGTTTTCCTGCATGATCATTGTTATTTATTTTAAACAAAGGTCAGCTCTCTCCCTGGTTAGGGGAAAGAGAGAAGCATCTATTTTTCAGGTGGCAATATGATGCTCAGTTCAATTTCTATAGTTACTGGGGAGGAATGGGAAAAATTGAAGGTAAAATGGCATATTTAAGTATCTTTATAATGTGAACTTAGAGTTATAAGACGTTTCTCTACCATAGTAAACACATTTTAGTGAGGATTTTTATTCTATGGCTTAGGTCAGCTTCAAGCTCTTATTTCTTCTTAAAGAAGAACTTTCCAGTTTAATGCTACCATTGATTCAGAACCATGCTATATATATATATATATATATATATATATGTATACACATACACCAAGGAAAGGAAACATGTAAAAATGCCTTCCTTTTTAAACTGATCTAACTAGTTTTAAAGTAAAGGAGAAAGTTTCATTAGTCTAAGCTCTATAATTACAGGCTCTAGAGTCACAAATAAATTACTTATAAAAATTAAATTTAGCAGTTAGGCCACTTAGAAGAGAACTATGATAATGGAATGTAACTGACATTATAAAATAGCATGATGGATGTAGGATTCTGTTAAAGAGTACATCAAAATAGAAAGTTCATCTTCACGCCCTCTAGGTGTCACTTGGAGTTTCCACGCATTGGTGCAGAGAGAAAGCAGGGAGGGGAAGGGAAGGATGAGGACAGGACTGGGGCAGTGGAGCACAAGGGAAAGTAGCTGGGCTGATTGTCGGGAGATCTTGCTGGTCAGGAATGGGAGTGGGCCGGAGGGCGTTCCTGTAGTTAGTTGGAGACAGACACGACAAATGAATGCGTTTGTAGAGGCCCCAATGTGCAAGAGAACACACCATGGTCTCATGTGAGCTTTGGAGTGAAAAAGTCAAAGGTTTGAACTCAGACTCTGTCATTTACCATGTAGGATGCTGGGCTGGTCACATAACTTCCCAGAACCTACACTTCCTCGTGTGAAAAATGCTGAGACGAGCATTTCTTCCCTGAAGCTTTGTAAATAACATAATTGGCAAATGGGTTAGCACAGTGCCTGGCACATAGTAGGCACTCGTTGCATATGAACTGTTTTTCTTTCCACTTTCTCTGCCCCACTCCCTCCAATCACCACTTGGACCAAATGTGAGAGTGTGGAAATTTTATCATCTGAAATAACAAATTCCATAAACCATGGGTACATTTTTATAGCAAGCTATACAGTGTCTAATAGAGTCACCTAGCTGTCACCCTCATCACCTAGTTTAATAAAACTCTTTTGATTCACTCCCTTGCTAAGAATTATGTAACTGAGCTTTAGTGCTTCTAATCAGCATTACTGATTAGACAAGGTTTCTGGAAGGTGGGAGAATCGCGAAAGCACAGAGCTGAAGTTCGTTCAGTTCAGTGGAAGAACAACTGTGACATCTAAAGGCAGACGGCCAGGCTGAAACCCAGCGTTGGTTCAGAAAGCCAAAAAAAAAGCTGTTGTGCAAATGGCAAATGTCATTGCTGTGTACTGACATAGGGACTAAATATTCTTCTCTGCTATTTCTTTTAATGCACTTTCCTATTCAGTACAGATCCGTTTTGCAATAAAACCACAAAGTCTTTCTGGAAAGTAAATATGTCCTTTCATTAATCACTAATTTCCACCTGCTTTTCTCAACTTCACTATTGACAAGTCGGCAGTCCCACAAACCTTCGACTAGTGTGCTACCTTGATTAAGGCACAAAACGTTAAAAGCAAATTACTATGAAAGTATGAAACAATTTGCACTTAATGTTTCAGTCATATCTGTAAAAAATATGACTTAAATATAGTTTTATTAATAATACATATTTTAATTAAACGGCTGGAGGTGCATCTAGCAGGAAAAATTGAATCTTCTCTGGATTTCACATACTGGTATGATTCATGGGCAGTAAATATGCAAAGCTTTATGCCCATAAGGCAATCAAACTCCAAGCTGATATGCATGTTTTTATCTAAAAGAATGAAATCTAGTAAGGGCTAGAAATAATAATAATAATAACAGACTGCCAGTGCAGGCTAATGAATTGGCTCTAGCCAACAGTATCCTTTCCCATATAATAAAATCATCCTTTCAGTCACAATTACTTCCACACCAACATTTGTTATGACTTCCATTATTCTCATTACACAAGGAAATCCTGGAAATGTACTTATGCATATTGAAAAACTTCACAAATGTTAACAATAGAATCCTGGGATATGAGTGACTACCTTCACAGAGCAGGAATGCTTTCTATTGCAGATTGTTTAAGTGTTGCTTAGTTCCAGAAGGACTCCACTTTATTCCTGCTGCTTCCCTGACATTTGCCTAATTTATTAGTTTGTTAGGGCTGCCATAACAAAGTATTGCAGACTGAGTGGCTTAAACAACAGATATCTATTTGCTCACAGTTCTGGAGCCTAGAAGTCTGAGATCAAGGTGTCAGCGGGGTTGGTTTCTTCTGAGGGCTCTCTCCTTGGCTTATAGATAGCCATCTTCTCTCTGGGTCTTCACACGCTCTCCCCTGTGTGTGTGTCTGTGTCGTGGTTTCCTCTTAAAAAGACAGCGGTCATATTGGATCAGAGCCCACGCTAATGACCTCATTTTAACTTAATCACCTCTTTAAGGGCCCTATCTGCAAATACAGCCACATTCTGAGATACTGTGGGTTAGGACTTCAACATACGAATCTTGGGGAAAACAGTTCAGACCATAACACCTGAAAATTATTTTTCAGTTGCAAAAGGTTATATTACGGGCTTCTATGCCGCTAGGCACTGTATTTTGCCAAAAAGAAGAGCCTGCTAAATTTATAAGAAAATGCATAGGAGACTCAAATAAAAGCTAAAGTTTTCATTTATGTATTTACCTTTAATTTGAATTTTTCTGAAAAATTATCTTCATTGTGTTTGTAGTCATCCTTTAAACCACCTAGACAATTAAAAATGAAAATGAGAAGTTGACTACTTCTTACTTGCTTTCATTTGTTTTCCTACTGGGAAGAAAAGATGATCTCGTGGGAGAGACTAAATGTCTAGAAACTAATAATGTCATGGATAAAATGTCCTTCAAAAGCTAGTTAGCCAAGGGTGAGAGAATATTAGCTCTCCTAACCTTGTGGTAGACCCGACTGTGACTCAGGGGCCACATGTGTCGTGCATCACTGACGCCATGCTGAGGACGCCTCCAGGGACAGAGCCGGCTCGGCATTGCCTTCCCCAAGGTGACCCAGTGATCTGGAAAGTGCGCTGGAACTCTATTATTAGGTGGATACACATTTATAATTGCTGTGTCCTCCTGATGAATTGTCCCTTTTATCATTATAAAATATCTCTTATCTTTTTGTTTAAACAATAAAGTCATTTATTTGGAGTCATAGACTAGACATGTAGAGTTTCTCTTGGTTTAATAACAAAAGATTTCAAATTTTAGTAAATTATAAATTATCTTTAACTTATTTTATGATAGGGCTTAATTTATGAAATGAAAAAAGACAACAAGGGGGGAAGGTAATGGGATTGGGGAATGGGGTACTGGGGAGAGAATGAGGAATGGTAGGGAGGAAGGAGTAGGCAGTCCCTAATTTCATAATACTCTAAGTTTTAAAGTCTGTTTAATCTGAAATTTTAAAAAGCCACTTCAGCCTTGATATGCTTACTATTTTCATGGTGTATTTTTTTTTCATTTTTTTTATTATTTATTTTTTTAATTGATGTCTTAATAGTTTATAACACTGTAAAATTTTAGTTGTACATTATTGTTTGTCAGTCACCATGTAAGTGCATCTGGTGCCCATTCCCCATCCGCCTTATCCCTGGTAACCACCAAACAGCTCTGTCCGTGTGTTAGTTTATATTCCACATATGAGTGAAATCATGCAGTGTTTGTCTTTCTCTGTCTGGCTTATTTTGGTTAACATAATACCCTCCAGGTCCATCCATGTTGTTGCAAATGGGACAATTTTGTCTCTTTTCTGTGGCTGAGTAGTATTCCATCGTATATATATATACCACATCTTCTTTATCCAATCATCAGTCAATGGACTCTTGGGTTGCTTCCACTTCTTAGCAATAGTGAATAATGCTGCAATGATCATAGGGGTGCATAGGCCTCTTTGGATAGTTGATTTCAGGTTCATTGGATAGACACCCAATAGTGGGATGGCTGGATCATACAGTATTTCTATTTTCAATTTTGGGGGAAATCTCCATACTGTTTTCCATAGATGCTGCACCAGTTTGTATTCCCACTAACAGTGAATGAGTGTTCCCGTTTCTCCACAACATTTGCTACTTTTTATCTTGGTGATTATAGCCATTCTAGCAGGTGTAAGGTGATAACTTAGTGTAGTTTTGATTTGCATTTCCCTGATGATTAGTGATGTTGAACATCTTTTCATGTGCCTATTGGCCATCTGTATATCTTCCTTAGAAAAGTATCTATTCATATCCTCTGCCCATTTTTTGATCTGGTTCTTTGTGTTTTTGTTGTTCAGTTGTATGAGTTCTTTATATATTATGGAGATTAACCCTTTGCCAGATATATGATTTGCAACTATTTTCTCCCAGCTGGTGGATTGTCTGTCCATTTTGATCCTGATTTCATTTGCCTTGTGGAAGCTCTTTAATCTGATGAAGTCCCACTTGTTTATTTTTTCTTTTGTTTCCCTTGTCCAAGTAGACATGGAATTCAAAAAGATCCCTTTATGACTGGTGTCAAATAGTGTACTGCCCATATTTTCTTCCAGGAGTTTTATAGTTTCAGGTCTCCCTTTCAGGTCTTTGATCCATTTTGAGTTAATTTCTGTGTATGGCAAAAGAAGAGAGTCTACTTTCATTCTTATTCTTATGGCTGCCCAGTTTTTCCAGCACCATTTACTGAAGAGACTTTCCTTTCTCCATTGTATGTTCTTACCTCCTTTGTCGAAGATTAGCTGTGCGTAGATGTGTGGTTTTACTTCTGGGCTTTTAATTCTGTTCCATTGATCTATGTGTCTGTTTTAGCACCAGTACCATGCTGTTTCCATTACTATAGCTTTGTAGTGTATTTTGAAGTCAGGGATTGTGATGCCTCCAGCTTTGTTCTTTTTTCTCAAGATTGCTTTATCTATTTGGGGTCTTTTGTTACCCTATATGAATTTTAGTATTCTTTGTTCTATTTCCACAAAGAATGTCATTGGGATTCTGATTGGGATTGCATTGAATCTGTAGATTGTTTTAGGTAGTATGGACATTTTAACTATATTTATTCTTTCAATCCATGAGCATGGAATATCTTTCCATTTCTTTATGTTGTCATCAATTTCTTTCAATAATGTCTTATAGTTTTCATTGTATAGGTCTTTCACCTCCTTGGTTAAATTTATTCCTAGATATTTTATTGTTTTTGTTGTGATTGTTAATGGGATTGTATTCTTGAGTTCTTTTTCGGTTAGTTCATTATTAGAGTATAGAAATGCAACTGATTTTTGTAAGTTGATTTTGTACTCTGCAACTTTGCTATAGTTGTTGATTATTTCTAATAGTTTTCCAATGGATTCTTTAGAGTTTTCTATATACAAAATCATGTCTTCTGCCAATAGTGAGAGTTTCACCTCTTTGTTACCTATTTGGATTCCTTTTATTCCTTTTTCTTACCTAATTGTTCTGGCCAAAGCCTCCAGTACTATGTTAAATAAGAGTGGTGAGAGTGGGCACCCTTGTCTTGTTCCTGTTCTCAGAAGAATGGTTTTCAGTTTTTCCCCATTGAGTATGATGTTGGCAGTGGGTTTGTCATATATGGCCTTTATTATGCTGAGGTCCTTTCCTTCTACACCCATTTTATTAAGAGTTTTTTTCATAAATGGATGTTGGACTTTGTCACATACCTTCTCTGCATCAATTGAGATGATCATGTGGTTTTTATTCCTCATTTTGTTAAGGTAGTGTATCACATTGATTGATTTGTGGATGTTGAATCATTGCTGTATCCCTGGTATAAATCCCACTTGATCATGGTGTATGACCTTTTTAACATATTGCTGTATTTGGTTTGTCAATATTTTGTTGAGGATTTTTGTATCTATGCTCACCAAATCACCTGTGATTTTCCTTCTTTGTATTATCCTTGTCTGGCTTTGGTATCAGGGTGATGTTGGCCTCGTAGAATGTATTTGGAAGTGTTCCATCTTCTTATTTTTTGGAATAGCTTGAGAAGGATCAGTACTATATCTTCTTTGAATGTTCAGTAAGGCCATCTGGTCCTGGACTTTTATTTTTTAGGAGGTTTTTGATTACTGTTTCAATCTCTTTACTTGTGATTTGTCTATTTAGATTCTCTATTTCTTTTGGTTCAGTTTTGGTGGGTTGTATGAGTCTAAGAATTTATCCATCTCTTCTAGGCTGTCCAATTTGTTGGCATTTAGTTTTTCATATTCTCTTATAATCTTTTTTATTTCTATGGTATCCACTGCAATTTCTCCTCTTTCATTTCTAATTTTATTTATAGGAGCCTCTCTCTTTTTTTCTTAATGAGTCTGGCTAAAGGTTTGTCAATTTTGTTCTCAGAGAACCAGCTCTTTGTTTCATTGATCCTTTCAACTATTTTTTTGGTTTCAATTTCATTTATTTCTGCTCTAATTTTTATTACTTTCCTCCTGCTGACTTTGGGCTTTGTTTTTTCTTCTTTTTCTAGTTCTGTTATCTGTAGTTTGAGATTGCTATCTGGAATTTTTCTTGTTTGTTAAGCTGGGCCTGTACTGCTATGATTTTTCCCTCTCAGGACAGCTTTTGATGCATCCCATATGAGTTGATATGGTGTATTTTCATTTTTGTTTGTCTCCAGATATTTTTTGATTTCTCCTTTAATTTCATCAATGATCCATTGATTGTTCAGTAGCAAGTTGTTTAGTCTCCACATCTTTGTCACTTTCCATGTTTTCCTTGTAGTTGATTTCTAGTTTCATAGCATTATGGTCAGAAAAGATGCTTGTTATGATTTCAATCTTCTTAAATTTATAGAGGTTTGCCTTGCTTCCTAACATATGTTCTATCCTTGAGAATGTTCATGTGAACTTGAGAAGAATATGTAATCTGCCATGTTTGGGTGGAGTGCTCTGTATATATCAATTAAGTCCATCTTTTTTCGTTTTTTGTTTAAATCCATTATTTCCTGATTGACTTTTTGTCTGGATGATCTATCCATTGATGTCAATGGGTGTTAAGATCCCCTACTCATATTGTGTTGTTGTTAATATCTCCTTTTAGGTTTATTAATAGTTGCTTTATATACTTTAGCGCTCCTGTGTTGGGTGCATATATATTTATAAGTGATAAGTCTTCTTGGTGGAGTATCCCTTTTATCATTATATATTGCCCCTCTTTGTTTCTCATTACCTTTTTTATATTGAAGTCTACTTCATCTGATATAAGTATGGCAATTCCTGCTTTCTTATGTTTGTCATTAGCTTGGAGTATTGTCTTCCATCCTTTCACACTGAGTCTGTGTTTGTCTTTAGAGCTGAGATAGGTTTCTGTGTCTTTTGATTGGAGAATTCAATCCATTTACATTAAAAGTGATTATTGATATATGAGGGCTTAATGTTGCTATTTTACCACTCATTTTCTGGTTCTTTTGCATTTCCTTTGTTTCTTGTCCTGAGTTTTTCAGACTACCAATTCAGTTTGGTAGTTCTGCATGATTCTCTTAGTTTTGTCTTTATTTGTCATATGTGATTCTGTTTTGATTATTTGTTTAGTGGTTACCATGAGGTTTGTATAAAAAATCTCATGGATGAGATAGTCCATTTTCTGTTGGCCTCTTATTTCATTAGACTAAGTTGATGCAATCCCTTTCCTCTTCTCCTTCTAAGTTATTATTGTCACAACTTATTCCATCTTGTGTTGTGAATGTGTATTTAAAGTGATGAAGTTATATTTATCTTTGGTGTTTTCCTTCCCTTAATCTTGACTTTCATAATTAAGTGTTTGCTAACCATTCTGATAGAGAACTGCCAATTTTCTGGTTTAATCTACCTATTTTTCTCCTTGCTCAAAGCTTTGTATCCCCTTTCTCTCTCTCTCTTTTTTTTCAGGTATGAGGGCCTTCTTGAGCATTTCTTTTAGTGGGGGTCTTGTGGTAATGAACTCCCTTAGCTTTTGTTTATCAAGGATAGTTATTATTTCTCCATCATATCTGAAGGATATTTTCACTGGATAGAGTATTCTTGGTTGAAGGTTTTTGTACTTCACAATTTTGAATATACCATTCCAATCTCTCCTAGCCTGTAGAGTTTCTGTCGAGAAATCTGCTGAAAGCCTGATGGGAATTCCTTTGTACATTACTTAATTTTTCTGTCTAGCTGCCCTTAATTTTTTTTCTTTATCATTGACTTTTGCCAACTTTACTACTGTATGCCTTGGACCTCTCCAATATCTTTTAATATTTGTATATTTAGGAGATTTATTGACTTCATTCATTGATATTTCCAGCTCTTTCCCCAAGTTTGAGAAGTTCTCAGCTATTATTTCTTTGAACAAGCTCTCTGCTCCTTTTTCCTTTTCTTCTTCTTCTGGAATACCTATAATCCTTATGTTGCATTTTCTAATTTAGTCTGATATTTCTCAGAGAATTTCATCATTTCTTTTTAGTCTGAGTTCTCTCTTCTCCTGTGTCTGGATCATTTCTGCATTCTTATCCTCAATAATGCTAATTCTTTCCTCCATATTGTCAGCTCTCCTCTTTAAAGATTCCTGGTTTTCCTTTATCTCATCTATTGTGTTTTTCATCTCCAAGATTTCTGATTGGTTTTTCTTTATGGTTTCAATCTCTTTTGTGAAGAAATTCCTGATTTCATTGAATTGTCTATCTGTGTTTTCTTGTAATTCATAGAGCTTTCTTATGATAGCTATTTTGAATTCTCTCATTTAGGTTATAGATTTCTGTGCCTTCAGGGTTGATTTCTGGGTACTTGTCACTTTCCTTCTGGTCTGAAGATTTAATATATTTTTGCATAAAGTCTGTGAATTTTGGCTTATTGTTCCTCATACTGAAGATATCTGGTTGCAGTTTCCACATGCTGCCACTGGGTGGGGGTCAAGCACTATATATTCTGAGCCCTCTGCAATCTGAGGCCCTCTGGCTGATCAGTTGTGCTGAAGTGCCAGGTGTGCAGAGGAAGGGCTCTCTCTCTTTCCCCTGCTTGATCCCAGGGGCTTCTTTCTTCCCTCACTATCTGCTCTCCTGTGGTGCCTGGATGTTGACCTCACCTGTTAATTTTAGTGTCTCAGCCATTAACATTTAATATAATTATTGATATGGTTGGACTTAGGTCTACCATTTTGTTATTTGTTTTCTCTTTATCACTTTGTATTTTACGTTTGTGTTCCCCTTTAATGCCTTCTTTTGGTTATTTGAATATTTTTTATTATTCTATTTTAATTTATCTACTAGCTTTTCTGCTATTTTCTACATTTAGGGATTTCTCTAGGGATTATAATATATGCACCTAACCTTTCACAATCTTCATAGAGTTAATATTGTACCACTTCCTGTTAAATGAAAAAACTTGAAATCATATAGTCCCTTTATCACCCTTCTAACAGAAGTTTGTTATAGTTGTCATATGAATTATACCTATATACATTGAAAACCCTATGTGACATGTTACAATTTTTGTTTTAATCAGTCATATGTATTTTAAAGAATTTAAGAGGAAAAAGAATAGCCTTTTATAATTATCCAGTGATATACCATTTCTGTTGGTCTTCCATCATTCCTAAAGATCCAATTTACCTTCTAGTATCATTTTCCTTCAGCCTGAACAACATCCTTTAGCATTTCTTATGAAGAAGGTAGGTTGGAGACAAATTTTCAAGTTACTTTCATCCAAAAATATGTTTATTTAACTTTAAGTTCTGAAGGATATTTTATAGGATTTCGAAATTTGGATTAACAGTTCTTTTCTTTTAGCACTTTAAAGATGTTGTTCTACTGTCTTCTGGCCTCAAGAGATTCTGATGATAAAATCCATAGTAATTCAAATCATTGTCTACCTGTATGCAAGGTGCTGTTTTCTCTAGCTGATTTTAGGACATTTTCTTTATCTTCAATTTTCAGCAGTTCAATTATAATGTGTCTAAGCATGATTTTCTTTGAGTTCAACCTGTTTACCCTTCACTGAGCTTGATTTTGTAAATTTTTGCCTTTCACCAAATTTGAGTCTGGCTATTATTTTTTTTGTCTCAGTCTTTGTCCTCTCCTTCTGGGACTCCATTTTCACATGTCAGACCACCTTATATTGTCCCACAGGTGCCTGAATTTCTGTTCTCTTTTTTTTCAATCAACTTTGCTCTCTTTGTTTTTCAAATTGGATAATTTCTATTGATCAATCAGTCTTCAATCTTTCCTTTGTTATCTCCATTCTTTTATGGAGCCCACTCAGTGAGATATTTATTTCAGATATTAAATTTTCAATTCTAAAATTCCCATTAATTCTCTTTTATACTTTCTATTTCTCTGCTGAAGCATGAGTTTTCCTTTACTTCATGAGTTACAGATATAATAACTGCTTTAAAATCTTTGTTTAATAGTTCAACATCTCAATCATCTTGGGGTTGGCATCTGTTGATTGTCCTTTATCTTGAGAATTGGTTACATTTTCCTAGTTGGTTTTTTTTGGGGGGGGATTTGAATAATTTTGCATCCATTGTATGCTTGACCTTATGAATGTTACAGTCTGTAGATCTGGGTCCTATTATAATCCTCCAAAGAGTGTTGATGTTTTTGTTTTAGCAGACATTCAACCCATTTAGGTTTAGACTATAAATTCTGTCTCACCTTCTATGAACAGTGGTTCAATTTTCAGTTTAAGTCTTTAAGCCTGTGCTATGCTGGTTTGGGTCTGAATCACACGTGCATAGTTTAGGAGGGCATCTGAGACTTGTGTGGATTCACACATAGAAATAGGGGATCTCCTTCTCTAGCTCTCTCCTCTCCAAGATTCCTCCAAACTCTCTCACCCACAGATACTCCTTTCTCTGGTTCTTTTATCCAGAAAAAGAAGGTTTTTCCAGAGTTTTAGCCACTTTTACCAAGTAGCTCTGCAACTGAGGCTCACCCTCAGGACAAAACCATAAAAGAAAACAAGGGACAGCTCACTGCCCCTTTCCCTTAGGATTGCCCCTTCACAATCTGCCTGCATTTGTTAATTTTTATTCTTGAGTTTTTGATAGTTGTTTTGCTGAGTTTTCAGGTGTACTCAGTGGACTGGATGGGCTATAGTGGGTTTACATCACCGTAATAAAACAAAAATTCCCTGACTGATCTAGAAGTTCCCTTCGGGACACGACAAGGGAGACAAGTTGTGAGGTCTCTTCCTATGTAGCTATTGTCACTCCACCTGGGTCACAAGAACCCCAGAATTTACCTGCAATTAGGTATAGATATGGAGCAAGGATGCCCTGTAGCCTGACATTCAGCTAAAGAGTGAGGCCATCCACCCAGCCCTTAGATGAAGTTTGGGAGTAGTTGATTCCCACTGGCTTTTCCTAATGGCCCAGATATATGTATTCAAGTAACTTTTTTGATATTATGAATTTAAATTTACTACTCTGACACCAGATTAATTTTTTTTTAAATCTACCCAACAAAATTAAGAGTAAATAAAGAACACAAAAACCAAACACTCTGAGGAATAATACTTATTCCTAAAGAGCAAGCCACATAAGGCCCAAAACTAGGTTCAAAAGCAAGGGGTTCATTTCCATGAGCCCATTGTTACTCCAAGGAAGTAATTATAATTATTTCTCTGTACAAAGTCACAGAATGAGCATTAGGATGGCCTGAAAATTCATTCATTCAACAAATATTTATTCAGCGCCTAAGTTTGCCAGGCACTGTTCAAGTCATCAAAATTATCTTAAGAGAGAAAAGCAAATTGATAGGCTCTGAAATATTTTGCAAACTTATAAATGAGCAACAGTTCTCTCCCTATCTTTCACACTGTTACATTATTATTTCTACAATTCATCTTTTGATTTATTGCAGTATAGTTTTTTGATTTGATTAATGCACTTTATATGAAGCTGCAGTGCAGTTATTAATATTCCCAAGAGTGTAGAAAGTCATTGATTCAAAGGCATGATGGTGACTCAGTACACATATGACTCTTCATTGAATGTTGCCACTGTGCTACCAGTAATTAAAAATACAGTGAATATGTACAGAAATCTTAAAGAAATTGATGGAGCCAAGTCATCATTGCTTCAACCAAAACCAAAAGTGGAACAGGACACACTCAACCCCTCCCCCTCAGCAGTCTTCCCCTCTCTTTCTCACTATCTGGAGTGCAGGAGAATGGTTGGGTATTGCTGTGTCTCCTGGGCAGCAGCACAGGAGGGGCCCTTTCCATGATCTGTAATCTGACGCTAGCCCTCCTGACTCATCAGCCTGCTCTCTCCGCTCAAGTGATTGAGCTGGGTTTTCCAGGTCTCCCAAAACTGTCATGTGTATGCACTCCTGAGAAAGAAGGGTAGAAACTCATCAAGTCACCTGAGCATTAAACCAAAAATCAGTGTTTGACAATGTGGGGCTGGCTAGGAAGCTGAGGGCCAATTTGGATGCTCAGTGAATTATAAACACTGTACCAGCCCTCCTATTTGGCAACTTGGGCCTTTCTCCATTCTTTCCAAGGTCCTCAATTTCTTACCTCACATGACTTCTTGGTTTCAAGACATTTAAAAATAGTTTTGGGTGTCCTCATTCATTCAGTGAACATGGCTTGTGGACCAGTTTTGTTCCATGCATTGTGCTAGGCATGGGAATAAATAAGAGGGAGAGACATGAAGATCCCGGCACTCAGGGAGATTTACCACTGGGTCACCAACAGTCCTGTTGAAACCTGGGTCTTTGGTGCTCAGGTGCACAACCCCCTGAGGCTGTTGTGGGGGATCATTTACTGCCTGACATAATCCTCCTGTCCTCCCTGCCACCCTCTCCTGTGCCTCAGGAAGGGAAGACTGCTGCTGAGTCCTGCCAAAGTTTCTCTTGTCACTATGTTCATTAAAAAGAAATTACGACTTAATTCCTGCTCCCTCAAAGCCTAGAGCATAACAAAGAGCTTATTCTTCAAAAATTAAAAGCACAGAAGTTACAAAAGTACTAAGTTCACATATTTCATGTTTCCTAGATCAATGAAAGCAAGATGCTCTCCCCATGGAAATTAATTCAATTTTAATTCTACTTGTATTAATAGTCTATTTTTCTTAGGGAAGAAAGACAACACTTCTGGAGGGGAAGTCTCTAAAACTCATCTCCCTTTCCCCCTCCCTGCTCCCAACAGAAGGTATTGAGTTAATCGCTGCTGATGAAATGTTAAATTCCTTCAGCTTGCACTGACTCCGCTAACTAGGGTACAAGTCTCTGTACTGGATTCTTACAAAACCGTGTCGCTCTTCTCCTTAGCACTCATCACAGTCAACACTTAGCTTTTATTTGTGTGAGTCTTCATTAATGTCTGTTTCTCCTCCTAGACTGTATGTCCCATGAGGCCAGGGACTGAATTTTTTATTTTTTCTTTTCTTTGCTTTTTTCCTCCCTAACCACCACATCTCCAGTGCCAAGCAGAGTGGTGGTACATGGTATGTGCTAGTTAATTTATCTAGCAATTATCTATATATGAACTAACAAATTTAGGTCCACATCTCCACCTTAAGAGTCTACTGGATACATTAGATGGGCAATCACTGCACAGGTATGTTACCACCCAAGCAGGGGTCATCTGCCCACCACAAGACATACCAATAGTCAAGAGGCAAGGAGGTAGGAGAGAAAGGACCTTTTATTACAGCTTGCTAGCAAGAGGGAAGATGGCTGACTAATGTCTGAAAGAACGATCTTATGGGGGTACAAAATCTTACAGAAGTTATATAGGCCAGTGGGTTATAGGGGAGGGGGTTAGGAATGCTGACCCTCAGATGTTACAGACTGGGAGTCGCCACACCAGATCTTTCAGTTTTCATCGATGATGGCTGTCAGCATAGACTCTCTGTTCTGGGGGTCATCACATTCCTAAGGAACTCAGAACAACAAAGTTATTATTTTATTGCAGCTGGGAGGTACACGCACAAGCAGGGGTCAGAAAATCTACAGAGCAGTTAGATCTCCTGGAGGGTGCATACCCAGCTGGGTTAGTTAGTCAGAAGTCATTCAAAGTTACAATAGGGTTTCTTTTCAACAATGGCTTCCCTCATGTCCACCTTGTGTTGAGCTGGTATCAGGTACACTCTCCAATATTTCAGACAGCAAGGAAGACCCACATGCACATTTTAGAGCTTAGCAGAATACTAGCTACACTAGGTGTATCTAGTATTAATGTCTGGTGAGCAACTGAACGATGATTGATTGACTGATTGATCAACCCTAGTCTGTCAAGAGAAAATCACAACCTCCCTAAACCACCTCTGATGTTGAATTCCGGTAAATAAAGGCCTGGATTTGTTTCCCTCAGCAGCTTTCTCTAAACATGAATCAACTCTCAATCTCCAAGACCCCTGGGGAAATGGCCAAACCTTGGGACCTGGAGGGGCCAAGTTCCAGAGCAAGAATAAAACCCACAAGGTGGCCCCCAGTGCTTCTCCATTACCCCAGGAGAGTCCTTAACTCTTCTAGCTCATTCGTTTGAGTTTCTCTAAATCTCTAGCACTGGCCTGGATTTAGGAGATAATGTGCAAAACACCTTGGACCAGAAAAGGAGCTAAAGACCCAAGTTTGAGCTTTGTTTCAACCATTTATTAACAGTGTGATCCTGGGCAAATCACTACACTCTTTGCACTTTAATTTCTTTACTGGTAAAATGCAGTGAATAATACTTCCCCTGATCAACCATAGGGTTGACATGAGATCAAAATAAGACAGTACATGTGTAAAACAGACTGAACAAGCAGAATGCTTGCAGTGTGAACTGAGAGCATCTTCCTCATCTTTTTTTTCAATCTGTCTCTTTAAAACTTCTCAGTGGACTCAACACAGGTAGCTCTTCCCCTATCACCAGATAACACTCAAGCAAGACCCATGACTTTGTAGGTCACTCCACGATATAGAGTTCTCAGATACTTTAATTCACAAATCAGATGTCAATTCAGTAATTAAAATTGCTCAGTCCCATGTATTAATCAGAACTGTGATCTTGATTTAGAATTTAAAATGTTCTCCCCTTCCCAGCAAAACCCTGCTGCATGTGGCCCCTTGACCCACAGAAGGGACGTGGTGGTCCTGTTCTCTTTCTCCATCCCACGTTTCCATTTTTTCCTGACTAGAGCTGACTGCCCCCCTGAAATTGGGTGTGTAGCTTCTCTCTCTCCCTTACTCACCTCCTCCTCTTCTTCTCCTTCTCTCTTCCTTCTTCCTTCCTTGTTCGTTCTCTCTCTTGCTTATCTCCTCCTCCACTTGCCAGACCTGTTTTTGAAAGAGAAAAATAAGAATAGTGGGAACAGGATAGTTATTACTTGGCTGGTACTGTTGATGATGGCCTCTCAATGCTTGGGCCAGAGAAGTGTTTAAAGAGAACTTTTCCCTTGGAGGGACTTTCACACACTCTACAGAGATTCCCAAGCATTGGGTACCTCTCCTGAAGTTCTCTTGATGAGAACAATGGATTCTACTCCTTCAGCCTCTATGGTCCCTGGGCCCCCAGTTTGCCAGGAGGTACATGCCAAACAGACTTTCCCCATCAGAATTCCATTGCCTTTCCACAGAGGTCCTCTTGAGCAGAATTTTCTAAACTTTCTATTTTCAAGCATTCCCAAAGAGGAGAGAATGATACAATGAACTCCCACATGCCAATCATCCAGCTTCAACAATTATCAACATTTTCCTACCTGCCTTTTTTCCCCCAGGGATTTTTTAAAGCAATTCCCAAATTATCTGTATTTCACTGAGTAGAATTTAAAATGGCTCCAGGCCAGCTCTTTCTCCACATGACCCTCATCTGGCCCAAAGGAAACATCCAAGTACCCTGTGTCCTGATCAACTCTGGGGTACAGGTCAGTTTCCACCCATCAGCCCCGCTCCTTCACTCTGCTGCCAAAACAGTTCAATGGTCCATCTCTCTTGCCATTTGGATTTCCAAGGTAGCATGTCAGAATGCATACCCATCTGCAAAAGCCATGCAGTAAGCATTATAGGTAGACCAACTGAAGCCTCTCTCCTCAGTCTTGGGTGTAGGAAATACCACTTATCCACATCCTTCCCCATGTAGAGGATAGGATGCTCCAAACAGCTCTCGCTCTCTCTCTAAAAAACAAAACAAATCCTCACAAATAGCTCTCTCCATCTCCACTCACAATAATTTTGTATCTTCAGTGGATGAGGTAGTTCAAGAGACTTCTAACCAATTTTCTGATGCCTCCTTGGTAAATTCTTCATATGGTCCAACGTATCCATCAGGACGCAGTAATTATTGTAACTTGGTATTTTCCCAAAACTTCAATTTAATATTCTGATTTAATTCACTTCCAAAGGGGTTTCACACGGTACATGCCTAGCTGTATTTGTTTCAATGACTTCGATGCTACTAAAATTTTATTTTCTAGTATTTTTATTATCCTAATTACAGGTATTTGTAAATGTTTTCTCCCTTATAGCTGCTACCATTACCCTACTAAAGCTAGTCACTTTATCCTGACACTAATCTGTCAGTGGTAAACTATTACTGGTGTCCCATTTAATTCTATTAGTATTCCTACTTTTGAAATTAAAACATAATTACGTGCAGAAAGGGCTACGCTCATTGACATTAAATATGATTAGTTTCTGAGAAAGTGATTAGTTACAATTATGTTCTCTTGCCACATTTCCACTGAGATTTTCAATTTATTAACTCATAAGACAGCTAAAACTAACTGAGTCATTGTGTTACAATGAATAAACTCACATTCCATTGGTTAATTTCCTTCATGTATAGAGGAGCATAATACGCAGATGTAGGAGGCATAGAAGACCACCTTAGCCTTCTTCCTAGCTTAGCTTTCTTCCTAAGTTTCACTCTCATACAAATTTAGACTAAGGTGGCTAGTCATGGAAGCCATATTTCCCACTAGCAACATTGCCAAAGTTCTGCCAGGGACTTTTGGAGAGATTCTGGCCATCACTTTCTCTTTCCCAAATGTTTTCTAATCTACATGGCATGATAGGCTCCCCCAGAGCAGAAGCGGCACTTACCTTGCCCCCTCTATACCTACGCCTAGCCTAGCGCCCAGTACTTGATAGGTCCTCAGCAAATATGTATTGAATGAATGTGTACACTGAACAATCAGGACTTGTGGGATTTAATCATAATGCAACTTAATTTTGTCTCCTACTAGCCCTTTGAAATATACGCTGCAGAGAAAGATTTTCCCTTCTTCTGGAGAAAAACTTGGGCAGTCCCATGACTGTGCTGGGCACTCAGGTAATTCAAAGTCCTACGCTGACTTCAATCACCAAAAGTACTCTCAGCTCTGCACTTTGAATGTGCAGTTTGGTGTCATTGCCAAAGCTTCCATCTTCACTTCAAGTCACCTCTTCTCCATTTGGGGCCTCCTGCAGGGAGAAAGCTCTGACAGGTAAGAGGTGTGGTCAGCTTTATCTGTCTCTCCTTGCTTCTCCTTTCCCATGTTTTCTGACTACTCTGGGGAGAAGTAGCAGGGAGGGAGGAGAGGCACTTGGAGCAAGGAAGTTCTTATTTGACAAGCCAAAAACTGGGAGACAACACATACAACTGACAAAGGATTAGTAGCCAGATACGTTTTTTAATTCCTGGGAGAAGAATAAGGAAAAGACTAACAACTATTAGAAAAATGAGGAACAGACAAAAATAGACATTTTACCAGAAGAGGAAACATAGATGGCCATTAATCATACAAAAAGAGAATGAACACTGGTACAACTACTTTAGAAAATAATACAGCCTAGCCTACTGAATTAGAGGATTTATACATAGTATGACCCATCAGTTTCATTCCTAGACAAATACTCTGGAGAAACCCTTGCATATGTGTCATGTACATCAGGAGACATATACAAAAATATTCATAGCAACCATATATGGAGCAGCCAAAATGTGTGAAAAATCCAAATGCCTATTGATAGTATAATGGATTGATTGTGGTACACTAATACCACATATAGTATTAATAAAATACTATACGGTGAAAATGAAAAACTACAACTACAAGCATTAAAAATGGATGAATCTTAAAAGCCTAATGTTGAGTTCAAAAATAAAACAACACAATAAACCTATAGAAATACCTACCCATATGGTAAAATCACAAAGAAAAGCAAGGGTGTGTCAAGAATACAGTTCAGAATAATGGCTCACTCTGGGAGGGAGGGACAAAGGTGTGTTCCAGAAAGATCAAATAGGGGGTTCAAGATACTGGTATTGTCCTCTTTGGTAAGCTGGGTTGATGTATATAGATGTTCCTTTTCTTAATTCTTTTAAGTTACATGTATATATTGTTTATACTTTTCGGCATATATGTTACACTTATCAATTTTTTAAAGGTTAAACCAATAAAACAAAGAAAGGAAATAATCCAAACAATTCAGGTTCATCAAGTTTACTGAATCAACAATAATTTAATTCTCCACTTTCTCCAGTAAAGGCACAAATTCTCAAGTAAGCTCGAGGGAGATGATAAAGGAAAATAACAAAGGTTGTTACATTTTGTCCAAGACTTAGATATTTATGAAGTGCATAATGACTCCCTGGGTCATATAACACATCATGTAACGCAGAAAGAAACTATGCAGAATTGTCATCAGGATTCTTTGTGAACACTCTCAGTGACGAAAAGCTACCATCTTACTGTGAATTAAATGGATTCACTCTCACCTCTGTTCACACTTAGTGGTCCTTTATGACTAATGTCCTGTGGTCAACAGAAAAGCACAGCTTTTGGCAACAGGCAGAGCTAACTTTTATTCCCAGTTCTACTATACACTTACATGACCTTGGGCAAGTTCCTCTATCTCCCTGTGACTCTTTTCCTTCATCTGTAAAATGGGAATAATGCCTAAATTGCACGTCTGGGAAGGTTAAGTGGCACAGTGAACATATGGCAGAAAGTGCCAAAGTACTTGTTAGGCACAAAGAACTGATAGCTGTTACCATCATCCTTATTAGCACCAGTGTCATTACACACCACCATGTGATTGGTAGAGAGGAAGAAGCAAGTGTTATCTATTAAGTAAGTTTCATAAACATGGTTTAATATGAACTTGAAAGGCTGCTCAGAGCATCTTTGTAGTTCTACAAATTTTAAAAACTTTACACTATATATACACACACATATATATATACTAATGCAGACTCTATAAAAATTCAGTTATATTTATATGTTTATACCCTGAGTACCTGAACTAATAAAATGGTATTAATGGCTATCTACATAAATTCACACTTCTAAATTAGACCTTTAATTTCTGTGATAAAAAAGAAAGTAGCTTGTGTAATTTACCATTTTTATTTTCCTACATGGAATACAGTAGCTCTAACGTACTGTATGACTTTGTGAATATTTCCAGGGCTGCTAATATTTTATCTAATATTATATCTTATTTTTTTGATCTTTGACCCTGGTTGATACTCCCAGAACCCTCCTGAGCAATGTTCGCTATGATAACCTTGGTAGAAGAAGCGGGACTGAAATCTAAGTTAAATCATCCACGGCTAGAATCTTTCGAAGAGGCCTTTCAGGGTCAGTAGTGATTTTTTTCATGTATATTTCTCCACTTAAAGAATGTTTCTTAAATATTTGATTCATCAGGACTGAAATATATGTTTTATTTTGAAACAGATCACTAGTAAACACTACAGAGTATGAATGGGACCCTAAATTCTTCTTGTTTTTTTTTTTTTATTTCCACATTGTTCATTATATCAGTATATATTCTTACATCCTCTGGGGAACAACAAAATGAAACAACAAGAGCACAGAAGAAAATTATGAGACAATACAGCTTTAAAAGATGACAAAGGTAATTTATGGAAGAAGAAGAAATAGAAAAACCTTATTTTTTAAATTAAATTCAATCATTGCCTTAATATTTACAAAAAGTGATAAGCATTTGAAACCAAAAATGGATATACTTTCCTCAAGGGAGGAAAAAGAAATATTAAAGAGAATCAGGATCAGGTGAAGACCAGATCATGAAGAATAATATTAGGAGCAAACACAGGGGGTATGATAGAAATGGTAAATGGGCAGGAAAGGATTTAAACAGTCAATGGAAGCAAATAAGGAAAAGGCATTAGTGAAAAGAAACATGACGATCTGAGCACAACGACCATAAAATCACTTGGGTAAGCTTGAATTTAGAAGAAAGAACTAGAATTGCCACTCAGTGGTAATTTTAAAATACCGAATGTACCAACTTTCTTGGGTCAACTACCCAAATCAAATCATCGAGTAAAACTAATTATGTAGCATCTCCCACTTACCTCCCACTTACCTGAAAAGTGACTTCAGCTTCCAGTTCATAGCAATAGCTTCCTACACCACAACAGTCTCCATTCTTTCTCCCATCTCCACTACCTACCCTTGATCCATTTTCCTCTTCAGTATCAGTAAATTGTTTCTATAATGCAAATTTGACCCTAAGAGTCTCTTGCTTAAAATTATTTGCTGGCTCTCCATTCCCTCCAGGTAAAGCCAAGTTCCTCAGCTCAAGGTTCTCCTTGACTCTGTCTCTTTTGTCTTTCCACTTTCCTTTGCTTTCACTTCTGCAATGGCCCTTGGCCCTCCAGGTAGACTGAAACACTTGCAGCCCCTAGACGACCAGACCTGCCTGCTTCTTTGCCTTTGTGCCTGCTTTTCCCTTCCACCTGAAATCTTCTTCCTCCTGTTGTCCATCTGGGAACATTCTCACCCTTCATGACCCAGAATCCTCTGAAAGGCAGCGAACTTGCTTATCTATTCTTGCACACCCCTGGGACGTGGCCCAGTGACTGGTACAGAAAGGGGATTCGGGGGTGCATAGCGGTTCGCGCGCTCCACTTTGGAGGCTTGGGGTTGGCAGGTTCAGATCCCCAGTGTGGACAGATGCACCGCTTGTCAAGCCATGCTGTGGCAGCATCCCATATAAAGTAGAGGAAGATGGGCACAGATGTTAGCCCAGGGCCAGTCTTTCTCAGCAAAAAAAGAGGAGGATTGGCAGTGGATGTTAGCTCAGGGCTAGTCTTCCTCACAAAAAAAAAAAGAAAGAAAAGGGATTCAGTAAATGCACATCAGCTGCATGACAATAAGTAATGTGCAAAGATTTTATGAACAGGTTTCTCATTTTCAGCCACCACTTCAGTTCGGAGGAATTCTATTTTCCTTTTCCTTAGGAACTGGATGGTCATGGCCCTAAGCATCCTACCACAAACATTTCAAAACTGAGAATGTGACAATGAATAATGGGTTGATGTGGGGGGCTGTGGAGAGGAGAGATAACAGTGGACCAGGAATGGCTGCCTCTTACTGGTTATATGACTTGGCTCAGATAACTTAAAATTTCTCAGCCTCAATGTCCTTATCAGCAAAATAGTGATACTCTCCTAGGGAATGATTATGATTACAGAATATGATTGTGAAACTGCTTCTTTGCTTGTTTGTTTGTTTCTAAAGCCATCACCTCTCCTCTGCTACTGAGTAATTCTGGTCAATGAGTTCCCTCATTTGCGGCCTATTTTTATCCCTTCAAACGGGTGAGGGTTATTATATTATCCTCCCCAGGATTTTGGTATTGCAGTAGCCCTTGAGATGAGAGTCATAGGTTACTGGTAACATTAAAAGGTAAAGAATTTGTTCTTAATCAAACAGTAAGACAGTAATGGCACTACAAATAGAACCACATTTTTTATATTCTCATTTCCTTCCATGGAAATGAGCATACTTTTCATTTGCTAATGAACTACACGAAGGTCATAGCTATCGTCATATTGAAATAGACACTCATCAGGTAATATACTACAGAAGTGTTTATAGGTGGAATAATTATTCAATCAATCAACTCACTATTAAGTGAGTGCCTACTCTGCACAAGGCATTTTGCTTAATCATGTGGCAGACACATAGAAGTATAGGACACATTCCCCACAGTTTTGGAGTCCAAAATAGGTAAACACGCACTTTGTGAAAACAAACAATTCTCTCTCATAATACAGTACCTAAAGTGTAGCTAAATAGAACTGCCCATGAAAAAATATTTTTACCAGATGTGGTGTATCAATATAGTCAATGATTCAGCCTTAAAGAAAGTTTTGTGGGGTAGTTTAAAATCATATAAGGTTGATCTAAGCTCAAATCTTCAGCCTGGACTTGTTCACTCATTTACACCTTCATTCATTCATTCATTTAACTATAATGAGATGGCAAAATGTTTATTACCAGAATTCCAGGAAGTCATAAAATGTCACATCTACCTGGATGTTGAGCGTAGCAGGGAGAGTCATGGGTTGGGGATTCAAGGCAGCAAAGCATAAGAGGAAAAGCAGAAAGGAAAAGGATGGGAAGCTGTGAGTAACATGATCCTTCCTTATAAGTCCTCAGGACTTCAGTAAAATTAACAAACTCATGAAACCATAAGTGAGGTGGGAGTTTTTGAGAGAAAATAGCAAAAGACAGGACATAGGGTTAACCAAGATGGCAGGCTACACTGCAGAAGCAGAGAGGAAGGGACCGAGAGTAAATAGGGCTAGAGTTAGAAGGAATTGCAGCAAATGTGCTAGACCCCCAAAGACCGTGGATTACCAAAGGACAGTGAAGCCCCAGTGACATCTCGGTTATATATCAAATATTTATGAAGCACCTACTGTGTGCCAGGCACTGTGCTCGGTGCTAGGAGTCCAGGGACAAACAGCCCCTGATTTTACAGTGCTTACAAACTAGTTGAAGACACAGAGCATGGAACAAATGGTGACACTATAGAGTGGTAAGCATGTTGGAATAGTGCCACGGTCTGAATGTTTGTGTCCCCCCAGAATTCACATGTTGAAATCCTAACTGCCAAGGTGACAGTATTAAGAGGTGGGGCTTTTGGGAAATGATTAGGTCCCTTAGGATTAGTGCTCTTATAGAAGAAACCAGATAGAGCTCCCTAGCCTCTCCTGCCATGTGAGGACACAGCCAGGAAGCCCTCACCAGACATCAAATCTGCCTGTGACACAATCTTGCATATCCCAGCCTCCAGAACTGTGACAAATAAATGTTTGTTGTTTATAAGCCACCCAGTCTGCAGTATTTTGTTGTAACAGTCCAAATGCACTAGGACAAATAGAGATAGTGTGATGTGTAGATGAACATAGAGGAGAAAGGATGCTTTCCAGAGCTGATGACATCTAAAGAGAACAAGTTCCAGAGGGATTTCAACAGGTTCCTAGGTTGAAATCCTAACTCCTGCACAGACAGGCTCCATGAACTCGGGAAAATTATTTAAACTCTCTAAGCCTCACATTCTTCATGTGTGAGAATGGGATGATAAGAGTTCCCATTTCACAGCGTTCCCGGGAAGATGAAGTGAGATGATGTATTTAAAGCATTTATCAGAGTGCCTGGCACATGGTGAGCATATTCTGACTGCTTGCTATTATTATCATTGTTTGCATTGACATTATTGTTGATGTTGCTTTTGTTAAGCAGACACCTGAAGGATAAAGAGCAGCAAGCTAGTTAACAAACAAGAGGAAAGCATTCTAGTTAGGAATTCTGGCATGCAAAGACACAGAACCAAGAAAGAGCATGGTGTGTTCAAGTCACTAGAAGAAATTCATTATGGCTGGAGAACAAAGTGGGAGGGTAAGACCAGAATTGATTCTGAAATAGTAAGCTTGAACCACCAGATTTGCATTTTCAAAAATGTGGCTCATTACTAAAAGGGAAGTGCTGTTAATGCTTTCCAAAACTAAAGAGGGGACAGTGGAGATGGAGAGTGATGGACTGCTTTAAGGAATATTGTAGAATTGGGAATTAGAGGTGGGGGTGGGGAGACAGAGTGGAGGAGTCAAGGATAACTCTGGATTTCTGATTTGAGCAAGAATAGTAGCATCATTCCTTGAGACAGGTAACACTAGAGGAAGAGAATCTTAAGGGAACATCTTAGGAGAGATGATGGGTTCATTCTAGTTGTATTGCAGTGGGGTGCCTGTGGGATCCCAGGTGGGAATATCTAGTAGACAGGTAGATATATGAGTTGGAAGCTTAGGAGAGAGAGCCATTTTAGAGTCATCAACAAACAGATGATAATTAAAGCCAAGAGAGTGTTAGAAACTACCCAGAAAATATGTGCAGGGCAGAAAAAGGGTCCAAGGTAGACAATGAAGAATGATGCCACTTAAGAAGCAGGTAGTTTTTTTAAAGGCTAAGGATTATACAAAGGTATACATTTTCTAGAACACCATAATATTAGAAGAGCAATTTTCTTCCTTACACAAACCACATCTTAAAATTAAATGAAAGGTATTCTTTCTGATAAATTTGTGGAAAGTTTCCAACCCCACAAAATTACTTACTAACTATTATTTAAAGAGTGCTTGTCAGGGGCCAATCACTATTCTAAATACCTTACATAGGTTTATTTGTTTGATCCTCACCTTTGGAAAAATGAAGAAACTTAGGCTTGGTAAGGTTAGGTAAATTGCCCCAACTAGTAAGTCTTCGAGCTCAAACCCAAACCCAGGAACCTGACTCTGGGGGCTACACTCATAACCCCTACATAACTCAATAATTATCAATGCTAGGGTTGAATGGGACCTTAAAATTCACCTAGTTCAAATCTCCAAGTCAGAAGAATATTCCCTCTACAATAAATTCATATAAATCAATTCATGATAAGAAACACAATACTTCAAAAGAAGTCTCATTTGTTGTTCAAGAAATCTGGTTCCTTATCTAGAGACAAAATTGCCCTCCATTTAGCTTCTACTCTTTGAAACTACAGAACAAAAGAAATTGGGATATAAAAAATGAGGAAAATAATAGTAAGAGTTGCTAATGGGATATCAAAGATTGATAGAACAGTACAAAATGGAAAACACAGATAAAATTTGACTTTTGATACATATAAAGAGTCTAAATAAATGCTGATTAATTAAATCCACAAGAAATATGACAAGTTAAGGGTTAAGTCCAGAAATACATGAATGATTCAACAACATAATCACATCAAAAAATGTAATGAGATAACCCATATGATCATATTGATAGATGTTGATAGACACTTTAAAAATCATCAATTATTTCATTAAAAATTTTAAATAGAAGGAAATTACTTAACTGTAATATAGACTATTATAAAAACCAGCTACAAAAATCATAATAAATAGTTATATGCTTAAATCATTTCTATGAAAAATAACAAGACACAGATGATACCAACCTCCATAGTATTCCATATTGTTTAGGAGATTTTCACCTACTCAATAAAATAAAAAATACCAAATAATTAGTATAAATATTAAAAAGGAACAACAAAAGTTTCTTTACTTAACCCATGAAACTCTAGTATAAAGCTATAATAATAAGAGAATTTGGAAAGATGTCTTGATGCAGGATAAATACACAAAAGTCAATTGCTTTTATCTATATTACTAATCATCAATTATTACTTGAAATGGTAAAGTATTCCATTCACAATAACAATAAAAACTATAAATTACCCAGGAATTAATTTAACACAAAAGTTACATGACCTATATGAAGAAAGCTACAAAATCTTATTAAAAGATGTAAGAAAAGAACTGAGTAGAGAGATAGACCGTGTTCTTGGATGGGAAGACTCAGTCTCATAATGTGGTCACTCCTTAACAAATTTAATGCAACTTCAATCAGAATTCCAATTTCTTTTCTTAGAACTGGACAAAATTATTTTCAATCTTATATAAAAAAATAAATGTGGGCCGGCCCAGTGGTGTAGCGGTTAAGTTCACATGCTCCACTTCAGCAGCCCAGGGTTTTGCAGGTTCAGATCCTGGGTGCAGACAGACGCACTGCTTGTCAAGCCAGGCTGTGGCAGCGTCCCATATAAAGTAGAGGAAGATGGGCACAGATGTTAGCCCAGGGCCAGTCTTCCTCAGAAAAAAAAAAAAAAAAAAAGGAGGCTTAGCGACGGATGTTAGCTCAGGGCTAGTCTTCCTCACCAAAAATAAATAACTAAATAAACGTTTGATATAGCAATAAAGTCTCTTCTATAAAACCAACATTAAAATAAAATATACGTGTACCTATTAAAACTATAAAAAGTATTAAAAACTACTATAATCAAAACAGTATAGATTTGCACAAGAATAAAATGGAAAAGGAAAAGAAAGTAGAGAGTCACAAAATATATCCAAATTTATATAAGAACTTAATGTATTACAGTATTGACATTTCCATTCAATGATTTGATGCTGATGTTAATCTGAAAAAGAAACAAACTTAGAGTCCAATTTATATCATATACAAAAATAAACTTTGTATGAATTAAGATCAAAATGTAAAAAGTAAAATAACACCAAAAGAAAATTTTAAAAACTATTTGTATAACCTTGGTATGGTAGAGAACTTCTTAAGCAAGACAGAAAACCTAGAAACCATAAAGGAACAGAAACATAATTTGCTTATATCTTTCTTTGTAATTATATGATAAGAGATATCATAAACAAAACCAAAATATGGACTAGGGAAAAATATTTGCAACTCAAGATAGATAAAAGGTGCAACAGACATCTACTGTTTGTGGTGCCAAACTCTTTTGAATATTCACCCTACATTTTATCTCTTACCACATTCTGAACCCGCCTTCACACAGTGGAACTCGGAAACCTCACTTTCCCAGTGCCCCTTGCAGATGGGCCACAACCACATTACCTGTGTCCAGCCAGTTACATGCAGCTGCATGAGTCTTAAGATCCACAACTAAACCACCTGAGGGAACAGGCTCTGCAGGGTTAATTGATTTCATGGAAGTTGGGGAGGGGGGCATCAGAGGCCTCAGCTGTAGTAGTGAATGTTCTCCTGGGGCCAGTTCTTCAGTGCTGTTCTGTGTGTTGTTCCTGGGAACTCGGCCTCAAGCCTGTTTCTCAAGATCTTCCAGTGATTCTGTGAGCTGCTCAATATCCTTCAGCAAATTCTTGACTATCTAAATCATCCAATTTCCATTGCTACTGTTGATGCAAATAATCCATAACCAATTATAAATCAAAATTGGGGTGAGTTTATTGTGAGCCAGATTTGAGAACCGTATAGCCTGCGAGAGTCCTTTCACAAAGGAATGGAGCACTCTAAAGAAGTGGGGGTGTACAGAGTCCAAGGGCATGTATCACATATTATTGGAATGTCTCTTTTACAATAGTCATGAGATTGCCCTGTTGGCACAGCAATTGATGGACACAGCAGGTAGCAGGTCTGCTATCTCAGTGGGCACAGCAGGTAGCAGGTCTGTTGTCTTGAGCTGGGTGTTCACAGGGTGAGTGCAGCAATCAATTCCTAGCCTAGGGAGAGATGCTTATCCTTAAGGAAATGCCAATGTGGGGGAAGTTACATCTTTATCTTATAAGGGCATTTGTTCTTGTCTTTGGGACATAGCAAATGCTTAAAGCAGATATACCATGCATGCTCAACACCCATGTCAGGCCCTTTTGGAAAAACAAGGTCAGGCCGAATTAGTTTTACACCAAATGGCTTCCTCATATACTCCAATATATCCTATTGCTTGCCATTTATTTATCATAACCAACTGAAAGCCCTGACCAATACAAAGAGTTAATATCTCTGATACAGGAAGACACTTCTACAAATTGATTTAAAAAACAAAAAAGACAACTCAAAGAAAAATGAGCAAAGAACATAAATAGGAAACTTGAATAAATAAATACATGGATAATAAGCACATGAAAAGATGCTTGTCCTCACTAATAGCTGAGGAAATTCAAATTTAAACAATGAGATAGACATCTCCTTTTTACCCATTATATTGGCAAAATTATAAACAGCAATAAGATCCTGATTGATGAAGGTACCAGAAGAGCCTCATATGTTGCTGATAAATATTTCCATGACCTTAAAACAATCTGGTCATTGCTATAAAGCTAAAAGTACACACCTATGTTTGAACCTGGCAATCTTTATTTGGGAAAATTTATTCTTCAGAAATAAAAGCTGTGGTACATAGGACATATATAGAAGGATGTTTGTGGCAAGATTTTTTGTAGTGTCAAAAAGCAACCAGATTGACCACCCATAGAGAAATAGTTAAATGAATTTGATTTTATCCATTATGGAGTATTACGTTGTTTATACGATCAAATTTTTATAAAATTTACAACAATAAAATCTAGTAATGTGTTTGAATACATATCTTAGGATACATATAAGTTGATTAGTATGAGCACAGAGTGAAGGGTGATTCAGAATGAACCAAAATGTAGAGAGGGGTGCAAGGTGAGGAGGAAGGGGGACAAGGGAAGGAGAAGGTGTTGGTTTGTAAACTGGCCTCCGTACATGGAGGGCAAGGAGAGACTGAAGAAAGAGGCAGCCTACTCCTGGTTGGTAGGTGGCAGTTTTAACAATCATGGGAACTTACTTAAGAGGCTTGTCTTGGGTGGCCACAAGAGAGTAGATTTCCACACCCACCCACCAGAATCTTAAAAGTTTATATAGAGACCTTAACTGGGTTCAGTCATGTATAGTAACCAGTTGGTCTCAACAATGCCTTACTCTCTCAAGCCTGTGTCCGTGAAAACAGCTCCCACTGTGGGAACATTGGGCAGAACATTCCACGGACAGGGGAGGAGGCAAGGAGCCTGTGATTGCTGGGGTCCAGCTGGAGGGTCAACTGGCAGTCATATCCTCTCAATGACCTTCTCCAACAGAAGGTGAGAAAAGGTACATTCCATACAATGTAATTCACCTGGTGTAATACTAACTGATGATGCAAGAAAATGGACAGAAACAAGACAATGACAGGGACAAATGAAAACATTAGCATTTTAAGCAATTTTTATTTGGGGTTTCTAATATTTTAATATGGTCTAATAGATAAAGTTTTGAGAGAAAAAGTAAGTTACAGAATAATCTATACAGTGTGATATCATTTTTTGGAAAAACATATATACATATAATATCTCTTCTCTATAGTTACCTCAGAGAATTACCATTATTTGGAGTAAATAATGAGGACCTTATTAACCTTTGCTTTCTATATCTCTTCATTGTTAGATGTGTTACAAAAATCAGGTGATGGTTTTGTAATTTGTCAAAACTAGTAAAGTGAAAAGGAAAGGAGGGAGAAGGAAGGAGACAGGGAGGGAAGGAGGTAGGGAGGGTGAAGGGAGAGATTCTAAACAGAAGGTAGAACCTCCACGTTAGCATCACTTAGTCTTCACAGTCTTCACTAACAAAGAGGGACTGCGCACTCTCCTGTGTGTTCCTGGAACGTAACACTCGGTACTCGCCACTTCTGTATCGAGCAGAACATTGTATGAAAAGGGCTTACTCACTTCTCTGTGTCCCCTCAAATGCATTGAGCATTACCTTATTCACCCTCACATTCCCTTACTAGGTGCAGTGCCTAAGAGCGGGTAACATATTTAAAGTACTGAGGGCAGCAAACAGTAGGCAGCCAATAAATATTATCACCCCTTTTTCCTAGGAGGTCTTTTCTATTTACAGAAACTGCTATTTTGGAAAATACAAATACTTTTATTTCTCAAGATAACTCATTTATTTATTGTTCATTTTTACCTGAATGAAAATAATACAATTATTTATTTAAAATAAAATGCTATGAGGCCAAATAATCCAAGTAAAATAATATTAAAATGGACAAAAATTCATTTACTATGTTTCCAAGTGAGTGGAAAGGATGCAATATGTCCATGACATGCCTACAACAGACTTTGGCTTCTTATTGGTCCTCAATGAGTGTTTAATCTGAATCTAACACACAGTAGACTGCGTGTGTGGTTTAGCCTGAGCAACACACACAGTGGACACACTTTGGGGGTGTCTTGATTGTGGTTGGCAATGTTCATGTAGCACAAACAGCTCTCAGAAAATAAACGGATGTCAGAGAGGTTGAGGACTTTTAAAAACTAGAAGAATTTTTATGACTGTGGCATTTATTTAAAACAAGAAAATTTTCCAAATATGGATTTTAAAGTGCTGTGGAAAACCCCAGAGTAAATTGCAGAAGAGGTAAATCTAACAGTTCCTTACCAAAGAAATTTTATTCTTTGCACTGAAATAAGCTGCTTGTGAACAAAAGAAGTGAAAACAAACCTCTTCTGAAAGAACATTAGCCTAACAGATATTAATAAAGTAAAATAGGGGCTGGCCCTGTGGCCTAGTGGTTAAGTTTGGCGCACTCTGCTTCGGCAGCCCAGGTTTGGTTCCTGGGCGCAGACCTACACCACTTGTCAGTGGCCATGCTGTGGTGGTGACCCACATGCAAAATAAAGGAAGATCGGCTCAGGGACAATCTTCCTCAAGCAAAAAGAGGAAGATCAGCAACAGATGTTAGTTCAAGGCGAGTCTTCCTCAGGGAAAAAAAAGTAAAATAATAAGAGTAATAATAATATGAGCTGTAATTTAAAGGCTCCAAGATTTTAAGAAGATACCAAGTGCTTTGCAAGCCTTCAAACCAGTTTTATTCCAGTATGAGCTGCCTTTGAAACTCATTCCTCATGAGTGAGGAATGAACACAGGGATTCAGTGTAATGGGAAATAGCAGGTGGGTGAGTGAAGGATGTGACTAATGCTTCCTAACTTCTGTAGCATCTGTGAAGAAAGAGTAGAGAAAAGTGTAGCTCTGGGTGGAAGGAGTAGGGTAGATAAAAGGCAGCCCATTACTTAAAGTTGGACAGCACGATCTTTATCACACATACTTCTGTCTGAGCAGGTTATTAACATCGTCCACAGCTAGGTCGTGCCACATTTCCTCGTTGATGGTATGTTTAAACCAGATGACATTTATTTTGCAAAACTTCAATACGACATTATTTTTAGTTAATCTAGTATACACCAAGTTTTGTCACAGCTTGTTCACTATCCTAATCACACACAAGATTTAAATAATGTCTAATAAAATGATTAAGATGAAGGTAGTGAATGAATGCTGTTGATTTCCTTCATCTCAAAATAAGACTCAGGAACGTAATGCTTTTCCCCATCAAAGTGTACCACGTTGAAAGTCAAAGCGAGTTGCTATCTGTACCCACATTACTTTTAAATGCTTTGATAAGGCTTTATCAATGCCATTTGTTTTTCTTGGAATGGAGCCATTACTTTAGTAATGCAGAAAGCACACCATTTCATTCCTGTATCACACACAAATGGAAATAAAACTTGATTTCTCTTCTTCCAGATTTTACAAACATGACATTGTCATATCAGAGGAGGCAGCCACACTCTTCCTTTCAGCAGTCGAAACTCTCCTTTGCTAAGGCAGGTCATGTGATTTTTCCCACTTTTTATGTTTTTCCCTAATGAAAGGCTGCCTCTTTGAGCTGCAATAGGTAGTTTAGATTTTTTTAATATTGTTAGTGTTGAGAGATAAACACTTCAGTACATATTGGAGAGTAATAAATTGTGTTGAACATTGATAAACTAACGCAATTACCAGCAAGGTCAGAGAGTCAGCTAATTTAGAAATATCAGTCCCAGAATTTTGAGTTGTCCCCTGGAGAGCTGCAGCCACTTTATTACAGCAGGAGGGTGAGGAGAAAATGGTACATTAGGATTGATCTTTTGATCTAATTGTGGAACTCTGCCATTCCTTGTTTGACCAAAAACGCTTACCAAGCAAGACAAAACATAGCACAACTAATTGAGGACTATCCCTTATAAACCAGACAAAGTAAAGGAATTCTGGGAAATAAGGGACAAATTGTGCTGGATATTATTGATGTGAGCTTGTCGTCACTGAGGAGCACATTAGTGTCTCTTTTCCAGAATGTCTTTTACATCGTAATTCCAAATCAAATTCAATATTTTCAACCAGTTTAAGGAAAAAAATTCATTTTCACATTCATCACCTGTGCTGGTAAAATTGTAACAAAATTTGAATGAAATGTTCAGTGCCTCTCTTTCGATATGGGGTTTAAATTAGCCTCAGGGGTACCTAGTTCTCAAAAGATTTTCAGTCTCAGGAAAAGTCTGATTAGTCTCATATGCTCTTCAATATTTGTTGCTTTCCTATCAATAATACCAAGAATGTGCACTGCCTAACTTATATATAAAGATACATTTATTCTAGAATATCTAAATTCATTTCAGAACTGCAAGTCCCATTTTGTGTTTTTATTAATATTGTTACCCTTAATGTGATTTAGTTTAGCTCACATCCAGTATCTATCAGGTCCTGGGCCTTTAGGCATAGGGTGATTTGACTAATTGTGTTAAAGTCAAACCGTGTGACATCCTGATTCAAGGGCCTAAATAGAGTTCAATTGAAATAAGATTCCTGTTTAACTGCCAGGCACATCATAGGTACCATCAAATTGTGTTATCTGGGAAAGCTATCTCAAATGTAGTCCCTTTTAATATCTAATCCCATTTGACAAAGGAGTTTCGCAGGACAAACTAAGACTGAAAAATGATTAAAGGGTGTATATGCAGCATCTTGGAAAAGCGTGGAATTGATAGTATTTCGGAAGTTCAGATTCTCACACCCGGCAATAACAAAAATATCCTAAAACTCTGCCCTCATATTTGCACACAAGGTGGAAATTACTTACAACTAGTAAATTCTGATAATGTAATAGGGTTGGATTATATCTGAAAACCTCTCCCTTGGGTATTACATTTCCAAAGCAGAATCCCTTTAATACATGAATTTTTGTTCAAATAGGTATAAGACAACCAGGAAATACAAGTAAAAATACTGGCATTGTTTACTGAGATTCCAATTTCAAATGGAATCCAGTTTTCCAAACGGTAAGGTACTTAACAAGAAAGAAGTTCTTAAGCAGCTGAGTGGGGTAGAAGGCATCACTGTTGAGTGATCATACACACTCTCAGTTCTTTGTCAAGGTTCAACCCAGTGCCTGCAGTTTTCAGACTTGCAAACACATCTTGCAGAAACCAGAGCCTTTCCAGCTTCATTAAGTTTTCCTTCTACATCTTCAGTTGTTGTGAATTTAACTATATTATTGAGTACTTAAAGGCCAGTGAAGGATGTGAATGTTTTAAAAACCGTGTCTTGAGAATATAGCTGGAATGTTTACAATGTTGTCCTGTGGCAGCAGATTGTACAAATGTGCGTAGCAAATAAGTGATGTCAAATTGATGCAGACAGCCCAGCTGTCTGCCCTTTGTCTGTGGGTTTAATTCCCGGGAGGGGACTGGGGTAATCCCTTTGTGATACAATCAGCTCTAAGGGTTTAGCCACTTATATTACATTATTGAAAGGATGATGAGCTGATGATGGGCTGATAACAGGAAGATTGCATTAGGCAGAATATTAGCCCAAACGCTTCTGAGCTGCTTAGCCACCTCTGTTGCTGGAACACTATACACAGTTTTTGTTTTTGTTTTTCAAAAACAAGTTGAAACTGTCTTTGAATATGTGTTAAGTAGCTTGGCTGGGGTGGGGGGAGTCCGTATTTAGACTCCGTAAAGAATTATCTTCTATAAAGAAGATAATTTGCACAGTAAATGGATAACAGAGAAAAAATTTGGACTAGAGAGCATACTCATATGTTACATATTGCATAAAATACATATATTACATACACATATATATTATACACATATAATATACTAACAATATAATATTGTTTTGTAAAATAATCACACAAACCAATAGATTTGTCATAAATTGTATCATGATTTGAAATACTCATATATGGTGAAAGGATTCCTGCCAAGTTACAATTTTATTTGTCAATTATACCTCAATAAATCTGTAAAAAAATGAAATACTAACTGCCTTTAATTTTATAAATATGAAACAAATTTCACTTTCAACATTCTTTTGAGACTAGCCTCATGAGAGAGTATGTCTTTCTTCTGTTAAACTTCACACTAGTAAAAGCATTTATGCTTCAATTTTCCAAGGGAAGCTCTGGCATATTCTTTGGGTTACTTTAGCAGCCTTGTATGTGCCCTTTGATCTTATGACTCTTTGAGAGTGAGCACTTCAGTATTTCTGGAAGCAATCTCTTTCCAAACAGGCCAATGTTATTTTTCCTAGTCTTCAAAACAGAATTTCCTCAAATAAATTGTTTAGTTGGTTTTAAAAATCATTTAGGACATATTTTTCATTAGAAAATTACTTTAAATTGGTTTTCAAAAAATTGATGAGTTTATAATATGATAATCATCCATGTGTTCATCCATTCAGAGACACCTCCAGGTGAATTGCTCAGACTGAAAATACCCTAGAGATGGTATCATTCACTTCTGGGAGCATGTAAGGTAATGTTTATTTTGGAAATCTGTTCTAGGAAAGTGATGGAAGGAAAGAAGTGAACTGGACATTCTGACCCCAGAACCTCTGCCTAATGGCCTATCTGGTGCTGCTAACGGGTAAAAATCCAAAGTGGGTTTATTTTGCCATCCCAAGGCCTTGTATTTTGTATTTCCTTCTTCCTTAAAGATGAGGCATCATCCTTTCAATCAAGAGTGTGGGGTCTTCCTGTTCGGTATCAGGCACAAATCATGTTTGCAAATAAATAAGCTAATGTGCTTTTCCTCTATTTTCTCAACCAAAAATTGACATCAGATTCTTCACTCAAGTTGAAAAAGAATATCTTGCTACTGCTGATAATTTACACAATAATTTCTAACTTTAGGCCTCTATGATCTTTAGGCACAGATATTGTTTTATTTGTAAGTAAAAACAAGTATCAGTTAGCTTTTCGGTTTTGTTTTTAATTTTGAGTATCTATTACCTTAGTTTTTTTTAAATAGACTTTTTTTTAGGTAGTTTTTGGTTCACAGCAAAACTGAGCAGAAAGTACAGAGTTCCCATATGCCTCCTACCCCTCCACACACACAGCCTTCCCCACTATCAACATCCCCCACCAGAGTGGTATGTTTGTTACAATCTATGAACCTACACTGACACATCATTTTCACCCAAAGTCCATACTTACATTAGGGTTCACTCTGGGTGTTGTCCATTTCGTGGGTTTGGACAAATGTATAGTGATATTTATCCACCATTGTAGCATCATACAGAATAGTTGCAGTATGCTAAAAGTCCTCTGTTCTCTGTTATTCATCCCTTCCTCCCCACTAACCCCTGGAAACTGCTTATTTTTTTTTTTACTGTCTCCATAGTTTTGCCTTTTCCAGAATGTTGTACACAGTCATGCACCGCATAAAGACGTATTAGTCAACGATGCACCACATACACAAAGGTGGTCCCATAAGATTAGTACCACATAGCCTAACTGTGTAGTAGGCAATAGCATCTAGATTTGTGTAAGTACACTCTATGATGTTCGCACAACTACAAAATCGCCTAACGATGCATTTCTCAGAACATATTCCCATTGTGAAATGACACATGACTGTAGTCTGGATCATACAGTTGTAGCCTTTTCAGATTGGCTTCTTTCACTTAGTAACATGCATTTAAGGTCCCTCCATGTCTTTTCATGGCTTGATAGCTCATTTATTTCTGGCACTGAATAATATTCCATTGTCTGGATGTACCACAATTTATTTATCCATTCACCTACTGAGAGACATCTTGGTTGCTCCCAAGTTTTTGCGACTATGAATAAAGCTGCTATACACATCCACGTGCAGGTTTTTGTGTGGACGTAGGTTTTCAATTCCTTTGAGTAAATACCAAGGAATTCGATTGCTAGATCACATGGTAAGAGTATGTTTAGTTTTGTAAGAAACTGCCAAACCGTCTTCCGAAGAGGCTGTACCATTTTGCATTCCCACCAGCAATGAATGGGCATTGCTGTTACTCCACATCCTTATCAGCGTTTGGTGTTGTCAGGTTCTGGATTTTAGCCATTCTAACAGGCAGGTAGTGGTATCTCATTGTTGTTTACTTAATAACATATGATGCAAAGCATCTTCTCATATTCTTATTTGCCATCTGTGTATCTTCTTTGGTGAGGTGTCTGCTAAGATCTTTGGCCCATTTTTTTAGTCGGGTTGTTTGTGTCCTTAACTGTTGAATTCTAGGAGTTCTTTGTATAATTTGGACAACAGTCTTTTATTACATATGTCTTTTGCAAATATTTTCTCTCAGCCTGTGGCTTGACATTGTCTTTCACAGAGCAAATTTTTAATTTTAATAAAGTCCAGATTATCCATTGTTTCATGGATCATGCCTTTGGTTTTGTATCTAAAAAGTCACGGCCATACTCAAGGTCATCTAGATTTTCTCCTGTGCTATCTTCTAGAAGTTGTATTGTTTTGTGTTTTACATTTAGATCTGTGATCCATTTTGAGTTAATTTTTGTGAGGGGCGTAAGATCTGTGTCTAGATTCATAGTTTTTGCATGTGGATGTCCATCATGATTTGTTGAAAAGACTATCTTTTATCCATTGTATTTATTTTGCTCCTTTTTGAAAGATCAGTTGACCATATTCATGCAGATCTATTTCTGGGCTCTCTGTTCTGTTCCATGGATCTATTTGTCTTTTCTTTCATCAGTACCAATACCAACAAGATACACTGTCTTGATTACAGTAGCTTTATAGTAAGTCTTGAAGTTGGATGGTGTTAGTCCTCTGACTTTTCCTCCTTTGAAATTGTGTTGGCTATTCTAGGTCTTTTGCCTCTCCATATAAACTTTAGAATCAGTTTGTCAATATCCATAAAATAACTTGTTGGAATTTTGGTTGAGATTGCACTAAATCTATAGATCATCAGTTAGCTTTTGCTGCATAACAAACCACACCAAATCTTAGTGGCATAAAACAACAAGCATTTTGTTTAGTTCATAATTTGGGGAGTTGGCTGGGCCAGTTCCACTGATCTCTACTGAGCTCTCTGACATGTCTGGAGCCAGCTGGCAAATTGACAGGGATTGGATGATCTAGGATGGCCTCTCCCCATGTCTGTCATTTGGCTGTCAGTGAAGTGATGGGTTGGTTAACTGGGCTATGTGTATCTCACTATTCAGCAGGCTAGCTTGAACTTCTTCATGTAGCTGTGCTTACAGGGTTTCAACAGCAGCAACAATGCAAGCCCAATGCACAAGCACTTGGCAAGCCACTTTTTGTGGTATATTTATTAATGTCCATTGAATAAAGCAATCTGATTCTAGGATTAGAGAAATAAACATCATCTGTTGATAAGAACATATGCAAAGTCACCCTGGAAAGAGGTGTGCATACAGGGATGGGAAGAATTTGTGGCCACACATATCACATGCTTTTAGAACCCATGACAAGCTGAAACAACATTGCAATCGCTGACTCCAGTGGACATGTGTTGGTGTTTTTTGTCTACACAGTACCTAACTCCCCTTTCTGGTTTTGGATAAATCCCCATTGTGCCAATCACATAGTCTTGGTGGGATATAGTTCCCCAATTTGTGATACATGATGAAAATAGTCAAAAGGTACAAACTTCCGTTTATAAGATAAATAAGTTCTGGGGATGTGATGTACAGTATGGTGACTATAGTTAACAATATTGTATTGTATATTTTAAAGTTGCTAAGAGAGTAGATCTTAAAAGTTCTCATCACAAGAAAAAAATGTAACTAAGTGAGGTGATGGTTGTTCACTAAACGAATTGTGGTAATTATTTCACAATATATACATTTATCAAATCATTATGTTGTACACTTTAAATTTATACAATGTTATATGTCAATTATATCTCAAAAGCTGGAAAAAATGAATAAATGTCAAGGTCTTTAGAATGGATTTCAAAGTCTCTCTAACCCAGTCCCTCTGACCCCCACCCACCCCCTTCAGTCTCTGACCTCGTCTCCTCCCACCTGCCCCTCCCGAACTGTTCCAACCACGTTGGCCTCCATGCTGTGCCCCTAACACATTCATATCATAGAGCCTTTGCATTTGCTATTTTCTCAGTCTGGAACACTCTTCCTCCACATATCCACATGACTTTCTACTTATTTGTCTTCGGGTCCCAGTGAAAAATGTCACATAATCTGTGGGAACCACTCTGAATATCCTCTATCAAGTTGCAGCCCAATGTCTCCAACTCCTGACAGTTCATCACCCTTTTACGCTGGGGATAGAACATATTTTCCACACAGCACTTATCATCTGACATATATTTATTCTTTTATTTGTTATCAATCTCTTCAAAATGTAAATTTCAAGGGGTCATTGACAACTATATTTCCAGTATCTAGAAACAGAATCTACCATGTAGTGGGTTCTCAATAAACATTTGCTGATTAAATACATGAAAGAATGAATGTCTGGTTTTTCCATAGCAGCAGTGGCAGTTGCCTCTGGAAGCAGTCCCATACTGTACTGACTGTTCCTGCCAGAAGATAGCTTTGTGCCTTGCACATCTGAAACTGCCTTGGTTTCTGCTCATTTTCCAAGCATAGTTCTCTAACCTCCCATTGATTCTGTGATCCTTGATATTTTTCTAATCAATTTTCCCATTTTTTCCCTAAAATAGCCAGAGTTGGTTTCTGTTGCTGGCAGCCAAGAATCTTAACTGGTACACTAACGTTCTGTGCCATCTATCTCCACATGCCCCATATTTTGTTGCACAACATTCGTCTCCCAGAACTCTTTCAAATGGTCACATACAATCAAATAATTAGCTGCATATGACGTTAAACTGTTTTTCTAATCTGAAATTAAGTATGGAATGGGAATAAAAAGTTTTCTTTTCCAAGTTCAAGAAAGAAAGCACATGATTAACTCCTTTGATCTTCTTCCAAATGGTAAACTAGTAGCCACAGAACAGTTTTAAACTCACTGAAATCTACCAGTCATAGGTTCTCTTCAGTGCTCCTGAATGTTAGCAATCCCTAAACTCCACACTTCCTCAAAACACGCTGTAAGATTACTCTTTGCTTTGTTCAGAGTGTGTATTCTACAAATACAGTTCCCTCTTACATAGCAACTAATAATAAATTTAGCTTTCTTTCAGATGTATTTGAGTGGTGTTATCTTCCTTTAACAGAGAGTTTTGAGGAATAAAATACTGCCAGTGGAATTCAAACTGTTTATAAGCTGTCAACCTTTGTTAATCTTCTCTACTGGATATATTTTATATGGAAATCATATAGTTAATCTAGAAGGTAGTCATCATGTTTTCTTGACCATACTACATGCAGAATATCTGGAATTTTTCTTAGGAAAAATGTGACTAGCTACTAGCTATAGTTGATAATGATGCTGAAGAAACATCTGTAAAAGACTATAATATATGTCAGAATAACACACCACCTGAACCTTCTTCATAAGAAGTAACCAAAAGTTTTTATAAAATATCCATAGTGTCTTCCAAGCCATTTTAAAGGGAAATATCTTGTCATTAACTTCTCAAAAGTCAGAGACTTAACAGCTTCAGCCTAGAAGGTTAAAAGTGGGAAAGAGTTTCCTCCCATTTGAACAACAAGAGAAGGCAGAAAATCTACAAAATTATAACTTAAGTCTGTCGGGGAGCAGAAGTTGCAGAGAAAACAGTCTGAAATCTAAGGAAAGACAGATGTCTCCAGAAGACATGGGACACTAGCCCTGGCTCAGTTGTAGCAGACTATGGGAGGAAGATGCAGCTGCCACACAAGTAGAAGGAAAAGGAGGAGATAGTGGGGTAGAATAAGAAATGAAGAGATAATAGCTGAGAAATTTTCAAAAATAATAAAACATATCTAACCACAGCTCACACAATCTCCCAGAAACAAGAATAATTACAAAAACAAATTTTAAAAGTCCTAGATATGTCCTATTAAAACTGCTGAAAACCAAGAATAAAAAGAAAATCTTGAAAGCAGTCAGAGAAAGAAGACACATTACATACAGAATAACAAAGAAAAGAATTACAGTACACTTCTCCTGAGAAATAATGCAAGTCACAAAACAATGGAGTGACATCTTTAAAGTGCTAAAAGAAAATAATACAAACAATACCTTATTTCATTATAAAAACTCTGCCAGAGCTTCCCAACAGTTATTTATAACGTATGGTTTTTCAGACAACATTAATTTCTGGTAATGGTCTGTATGGCATCTGTTGTATTAAAGAATTTATAAATTAGAATCTTACAAGTTCTAAAAAAATTCATGTGAAGAGTATATCATAACCCTTAGACTAATTTAAAACAATGCAGACTACTTAGAGCATTGTTTGATGCCTCAGGTCAGCCAGCAGAACGGGCTAGGTTTCTCATCACTCTATGTATCACCCCACTCACAACTATAGCAGTCAGTCCTGTAAAGCACCGTAAAGTTATACAGGCATTGGTCTCAGTGATTAACAGTCCCAACTCTGGAGTCAGAAAGATGTGGGTTCAAACTCTAGCTCCATCACTTAATAACTCTTTGAATTTGAGAAGAACAGTAAACTCTGACTCTGTAAAAGAGGATTAACAAAAATCCACCTTAAGTGATTGTTGTAGGAATTAAGTGAGATACATGTAAAGTGCCTAACAACACTAAGTTCTCAGTAAATGGTGGTTCTTATGATTAATGTGTTGTTATTTTAAGACTTGACCAATAATAAATATTTAGACTTAACTCAGGATACCAAAAATGAAAAGGAGTGCATTTTAGATGCTGATTTTCCAGTAGCTACTGTTTGTTAACTTTTCCCACAGGAGTTCTCTTTGTTAGGAATTGCGGTGCAAGCCTAGAGTGATTTTTACTCCACTGTAATTGAAATCAAGGAGCATGCCTGAGTCTCACCAGGTCTTGAGTACAAGTGGCCTGGTGGGTACTGCCACGGGGATCAATTACTAATGTGTCATTTGTCACTGGTATCCAAAATAATATTCAATATTTGCAAAGTGTTTTGAGCCTCTTCCATAAAAGATACATACAGATCCCAAGTGTTGTTATGGTTTAATAAAACAATCCCAAAGGAAATGATAAATTTCATCAGAAAAGTCAATACTTGTAGTTTATATTTGTAATTCTATTGTTAAGATGTTGTTTTGTTGGCATGCACAGGCAATATTGATATAAATAACCTCTAATCTTATACTACAATACATAGTTTTTTTAATTTAATAAGTCATAGGGATCTATAATATGTATAGGGAATACACAAATCATTTGAGGTCTCTTGTATTTTTTCTATACATGTAAAATATCATTATGATGCTAAACATTAATTTGTATTTTGTCCCTGATTGCACTTTCATAAGTATAATTTTCAGAAATCAACTTTCTTTGGTATTCTGTAAATGCCATATAAACAACAACCATATTATTCCTGGTTTTTCTCTGTTTTAGGGTCATTCAACAAATGTTCAACAATATTGAGCAGCCACTCTGTGCAAGACATTGTGCTTAGTGCCAAATAAAACTAGCAGCACATTATTAGAGTGGTCTGCATATAGGCTATTTTTTGAACTGCTCTAAGAGAATCAAGACCCAATGTTACCACATTAAATAAGAACTTCATTAAATAGTGAGTTAAAAAGAAAACTCATTTCAGCCAATTTTTCCTCTTATTTCTTTCTTTAATGAAGCAGATACTCTCCTTTATGAGCAAAATGGTGATTTACAGCAAATGATAACTCAACTAAATAACGAAGGAGATGGGATATGTCGTGCATTATCTTACACTGAAGTGCTGATATAAGATGACTTGCTAGAGGTCATGTTTTGCAGATTCTAAGGGCTTGAGAATAATATGCTCAGTGATTCCATTGTGGTACTACTTTCTGACTATCGAAATGAATGACTGTACTACCAAGGAATATGAAATATCTTTCACTGAAATTATGAAGTTACTTTTTAAAGAAAAAATGTATGTATACTTCAATAGGTCACTGTCTATCTGCTTTCTCCTGGACATTAGTCACAAACCACTGAATTTAGTTATCATCTGGTACAAACCCTTTATTTTATAGGTAAAGTTGTTGAACCGTAGAGAGGCTGTGACTCAACCATGGTCTCGCAGACATCTACTGAGACCTGAAGAATCAGAATCTTCAGGACTGGGACCTCAGTGCCTGCACTTTTTACAGCTTTGCTATTGATCCTGATGATCACACACAAATAAAAACTATGAGTCTGGTGGGAAATACTACACCCACATGAGTGTGCGTTCAGGCAGACCTGAGTTCCGCATCCCTCTGTCACTTACAACTATTTGACCTTGGTCAGTTCTTTTCCTCTCAAAATCTTGGTATTTCTCCACCTATAAAATGAGGATAAGACCTGTTTTGGGGGTTACGTGAGGATTAAAAGAGATACGTGTGTTAAATGTATTTCACTGTGCTTGGTATGCTACAAATGCTTACAAATGGTAGCTTTTGATTGCTTAACTTCTTTGCAGCTTCTCTGGGGCTGTTAGTTTCTTCCACCCTCCTAATCTTGAGAGTGTCTCCTCTCATGGTGTCTAGGAGGGCACTCCTTCCTGGTTATCCTGCCACCTCGCTGTCTTCTCCTCATTCTCCTCCACTGGCTTCTCTTCCTCTACACCCCATTAAATGTGGGTGTTCTCCAGAATTCAGTCCTCCATCTTCCTCTCTGGATTTTCTTTCTAGATCTCTTTTTTTCCCCATATATCAAGTAACATCTATTTGACAAAGACCCTTACATTCCTATCTTTAGTTCTACCATATCTTGAGTTCCAGAACAGCATTTCAAACTGTAATTAAATGTTTCCACGTTGGATGTCCTGTAGACACATCAAACTCACCTTTCCTTGAACTGGATTTGCTAATATACAAACACACACACGTGCACACATACCCCTCCTCCATTCTGTCTCATACTGTTTGTTATCTTTTATCATCTTGTCTTTATTTAAAATTTTGATATTTTGTTCATCGTGGATTGTTGCATTGATTTTTATTTTTTAAAATATTTCATTAAAATATTATTTGTCTTGATTACTGAGCTTTTAGGGGTCATTTAAATTTTGAGCCCAAGGCAAGTGCCAGCACAGGCTTCATCCTAGTCCCGGCCATGGCCATCACCATCTAGATGTCACTTGATAAAAATTATTATTAGCTATGCGGTTTGCCCTGATTGTTTCCAGGGCCAGGTTCGGGCTATGGTTCTGGCTTCATAACATCTCTGCTTCTCTGAGCTTTCTCTGAGCCTGGTTCTCCACCC